>JARQOD010000003.1:168618588-168692458 GCA_033576555.1 Oophaga sylvatica
TTTTTTTTTTAAATTTATTTTTTTTTTAAAATTTAAAAAAAACAAAAAAAAAAAATTTGCCGAATAAGAAATTGGACGAAAAAAAAAACCCATTTTCAGCCTCGTGCAGTTTCCACCTTGCTTTAACAACATAAACGCAGAAAAAACATCACTCGGGGGAAACCTTTTTTGTGGCTGTTTTTCCTGCCAAAGTCCCAGAAACTTTCCATGTGTCACACAGCCTTAAAATGAGAAAAACAGTTTGTGACAATTAGGGAAATTCTTTCCCCGTCCGGCTATTTCCTACTATGACGCACCCGGCTCCGTGGGGTACCTTCGTCCCGCCTCCTCACCTCACACCGGCAGCTCCCCACACTGCTACCCGGGCAACAAAACCTTCCCCCTTTCCCCTGGCAGCTCCGCCCCCTCAGCCCATCCGCCAATTAGTCGCAGCGGGGGCTAAATTTGCGGAACCAAACCCATCTTCTCTGCGTTTCTTGTCTGTCCCCCGGAAGAGGTTTTTCGGGGGCGCCGCAGAGGGGGTTTGGTGGCCCTGGCAGTACAACTTTTCCTCCTTCTACACGTGAGGACCCGTTTTACTGGTAAATCTGCAGAAAAGGGGGGAACACTTAGCGAAGAGCCCCCTGCCGTGGGGTGCTTTTCTAAATATTTTGGTAGAAACAAAAGTGGAGTCTGGCTTAATCCTTCACTGCTGGGGCACTTAGTTTCTGTCACTGTGCTCTCACTGTTTAATCCCTGAGGACAGGCTCCACTTCCACAGAACTGTCTTACTACTTCCTGGCCCAAATTTTGGGAATGCGGGGAGAATGCTCGCCATGCTTTTCCCTGGGGGGCTTATGCCAAGTATAATCAGTGCTCGGCTCTCCCCGACCCCGATTAGCGGATAAACGGGGCAGCACGCACAGGTGCAGCAGGTCTCCCCGTGGACAGATTTATAACAAAAAAGAAGCTGGGGAATTCCAGCAGGCTTCGTCTCCACCGGTTGCGCTTTCTGAATGCGGCCTTAGGGGGTACCACTGATATAATCCTTATTTCCCTCACAGTATAGGACCTCTATATCCCGCCTATATTTTAATTGGCTATTCCACTGACCAGGCCGCTGTCACTCCCCAAAAACCGGGGTGTGCTTTCAGCCACCGCTCCAGCACCCGATGTTTTCTCCCGGGTGCGATTTACCAACTGGGGCCAGTCACCTACTAACAACTATCCTGCAGTTTACTCCAGACTCAGTCTTAATATTTATCTCTTACAGTTACTTGTAAAGGGGACCTGTCACCTGGTCAACAGTATCAAGTTCTTATTTTATTCCCGGTGCGTCACTCAGTATTCTGCTTTTTTTTTTTCTTAAATCCATCGTATCATTCCAGAGATAAGGGCCTTTATGTTTAGTCCTGATTGTTATGGCCTTTGCAAGGGGCCGTAGCTGTGGCTAGATGTTAAGCATCTATTGTTGGATAGTCCCTTTAGGTAAGTACAAATATTTGTGTCACATTGTCCTGCCTAAAGGTACTGCCACACTACACAATCCCGCTAGCGATCTCGTTAGCGTCGCATACTAATGAGATCGCTAGCGGGATTGTTTCTATATCGCTAGTAGCTACCTAACTTAGCGATGTCGTTAAGGACGCTATCGCGGTTAGCGATCTCCTTAACGACTTTAGCGGTACAAAAGTACCGCTAAATCGCTAAGAAAAGGTGCTACACTTAGCGATTATACTTACCCAGCGGGAGCGCCGACGATGAAATAGGGTCCGGAACGATTCCAGCGACGAGCGAGATCACAGCAGGAAGCTCGTCGCTGGCAGCTGCCGCACACTACAACATCGCTAACGGGATCGCTAAATAGTGACGTTTTTTAGCGATCCCGTTAGCGATGTTGTTTAGTGTGGCATACCCTTAAGTTCCTAATTTTCAGAATTTGAGAAGGACCTGTGTGTTCTCTAGACAGTTCTCATACAGGTCAGGTAAAATAATACCGCATTGTTTTTTGTTTTATTTTTGTTTTTTTTTCTTGTGCGGTTTCTCGGCTATTTTTCCTGGAAATGTGCAAGTATATTGACATCTAGGTGTTAACATTCCCCTTGTCAACTCGATGAAAAGGAAATGGTAACATCACATCATTCAGTAATTATATTACACATTTCCAGGGGGACTAACAGAGGGGCAACGCAATACATAATTTTAAAGGGGTTATCAAGGACTATATACATTTTTTTTTTTTTTTTTTTTTATGTGGTTATAGGAAATAGCCAGCTGGTAGTTGCTAACTATCTGCCTGTGCTGTCCAGCATAGGTCACGGACTGCTCCTGCCAGCGATTCTGCCACTTCCACCGATATCATGTCAACAGAGCAGCGGCTTCTCTTCCGCTCTGCTCTGTTGATGGGGTGTGACTGTCAATGTCATGTTGATTGACAGCCAGCTCCCCGATGCCTAACCGCAGGGAGTAGCCTGTCAAACAGCATGCAGTCAGCAGAGGAGCCCAGAAGGAAGAGTTTAGTTTCTTTTGACATGGATCAGCTGAATTGCTGGCAGGAGCAGTCAGTAGTTGCTAACTAGTTTAGTGTTTGGCTTATAGCAAAAAAAAAAAACTAGTCCTGGATAATCCCTGTTAAGAAAAGAAATGTCAGGTGAGCAATAAGGTCCTTTTTAACAGCATATGTCTCAATGGGAAATGATGGCTCTCAATTCTTTTCCTTTAATTTTTTGCAGCTTACAGCCTAATGTCGATACCCGACAGAAACAGTTATCGGCTTGGAGTTCACTAGTTTTATCTTACTGCCGACATAATAAGTTATACACTATGAATGTAATGGAAATACAGGAGAGTCCCTTGTTCAACAACAAGAAAATACAAAGTATCCTTTTTGACAGACAGGAATCTCTGATATATCTTTTTAATCATGCAGGAGGTTAGACCAGGAGATCAGCCTGTCTTTCATCATACATCTCAGTCACTGAGAAATCTGCTCTAAAGCCCCCGTCTCACATAGCGATATCGCTAGCGAGATCGGTGCTGAGTCACTAGTTTTGTGACGCAGCAGCGAGCTCACCAGCGATATCGCTGTGTGTGACATTCAGCGACGATCAGCCCCCCTGCCGGGTATCACTGATCGTCGCTGAAATGTCAGGACATTTTTTTGATCGCTGGTCTCCCGCTGACAGGCACGCATCGCTGCGTGTGACAGGCGGGAGACCAGCGATCCGCTGGTAACCAAGGTACACAGCGGATTTCCAGGCGCGGGGCTGTGCCTAGAAACCCGCTGTGTACCTTGGATACCAGCTCCCTGATGCAGGGAGCTGGTAACCAAGGTACACAGCGGGTTTCCAGGCACCGCGCAGCGCCTGGAAACCCGCTGTGTACCTTGGTTACCAGCTCCCTGATGCAGGGCGCTGGTATCCAAGGTACACTGCGGGTAACTGAGCGATGTTACCCGCAGTGTCGCTTGTACTGATCGCTGCCTGTTTGGCAGCTCAGCAGCGATAATGTAGCGATACACCAGCGATCCTGATCGTTGTCAGGATCGCTGGTGTATCGCTATGTGAGACCCAGCCTTAAGCTATTGTGGGAGGTGTGCTCTTTTTTTTTTTTTTTTTCCCCTGTGAGTTTGCTGCCTGTTTGGTCAGCGTCATACAAGAAAAAGTACACATCCCCAGTGGAAACTGCCTGATAACACCCACTTTGTGTCAAGGTGAACATGAAAAATTTGGGGAAAAGGTCACCTTTACAATTTGAGGTATAGTTTATGATGAGCTTTCAAGATATTAAGCAGCATGCAACATTGTTATATAACACCTTCACGACTGATGACGTATATTAGCGTCATCGGCGGTGTCCCTGCCTTTGATGTGTGCTCATACGCTGAGCTCACGTCTTTACCCATACTTGATGGCTGATTAAGTGCCTCACATGGCTAAATGTGTACTGCTTTCATCAGTTGACATGTGCCCTTAACAGTCGCGGGTGGAATCGCAATCCCCCAGAAGCTGTTAAATGCCGCTGTCAAAGTTTGACAGCGGCATTTAACACTCGCGCAGGAAGTACGTCACTAATCCCGCCTATTGGCACCCATGTCACATGACCGTGGGTTGCCGATGGCCTGGCATGACAACCTGGGGTCTGCAGCAGACTTCTGGGTTGTCATTGCCAGATAGCTATGAGTGTCTCCAAACAGTTGGCGCTCATAGCAAGTGAGCTATAGCCCTGCTTTAAAAATTTCATATTACTAAAACTATAAAGGCTCGAATCACCCCCCCCCCCCCCCATTTCGCCCCATTCAAAATAACAAAAGAAAACATATACAGGTGCTTCTCACAAAATTACAGATATCATCAAAAAGTGAATTTATTTCAGTTCTTCAATACAAAAAGTGAAACTCCTATATAGTCATTACAAACAGTGATATATTTCAAGTGTTTATTTCTGTTAATGTTGATGATTATGGCTTACAGCCAATGAAAACCCAAAATTCATTATCTCAGTAACTGAACAAAGCAACATTGCCATTATATATACAGTGTAGCATGTCTTCTCACAACACCTGCAAAATTGAATCTGAAATAAAGCACTTACTTGCCCTTGACATGGTCCAGGAAAGCTGTCCTTGGAGTCTGTGCAGGTTGTCTTAGAGGAACTCAGGAAAAAAGGTGTGTTTATTGTATCTTTTATGATAAAATCCATCATGACAAGGAGATACTGCACATTTTATTTATTTTAGGAGAAACTGCTATATTCTTTTTTTTCTTTCTTTTTTTTTTCTTTTATTATACTACTTATTGCTTGTTTTCTTATGAAATGCAAAGTAAGGCAACTTGCTAAATAGTGTTTATGAAAAAAATGTCCTGCCAGTTTGCTCCTGTAGAGTCAGTGTAACTTTATCCTATAGCTGGTTATCCTGCTGCTTGGGGCTCCTTCAGATGTCAGTTTTTCTTGTGCTGGAGTTATTTGTGTTTTTTATGGATAGGAGCACTATTACCTATTAAAGTCTATAGGGCTGTTCATATGTCCATGGTTTTATGCGGAACATGTGGTCTATGAAAAATTACGGAGACATTTTAAACTCGGCAATGCAAGTCTATGGAGCTGTGAAAAAATAAAAAATCAGACCGCACTCAGATGTCATCCGATTGCTGTCCATTTTTCACCTGACTGTTAGGAGAAGGTGAATAAACTTCTGGTTTTTTTTTCCCCACACATGCGAGAAAAACTGATAAAATCATTTTTTCACAAGCATGAAAAAAGAAGCGATGTCTAAATGAGGCCTCACATAGATGTAGTAGCACATTGCTCCTAGCTGTGGTGTCTGCCTAATTCTCCTCTCTCCCAGAAAGCGGCTTCAGATATGAGCTGATGCCTGGCATTTCTAATCCGTGATGATCCTGTCATCATTCATTGTAACGAATGGAAGCGGAGGCAGAGATGGTGAAGTTCACATTCGTTTTTTATTTTTGAAGTGGAACCTCGGGACCACGGTCCGGGGGGCTCCGAAGGGGGCGTAACTAGTGAGCCCCGGTTACCCGTAGTAAAGCCCCTCGAACAGGACCAGAATGGAATACCCGGAGGACACAGGTGCTACCTCCAGTTAGACCCCGGACACGTGGCAGCTGTCCCAGTGGGACAAAAAGGGGTAACAGCTATAATGGAAGAGACTGTGAAGAGGTAGACACAGGTGAGGATGGTCCTGGTTCCAGGTAGATGGTAGCAGGCTGGCTCCAGTAGCCTTGTCACAGTCCATGGATTCGGATGGCTGTTGGCGGAACGGGATGACACTTGCACAAGTGATTGCAGAGGTTGTCAAGGATAGCAGGATACCGATACTCTGTGGAGACAAATAGTATGAGCAAATGCACAGAGACTGCTAACGCAGCGCAGACAGGTCAGAGACAGAACCGGATGTAGCAATGGTAGATACTCGTTTCTCCGGCGCTCTCCCTATGGAGGAGAGACCAGAAATAGTAATGAGTGCGCTGCCTTTGTATAATTACAAAATTCAAAAAATGCACGCTGTCCCTTTTAAGAAACCAGAGGAGTACGTGCTCGCATCCTAATAGCTTTCCCTGAAGATCTGACTGCATGCCAGGAAATGGGGGAGGGAGAGAGACCAGGACGCTGAGAAGTAGAGAGAGCCTGAGACCTGAGACAGGGAGCTCGCTGCTGCACAGGGACAGCGTGAAAAGTAGGAGGTGAGTGACCAGAACGGGGTGCAGGGCCAGCACGGGGACCAGGTGTAACATTCATACAGTTTGTTTCTATAATATTTACCTGCCTTATCTAGTTGTAGGTGTAAAGCTCAATCGGAAATCCTAAAACTCTGCAGCATTTCTACACCCATTAGCAAAGTCAGGTTATCTGTGTTTTTTCACTGCATTTGAGTGTGTTTTTCTTACATGTGTTTATCGCACTTTTAACAGCGTTTTTTGTCTATTATTTACATATCCTGGTATTTGGCTTTGATAAGAAACTTTGATACAGCCATGTGTGGGTTTCACGCATTTTATTGCGTTTTCTCAGCAGAAACACATTAAACGCTTATTTATTCTGCATCTAATGCAAGTTTGTGGAAGATCTGCACATAAAATTCACTGTACTAGCAAGAGAAATTGACCTGTTGCCAATTTCAAACGCGCATCACAAGTCAGTTTACACTGCGTAAAAAAAAAAAAAGACGAACAGCCAAATCCCATCCACTTTGCTGAAATTGTAAGACGCTGCGTTTTTTTTACACAGCATCAAAAACTCATCATGTGACTTTAACCTTATTAATTTTGTGTCTTTAATTCGGGTGGAATTTGAGTTATAATTGGTGTAATATTAAAGGTTGGGGTAGTCTGGCACCTAACATTCACTCTATCTTTACACCTTAACCACTTTTGCATTAAGCTTCATTATATAATACAATATACTGTAACGGGTCTGGGAGGCGGAACCTCTGAGCTTTATTATACAAGGAGGCTTTCCTTGTAAAGGAGCGGGTGGCGCCCGGGGAGACGGATAGGAAGTCACTGCAAGTGACGGGAGGGCAAGTGATCCGGCAGTGACCGGGGACAGTGGTGGGAGAGTCACGGCAAGTGACCGGGGCAGTCTCTGGGTAGACAGGCAGGTAGTCACGGCAAGTGACCGGGCAGTCTCTGGGTAGACAGGCAGGTAGTCACGGCAAGTGACCGAGGCAGTCTCTGGGTAGACAGGCAGGTAGTCACGGCAAGTGACCGAGGCAGTCTCTGGGTAGACAGGCAGGTAGTCACGGCAAGTGACCGAGGCAGTCTCTGGGTAGACAGGCAGGTAGTCACGGCAAGTGACCGGGGCAGTCTCTGGGTAGACAGGCAGGTAGTCACGGCAAGTGACCGGGGCAGTCTCTGGATAAACAGGCAGGCAAGGGGCCGGGGCAGTCTTTGGACTGGACGGTATATACGACCTGAGACGGTGGAGCCTCCCGGTAGGCTAGCAGGCAGATGACAGATGAGCACCCCCAGGTGAGCAGGCGAGAGTCTCTGGAATAGCCGATGGACACCGCATGTGACGGCCGAACCTCCAGGCAGGGTTGCGGGCAGATGGCAGATGAGCGCCCCCAAGTGAGCAGGCGAGAGTCTCTGGAATTGCCGATGGTCACTGCATGTGACGGCCGAACCTCCAGGCAGGCTTGCGGGCAGGTAGCAGACAGCAAACTGGCAGGAAACAGGCAGGTAACTGGAAACGGACCCTGAGGGCTGAAGCAGAGTAAACAGTGCAACAACAACATTGCACGGGCACCTCCATTAAGGAGGAAGTACTTTATATAGGGTGGAGTCCTCCGGCATTGGCCGGGGACCTTTTTGAAAGATGCGCGCGGCCCCTTTAAGAGCGGGGAGGGCGCGGGCGCGCGCCCTAAGTCCAGCAGCAGGGAAGGAGCGCGCGGCCCCAGCAGGGCGGAAGGAGGACGCTGAGCGCGGGTAAGGGGGGCGACGTCCCTGCCTGGCAGAGGACGCTGTCGCAGGGGAACAGCGTCCCTGCCTGGCAGAAGGCAGGGACGCCGATGCTACAGTACCCCCCCCCCTTAGGGCCCCCCCTCTTTAGGCCAGAAAGAAATTTAGCTAGGATGAGAGGGGCATGGATGTTCTCCCGAGGCTCCCACGTTCTCTCCTCAGGACCAAACCCCTTCCAATCCACCAGAAAATAGGTCTTTCTTCCTACCCTTTTTGTGGCCAGAATGTTCTCTACCTCAAATTCGTCTTCAGCAGACACTGGAGCAGGAGGTGTACCTGTAGATTTGACAAGAGTTAAGTACCACCGGTTTGAGGAGAGATACATGGAAGGAGTTAGGAATTCGCAAATTGGCCGGGAGTTTCAATTTATAGGACACCGGGTTGATCTGACTGATGATCTCAAAAGGACCGATGAACCGAGGACCCAACTTGTAGGAAGGAATCTTGAGCCGGACATACTTGGACGAAAGCCAGACCTTATCTCCAGGACGGAATTGAGGAGGGTCCAAACGTCTTTTGTCAGCATGTTTCTTCATGCGCTCGGATGACAGAATGAGTGCGGATCGGGTACTCTCCCATATGGAGGAAAATTCGTTAACCAGAGATTCCGCAGCTGGATTGTCCACAGAGATGGAGACAGGAACAGGGATCCGAGGGTGTTGACCGAAGACTACAAAAAACGGAGATTTGGAGGAAGATTCGCTCTCGTGATTGTTATAAGAGAATTCGGCCCAAGGCAGGAGATCCACCCAGTCAGAATGGTGGGCATTAACGAAGTGCCGGAGATAACTGGTCAGATTCTGATTGATTCGCTCGACTTGTCCATTGGACTGCGGGTGGTAAGCAGAGGAGAAATCCAAGGTGACGTCTAGCAACTTACAAGTGGCTCTCCAGAAACGTGAGGTGAACTGAACCCCACGATCCGACACAATGTGACGAGGCAGACCATGAAGACGGAAAATGTGGCGGATAAAGTCTTTAGCCAACTCGGGTGCAGACGGAAGCCCTGGCAGGGGAATGAAGTGAGCCATCTTGGAAAATCGGTCAACGACCACCCAAATGACCGTACAACCGTCAGAGACGGGCAGATCTGTTATGAAGTCCATGGCTATATGCTGCCAGGGAGCAGCGGGTACAGGAAGTGGAAGAAGACGGCCGGCAGGCAGGTGTCTCGGAACTTTGTTGCGGGCACAGGAGACACAGGCAGAAACAAAGTCTATTACGTCTTTGTGCAGGGTAGGCCACCAGTAATGCCGAGTAATGAGCTGGAGGGTCTTTTTCTGACCAGCGTGACCAGCTAGCTTAGACGAATGACCCCAGTGTAGGATTCTCTTCCGATCGGTTACCGATACGAACGTCTTGCCAGGAGGGAGACGATTTAGACTCACGGGAGCCACCCGCATCACTCTGGCGGGATCGATGATATGTTTAGGTTCCTCCTCGAGATCCGACACCAGGAAGGACCGGGACAAGGCGTCCGCCTTGATGTTCTTGTCGGCCGGGCGAAAATGTAAAAGAAAATCAAAGCGGGCAAAAAACAAGGACCACCGGGCCTGGCGAGGGTTAAGTCTCTGGGCATGCTGGAGGTAAGCCAGATTCTTGTGGTCAGTGTAAATGATTACCGGATGAAGAGCCCCCTCGAGTAGGTAACGCCATTCCTCCAATGCCAGCTTGATGGCCAATAACTCTCGGTCTCCTATGGAGTAATTGCGCTCAGAAGAGGAGAAGAGTTTGGAGAAGAAGCCGCAAGATACCATCCTCCCGGATGAAGATTTTTGAGTAAGTACCGCTCCGGCTCCAGAAGAGGAAGCGTCCACCTCCAGGAAGAACTGCTTGTTGCCGTCCGGGCGATGCAGCACTGGAGCGGAAGAGAAGGCCTGTTTTAAAGAAAGAAAGGCCTCCTCAGCTTCGGGCGTCCACTGTTTGGGATTAGCATCCTTGCGGGTGAGCGCGGAGATTGGAGCAGTCCGGGAAGAGAAGTGCGGTATGAAAAGACGGTAATAATTGGCGAATCCCAGGAACCGCTGAATGGCCTTCAACCCCTCCGGTCGGGGCCTTTCTCGATGGCAGACAGTTTCTCCGGATCCATTCGTAGGCCTGTCTGAGAAATGATGTAGCCCAAAAACGGAAGCGAGGTCTGCTCAAAGAGGCACTTCTCATATTTGGCGAAGAGGTGATTCTGCCTGAGCCTGAGCAGAACCTGACGAACATCCCTCCGGTGAGACTGGAGATCCGGAGAGAAGACCAAGATGTCGTCTAGGTACACCACAACGCAGGAGTAGAGAAGGTCCCGGAAGATGTCATTGACCAACTCCTGAAAGACTGCTGGAGCATTACAGAGACCAAAGGGCATAACTAAATACTCGTAGTGGCCGTCCCGGGTATTGAATGCCGTCTTCCATTCATCTCACCGACGGATACGGACCAGGTTATATGCCCCAAGGAGATCCAGTTTGGTGAAGATTCTAGCCCCCCTCAGACGATCAAACAATTCTGGAATGAGCGGAAGAGGGTACTTATTCTTCACCGTGATCAAATTTAGACCTCTGTAGTCAATACAGGGACGGAGAGAGCCGTCTTCTTTTTTTACGAAGAAGAAACCTGCTCCCGCTGGGGAGGTGGATTTCCGGATGAATCCCTTAGCCAAATTCTCCTCGATATATTCGGACATCGACCTGGTCTCAGCAGCGGACAATGGGTAAATACGCCCACGGGGAGGCGTAGTACCGGGTAGCAGGTCGATAGGGCAATCATACGGTCTGTGCGGAGGTAATGTCTCTGCTTCCTTTTTATTAAAGACATCCGCGAAAGACCAATATGGAATCGGGAGCCCTGGTAGATTAGTTGGTGTAGGAGAAGGACGGACGGGATGAACAGGAACCAAACAAGTTTTATGACAGTCCTGTCCCCAGCGAAGGATCTCTCCAGTCTGCCAGTCGAGCACGGGTGCATGCTTTTGGAGCCAAGGCAGACCTAGTAAGAAAGCGTGTGAGAGTCCAGGCAGAACATGAAACGAGATGCTCTCAGAATGCAGCATTCCTACCTGCAGGGTTATGGCTTCAGTGATAAGTTGGATGGGACGTGGTAGGAGACCCCCATCCACAGCAGCAACAGATACTGGTTCAACCAGAGGTTTGGTAGGAATGCAATATTTCTCTACTAGAGCCTGTGAAACAAGATTCCCGGCTGCTCCAGAATCAAGTTGGGCAAGTTCGAAATAACGGTTCTCACCGAGGAGAATTGAGACTGACAACAGCAGAGATGAAGAGGATTTATTTTTGTCTAGGTGGACCTCTCCGAGCGAACCTAGACACAGGCGTTTCCCGACCTCTCTGGGCAGGTACGGATCCAGTGCTCCTTACTGCCACAGTAGAAGCAACTCCTCTCGGTACGGCGTGAGTCCTGACGGGCTTTGACCATCTTGGTCTGGTCGACTTGCATAGGCTCAGAAGAGTGTACCTGAGGAGAAACGGAAGGAGTTACAGGTCTCTGAAAAGAAGGAGCAAGACGAGGAAACCTTCTCTCACGGGTGACCTCTTTAGCGCGCTCCTGGAACCGCAGATCAATTCGATTGGCGAGATTTATTAGATCATCGAGAGAGGTTGGAATGTCCCGACCAGCAAGTTCATCTTTAATGCGGTCGGACAGACCCTCCCAGAAGACAGAGATCAGAGCGTCATTATCCCAAGCTAGCTCCGAGGCAAGGGTACGGAACCGTATGGCATATTGACCCACGGTGAGACTTTCCGGACGGAGACGCAGCAGAGAAGATGCAGAGGAGGTCTTCCGTCCGGGTTCGTCGAATACCTTCCGGAAGGCTGAGAGAAAAGCAGACAGGTCAGACACCAGAGGATCCTCTCTCTCCCAAAGAGGATTTAGCCAGGCCAGGGCCTCTCCGGTGAGATGGGACATGATGAAGGTAATTTTGGCCCGGTCGGAGTTAAACTGGTGTGCCAGGAGTTCAAAATGCAGGGTGCACTGGTTAATGAAACCCCGAGCCAGAGCAGGGTCGCCTCCAAACCGAGGAGGAGCTGAAAGTCGAGGTCCAGGAACAGAAACCACGGAATTGGTAAGCAGCGGAACTGCCGGATTGCGAGTCATGGCGCCCGCGGTGGTTGCTGGTGAAGTAGTCAGGGTGTCCAGGCGGGAATTAACATTCCGCAGGTGACCCAGGATGGACTCCTGTTGAGACCTCTGACGAAACAGTTCATGACACAGGTCAGAGAGTGAAGGGGTTTGGGTGCCACCGGGTTCCATGGCCCGAGCAAACTGGGAGGCGGAACCTCTGAGCTTTATTATACAAGGAGGCTTTCCTTGTAAAGGAGCGGGTGGCGCCCGGGGAGACGGATAGGAAGTCACTGCAAGTGACGGGGGTTTGCAGTGGAGTCACGGCAGGACGAGCTGGTGGGCAGGTCACGGCAAGTGACCGGGGCAGTCTCTGGGTAGACAGGCAGGTAGTCACGGCAAGTGACCGGGGCAGTCTCTGGTTACAGGCAGGAAGTCACGGCAAGTGACCGGGGCAGTCTCTGGATAAACAGGCAGGCAAGGGGCCGGGGCAGTCTTTGACTGGACAGGTATATACGACCTGAGACGGTGGAGCCTCCCGGTAGGCTAGCAGGCAGATGACAGATGAGCGCCCCCAGGTGAGCAGGCGAGAGTCTCTGGAATAGCCGATGGACACCGCATGTGACGGCCGAACCTCCAGGCAGGCTTGCGGGCAGATGGCAGATGAGCGCCCCCAAGTGAGCAGGCGAGAGTCTCGGGAAATTGCCGATGGTCACTGCATGTGACGGCCGAACCTCCAGGCAGGCTTGCGGGCAGGTAGCAGACAGCAAACTGGCAGGAAACAGGCAGGTAACTGGAAACGGACCCTGAGGGCTGAAGCAGAGTAAACAGTGCAACAACAACATTGCTCGGGCACCTCCATTAAGGAGGAAGTACTTTTATATAGGGTGGAGTCCTCCGGCATTGGCCGGGGACCTTTTTGAAAGATGCGCGCGGCCCCTTTAAGAGCGGGGGAGGGCGCGGGCGCGCGCCCTAAGTCCAGCAGCAGGGAAGGAGTGCGCGGCCCCAGCAGGGCGGAAGGAGGACGCTGAGCGCGGGTAAGGGGGGCGACGTCCCTGCCTGGCAGAGGACGCTGTCGCAGGGGAACAGCGTCCCTGCCTGGCAGAAGGCAGGGACGCCGATGCTACATATACTTCTTCCTATACAGCCAATTCCTAAATGTGTTGTTTTTTTTTTTTTTATGCACTTCCTGTGACGTTTCGCTTGAGAGGCGTCTCAAACAGGACTTCACAGGAGGCTGGGGCTGCACTCACTTCCCTGCAGCTTTTATCACCCCTCCTGGAACAGGATGTCATCAGGGTTATTTGCTACAGTTTCTTGCATCATCGCACTGTGAAGATGTTCTTAATCCCTGGTGATAGATGCTGCAGGAGAGCTGAACGCAGCGTCGGCACTCTGCTTTTGTCCCCATTTCATCTTTTAACTGTTTAACAAGATGTCATCAGGGGCTGCAGATAGAAGCAGTGAGTGACACCAGTACCGTCCCACAGCTTCTAGCACAGCCCTCAAACAAATTGTCATCAGGGGGCAACGCTGATGTTACTTAATGCTTCCATCACCACACTCTGATGACTATGATATAGAAATTGAGAATTTGTATTCTTCAATTATTGATGTTTAAAGGACATATTGTTTATATGCTCTGCAGTCTTATTGTATTAATACATTGTAGGTAACTTAGAATGGTTGGATAAAAACAAAACCAGATTCCTCATAATGTGGAGAAGGCCAGATGAATGGGGAAAAGTAATCTACCAATGGGTAAGTAGATACAGCACAATTCTTTTTTTCAGATTCTCATTACCATGAGGTGCCATGATGAACTTCCAATGACAAGTATGAGAGCAATAACACCAAATTTAACACACCTAAGACCTTGTAACACTGAGTCACGTGACACCGGGAAGGGGAAAAATGGCTAATTGGGCACAATTTGACTATTTTCACTTAGGGGTGTACTCACTTTTGTTGCCAGCAGTTTAGGCATTAACCCCTCTCTGACATTAAACGTACTATCCCGTCCATGAAACCTGTGCCAATCTGACCATGGATGGGATAGTACGTCATAGGCGATTAGCTGCGCTCCCGGAGGGAGCGCAGCTAATCGCCGCCGGGTGTCAGCTGATTATCACAGCTGACACCCGTGACTGTGTGTCAGGAGCGGTCACAGACCGCTCCCGGCACATTAACCCCTGGCACACCGCGATCAAACATGATCGCGGTGTACTGGGGGCACAGGGAAGCATCGCGCAGGGAGGGGGCTCCCTGCGCGCCCCCCTGAGATGAGCGGATGATCGCGCTGTTCTGAGGGCTTCCTCTCTCCCAGGACTCGGATCCAAGATGGCGCCGGGGTCCTGGAGGGAGGCGCTTCCTCAGTCAGTGCCTGCTGAGAGCAGGCACTGAGAAGCCTGCAGCTATGCCTGTGCGATCGCTGGTGTGAAAGAGTGCTGTGCACACTGTCACACCAGCGATCTGATAAAATACAGTGATGTCCCACCCTGGGACAAAGTAAAAAAGTAAAAAAAAAATAAATAAATAAACATGTTTTTAAAAAAAAAATCCAAAATAAAAAAAAAAAAAAAATATATATATATATATATATATATAATATAATATATATATATATATATATTCCCCAATAAATTCATTTCTTCCTGTAAATAAAAAAAATAAAACAATAAAAGTACACATATTTGGTATCACCGCGTCCGTAACGACCCCCCCTATAAAACTGTCCCACTAGTTAACCCCTTTAGTGAACACCTTAAAAAAAAAAAAAACAAAGCAAAAAATCAATGCTTTATCATCATACCGCCGAACAAAAAGTGGAATAACACGCGATCAAAAAGACCGATATAAATAAACATGGTACCTCTGAAAACGTTATCTTGTCCTGCAAAAAACGAGCCGCCACACAGCATCATCAGCGAAAAAATAAAAAAGTTATAGCTCGCAGAATAAAGCGATGCAAAAATAATTATTTTTCATATAAAATTGTTTTTATTCTATAAAAGCACCAAAACATAAAAAAATGATATAAATGAGGTATCGCCATAATCGTACTGACCCGAAGAATAAAACTGCTTCATCAATTTTACCACACGCGGAACGATAAAAACGCCTCCCCCAAAAGAAATTCATGAATTGCTGATTTTTATTCATTCTAACCTCCCAAAAATCGAAATAAAAAGCGATCAAAAAATGTCATGTGCTCAAAAATGGTACCAATAAATACGTTAACTCGTACCGCAAAAAATAAGACCTCACATGACTCTGTGGGCCAAAATATGCAAAAATTATAGCTCTCAAAATGTGGCGATGCAAAAAACTATTTTTTGCAATAAAAAGCGTTTTTAGCGTGACAGCTGCCAATCATAAAAACCCGCTATAAATGGTAAATCAAACCCCCTTTATCACCCCCTTAGTTAGGGAAAAATAATAAAATAAAAAAAATGTATTTATTTCCATTTTCCCATTAGGGTTAGGGTTGCTGCTAAAGTTAGGGTTAGGGTTGGCGCTAAAGTTAGGATTAGGGTTAGGGTTGGGATTAGGGGTGTGTTAGGGTTAGGTTTGTGGTTAGGGTTGGGACTAGGGTTAGGGGTGTGTTGGGGTTAGGGTTGGAGTTAGAATTGGGGGGTTTCCGCTGTTTAGGCACATCAGGGGCTCTCCAAATGTGACATGGCGTCTGATCTCAATTCCAGCCAATTCTGCGTTGAAAAAGTCAAACGGTGCTCCTTCACTTCTGAGCTCTGCCATGCGTCCAAACAGTAGTTTATTCCCACATATGGGGTATCAGCGTACTCTGGACCCCAAGCGTTATTGTGCAATTTGTCCTATTTCTTCTGTTACCCTTGGGAAAATAAAAAACTAGGGCGAAAATATCATTTTTGTAAAAAAAAAAAAAAAATGATTTTTTTGTTTTTACGGCTGTACATAAATATAAACTTCTGTGAAGCACTTCGGGGTTCAAAGTGCTCACCACACATCTAGATATGTTCCTTGTGGGGTCTATTTTCCAAAATGGGGTCACTTGTGGGGGGTTTCCACTGTTTAGGCGCATCAGGGGGTCTCCAAATGCGACATGACGCCCCCAGACCATTCCATCAAAGTCTGCAATCCAAAACGTCACTACTTCCCTTCCGAGCCCCGACGTGCGCCCATACAATAGTTTTCTCCCACATATTGGGTATCAGCGTACTCAGGACAAATTGGACAACAACTTTTGGGGTCCAATTTCTCCTGTTACCCTTGTAAAAATAAAATATTGGGGACGAAAAAATCATTTTTGTAAAAAAAAAAAAAAAGATTTTTTATTTTACGGCTGTACGTTATAAACTTTAGTGAAACACCTAGGGGTTCAAAGTTCTCACCACACATCTAGATAAGTTCCTTGAGGGGTCTAGTTTCCAAAATGGTGTCATTTATGGGGTTTCCACTGTTTAGGCAGATCAGGAGCTCTCCAAACACGACATGGCGTCCAGCCAATTCTGCGTTGAAAGAGTCAGACGGCGCTCCTTCCCTTCCAAACTCTGCCATGCACCCAAACAGTGGTTTACTCCCACATATGGGGTATCAGCGCACTCAGGACAAATTGCACAATAACTTTTGGAGTCTTGTTACCCTTGGAAAAATAAAAATTGGGGTGAAAAGATCATTTTTGTGGAAAAAATATGATTTTTAAATTTTACGGCTCTACGTTATAAACTTGTGTGAAGCACTTGGGGGTTCAAATTGCTCACCAAAGATCTAGTTAAGTTCCTTAGAGGGTCTAGTTTCCCAAATGGGGTCATTTGTGGGGGGTTTCCACTGTTTAGGCACATCAGGGCTCTCCAAATGCAACATGGCATCCAATCTCAATTCCAGCCAATTTTGGTTGGAAAAAGTCAAATGGTGCTCCTTCCCTTCCGAGCTCTACCGTGCGCCCAAACAGTGGTTCCCCCCCACATATGGGGTATCAGCGTACTCAGGACAAATTGGACAACAGCTTATGTGGTCCAATTTCTCCTGTTACCCTTGGGAAAATAAAAAATTAGTGACTAAAAGATAATTTTTGTGGGAAAAAAATAGGATTTTTTATTTTCATGCCCGGGCATTATAAACTTGTGTGAAGCACTTGGGGGTTCAAAGTGCTCACCAAAGATCTAGATAAGTTCCTTAGGGGGTCTAGCTTCCAAAATGGGGTCACTTGTGGGGGGTTTCCACTGTTTAGGCTCATCTGGGGCACTGCAAACGGAACATGACCCCCATCAACGTCTGCATTCCAAAACGTTACTACTTCCTTTCCAAGCCCTGCCGTGCGCCCAAACAGTTTTCCCCCCCCCCCCCCACATATGGGGTATCAGCGTACTCTGGACAAATTGGACAACAACTTTTGGGGTCCAATTTCCTTGGGAAAATTCAAAAATTTGGGACTAAAAAATCATTTTTGTGGAAAATTGTTTTTTTTTTTTTTCACACCCAGGCATTATAAACTTTTGTGAAACACTTGGGGGTTCAAAGTGCTCACAACAGATCTAGATAAGTACCTTAAGGGGTCTAGTTTCCAAAATGGTGTCACTTGTGGGGGTTTCCACTGTTTAGGCGCATCAGAGGTTCTCCAAACGCGACATGGCGTCCAATCTCAATTCCAGCCAATTTTAGTTTGAAAAAGTCAAACGGCGCTCCTTCCCTTACGAGCTCTGCCGTGTGCCCAAACAGTGGTTTTCCCCCACATATTGGGTATTGGCGTACTCAGGAGAAATTGCATAACAACCTTATCTGTCCATTTTCTCCTTTTACCCTTGTGAAAATAAAAAAAAAAAAGTTTGTAAAATAACATTTTCCACATGTCTACATTACATCAGCACAATTTTGGAACCAAAATTTTTTTGTTAGGAAGTTATAAGGGTTAAAAGTTGACCAGCAATTTCTCATTTTTACAACAAAATTTACAAAGCCATTTTTTTTTAGGGACCACCTCACATTTGAAGTCACTTTGAGGGGTCTATATGGCAGAAAATACCCAAAAGTGACACCATTCTAAAAACTGCACCCCTCAAGGTACTCAAAACCACATTCAAGAAGTTTATTAACCCTTCAGGTGCTTCACAGGAACTAAAGCAACGTGGAAGGAAAAAATGAATATTTAAATTTTTAGCCACAAAAATGATCGGTTCCAAAATTGTGCTGATGTAATGTAGACATGTGGAAAATGTTATTTCTTAACTATTTTGTGTGATATATTTCTCTGTTTTAAGGGAATAAAAATTCAAAGTTTGAAAATTGCAAAATTTTAAAAATTTTCGCCATATTTGCGTTTTTTTTAAAAAATAAACGCAAGTTATATCGAAGAAATTTTACTTCTAACGTGAAGTACAATATGTCACGAGAAAACAGTCTCAGAATCGCGAATATCCGTTGAAGCGTTCCAGAGTTATAACCTCATAAAGAGACAGTGGTCAGAATTGTAAAAATTGGCCCGGTCATTAACGTGCAAACCACCCTTGGAGGTGAAGGGGTTAATGTTTGTGTGTTGCGTTATTTAGAGGGCACATCAAATTTACACTGTTATACAAGTTGTACACTGACTACTGGACACTATCCAAGCATTGTCCCATGAAAAGATATAAAATATTAATAAAAAATTGAGGGGGATATTCACTTGTGATATACTGTAGAATATTGTTAAAGGGGAAGGACTCCATACATATCCTTAGGCTTTATATAACGAAACTGATGTCTGTCTTCCTTATTTATTTTTATGTCCATGTTACACGAGTAATGTTTTTTTTTTGTTTTTTTTTATTTTAAACTATTATAATCCCACTAAAATCAATATATTTTATTTGATATGTTCACACGCTTACTTGGTCCTCTCTGGTGGAAAGGTTACTTTTTCATCAGTGTCTGACAGTGGGATTTAATACACACCACACGTACGCGTGTCAGTAACCCCGCCCATCGGCACCCCTTTCATGTGATCGAGGGGCGGCGATGGGTTGTCATGACAGCCGTGCCTGATCTCATTGGAGATCGTCATTTCTGCTATACATAGGAGTACTAGAGCACTGTTATATGTAGCACAGGTGATTGATCGGTCACAGCTTTGCATACATTGAAGTGATAAACAGTTCTTAAAAATATGCAAAAAAAAAAATGCGTTCAAATCACCCCCACAATTTGCCCCATTGAAAATCAAAACAAAAGCAAAAAAAATACACAATTGGTATCGCTGCATTCAGAAATGTCCGATCAAAATATAAAGTAAATTAGACTGGTAAATGTCGTTCCGAAGAAAAATTAGAAACTCAGAATTACGGTGTTTTTTTGGCCTCTGTAGTATTGCATTGAGGGGCGATCAAAACATTGTATGTACCCCAAAATGTGTTTTTTGGGGTTTATTTCAGATCTCTCCCTTCAATGTATATTGTTGCATTAGACGGATTTGTTAGGTCATGGAGGAGATTTCTGAAACCGTACACGAGCAGGCAAGAAGATGCAATGTTGCCAAAATAAAATAAATTACAAAATTTACCACTGTAAAATAACAATTCCTGTATTTAGAGTTATTTCTAAACATGCATGCATATACTCTGTCCTAAATCAATCACATAATCTTTGTTCCTACCAAGGTTTCGAAGAATGGGATGACCAATTCTGTGTTCACACTTTATGAGATAATTAGTGGAGATGATACGGAAGGCGAAGGTAAGGAAATACTTCATAGACTGGTTCCACATTTCACATAATGCCTTCTTTGTAACCTGAGAAACAGAATCTATATTTTGACCTTCTCTGTGGGCTTATTCTGTATTTTTCCACCTCTGTAATGCTTCCTGCTTATGAGTGCCCGGTGTTAGAGGGGGAAATAGAACACACTCTCTGAGAAGAATTTGTCAGCGACTATGTGGTTGAAGGGAACATTTACAAATAAACTTTATAGCTCATATCTCTGTAACAGGTCTTTAAAAAAAAAAAACTAAAATTCTCATCCCCTTAAAGGGAATCTGTCACCCAATTTTGCCATATTAACTAAAGATTTGGCTGAATAGTGCGTCCCATAACAAAGCTATCGGTATTTACCTTATATCATGATACCCCGTTTTCATATCAAAATACCTTAGTAAAGTTCGTATTTGGCGCTGTCAATCAGGGTGGTCAGGTCAGGAGGGCGGCGTTTTCTATGTTCTCCCCCCCCACACACTCCTCAGCATCGCTTGCTTAGGGCTGTCTGTGAATCCCACAGACGGCGTCCGGCTTCCCGCAATTGCGCATTTCAAATTCGGCCACGCGCATGCACAGTGGGCAAAGCATAAAATCATTACAGCGCATGCATTACTCTTTCCTTGCCCCGGAAATGACTGCTTGCCTTGGACGACTTCCGGGGCAAGGAAAGAGTAGCGCATGGGCTGGAATGATTTTATGCTTTGCCCACTGTGCATGCGTGTGGCCGAATTTGAAATGTGCAATTGCGGGATGCCGGACGCCGTCTGTGGGATTCACAGACGGCCCTACGCAAGCGATGCTGAGGAGTGAGGGGGGGGGGACATAGAAAACGCCGCAATCCTGACCTGACCGCCCTGATTGACAGCGCCAAATACGAACTTTACTAAGGTATTTTGATATGAAAACGGGGGTATCGTGATTGATATAAGGTAAATACCGATAGCTTTGTTATGGGGCGCACTATTCAGCCATATCTTTAGTTGATATGGCAAAATTGGGGTGACAGATTCCCTTTAACTACTCTCAGCATATAGGCAGTGTAAAGCAAAGTCATGAAATATCCTATTCAAGTCTACAGTCATGGCCAAAAGTTTTGAGAATGACACAAATATTAATTTTTACAAAGTCTAATGCTTCACTTTTTCTAATGGCAATTTGCATATACTCCAGAATGTTATAAAGAGTGATCAGCTTAACAGCAATTACTTGCAAAGTCAATATTTGGCTAGAAAATGAACTTTATCCCCCAAAACACATTTCAATATCATTGCAGCCCTACCTTAAAAGGACCAGCTAACCTCTTTTCTCCAGTAGCCTTCCACGACAGCATAGGAGGTTGTCTCCTTTCCCTATTGGGGGACAGGAACACAGAGAGGTTAAAAACCCCTCCCACCTCCCATTCGTCAGTGTATTCCTGTCCCCCTTGGGGCACGGAGAGAACATCGTATGCTGCGTGGCCGGCTTTTTTTGCAGCAGTACCTAAGTAGAAATCTTCACCCTCTTGCCGGGCAGCGGTGATCGGGGCCTCGCGCCTCCCTCCTCCGGTCCTGCTCCCGTCTCCTGGATTCGGGACCACGATGAGCCGGTTGCCCTGCGCCCTCTCAGGGGGTAAAGCGTGCCGGCTCCCCCCGCCGGAGGCCTCCCGCAGCCCTCCGGCATCTCCCCCTCCTTGCGCGTCGCTTGACCCGGAAGTAGGAGGCAGAGACTCCTGGACACTTCCGGGTCATACACTCCACATGGAGCCCTGGTGATTTCCGGGCGAACGCAGGCACTCGCTCCATCGGCCTGTGCTGGGACCGGAGGGGGAGGGGGATTTTTGAAGCGCTGGGCAGCCGCTATACAAACGTATATAAAGCTGCCAGAAGACGTCCGCAGGTAAGCGCCTTTTGGGCTGAAACCTGCCATGGAGACGTCCAGCCCTGCAGCTGCAGAGCCCAGCGCTCCCCCAGCTACTGTAGGTATTGGGATGGGTCCCCCTTTAAGAGGCTCCTGGTACTTCAGTAAAATATACCCCTCTCCCTCTAATTTTAGGGAGAAGGTTCCGTCCAGAGATCCTCAGTAAAAAGGAATAAGTGCATTATGTGTTCACTAAAATTACCACCGAATTGGGATAAAAAGCTCTGCCCAAAATGTACTGACAAGGTGGTCAGAGCAGAGCACCCCTCGCTATTGGAGGAAATGCGTGTCCTAATTAAACAGGAGGTTCAAACCTCCATAGCTGCACTAACACCTCCACCGCCTAATCCACCCTCACCTGGTCCGCCTCCCTCAAAAAAGAGGAAATTCCAGCCAGAGCTTTCAGATTCAGATTCCGACGTTTCACAAGGATCATCCGCATCTAAATGGGAGAATCCCTTACTACATAATGTGGCGGAAATCAGGAAATTTCTGTTTTCCTCCGAATATACTGAAGAGCTCGTAAATGCTGTGCAGAGTACCATGGGGTTAGAGGACCAACCAGTTTCTCATTCAGTACAGGATGAATTCTTTGGCGGGTCTCATGCGGAGAGGTCGGTGGGTTTTCCAGTGCATAAAAGCATATCGGAAATGATAGAGCGGGAGTGGGACCTTCCGGAAAAAACGTCTCACGACCCCTGCAGAATTGAAAAATCGTTTTCCCCTTGATAAAAATCTAATCAAGTGGGATATTCCCAAGGTGGATTCCCAAGTGGCAAGAGTGGCAAAAAAGACGGTACTTCCTTTTGAGGATTCGTCTCAGTTAAAGGACCCCATGGATAGGAAGATTGAAAGTCTCCTTAAAAAATCTTGGGAGACCTCCACTTCATCCCTAAAATGTAATATAGCATCCACCTACGTTGCCAGATCTCTCCATCGCTGGCTCCAGGAAATGGAAAACCACATTTCCCAGGGTACTCCGCGAGCTGATATATTAGACTCCCTGCCTATTCTCCATAAGGCAGCGGGGTTCCTAGCTGATTCCTCAATGGAGTCCATTCGTATTGCGGCAAGAAATTTGGTCCAAACAAACTCGGCTCGGAGAGCGCTCTGGCTTAAAATGTGGAGTGGAGATGTCACCTCCAAAATAAAACTATGCTCCATCCCCTTCAAGGGGGACTACGTATTTGGGCCGGTCCTGGACGAAATCTTGGAGAAAGCCACTGATAGAAAGAAAGCTCTTCCAGAGCAAAGACCTCCGAAAAAGCGTGTTTTTCGACCCTTCCAGACTCAACCCCTCAGTATAGGGGTAAGGGGAAGACAGGAAGATGGAGTCATACCAAGGGGAAGCCTAAAAACATCCTTGTGCCCAATCAGGGACAACAAGAAAAACAATGACTCCGAGCCGGTGGGGGGGAGACTCTCGAGATTTTGGCGCAGTTGGCAAAAAATTACCAACAGCCACTGGGTACTAAATGTATTAAAAGAAGGTCTTCTGATAGATTTCGAGACTTCCCCTCCTCCATTGTTCAGAGTAACCTCCCTTCCATCGCAGGAGAATCAAACCTTAGTTGCTACGGAGTTGCGACAATTGATAGCCTCCGGTGCAATTTCACCAGTTCCATCGAACGAACGAGGAAAAGGCCATTACTCCCGTATCTTCATTGTGAAGAAACCATCAGGGAACGCAAGGGTTATAATAAACCTGAAAACCCTCAACCAATCAGTAACCTATCAGAGGTTCAAGATGGAATCCGTAAAATCAGCAATTCCCCTGATAACTCCTCACTCGTTCATGGCAACCATAGATCTCAAAGACTCCTATTTCCACATCCCGATACACCCTCTTCATCAGAAGTATCTGAGATATGCAGTCCAGCTAGGTCTCGAAACAGTACATTATCAATTCATTGTGCTTCCCTTCGGGATCTCTTCAGCTCCAAGAGTATTTTCAAAAATTATGTCGGAAGCAGTGGCGCATATCCGGAAGCAGGATGTAGCTATAGTCCCTTATCTGGACGACCTGTTAATCATCGGTCCCTCAGCCGAGACCCTCGATTTACGGGTAGCCAAAACTTTACACATCCTGCAGAACTTAGGGTGGATCGTGAACTTAAAGAAGTCTCAGCTCCAACCCTCAAAAGTGATAAGATTCCTTGGAATTCTTTTAGACTCAGAGAATCAAAGATCTTGTCTGCCGGACGACCACTGCCAAATCCTGATAACCAAAGCCTTGTCCTTCAGGAAGCAGAGAACCCCCTACACTACGAACAGCCATGTCCCTGTTGGGTTCCATGACAGCCTGCATACAATCAGTGGCATGGGCCCAAGCCCACTCCAGAATTCTACAGGCACACATTCTAAAGAATTGGAACGGAAACACAGCTTTGTTGAACAAGAAGATTCTGACACCAGGGAATGTCAATGCCTCCCTAGTCTGGTGGACAAATCCATCAAACCTGCGCAAAGGTATAGACTGGATTCAGACTCCATTGTTAACAGTAACTACAGACGCAAGTTCGAGAGGATGGGGTGCTGTAATTCGACAAATTCCCTTCCAGGGACTATGGAGTCAGCAAGACAGCCTCAGATCCTCCAACTACAGGGAACTAAAGGCAGTTTACAAAGCCTTCCAGGCAGCAGGTTCTCTAATTTCGGGACATCATGTCAAAGTCCTCTCAGGCAACATGACTATGGTGGCTCACCTCAAACACCAAGGAAGCCCCAAATTCAACTGTCTGAGGACCGTGTCAACCTTATCCTCAACTGGGCAGAATCCCATCTTCTTTCACTATCAGCAATACATCTAAAAGGTTCGGAAAATTCCCAGGCAGACCTTCTGAGCCGCCAAGACATACAGCCAGGGGAATGGAGTCTGAAGAGGAAAATCTTCACCTCACTCACAGAAATGTGGGGTCTTCCCGAGGTAGATCTGATGGCTTCGGGCCAAAATGCCCAGGTCAAAACATTTTTTTCCCTAAATCCAGGGGATGGGTGTCAAGGAGTGGATGCCTTCAATCATCCCTGGAAATTTCGGCTGGCCTATGTGTTTCCTCCAATACCTCTACTAGCAAGAACTCTGCGGAAAATTCTGGACGATCAAGTTCCGGTCATTTTAGTGGCTCCGATGTGGCCAAAAAGAAGTTGGTTCCACCTCCTACTACAACTTCGGGTGGAAGGACCAATTTTTCTACAACTGGAAAACGATCTCCTCCAACAGGGTCATCTTCATCATCCAGATCCTCGAAGGCTCAATCTAGCAGCTTGGTTGTTGAAGCCCAGGTCCTCAGAACAAAGGGTCTTTCGGATCAAGTAATAGTTACTTTACAAAAATCCAGGAAACCAGTAACTAATGCTATTTACAGTAAAATATGGAAAAAGTTTTCCTCCTGGTATCATCCTGATACGCCAGACCCACTTCGTCCCAACATTTCTAAGATTTTAGATTTTTTACAAAAAGGCTTAGACCTAGGTCTCAAACCAAACACGTTAAAAGTCCAGGTGTCCGCGCTAAGTTCGGTATTCGACCAGGACTTAGCATGCCATAAATGGATTAAAAGATTCATGATCTCGGCTCTAGACTGCACCCTAAGAAACAGTCCATTGTTCCACCTTGGGACCTAAACATAGTGCTCAAAGGTCTCACAGGACCTCCCTTTGAACCTCTAACCTCATGTTCCCCCTACCTACTTTCATGTAAAACTGCCTTTCTAATAGCCATTTCTACAGCCAGAAGGGTAGGGGAGTTACAGGCTCTCTCAATTAGAGAACCCTATCTATCTATAAAAGAAGACTCTATTATATTTCACCCTGATCCATCATTTCTACCCAAAGTGGTATCAGACTTTCATCGCTCGCAAGACATAATTTTGCCTTCGTTCTGTCAGAACCCAGCGAACCCTAGAGAACAAGAGTTCCACACGCTGGATGTCAGAAGAATCGTTCTTCATTATTTAGAATTCGCATCTTCGTTTAGAGTTCACCAGAACCTCTTTATACACTTATACGGTAAAAATAGAGGTAAAAAAGTGGCGAAGAACACGATTGCCGCCTGGATAAGGAAAGCCATAACAGAGGCATACCTAGTCCAGAATTTAGATCCGCCAGCGGCCCTAAAGGCCCACTCAACCCGGTCCATGGCAGCTTCCTGGGCTGAAAGAGCTGGAGCTTCGTCCGAGCAGATTTGCAGGGCTGCAACTTGGTCTTCCCTGCATACCTTCACGAAACACTACAGATTGGACTTCTGGTCCAATCGAGATTTAGTCTTTGGCCGGAAAGTCCTCCAGGCCATAACCTCCCCTTAAAATTGAATTGGTTGGTATACCTCCTATGCTGTCGTGGAAGGCTACTGGAGAAAAAATAATTATTCTTACCGTTAATTCGGTTTCTAGTAGCATTCCACGACCAGCGCCAATTCCCTCCCGAAATTCTTGGATTAAGTTCTAAGAGTACTAAAGGTAACCGTTCCTAAATGTGGTGGTAAAACACTGACGAATGGGAGGTGGGAGGGGTTTTTAACCTCTCTGTGTTCCTGTCCCCCAATAGGGAAAGGAGACAACCTCCTATGCTGTCGTGGAATGCTACTAGAAACCGAATTAACGGTAAGAATAATTCTTTTTTCAGTGATTGCTCCATTAACACAGGTGTGGGTGTTGATGAGGACATGGCTGGAGATCAATCTGTCATGATTAAGTAAGAATGACACCACTGGACACTTTAAAAGGAGGCTGGTGCTTGGCATCATTGTTTCTCTTCTGTTAACCATGGTTATCTCTAAAGAAACACGTGCAGTCATCATTGCAATGCACAAAAATGGCCTAACAGGGAAGAGTATCGCAGCTAGAAAGATTGCACCTCAGTCAACAATCTATCGCATCATCAAGAACTTCAAGGAGAGAGGTTCCATTGTTGCCAAAAAGGCTTCAGGGCGCCCAAGAAAGACCAGCAAGTGCCAAGACCATCTCTTAAAAGTGTTTCAGCTGCGGGATCGGGCTACCAGCAGTGCAGAGCTTGCTCAGGAATGGCAGCAGGCAGGTGTGAGTGCATCTGCACGCACTGTGAGGCGGAGACTCTTGGAGCAAGGCCTGGTCTCAAGGAGGGCAGCAAAGAAGCCACTTCTCTCCAGAAAAAACATCATGGACAGACTGATATTCTGCAAAAGGTACAGGCAGTGGACTGCTGAGGACTGGGGTAAAGTTATTTTCTCTGATGAATCCCCTTTTCCGTTGTTTGGGACATCAGGAAAACGCCTCATTCGGAGAAGACAAGGTGAGCGCTACCACCAGTCTTGTCTCATGCCAACTGTTAAGCATCCTGAAACCATTCATGTGTGGGGTTGCTTCTCAGCCAAGGGAATCGGCTCTCTCACAGTCTTGCCTAAAAACACAGCCATGAATAAAGAATGGTACCAGAATGTCCTCCAAGAGCAACTTCTCCCAACCCTCCAAGAGCAGTTTGGCGATCAACAATGCCTTTTCCAGCGTGATGGAGCACCTTGCCATAAAGCAAAGGTGATAACTAAATGGCTCAGGGAACAAAACATAGAGATTTTGGGTCCATGGCCTGGAAACTCCCAGATCTTAATCCCATTGAGAACTTGTGGTCAATCATCAAGAGACGGGTGGACAAACAAAAACCTAAAAATTCTGACAAAATGAAAGCATTGATTGTGCAAGAATGGACTGCTATCAGTCAGGATTTGGTCCAGAAGTTGATTGAGAGCATGCCAGGGAGAATTGCAGAGGTCCTGAAGAAGAAGGGTCAACACTGCAAATATTGACTTGCTGCATTAACTCATTCTAACTGTCAATATAAGCTTTTGTTACTCATATGTTTGCAATTATTATATTTCTGTCTGTGATAAAAACATCTGTCAAACACACATAAAAACCAGAGGGCAGCATATCATGTGAAAATATAATATTTGTGTCATTCTCAAAACTTTTGGCCATGACTGTACTTTGCAGGGCTGTGGAGGCGGTAAGCCAAACCTCCAACTCCTCAATTTCCATGACTCCCGACTCCACCAAAATGGGCTCCGACTCTCCGTCTCCACAGCCCTGCTACTTTGGCGCCCATAATAAAAGCCCCTTATTTATTATGCCTTGTTTATTAGTAGTGGGATATGCCCTGGTGTAAAAGGTTTATTGCACGGACAAATTGCTGACGATAGACCTTACATAATTGTCTGGAGATTGTTCTGTTGTCAGCAGGTACATAGGAAATATCATTATTCTCCAGGGAAGAATCCGTGCTTAACTTATTAGTTTTTTTTTTTTCCCACTCTAAATATTTTGTTGAAATAAAGGTGTTGTCCAAGACCAATAAAAACTTTTATGTAAATTTAATGGTGTAAAGGGACGTAATTGACTGTATCTGATGACGTCCCTTTCTGGTCACCTGAACACCGCAATCAATCACAGGCCTCGGGGATCAAGGAAGCAAAGAATGTGATGCCAGTGGAGAACACGATAATGTTACTGTGCAGACGCCATCTTGGTGGAGACTTTTTTTTTTTTTTTCCCACTAGCAATTTAAGGCTGAATTCACATTGAGTTTAGGCAGTCCATTAGACGGACTGCGTTACACCGCGGTGTAACGCAGACCGCTAACGCTGCCATTGACTCCCATTGTCTGGCGCATCGCGACGCATGCCGTAAAGCAGCATGCGTTCGCGACGTGACGTCATTCAGTGACAGAGCCTCGGACGCGGCCTGCAGCTTCTGGGCTCCGTCACCGCTAGCACAGATGATTCATCTGTGCTAGCACACTGCGCTAGCGGGTATAGCATAACGCGATCGCTATGTGTTGAACGGACTGGTTAAACGCTGTGTGAACCTAGCCTTAGGAATAATCCTTTAACTGCCTCTGGAACGACGAGTTGACAAACACTTCTAGAGGATTTTTTTTTTTTTTTAATTTAACTTGGACAACCCTTTTTATGGTTTGGCTATTATAGGTTGATTTTCTTTCTCTTTTGTTTGAATACTTAAGTTAAGCGGTCATAACATTTCTGTGACTTTTACATTTGACTGAGTCTTTTAAAGAGACATTACCTACCGATTGGGGGGAGGGGGGCAGCCACTTGTTATGATATCCAACAAAGGTAGTGCTGATCTGGTCCTGCTGAGACTGATCAGCTCTTCTATGCTGGGGAGTGTAGATTCAGGAATGAGTGGTGCCGCTGTGACTGGAGACATGACCTCATTCAGAGCTTCCATAGAATAAGGAGAGCTGCTTATACACATGCATCTCTCCAGTTATTATCCATTATACCAGTGGGATCCATACTGTGGAGGTAGGTGTGGGTGAGGGCGCCGCATTTGTAAGACATTTACAGCAAATCCTGTTTGTGATGAGACAACCCCTTTTAATATAAAAGTGCAGCTGCACTAGAAATGGAAAAGATCCTTGGGTTCAGGGGAAGACCTCTGCCATGAAGCTTCTGCTCGCTAGTGATAATAGTCTTAATGTTTTGTGTTTAGATTTCCATGGGTTGGATGAAGCCATGCTCCTCAGATCATTGGAAGCCCTACAGCTGGAACACAAAGCGGAGATCATAACACTAAACGACAGCAAGGGTGTGAAATTCTTTTAATGATTATCCCAGTCCTGTCTGACTGTTGAACAGACCTAGAACTATTTTATACAGGAGCATATTGAGATCTGCCATCTGCTGGACTTTTATGTATATTACAAGGTGCCAGTCACTGCCTTGTAACGGTGGTATTCCCTGGTTTCTTCTGCTGACAGATGACGTCCTATTTTTACTCCGCATTCAGCGTCTGTACATATAGCGTGATCAAGTAACACTCCTTTGGGAATACAATTTACGGCTGATGTTTGTTGAGATGCCAGAAGCTTCAAGATGATATTGATTATAAATATTTGCCAAAATATCAGCCCCTACTTATTTTGGTTTTGCTCACAGATTTACCTTTGCCCTTGAACCATGTTGGAGATGTGATGTTTGACGGTTGATCTCTTGCATTCGTAGACGTTTTTGCAAGATTACTCACTTGATAAATCTGTGTACATAATAAACAGGAGCCACCCATCTGTCTGATATTCCTTCCTTACCAATGCTAAGATTTTGGAATGAATTGTTGATTTTTTTTTTTGTTTGTTTGTTTTTAAGTGCCCCGATATCTGTAAATTAAAGGGCATAAACTAGATGGCTAATTGCTTGACAGACACTTAGTAATCCAGTCCCTTTACTCTCATGATGCGGGGCTCCCTCAATGATCAAAAAGTGATGGTATTTCTTAGCCATGTGCCATTACTTTTATGTGTAAAAGCCTCCGATCATGCATTCTCTATTACTTTCATTACAGACAGTATGGTGGTCCTTGTCTTGTTTGTTAAAATTGTTGTCTGTGATTAAAAAAAAAAAAGATGCCACCCGTGATGGATTTCACGTGGTATTGCAGCTCATGCAGTTCCTAGGCACACCCCATGGTCAGGGGTGATACTGTTTATGAAAGAAAGCAGCCAGGTTTTTCTAATCATGGACAACCTCTTTAACCCCTTCGCCCCAAAGCTTGTTTTCACCTACCTGACCAGGCCAATTTTTACAATTCTGACCACTGTTAGTTTTTGAGGTCATAACTCTGGAACTCTTCAATGGATTCCACTGATTCTGAGACTTTTTTCTTCTGACATACTGTACTTCATGTTAGTGGTAAAATTTCTTTGATGTGACTTGCGTTTATTTGTGAAAAAATGGAAATTTGGCAAAAATTTCACAATTTAATTTTTATACCTTTTAAATCAGAGAGTCACATCGAACAAAATGGTTAATAACATTTTCCACAAGTTTACTTTACATCAGCACAATTTTTGAAACCATTTTGTTTTTGTTAGAAAGTTATAAGGGTTAAAAGTTGACCAACAATTTCTCATTTTTGTAATAAAATTTGCAAAACTATTTTATTTATTTATTTTTTTTTTTTTTAGGGACCACCTCACATTTGAAGGGGCCTATATGACAAAATACCAAAAAGTGACACCATTCCAAAAAACTGCACCCCTCAAGGTGCTCAAAATCACAGTTATGAAGTTTATTAACCCTTCAGGTGCTTCACATGAATTTTTGGAATGTGGAAGGGAAAAGTAAACATTTTACTTTTTTCTTTCACAAAAAAATTTTCCTTTTTTTTTTTTTTTTTTTTGTGCAATTTCTCCTGAGAATGCCAATACCCCATATGTGGGGGAGTACTACTGTTTGGTTTCACGGCAGGGCTTGGAAGGGAAGGAGCGTCATTTCACTTTTTTTTTTCGAATGTAAAATTTGTTGGCATAATTAGCGGATGCAATGTCATGTTTGGAGAGACCCTGATGTGCCTAAACTTTGGAAACCCCCCAACAAGTGACACCATTTTGTAAACTAGACCCCTTTGGGAACTTATCTAGATGTGTATTGAGCACCTTGAACCCACAGGTGCTGCACAGAAGTTTATAACGTTAAATCTTTTTTTAGCTCCAAATTTTGTATTTTCTAAGGGTAACAGGAGAAATTTAATGAACTGCAGAAAGAAGGATCCAGCGGAGTAGAAGGCAGCTAAAATAAAAAAGTTTCCAATAAAAAATATACCATGGCACAAGAAGTCTGGTGATAAAGACTCTTCTAGTCGAAACGCGTTGATCTATCATACGTGCTTCACACCCGACTTGTGCCATGGTATATTTTTTACTGGAATAAAAGTTAAATTTTAGCTGCCTTCTACTCCCTTGGATCCTTCTTTCTGCAGTTTGTTATATTTGCTCCTATTGGAACCATGCTGGAAGTTAGCTGACGGTGAGAAATCTCCACAGTGGTGAGCTGATCTTCCCTTTTGCTTTGTGTATTTATAACAGGAGAAATTGCTCCACACAATTTGGACGCAGATACTCAATATGTGGAGGAAACCAACTGTTTGGGCACACAGCAGGGTTTGGAAGAGAAGGAGCGCCATTTGACTTTTTGAATGCAAAGTTTGCTGGAATACTTAGCGGACGCCATGTCACGTTTGGAGAGCCCCTGATGTGCTTAAATAGTGACCCCATTTTGGAAATTATAACCCTACAAATGTAGTGCCGATGTTTAACCCCTTCACCCCCAAGGGTGGTTTGCACGTTAATGACCGGGCCAATTTTTACAATTCTGACCACTGTCTCTTTATGAGGTTATAACTCTGGAACGCTTCAACGGATCTTCGCGATTCTGAGATTTTCTCGTGACATATTGTACTTCATGTTAGTGGTAAAATTTCTTCGATATAACTTGCGTTTATTTTTGAAAAAAATGCAAATATGGCGAAAATTTTTAAAATTTTGCAATTTTCAAACTTTGAATTTTTATTCCCTTAAAACAGAGAAATATATCACACAAAATAGTTAAGAAATAACATTTCCCACATGTCTACTTTACATCAGCACAATTTTGGAACCAAAATTTTTTTTTGTTAGGAAGTTATAAGGGTTAAAAGTTGACCAGCGATTTCTCATTTTTACAACAAAATTTACAAAGCCATTTTTTTTAGGGACCACCTCACATTTGAAGTCACTTTGAGGGGTCTATATGGCAGAAAATACCCAAGTGACACCATTCTAAAAACTGCACCCCTCAAGGTACTCAAAACCACATTCAAGAAGTTTATTAACCCTTCAGGTGCTTCACAGTAACTAAAGCAAGTGGAAGGAAAAAATGAATATTTTACTTTTTAGCCACAAAAATGATCTTTTACAAACTTTTTTTTTATTTTCACAAGGGTAAAAGGAGAAAATGGACAGATAAGGTTGTTATGCAATTTCTCCTGAGTACGCCAATACCCCATATGTGGGGGAAAACCACTGTTTGGGCACACGGCAGAGCTCGTAAGGGAAGGAGCGACGTTTGACTTTTTCAAACTAAAATTGGCTGGAATTTAGATTGGATGCCATGTCGCGTTTGGAGAGCCCCTGATGCGCCTAAACAGTGGAAACCCCCCACAAGTGACACCATTTTGGAAACTAGACCCCCTAAGGTACTTATCTAGATCTGTTGTGAGCACTTTGAACCCTCAAGTGTTTCACAAAAGTTTATAAAGCCTGGGTGTGAAAAAAAAAAAAATCAATTTTCCACAAAAATGATTTTTTAGTCCCAAATTTTTGAATTTTCCCAAGGAAATTGGACCCCAAAAGTTGTTGTCCAATTTTTCCTGAGTACGCTGATACCCCATATGTGGGGGGGGGGGAAACTGTTTGGGCGCACTGCAGGGCTTGGAAAGGAAGTAGTAACGTTTTGGAATGCAGACGTTAATGGGGGTCATGTTCCGTTTGCAGTGCCCCAGATGAGCCTAAACAGTGGAAACCCCCCACAAGTGACCCCATTTTGGAAACTAGACCCCTAAGGAACTTATCTAGATCTTTGGTGAGCACTTTGAACCCCCAAGTGCTTCACACAAGTTTATAATGCCCGGGCATGAAAATAAAAAATCCTATTTTTTTTCCCACAAAAATTATCTTTTAGTCACTAATTTTTTATTTTCCCAAGGGTAACAGGAGAAATTGGACCACATAAGTTGTTGTACAATTTGTCCTGAGTACGCTGATACCCCATATGTGGGGGGAACCACTGTTTGGGCGCACGGCAGAGCTCGGAATGGAAGGAGCACCATTTGACTTTTTCCAACCAAAATTGGCTGGAATTGAGTTTGGATGCCATGTTGCATTTGGAGAGCCCCTGATGTGCCTAAACAGTGGAAACCCCCCACAAATGACCCCATTTGGGAAACTAGACCCCCTAAGGAACTTATCTAGATTTTTGATGAGCAATTTGAACCCCCAAGTGCTTCACACAAGTTTATAACGTAGAGCCGTAAAATTTAAAAATCATATTTTTTCCACAAAAATGATCTTTTCACCCCAATTTTTATTTTTCCAAGGGTAACAAGACTCCAAAAGTTATTGTGCAATTTGTCCTGAGTGCGCTGATACCCCATATGTGGGGATAAACCACTGTTTGGGTGCATGGCAGAGTTTGGAAGGGAAGGAGCGCCGTCTGACTTTTTCAATGCAGAATTGGCTGGACGCCATGTCGTGTTTGGAGAGCTCCTGATCTGCCTAAACAGTGGAAACCCCCATAAATGACACCATTTTGGAAACTAGACCCCTCAAGGAACTTATCTAGATGTGTGGTGAGAACTTTGAACCCCCAGGTGTTTCACTAAAGTTTATAACGTACAGCCGTAAAATAAAAAATCTTTTTTTTTTTTACAAAAATGATTTTTTCGCCCCCAATATTTTATTTTCACAAGGGTAACAGAAGAAATTGGACCCCAAAAGTTGTTGCCCAATTTGTCCTGAGTACGCTGATACCCAATATGTGGGAGAAAACTACTGTATGGGTACACGTTGGGGCTCGGAAGGGAAGTAGTGACGTTTTGGATTGCAGACTTTGATGGAATGGTCTGGGGGCGTCATGTCGCATTTGGAGAGTCCCTGATGCGCCTAAACAGTGGAAATCCCCAACAAGTGACCCCATTTTGGAAAATAGACCCCACAAGGAACTTATCTAGGTGTGTGGTGAGCGCTATGAAGCCCCAAGTGCTTCACAGAAGTTTATAATGTACAGCCGTTAAAAACAAAAAATAATTTTTTTTGTACAAAAATGATATTTTCGCCCCCAGTTTTTTATTTTCCCAAGGGTAACAGAAGAAATAGGACAAATTGCACAATAACTCTTGGGGTCCAGAGTACGCTGATACCCCATATGTGGGGATAAACTACTGTTTGGACGCATGGCAGAGCTCAGAAGTGAAGGAGCACCGTTTGACTTTTTCAACGCAGAATTGGCTGGAATTGAGATCAGACGCCATGTCACATTTGGAGAGCCCCTGATGTGCCTAAACAGCGGAAACCCCCCAATTCTAACTCCAACCCTAACCCCAACACACCCCTAACCCTAGTCCCAACCCTAACCACAAACCTAACCCTAACACACCCCTAATCCCAACCCTAACCCTAATCCTAACTTTAGCGCCAACCCTAACCCTAACTTTAGCCGCAACCCTAACCCTAATGGGAAAATGGAAATAAATACATTTTTTTAATTTTATTATTTTTCCCTAACTAAGGGGGTGATAAAGGGGGGTTTGATTTACTATTTATAGCGGGTTTTTATGATTGGCAGCTGTCACGCTAAAAGACGCTTTTTATTGCAAAAATAGTTTTTTGCATCGCCACATTTTGAGAGCTATAATTTTTGCATATTTTGGCCCACAGAGTCATGTGAGGTCTTATTTTTTGCGGTACGAGATGACGTTTTTATTTGTACCATTTTTGAGCAGGTGACATTTTTTGATCGCTTTTTATTTCGATTTTTGGGAGGTTAGAATGAACAAAAATCAGCAATTCATGAATTTCTTTTGGGGAGGCGTTTTTATTGTTCCGCGTGTGGCAAAATTGATAAAGCAGTTTTATTCTTCGGGTCAGTACGATTATGGCGATACCTCATTTATATCATTTTTTTATGTTTTGGCGCTTTTATAGAATAAAAACAATTTTATATAAAAAAATTATTTTTGCATCGCTTTATTCTGCGAGCTATAACTTTTTTATTTTTTCGCTGATGATGCTGTATCGCGGCTCGTTTTTTGCGGGACAAGATGACGTTTTCAGCGGTACCATGTTTATTTATATCGGTCTTTTTGATCGCGCGTTATTCCACTTTTTGTTCGGCGGTATAATGATAAAGCATTGACTTTTTGCTTCGTTTTTTTTTTTTTTAATGGGTTCACTAAAGGGGTTAACTAGTGGGACAGTTTTATATGGGGGGTCGTTACGGACGCGGCGATACCAAATATGTGTACTTTTATTGTTTTGTTTTTTTTATTTACAGGAAGAAATGAATTTATTGGGGAATTTTTTTTTTTTTTTTTTATTTATTTTGGATTTTTTTTTATAACATGTTTATTTTTATTTTTTTAACTTTTTTACTTTGTCCCAGGGTGGGACATCACTGTATTTTATCAAATCGCTGGTGTGACAGTGTGCACAGCACTCTGTCACACCAGCGATCGCTCAGGCAGTGCAGCAGGCTTCTCAGTGCCTGCTCTCAGCAGGCACTGAGGAAGCCGCCTCCCTCCAGGACCCCGGCGCCATCTTGGATCCGGGTCCTGGGAGGGAGGAAGCCCTCAGAACAGCGCGATCACATCGCGCTGGTCTGAGGGTCTCAGGGGGGCGCGCAGGGAGCCCCCACCCTGCGCGATCCTCCCCTGTGCCCCCAGTACACCGCGATCATGTTTGATCGCGGTGTGCTAGGGGTTAATGTGCCGGGAGCGGTCCGTGACCGCTCCTGACACACAGTCACGGGTGTCAGCTGTGATAATCAGCTGACACCCGGCGGCGATTAGCTGCGCTCCCCTCAGGAGCGCAGCTGATCGCCTATGACGTACTATCCCGTCCATGGGCAGAATGGCACGGGTTTTATGGACGGGATAGTACGTCTAATGTCAGAGAGGGGTTAACTCCATGGGTGTTTTCAAGAAACAGGCAGCAGTGGATGTTGCTGAGTGAAAATCGCAAACTGCTGTTGTAGTGACCAGTACATTGCAGTCACCCGTACATTATGCCCAGCTCATAATAATAATCTTTATATATAGCGCCAACATATTCCGCAGCGCTTTACAGTTTAACAGTTTCAAAACACAAGTCATAAGTAATAACGTTAACCATACAATAATTAAAGCAAAATAAGATGACCCTGCTCGTGAGAGCTTACAATCTACAATGAGGTGGGGGAGATACAAAGTAAGGTGTGTATATACAATGGTGCATTTACAATGATGGTCCAGCCATCTTGAGGGAGTGAGGGATCGATGGAGATAGTGAATGGGCTACACACACACACACACTTACACCTAGAACGACTTTGATTAGTGAATGTGATAGGCCGCTCTGAACAAATGTGTTTTGAGGGAGCGCCTGAAACCATGCAAATTGTGGATAGTCCTAATTTCTTGCGGTAGAGTATTCCAGAGGATTGGCGCAGCGCGGGAAAAGTCTTGGAGTCGGGAATGGGAGGTATGGATTAGTGCAGAGTTTAGTCGAAAGTCGTTTGCAGAGCGCAGCAGTCGGTTAGGCCGATAGATAGAAATGAGGGAGGAGATGTAGGGGGGTGCTGCACTGTGGAGAGCTTTGTGGGTGAGAACAAGTACTTTGAATTGGATCCTATAATGAATGGGCAGCCAGTGTAAGGACTGGCGAAGAGCAGACGCGTCCGAGTACCGATTAGCCAGATGGATGACCCTGGCTGCTGCATTAAGGATGGACTGGAGAGGGGATAGTCGAGTAATGGGGAGGCCAAGTAATAGAGCGTTGCAGTAGTCTAGGCGGGAGTGGATCAGTGCTACAGTGAGGGTTTTTGTTGTTTCCATGGTGAGAAAAGGGCAATTCTAGAGATGTTCTTTAGGTGTAGGCGGCAAGAGCGGGCAAGAGATTGTATGTGGGAGGTGAAGGAGAGATTGGTGTCAAACATAACATCCAGTCAGCGAGCCTGCTGCCTGTGTGTTATTATGGTGCCGCCCACGGAAATGGAAATGTCAAATTTAGGGAGGTTAGTAGATGGCGGGAGCAGAAGAAGTTCAGTTTTGGAGAGGTTGAGTTTCAGATAGAGAGCGGACATGATGTTGGAGACTGCGGACAGTCACTGGCGTTCTGTAGTACAGCGGGGGTAAGGTCGGGGGATGACGTGTATAGTTGTGTCATCAGCATAAATATGGTACTGAAAGCCAAATCTGCTGATGGTCTGTCCAATTGGGGCCGTGTAGAGAGAGAAGAGAAGGGGCCAAGGACTGAGCCCTGGGGTACCCCGACAGCGAGAGGAAGAGGAAATGACGTGGAGCCAGAGAACGAAACACTGAAGGAGCGGTCAGAAAGACAGGAAGAGAACCAGGAGAGAGCAGTGTCCTTAATGCCTAGTGACTGGAGCCTAGACAGTAGAAGACTGTGGTCAATTGTGTCGAAAGCTGCAAAAAGGTCGAGAAGAATGAGCAGAGAGTGGTCACCGTTACATTTTGCTGTCAGAAGGTCATTGGTCACTTTGATGAGTGCAGTTTCAGCTGAATGTAGGGGGCGGAAGCCGGACTGTGAAGGGTCTAGAAGGGAGTGAGTGGAGAGGTAACGGGTAAGGCGGGAGTAGACTAGGCGCTCCAAAAGTTTAGAGATGAAGGGGAGATTGGAGACCGGTCTGTAGTTGTTTGTGCAGGAAGGGTCGAGAGCGGGTTTCTTTAGCAATGGAATAACGATGGAGTGTTTGAAGGAGGATCGGAAAATGCCAGAGGAGAGTGAGAGATGGCTGTTTTACTGTGTGTTTGGAAGTTCTGAGGGTGAGCGGCGCTACTTGGTCAGAAGTGCACAAAACTGGCGTACGGCACTTTTACGCAATCCTAGAACAGACTGACATCGCCTGAACACAGGTCCTATGGCATCCACAGTGCCTCCATCTGCCTCATTATAGGGAATCTTCCACCGGGGGTTCCTTCAGAATCACGTATTTCAGAAATTTACATCAATTTACAAATTGATTGCGTTTTATTGCACTTTTTGTTCGGCGGTATGATGATAAAGTATTGTTTTCTCCTTCCCCGTGACAGCACCACAGAGAGAGGGGATGCGTCCTTCAGAGACAGAAAGCCTACAGATAAACAGGCGGTACCTCTCCCTCGCATCAGCTGGTCTCGTGTTCCTGACGGGGAACCTACAGTTCAGTCTCAAGGTCCTGTCCCTTAAAACGGTCCTTCTAGTGGCATTAACATCAGCCTGGAGAGTAAGCGACTTACAGGCCTTATCTGCAGGCCCTCCCTTTACTAAGATCTTAGTGGATAGGGTACTTGCCCAAGGTAGCATCTTGGTTCCACAGGTCCCAAGAGGTAGTTCTTCCTTCCGTTTTGTTTTAATCCCAAAAATATGGAGGAAGAAAAACTCCACACCTTAGATGTAAATAGATGTTTGGTTCAGTACCTAGAGTCCACTCAGGGGTGTAGGAAGGATCTCTGTTTGTATGTTTTCAGGGGCCTGGAAAGGGACTTCAAACCTTCATAAAGGGTACTCTGTGCGAGGAGTGGACTTGAGTATGAGATTTGCACATTAATGCCAGTTAGGATACCATATATATTTGAACAGAGACAACATTTATTTAATTTTGGTTCTAGACATTACCACAGTGAATTGTAAACAAAACAATTCAGATGCAGTTGAAGTTCAGACTGCAGTGTTCAGTGAAGGCCTGGCAGAGCATCAAAAAGGAGGAAACACAGCGTCTGGTGATGTCCATGAGTTCAAGACTTCAGGCAGTCATTGCCAACAAAGGGTTTTCAACCAAGTACTAGAAATTATCATTTTATTTACAATTATTTAATCTGTCCAATTACTTTTGGTCCCTTTAAAAACAGGGTGGCACATGTTAAGGAGCTGAAACTCTTAAACCCTTCATCCAATTTTAATGTTGATACCCTCAAATGAAAGCTGAAAGTCTGAACTTCAACTGCATCTGAATTGTTTTGTTTAAAAATCATTGTGGTAATGTCTAGAACCAAAATTAGATAAATGTTGTCTCTGTCCAAATATATATGGACCTAACTGTAGTTGGCTACTGATCTAGTGGGTAAGGTCTGAGAGCTCATTCCACAAGAGCAGTGGCAACCTCCTGGGCAGAAAGGTCTGAGGTATCAATAGAACAGATCTATAAGGCTGCCACTTGGTCACCACCTTCTACCTTTTTCAAGCACTATTGGCTGGACATAGCCTCTTCTGACCTAACCTTTGGAGAAGGTTTCTACAGGCTGTGGTCCGTCCCTAAGTTACAATTCAATGTAATTCTCTCCGTGGGTGCTCTCATGGGAGAAGGAGAAAGACAGTTACTTACCGGTAACCGGATTTCTCCGAGCCCATGACAGCACCCGTTTATTCCCTCCCGTCAAGTTTGGGTGAGCACGCTTTCACTGTTTATGATTTGATTTAGGTATAAGCATGGTGTGTTTCTGATAAGTAATATGATAAAGATATGTAATTGTTGTCAATAACCTGGAGGTCCTCCTATGTTCTGTAAACCAACTGATGCGAGGGAGAGGTACTGCCCTTTATCTGTAGGTTTCCTGTCCCTGAAGGGCGGATCCCTCTCTCCATGGTGCTGTCATGGGCTCTGAGAAATCCCATTACCAGTAAGGCCTCTTTCACACATCCGTGTGGTCGGCGCCCTCCGGCATTTTTTTGTCCAACCGCATCGGCGAAATGTAATGCTGGATGCGGTTTTCTTTGCATTGACTTTCATTAGCGCCGGATGGCGCCTGATGTCAGTGCGTTGTATCCGTTTTTGTCCGGATCCGGCGGAAATGTACATTCCGGCGGCCGGACAAGAAGGAGCATGTAACGTTTTTTTTTGCCGGAGCTGCCTGATGTGCCTGAAGCAGCGCATCAGGCGGCCGGAAATAATAGAATTCAATGGAACCGGATCAGACTTTTGTGCAATCCGGCAAAAGTCTGATCCGGATTCTGGAAATCGAGGTCTACTACTACTACTACTACTACATTTTCCAGTGTCTCCGGGCATCAGAAACCCTCTTTTTATGGGTTCAAAAGTTCAGGTCGGATCCAGCAAAAAAACGGATCCGTTGCATCAGTTTTTTTGTTTCAGCGCCAGATCCGTCCCTTCAGGCATAGGACGGATCATGCCTGATACAAAAAGACGGATGTGTGAAAGAGGCCTAAGTAACTAGTGGGACATTTTTTTTATTTTTTTTTTTTTTTTTTTAGAGCCGGTCATTAGGGATGGCTGATACCAAATGTGTACTTTTTTTTTAATATTTTTTTATTTACATAAGTGTATATTGGAAAAATGTGTTGTTGTTTTTTTTTTCTTGGGAATTTTTTAAAAAAAAAATTAATTTACACTTTTTTAACTTTAATTCTTTTTACATTGTTCTAGTATGGGACATTACTGTATAACATCAGTCCTGTCTCTGACCACAGCATCAGAGGGGTTAAATGCCCACGATCAGTGCTAGTGTCAATCGTGGGCATTGCTGTGGGAGAGCTGACACCTGCACCCAATCGCCGCAGCGCTCAGTGTGATGCCGCGCGTTCATACCGCTGTGCATGTACTGCTTTTTTGTGGGAACGCAGCTCCTGCAGAGCAGTACATGTACGGTGCATGTCATGACGGGTTAAGCACTAGTGCCCCTGGCAGGTCTTTGGTTACAGGGCTGCAGCAGTGATGTCAGATTTACAACACCTGACCTATGGAGCCAGTCACTGGGCTCAGCACTGATGCCCCAGAAAGACAGCACAAGATTGTTGAGCCCATAGGAGCAGCAGTGCTCATTATTGTTATTTATTATTATAGCGCCATTTATTGCATAACACTTTACATGTGAGGAGGGGTATACAAAAAAAATAAAAGTACAGTAATCATAAACCATACTAGTCATGACTGCTACAGGAGGAGAGAGGACCCTGCCCGCAAGGGCTCACAATCTACAAGGGATGGGTGAGGATACAGTAGGTGAGGGTAGAGCTGGTCGTGCAGCGGTTTGGTGAATCGGTGGTTGCTACAGGTTATAGGACTGTCGGAAGAGGTAGCTCTTCAGTTTCTTTTTGAAGGTTTCCATAGTAGGCGAGAGTCTGATATGTTGTGTAGAGAGTTCCATATTAGGGGGATGCGTGGGAGAAATCTTGTATGCGATTGTGGGAAGAGGAGATAAGAGGGGAGTAGAGAAGGAGATCTTGTGAGGATCCGAGGTTGCGTGCAGGTAAGTACCGGGAGATGAGGTCGCAGATGTACGGAGGACACCGGTTGTGGATGGCTGTGTATGTCATGGTTAGGGTTTTGAACTGGAGTCTTTGGGTAATAGGGAGCAAGTGCAGGGATTGAGAGAGGATGGAGGCCGGGGAATAGCGGGGGGACACGTGGATTAGTCGGACAGCAGAGTTTAGAATAGATTGGAGGGGTACGAGAGTGCTATAGGGGAGGCCACAGAGCAGGAGGTTGCAGTAGTCAAGGCGGGAGATGAGGGCATGGACTAAGGTTTTTGCAAATTCTTAGCTCACAGACAAAGATAAAAGACTAAAAAAAAATCCTGAAAATTTTTTTTTTAGCAAAAACACATGAAAAGTAGCCTCAACAAATCTTGTCAAATGACAAATTTTTTTGCAGCTTCTTGGTTGAGGAATGTATGGATCCGTGAAATATTTTTGAGTTGAAGTCGTCAGGAAGTGGAAAGGGCTTGTATATGTGGCTTGAAAGAGAGATCAGTGTCAAGGATAATGCCAAGATAGCAAGCTTGTGGGACTGGGGAGAGTGGGCAGCCTTTACTTTAATGGATAGGTCCGTTGGGGGGGAGGGGGTTGATGAATCCTGTGTTGTCCATATTAAGTTTTAGAAATCAAGCAGAGATGGATGAAATAGCGGACAGACATTGAGGGATTCTGGTTAGTAGGGAGGTGATATCTGGTCCAGCGATGTAGATGCTCATGTGAGAGAACTGCTCCATTCAAATGGAGGACGGATAGCACTAATTCTTTTGCTTTATGAAGGTTCCACTGGATGGACCCTGAGCGATAATGTATGAATAATTATTAAACATAAGTAATGTTTTTCAGCAAATCTTCAATAGATAACTATCACGCTGTTCTGTCTGTATTTGGTTGTCGGCGTGACAATGCATGTCTTTGCTTTAACCCTTTGCTCCTTTCCCCTAATTGAGCTGGGATACTGTTGGCTGTTACCTGTATGGAGCCTGCTCAGTTCCCTGCTCTGCTGCGTAGCTGTTCATGTGGTGTTAGGTCTTTTCTTTGCTGCATGACCATCCACATGTGCGGTCCCTGGTTGCCGCTGTGGAAGCTGTCCGCGGGTTGCGAGGTCATTTGCAGCTGGTGCATGACTTTCCACGTTTGTCTGGGCATGCAGCCGCTGCCAGGTGCCCTGAGCCTCAGTTCCTTCACTGATTGTGTGTAATGGTTTCTGATTCTGCTAAGGGAATGCGTGGCCACACCTCCCCTGCTTTTATCAGGGTTAGTGTGTGTACTTGAAATGCTGTACCCAGCCAATTGCTGAGGGGCAGCTCCTATATAAAGGCTGCCTGCCCTATGGGTGGGGCCTTAGCTACTCACAAAGCTTCTGAATCTTGCCATGTGTGTTGTGTGTTCCTGCACCTCTCCAGTCTGTTTTGGTACCAAAGTCCTTGCCTTGATTCCTGTTTGGTCCTGTTCCTGCACCTGTCCTGGAGACAGTATATCCAAGCCTCAATCCTTGATTCTGTACCTGACCCTGTCTGAACTGTATCCTGCACCTCTCCTGTTTATGTTTTGGTACCAAAGTCCTTGCTTTGATTCCTGTTTGGTCCTGTTCCTGCGCCTGTCCTGGAGGCGGTATATCCAGGCTTGAATCCTTGATCCTGTCCTGTACCTGACTCTGTCTGAACTGTGTCTGCTGAGTTATGTTCCTGGAAGTCCTTCTGTGTCCTGAACCCTGTGCCCAGTGACTGTGACTCTTTACTAACTGACTTTCTGTGATATAACCTGGGTTCATCTTGGAAGTAGGAGTGCGGTGTGTCTGCTGAGTTTCTGCTACTCTGTGCTCAGCTTGTTATTTGGTGCTATCCCCAGCCGGCTCCTGTTCAACCCGGTGGGGCTTTCACCAGACCGCTTGGGTTCCTTTTTAGGTCGCTGCCAGATGTCCGGAGTCCGATGACCATGGCCTCTTGCCCGGAGCCTGATGACCACGGCCTGATTTCCGATGTCTGAGGACCACTTCCAGATGTCCGGATCCTATCCTTCACTGCCTGATGCCCGGAGCCTGCCGATCGTTGCCAGATGTCCTGAACCTGATACTGCGGCCTCATGTCCGGAGCCTGATGTCCGCAGTCCGATGCCTGGAACCTGTCGATCGTTGCCACATGTCCGGAGTCCGATGCCAGTGTTCTGATATTCCTGAGATCCAGTCCGTGTTCCTGTGTCCGTGTTCCTGATGTCCAGTCCGTGTTCCTGTGTCAGTGTTCCTGATGTCCGGTCCGTGTTCCTGATTCCATGTTCCTGAGTCCGTGTTCCTGATGTCTGGTCCATGTTCCTGATGTCTGGTCCATGTTCCTGAGATCCAGTCCATGTTCCTGATGTCCGGTCCTTGTTCCTGATTCCATGTTCCTGAGGTCCAGTTCGTGTTCCTGAGTTCGTGATCCTGATGTCCTCGCGTGTCCTGTGACTGTCTGTGTCCTGATGACCTCATGTACCCTGATGTTTTGCCTGCGTCCTGATGACCTCGTGTACTCTGATGTCATGCCTGTGTCCTGATGTCCCACCTACGTATGCCGCGGTGATCCGTTGGTGCCTTGGGGTCCTCTGGGTGGTGCCCTTCTGGGAGGTGTGGAATCGGGAGCCTGGCATAGTCATGTTTGATTTATGTACTGTGTGTCTTTACTTTATTACTTTAGTAAACTTTACTTCCTCTATACCTGAAGTTGTGCGGTGTAATCAAGTTGTACGTGTCTCTTCCTTGTCCACATGCTCAGCTGCCAAAGAACCCAGGTCTCTGCCCTTCCCTAGTTCAGGTAGGCCCGGGTCCCCCTCTGTGGTATGGAGGGTCATATTGCGCCCCCGGGGGACGCCTGCCCCACGCCGTGGTGGTCGGTCAGCGTGGGGGCGATTATGGGCTGGGCCGCTTCTCGGCGGCTGCAGCCAATCGTGACAATAACAAAATGGCGTTTCTAGAGTCTTTGATAATATACATACCTACATGCGGGGATTGCTTGTTTGTTAGCCATATTTGTTGAACAGCGGCGAGACTTGCAGCCATGGGGACTAGAACATAGTATTTGAGCACACAAAGTCACTGTTACCACCCGAGCATGCTCGGATAAGAACTTATACCAGCATGTTCGCTCATCGCTAATTAATATACATGGGTGCTTGTACAGCCAAGCTCTGATTCATGTTGCTCATGGTTTGGTCAGCATGAATCAGGTGACATTCCCTTTAAGTAAGCGTTTGCTCATTTATCTGGTGATATGCCTATTTAGTTCATTCCTGCCTATTGGCTTATGTCTATACACCCTAAAGCATAAGCGTATTTGTTTTTACTCCATATTATGTAATATACAAGTGCTTCTCACCAAATTAGAATTTCATCAAAAACTTACCGTATTTTTCGGACTATAAGACGCACTTTTTTCCTCCAAAAATGGGGGGTGCGTCTTATAGTCTGGATATACTGCTTGTAGTGGGGGAGCAGCATCGGCGGAGCAGCAGGTCACAGGAGTCTGGAGCCAGCTGCTGCAGCTAACTCTGTGCCAGCTGCTAAAGAGAAATGAATATTCACTGCATTCCACGCCCATGGGCTTGGAGGGCCATCGATCTTCATTTCTCTTTAATAGCGTCTTGGTATGATTGGCCCCCAACCCAGGTCCTAGGATGCATGGCCCATATCCTTATCCTGGTATGCAGGGCCCCCATCTCATCCTAGTATACATGGCCCCAAACCTTATGATTGGGCCATGCATACCAAGATAGGGGTGGGGGCCAATCAGAAAATAATTTAAAAAAAAAAATTACACTTACCGTCCCAAAGCTCCGACACAGCATCTTGTTCTTGTTGCAGGGACATCATGTACTGCTTGCAAGCCGAAGGGCAGCTGCCGGAATACTCACTGCTCTAATTAAGAACAATGAATGTTCACCTCTCTCCACGCCCAGAGAGGTGAATATTCATTTCTGTTAAGTAGCAGCACATGTGACCACCGGCAGCAGCAGGAAGCTGGCGGCTGACACTGTGCGTGCTACTGAAGAGTAATGAATATTCACTGCTCTCTGCGCACACAGTCCCGGCGTGCAGAGCAGTGAGTATTCCAGCAGCTGTGCTTTGCTTGTGAGCAGCGTATGACGTCCCTGCCATGCACTGCTTACAAGCATAAAGCAGCTGCTGGCAAGGTAAGTCTAATGTTGTGTTTTTTTCTTTTATGTTTTCTGATGGGGCCCTGCATACTAGGATAGGGATGAGGGGGCATACAAGGATAGCTGAATGAAACTTGGCACACAAACAGATGAAATTAGAATAATTTTAATGAGGTCCAAAAGTGGTACAACTCCATAAATCAGTACAAGTGATTTAGACGTTTCGGTCCTCTAACAGTGACTTTCATCAGTGTACCGACTGCTTTAATGTTCATGTGCGTCTAGTATGAAGAAGGACCATCAGCGTCCTGGGGCTAGTGAATCTAGAAGTATGAATCCTAGGCAATAATAAGTCGGTGTGTAGTAACGGAAATCTTACAGGACTGATTTATGGAGTTGTCACGTACCCGCTTCTCAGCACGGGACTTGGGTTTGAGCCTGCAAGGGTTAATCTGTCTCCTCACTCAGTACAGCATTTAACCTCTGTCTATGCTGCAGTGGGAACATAAATCACACCCCGACACAGACCGCACACCCCGCTTCATACACGCTGCCACCACTCACCGAACACACGGGCGTTGAGTCCCAGAAATATTACTGCTATGTGCCCAACACCAGGAAAACACACGCTAAGGCTATGGATTCTTTAGAGCATGCAAGGTTCAGACTTATTAAAGTTTTAAGCTTTATTAGAAAAGGTACAGTGCTTACAATAAAAGGATATAAAAAGTGACATACAAATATGCAAAAACAGTGATAAAATAAAAGGGAGAAAACTTACAGAAATATCAAACTTTGCAGTCTAGTATTCTGTCCCCCGAGGGAGGGGGGGGAAACATGAAATGGAGCACATCAGCTTGGCTGTCCCTCACTGTGAACGTGTTTCTTTGTGTAAAGGCCTGACTTATAGATTTATTCAGGGATCAGGTTTCTAGACCAGCTTCTCATGTTAATATTCTAATTCTTGGTTTGTGACTGGATCATGGTTATTTACCCATGAATACATTATTTTCCTCTGAACACTATTTGTGTGAGCTTTCTCATTGATAGTGTCCAGCTGCAATTGGCGTGTCTCTTAGAAGAGTCAGAAAATATGAAAGGTTTCCACTTTGTGTGTTCTCAGCAAGGCCCGCTGGAGAGACTGGAGACAGGAGACTTCTTTTCTCAGGATAACAAATGCTATCACATTTGTGAGAGCTGCAGTCTAAGGACAGATGTTAATTTACTGCTGGTCATACATCCATATATATACATATTTCACTACACCTCCCTCCTTTTGAATGTGCATGGGGGTTGACTTAGGTCAGCTCCCGAGCGCGTATCTGGTTCTGCCTCGACTTGGCAAATTAGGCCATCAGCATTGCCGTGATTGATTCCTTTCTTAAGTTGAATTGTAAAATCCTATTGCTATAATATCAGACTCCATCTAAGCAATTTCCCATTGTCCCCAACTACTCTGAGCCAACTCAATGGGTTATGATCTGTTATCACGGTGAAGTTGCGCCCATAGAGGTATGGTTGCAGTTTCTGCAGGGCCCACACAATTGCTAAACATTCCTTTTCAATGATGGCATAAGCCACTTCTCTGGGTAGAAGTTTCCTGCTTAGGTAGAGAATTAGGTGCTCCTCTCCTTGCTGGTTCACCTGGCTGAGAGCCGCACCTAGCCCATAGGTGCTGGCATCTGTCTGCACTACAAACCTGCGAGTGAAATCTGGGGCCTGAAGGACGGGTGAACTAACCGATGCTTTTTTAGGGCAGAAAATGATTCCTCACACTGAGGAGTCCAGGAAACAATTTGGGGAAGCTTCCTCCTGGTCAGATCAGTTAACGGCTTGGCCAGAGCACTGTAGTTTGGTACAAACATCCTATAGTAACCAGCCTTACCTAGGAAGTACCGTACCTCCTTCTTGGTTCGTGGGGTGGGCCAGGCTGTAATGGCTTCTACCTCCCCTGACTCAGGTTTTAGCAGTCCTCCCCCCACCTGGTGTCCAAGGTATTGTTCTTCCAGCATGGCTACCTGACACTTCCCTGGCTTAACAGTAAAGGTATGCCACACTAAACAATATCGCTAACGGGATCGCTAAAAAACGTCACTATTTAGCGATCCCGTTAGCGATGTTGTTCAGTGCGGCAGCTTCCAGCGACGAGCTTCCTGCTGTGATCTCGCTCGTCGCTGGAATCGTTCCGGACCCTATTTCATCGCTGGCGCTCCGCTGGGTAAGTATCTTATCGCTGTGTGGCACCTTTTCTTAGCGATTTAGCGGTACTTTGTACCGCTAAAGTCGTTAAGAAGATCGCTAACGGCGATAGCGTCGTTAACTATATCGCTAAATGCGGCAGCATTTAGCGATATAGAAACAATCCCGCTAGCGATCTCATTAGTATGCAACGCTAACGAGATCGCTAGCGGGATTGCTTAGTGTGGCAGTACCTTAAGACCTGCAGTGTTAAGCCTTTGCAACACCTGAGAAAGATGTATAAGGTGTTTCTCCAAGAATTACTGAAAATGGCTATATCATCAAGGTAAGCAACAGCAAAACCATCAAATCCTTTCAATAAGTGACCAACCTCTGGAAGGTGGCAGGGGCATTTTTCATACCAAATGGCATCACCAGGAACTCAAACAGCCCGAATGGCTTTATAAAGGCAGACCTCTCCTGAGCTTCTTTGGTCAGGGGTATCTGCCAATAACCCCTGCTTAAGTCCATGATAGTGAGGGTACGATGCTTTAGCTAGCTGCCTAACAGCTTGTCTATCCTTGGCACCGGGGTAGACCTCACATGTAGTAAGAAGATTTCCTTTCCTGTAGTCTACACAGAACCGGGTAGTACGGTCCTTTTTGGGGACAAGAACTACAGGCGAGGCCAGGCACTCTGGGATTTTTGTATTACCTTGAGGTTTACCATCGCCTCTACCTGTTCACTCATGTGTGCCTTCACCTCTGCTGACACCCGGTATGCAGACTGCCGCTTGTGTACAGTGTATGGTCCCTCCCATGCAGCCTGTAACTTATTCTGTAACATAGAGGGACCAACACCCAAACCTTCTGACCCTCCTCATAGGCCCTCAGTCTGGCATTATGGTCGTACCAGACCTGGTTGATTTGGGTCTGGGGCACGTTCTCATGGGCCAGGTTGCTTAGTTTTTGCATTCTTTCTCCGAGTCCCAGTGAATATTCAACTACCTAGACTCGCCCTCCCAACAGTCCTTAATCAAATCAAGTGGCCCCTGACCCTCCTCCATAAACCAGTTCAAAGGGGGAGAATCCTGTAGATACCTGAGGTACCTCTCTGTACGCAAACAGATGAGGGAGGTACCGCTCCCAGTCTCTTCCTTCAGTCCCCACCAGCATTTTGAGCATTTGTTTTAATGTTCCGTTAAAACGCTCGCAGAGTCCGTTGGTTTGGGGATGATAGGCGCTGGCCACAAAATGCTGCACTTGTATTTTTTCGCAGAGGCTTTCCATCAGATCGGACATGAATTGGGTTCCCTGATCGGTTAACATTTCCCTGAGGAAAGGAAAGTCAGTAAAGCATCCACCACTTTGTCTGCTCGGTTGGAGGACAGTGTCACCGCTTCTGAAAAAGTGTAGCATAGTCCACCACTGTGAGGGTGTACTTTCAGCTGCAGATGGAAGCAAGGGGGACACTTCATTACTTCTGGGTAGGGCGGAGCCAGATAGTAGGACTAACCTCAGGTTCTAAAAATGGGTGTTGTCCGGCCCCTCCAGCTCTGGCTCCTCCTGCCGTACACTCCAGTTTCGACTTGAGGTCCAAGTAGGAAGGACGGCTGCTAATGCAGCTCCTCAGAAAACACCTCAGAAGAGTTTATTATTTTACTCGGACAGGGTCCTGGACTTTATGTCTAGAGGATCAGGGGTACCGGCGCTGCTGGACCCCATCCTCTCCCCTGGCAGAAATGTATTCCCTAAATGGTGGTCATTGCATTTTCTTGCCGGCCCGGGGGGAAGAGGTGGCTATCCCTGACAGGACGCACACCACGTTCTGGGTCACTGCGTTCCTTGTCCTCATGGGGAAGCAATGGGCACAGCGTCACATATCCGTGGAGGGTCCCTGTGGCGTTTTGGCTGGTGAGTACTCCATATCTTTATTATATATATGTGAGTGCTTTAGCGTTCTGCTACGGCAGCGCTGTACATTTTTACTATATATCAGTGTGATTTAGCGTTGCTGCAGGCAACGCTATTACCTTGGTGCCTTCAGTGGCTGCTGCGGGCAGCCACTGGTACTTTTTTGTCCGCAGGCAGATGCCCTGCGGGACTTAGGAGATGGAGGGGAGAGTTGCTCCCGCCTTTTTTATTTGACTTTCGCGCCCAGAGCGCGCGCTTTAAGGCAGCCGGCCCGGCACTTTCACTTTCGGTCTCTGCACGGGCTGGATAAGACAGGGGAGCTTCGGCGGCCATTGCTGGCAGAGAGCCGATTATTTCATTCATCTCTCCCTCTCCTCTCCTCAAAGGCACCACTCCAGCCGGGTGAGTTCGGCGTTAACCTCTTCGCCGCCGACTCTGCAAAAAAAAAAAACCCTCCAGCACGATTTTTAACAGCTGGGGGTGCGATTCAAATGCAGCTGTGCTGCAGGAATATTTTCTTGTAGCCTTTCACAAGCGTGGGGATGCTGAGACATTAACCCCTTAGCGGCCGATACTGCTCCCTCCAGCACGATTTTAACAGCTGGGGGTGCGATTCTGCAATATTAACGGCCGATACTGCACCCTCCAGCACGATTTTAGCTGAGGGTGCGATCCTGCAAGCTGTGCTGCAGGAATATATATATATAGCTTGTACCTCGCCTTAACGGGCGGTAGGGAGGCTGCGGCATTAACCCTTTAGCGGTTAGCCCTGATGGCCGGGGTAACTCCTGCTGTGGGAGTTTTTAACCCTTCAGCGCCTCTTTTTCTTACATGTTGTTATTACATATTTTATTGTAATATATACAGTGTGAGGGCATGTTCAATGATCTGGAACGCATGTATGGCGTCTGCGGATAGAATCCGCACATGACCCTATTTATATCCCTTTCATGTTGAGTTAATATGCTGTGTTTTTTGACACTTGTGTTATATGAATACGCTGTATTTTACTGCGGCTGCCCTACGTATACACTGTATTTTTCACCTGAAATACGGATGACGCCTGCGCGTGGGTTGCGTTCTGTATCTTACGCTTGCGCGGTGTATGCACTGTGTCTTGCGCCTATGCATGGAATGCGTTTTGTGTTCTACGCTTGCGCGGTGGATACTTTGTGTCCGGCGTTTGGGTTTGCTTCGGACTGTGTCCGGCACCAATCTGACGCCAGTTGTGGCGGTTGTTTTTTATTTGTCTGGCTAACCTATGGGTTCAGACAATCTAGTATGCGGATCGTATGTTCCGACATAGTCGATGTAGGTTTTGCCGTCCATGGATAAACTCATGGGGCAGTGGTGAGGTCCTTGTACCCGCGTTTGACGGATTTAATTGGATTCCTTCTCCTGAAGGCGTATCTGCAAGATCCACAAAAAAAAAAAAAACGGAGTTGGCGGTGAAAGCCATCTATGAAGCTACTAGTAGTCCTAGGGTCCTTGTGTGCTTCTAAAGCTCTCTTGGGCTGGATTGGTCGTCTGCAGACAGCACTGCAGGCTGGACCTTCTTTATCCGATATAAAGAGGAATACAGCCCGACATATATATATGTGAGGACATCCCTGCGGTACAGATCTCGATCTTCTGCAATCACTGTTTGGAGAGCCGTGTGGCTTAAACAGTGGACTGGGGATGCGGTTGTCCAATCAAAGTTTGCTATCATTTGATTGCTGAAGCTAAGACAAAGGAGTCAGCTTTACCTCAGCGTAGAGCTGTAACGTCTGCATCTGACAGACCCGGTCCAGTGGTAACCAACGGTTTTTTTCGTGGCAGGAGACGAGTCGGTCAATCCTCTTGGAGATCGAGTCGTCCCGCTTTTTCAGGGAAAAAGTCTTCCCAAAAGTCTAATGCTTCTTGGAAACAATACCCGTTCAATGACAAGCGGGAATCTGACAAAAAGCCCGCCAAAACGGACTGACGCCAGAAGTTCACTCGAGGATTCTCGAGTGGGGGGGGGCGCCTGCTCCTGTTTCAAGCGGTTTGGGTCTCCCCGTCTCAGACTCCTGGGTGACACGAATAATGTCGGCAGGCTATTTCATAGAGTTTCTCTCTCGCCCTCCAGAAGGATTCTGTCAGTCTCGCGTTCCGTCAGATCCCGACTTATTGACCGCTCTGCGGCAGGAAGTCGATTCCTTACTACAGAAGGGTGTAGTGGTGTCAGTTCCTCCGGAAGACCGGGGAAGGGGATTTTATTCCAACCTCTTTGTGGTCCCCAAAAAGGAGGGAAAGTTTCGTCCCATTCTGGATCTCAAGAGGTTAAATAGGCATGTTTACACCCAAAAGTTCCGCATGGAGTCGCTTCGCTCAGTGGTGACTGCCCTGTCACAGAACAATTTTCTGGCGTCCATAGATATTCGCGATGCCTATTTACACGTTCCCATCGGAAGATCTCATCAGCGCTTTCTGCGCTTTGCCATAGGTCAGGACCATTACCAGTTTGTGGCCCTCCCTTTCGGGTTGGCTTCGGCACCCCGAGTTTTTACAAAGGTGCTGGCACCTCTTATGGCAATGCTTCGGAGACAAGGGATCATGATACTTCCTTATCTGGACGATCTTCTGATTGTGGCATCCTCAAAGGAGGAGGCAGTGACGGCTCGCGATTTATCCCTTCAGCTCCTGGAGGATTTCGGGTGGCTGATCAACTGGGAGAAGTCATCCCTGGAGCCTTCTCAGTCAATCCTGTTTTTGGGCATGATTTTCGACACAGCGAAAGTGGTAGTTTTTCTGCCAAAGGACAAGCAAACCAGTATCCATTGTCTGGCACAGACTGTGCAGTCCTCAACGACAGTATCCCTTCGAAGATGTATGCGCCTTCTGGGGTTAATGGTCGCTTCAATGGAAGCTCTTCCGTTTGCTCAGTTCCATTGCAGAACGCTTCAAAGCTTAATTTTGAAGAGATGCAATCGTGCACAGGAAACACTGGATTGCAGGGTTTTAATCTCCCGCAAAGTGCGAGAGTCTCTGGACTGGTGGTTACGTCCGGAACGGTTTTTCCTGGGAAAATCTTTTCTTCCCCTGTCATGGTCGGTCTTGACCACCGATGCCAGCCTGACGGGCTGGGGGGGAGTTTGGAACAATCTCTGGATTCAGGGAGTTTGGTCACCGGAAGAATCGGTGTTACCGATCAACATCCTGGAATTGAGGGCAATTTTTCTTTGCCTCCAACATTGGACGGTCCCTTTGAGCGGATTACCAGTTCGTGTTCAGACGGACAACGCTACGGCGGTTGCGTATATCAACCATCAAGGCGGGACGAGAAGCTCCAGACTCATGTCGGAGGTATCTCGGATTCTGATATGGGCCGAGGCTCATGTGCCGGCCATTTCTGCGATTCACATACCAGGAGTTCAGAATATCCAGGCAGACTTTCTCAGCCGAGAGAGGATGGATTCAGGAAAATGGAGTCTTCATCCGGAAATCTTTGCACTTCTGTGCTCCCGATGGGGGACTCCTCAAGTAGACTTGATGGCCTCCAGGATCAATGCCAAGTTACCAACTTTCATGTCCAGATACAGGGATCCGACCGCGGTGGAAGTGGATGCGCTGGTGGTCCCGTGGAGCCAATACCAGCTGGTTTATGTGTTCCCACCGATATCCTTGCTGCCGCTTGTGTTACGTCGGGTCAGGCTGGGAGGGTTCCGGCTATTCTGATAGCCCCAGATTGGCCGAGAAGGACGTGGTTTTCCACGCTGATGTCGCTTCTGGCGGCGCCTCCTTTTCCTCTGCCTCTTCGACCGGACTTGCTCACTCAGGGTCCCGTGTGTCATCCGGGCCTGAGGTCTCTGCGTTTGACGGCTTGGCTCTTGAGACCGAGATTTTAACCCGTCAAGGGTTTTCAGAAAAGGTCATTGCCACTATGAGAGCGTCAAGAAGTCCGGCTACGACTAGGATTTACTACAGGATTTGGGAATCCTTCTTTTCATGGTATTTGGGTTCTTCCAGGAATCCAAAGAAATTTTCATTACCCAACTTGTTGGTTTTTTGCAGCACGGGTTGGATAAGGGTTTGGCAATCAGTACCCTGAAGGGTCAGGTGTCTGCCCTGTCGGTGCTTTTTCGTAAAGCTATTGCCTCGCGCAGGGACGTATGTGCCTTTTTTCGCGGAGCAGCCCGTCAGTTTCCTCCAAGGAAAACTCCTGTGTCGCCTTGGCGGCTTAATCTGGTTTTGAAAGCTCTTCAAAGTGCTCCTTTCGAGCCTATGGATGCTATTAATCTTTCTTTGCTTTCTTGGAAGGTTGCCTTCCTAGTGGCGGTCACTTCCTTGAGACTGGTTTCCGAGTTGGCGGCTCTTTCATGTTCGCCACCTTTCTTGGAATTTTTCCCGGATCGCGTTGTTCTTCGCACGCGACATGATTTTCTCCCTAAAGTGGTATCTCAATTCCATGTCAATCAAGATATTGTGTTGCCTTCGCTTTGTTCAGAACCAAAGAATGCGAAGGAGCGGGCCTTGCACTCATTGGATTTAGTGCGGGCATTGAAGTTCTACTTGTCAGTTACGCAGAGTTTCCGGAAGTCGGACTCTTTTTGTGATTCCAGCAGGTCGTCGTCGTGGTCTACGGGCTTCTAAAGATACTATAGCTCGTTGGATCCGGTCAGCTATTTTGGAAGCTTACCGTGTTATGGACGAACCTTGCCCGATTAATATTCGGGCTCATTCCACGAGAGCTGTGGGCTCTTCGTGGGCCCTTCATCAAAGGGCTTCGGCAGCCCAGCTCTGTCGAGCAGCGACTTGGCGTTCTGTTCACACCTTTACAAAGTTTTATAAGGTGGACGTCAGTGCCTCCGCTGATGCGGCCTTAGGACGCAGAGTCCTTCAGGCGGCTGTATTTTGAAAACTTCTAGTTAAGTTTATGTTGCGCCTGTTGCGCATGTATCAAGGTGTTGGCTTCTGCCTGTTTAAGGTTTTTTCCCACCCTTGTTTTTTGTACTGCTTTGGGACATCCCAGAAGTAATGAAGTGTCCCCCTTGCTTCCATCTGCAGCTGAAATACGAATTTTGGTAAGAACTTACCTGTAAAATTCTTTTCAGCAAAGGAAGCAAGGGGGACACTTCTCCCTCCCATAAGGCAGAAGGTGTTGTTTCAGATGCAGCGCGGCTCTCTCTGATAAGCGAGTTTCTGAGCTGAGGTCAGCGCTCTACGGCTCTTTCCAGCATCGCCAGCTCATCGCAGTGGTCAGGTTTTGTGAGTGGTACCTGAGCTGTGTGGTATTCATGTTATGTGCATAACCTTGTTCTTTTGAATCCTTTCAATTTGGTTATGGCGCTCCGCTGGTGATTTCTTTCTCCTTAGCTTGTGTACAAAACTGGAGTGTACGGCAGGAGGAGCCAGAGCCGGAGGGGCCGGACAACACCCATTTTTAGAACCTGAGGTTAGTCCTACTATCTGGCTCCGCCCTACCCAGAAGTAATGAAGTGTCCCCCTTGCTTCCTTTGCTGAAAAGAATTTTACAGGTAAGTTCTTACCAAAATTCGTATTTTTGCCAGAGCTGCTAGGTATTGCATGTAGCCCTAAGATATCCACAGCCACTCGCTGGAAAGGCTGTTCGATCACTGGCAGTGGTATCAATGGGGCTTTCTGTATGTTTCAGACTTTCCAACTCTCTGACAAACTACACAGGATCGACTGTAATTGGCATTATCTGTCCCCATCTTGGGCCAATGAAAGTTATGTGTCAGGCGAGCTTTAAGCCCCCGTCACACACAGCGATCTCGCTAGCGAGATCGCTGCTGAGTCACTAGTTTTGTGATGCAATAGCGATCTCCCCAGCGATATCGCTGTGTGTGACATTCAGCGACGATCAGCCCCCCTGCTTGGTATCGCTGATCGTCGCTGAATGTCCTGGACATTTTTTTGATCGTTGGTCTCCTGCTGGCCAGCACGCATCGCTGCGTGTGGCAGGCTGGAGACCAGCGATCAGCTGGTAACCAAGGTACACATCGGGTTTCCAGGCGTCGCGCAGTAATTGTTCCTTAAATGGATAAGGAATAATCAGCCGCTTTTCACAGTCACAAGATTCTGTAGTATCAGTGGGGTGAGCCTCTTTATACAGTCTGCCCTGTTCCCAGTATATTCTCTCTTTGTCAGAAGCAGCAGGGGGTTGGTCTGTAAGACATCTGAGCTTCTGCAGACTGACATCTGTCCGCAGGGCCTCCTGGAAACTCTGACTGTCAGTCAGCAGCCCTGGCCTAGGATGAATGCCAGTCTCTGGTCTGAAGCTGAGTCTTCAGTGTCTGTTATCAGGGACCTTGGTGGGTCTGCCTTGTGAGGAGGCTCCCGGACCATAGTATGGTCCTCCTCTTCTGGCAGTTCGGTCTGAGACTCATCCTCTAATCTCGGGTTGAGTCTGAGCCACATCCTGACTCCAGGTCACAGCGGCCACATACGTACATTCCTGTGCATTGGTACAAATTCCCTCCTCGCACGGGATCTCAGGTGGGTCACTTGCTTCCGCCTTCTCTGTAGTATTTACTTGCAAGGGAGGGATACAGTGGGACACCATCCTCCCCAAGCCTGTGCCTAGCAACACATTGGTGGGAATACTCCCACTTCTCTAAGTCCTTTTCCTGCTCCCCAGTCCATGTAGATACGGGCCATGGGCATGGCAGGGCTGACCCCTCCAATCCCAGTTATAGACAGTCTTTCCTGGTATGATATCTGCAGGGGTTACCATTGCTGGACACACCGGAGTCACTTCTGCCCCAGTGTCTCTGAGACCAATGGTGACTTTATTGCCAACAGTGACAGATTGACAGTTAACATTGGTCCCCACATCACAGCCGGCCACAAAGAGTACAGAAAGTGGGGACTCAGACGGCTTTGTGGTTGTAGTTGGGCGTTTCTCCCTATCAGGGCAGACAGCGCTAACATGTCCCACTTTGTTGCAGGAGAAGCATCGGCGTGCATCGCCTAAAGAATGTGTCTATTCCCCGGGACTCCATAGGACAGGGGCATCTGCGGCCCGCGGTGCTCCACATGTCGGGGTCAGCGGGGGAGGGGGCGTGGGGGTGTCAGATAATGCTCATCCCCCCTGGCGCGTCTTGGCAGCCCCCCTCTGCTTCTCCCACGATCTCAGGTTCCTTCCTTCAGCGGTCACGAGGTATTGCTCATTAAAGTCATGAATATGTGCATATTCATGACTTTAATGAGCGGTACCACGTGACCGCTGAAGGAATAATAGCTGCCGGAGACCGCGGGAGAAGCAGGGGGGGGTGGCTGCAGAGACGCGCCAGGAAGAGGGTAAGTATATGCGATATTCACCTGTCCCCGGTCCACCGCTGCGCGTCGCTCTCTCCTCTGCATCCTCTGGCTGTGATGTCTAGCTCAGGGTGCGATGACGTACTTAGTGCGCGCCGCGCCCTCTGGTCAGTCACTGACCACTGGTCAGTCACTGACGGAGGAGCCGGACGATGGAGCGGCGCGCAGCAGTGGACCGGGGACAGGTGAATATCGTAGGTGCCGGGGCCCTGAGCCAGCGGTGACACCGGCACCTGTCCCCCATAGCTCGCCGGTGTCCTTGCCTGCTCAGGACACCGGCACCTGGCTCCCAGCGACAAGAGGTGAGTATGTCATTTTTTTTTTTTACTTGCAGCAGCATATGGGGCATAAAATATATGGAGCATCTTATGGGGGCATAAAATATATTGAGCATCTTATGGGCATAAAATATATTGAGCATCTTATGGGGCATAAAATACATGGAGCATCTTATGGGGGCATAATCTATGGAGCATTTTATGGGGCCATAACCTTTATGGAACATCTTATGGGGACATTATTAACCTTTGTGCTGCATTATATGGGGCGTATTTTGTATGGAGCATCTTATGGGGCCACGATGAACTGTATGGAGCATTATATGGGGCTCCTGATTCAATATGGATATTCAAAAACATTTAACCTACTGATGTCTCAATTAATTTTACTTTTATTGGTATCTCTTTTTATTTTTGAAAATTTAGTAGCTGCTCAGCATTTTCCACCCTAGGCTTATACGCGAGTCAATAAGTTTTCCGAGTTTTTTTGTGGCAAAATTAGGGAGGTCGGCTTATACTCGTGTTGGCTTGTACACGAGTATATACGGTAAGCTGTACATCGCAGCTGACAACTTATTTGAATGGCCACAGAGAGAGGGGGAGGTCCGGAGGGAGAGAATTGTTAAAGTAGTTCAAATAAACAATTATTTAACAATAATTTTGTACTGTATTAAGTTTGAATGGAATGCGGCCCCTCAGCTTACATTTTTTTTTATGTGCGGCCCCTTTACTCTGCGGAGTTTGAGACCCCTGCCATGGGAGGTGGGCTTGGATGGCACTGGTGATTGGCCAGCAGAGGGAGAGGGTCCCCGTTTGGCTTACCTCCCTTCCAGCTGAATCCTGATGGCTTCCGCACCTCAGGTATCCTGTTAGCCACATAGCAGTCAGCAATCTTTGCAGCCTGATCTGCAGTTTGTGGCTCCCGATCACACATAAATTGTAGTACATCCATGGGGCACATATGAAGAAATTGATCCTTGACCATAAGATCCGTTAAGTCCTCAAAACTGTTAACAGAAGTACCCTGATCCATTGGTGGAACATGGTCCTCAAGACATTCGCATTGCTGTCTGTTGATCCATGTTGTAGATTCCGGAACTTTCTCCGATACACTTCTGGGGTTAGGTATTTCCTGATCAGGGCCTCTTTTATTGCATCATAGTTCCCATCTAACTCTGGTGGGGGGCCAGCAAAAACGTCCAGGGCTTTGCCTCTCAACACTGGGGTTAGATACTGGGCCCACTGCTCACGGGTAGATGGTATTGCCTGCAGGTTTTTTCAAACCCCCAAAGGAAAGTATCTAAGTCCGTATCCTTCTCCATCACAGAGAAGTTTTCCAGACGTGGTTTCCTTGGATTAATGTCCTGGAAGGGGTCAGCTGCGGAATGTTACCGCTTTCTATTTGAGCCATCTGAAGCTTGAAAGCTCTCTCTTCCCAGCGTTCTGCAGCCTCTTTCTCAGCCTGGCGTTCTGCAGCAGCAGCCTGGCGTTCTGCAGCCTCTCTCTCAGCCTGTTGGTACTGTAGAATAACCTGCAGGCGCAGATCGGGATCACTTGTTCCCAGCTGTTGTAAGTCTATTTGTAAAGTAAAGTCCATAGGCTCTACAGCACTGGCACCTCCAGAAGGTATCTCCAGTGTAAGAGCTGGCATTGCTGGGTCTCTCCGAGGTGGACACTCTCTCCTTGCCCAGTGGCTTCAGTATTTTGCTCTATGTCCTGCTCGACCAAGGCACGTATCAGCAGTTCCTTGGATTTGTCAGCAGTCTCTATTCCTCTCTGGTCACAGAGGTCGATCAGAGCCTCGTTACTCAGCTTCTTGTACTGGGCTGCATATCGATGAACAGCCCTTGCCAAATAAAAGATAGAAAAGAAAAAAGGGGAAGGGAAACTGTCGCAAGTATGTCTAAGTAAGCACTGAGTTCAACCTTGTAGAACTGGTGCACTCCTCACAAGGATACAAATCATTTTGGTACAGGGAGTAATTGCTTAAACCATGCACTAATGCTCTAATAGAAATAAATTATGGCTTACAGCCAATGAAAACCCAAAAGTCATTATCTCAGTAAATTAAAATACTTAATAACACCAGCTTGAAAAATGATTTTAAAATCCGAAATGTTGGACTACTGAAATGTATGTTTAGTAAATGCACTCAATACTTGGTCAGAGCACCTTTTGCATCAATTACTGCATCAATGTGGTGTGGCATGAAGGCGATCAGCCTGTGGCACTGCTGAGGTGTTATGGAAGCACAGGTTGCTTTGATAGCAGCCTTCAGCTGGTCTGCATTGTTGCGTCTAGTGTCTCATCTTCCTCTTGACAATACCCCATAGATTGTCTATGGGGTTAAGGTCAGGCGAGTGATACTGTTCTTTTTTTTAAGCAAGTATTGGTACTTTTGGCAGTGTGGACAGGTGCCAAGTCCTGCTGGAGAATGAAATTTCCATCTCCAAAAAGGTTGTCAGCAGAGGGAAGCAAATTTCCTGGTAGACTGCTGCGCTGACTTTGGTCTTGATTAAACACAGTGGACCTACATCAGCAGATGACAGGGCTCCCCAAACCATCACACTAGACCTCAAGCAGATTGGATTGTGTGCCTCACCGCTCATCCACCAGACTCTGGGACCTTGATTTCCATATGAAATTGCAAATTTACTATCATCTGGAAAAAACACCTTGGACAACTGAGCAACAGTCCAGTTCTTTTTCTCCTTGGTCCAGTTAAGACGCTTCTGGCGTTGTCTATTGGTCATGAGTGGCTTGACACAAGAAGTGCGACACTTGTAGCCCATGTCCTGGATATGTCTGTTTGTGGAGGCTCTTGAAGCACTGACTCCAGCAGTAAACCACTCCTTGTGAATCTCCCCCCCAAATTGTTGAATGGCCTTTTCTTAACAACAATTTCAATGCTGCAGTTATCCCAGTTACTTGTGCACCTTTTTTCTACCACACTTTTTCCTTCCACTCAACTTTACATTAATATGCTTGGATACAGCACTCTGTGAACAGCCAGCTTCTTTAGCAATGACCTTTTGTGGCTTACCCTCCTTGTGGAGTGTGTCAGTGACTGCCTTCTGGACATCTGTCAAGTCAGCAGTCTTCCCCATGATTGTGGAGCCTACTGTAACAAATTAAGGGACCTTTTTAAATGCTTAGGAAGCCTTTGCAGGTGTTTTTTGTTAATTATTCTAATTTACTGTGTTATTGACTATTGGTTTTTCATTGCCTATAAGCCATAATCATCAGCATTAACAGAAATAAACCCTTGAAATATGTCACTCTGTTTGTAATGACTCTATATAATGAGTTTCACTTTTTGTATTGAAGAACTGAAATTAACTTTTTGATATTCTAATTTAGTGAAAAGCATGTGTATGTATATAATATATATATATATTATTTTTTTATATGCAGCTTGTTATTGTTGGGCAATATGACGACATTAACTGTCATTGGCACTTATCACTTGAAGATCCTTAGTATTAAACTTTTATAATGACTGATATTACTTTAATAAAGGATTCATGTTTTACAAACTCGGTCTTTGCATGGTGGTCGGTAAGTAAGGAGTCCTTACAGTACAGATGCATTTCGGTATCAATTTATATTCCATAAAATTATATTTATATTGAACTAAAATTCCAGAATGTGATGTGAAGCAGACAAATCTGTTATTTAGGCAACACAATCAAGTCTCTAAGAGAACAGAAGTACATAAGATGACAGAGTTATGGCCGCAATAATCCCTTTGTCATAAGTGGGTGCAGTATTTGTCTTAGATTTCATCATTTGATGTGTAAAGATTTTGGTCTGTAGAAAATGTGCTAGAATTTGCCTTCACTACACATTTATCCTGCAGCCGAGCTATGTCAACACCCCATTTCTGAACTTTTCAATAAAATATTTTTATCTGTAAATCAAGGGTGCATGACTTGCACTGAGTTAGGCCCCAAACACGTTTCTGTTTCACGTCTGTTTGATTTTTTTTTTCTACAGACAGCACGAAACCATTGTAGTCTGGCCATGGTCACTGGAGACGTACCATTTTGATCCAATTTGTGAATCAATTTCAAGTGAATGGGACCATCAATAAATTTGATGGCGTGTGACTACCATCCTTGTGTCATCAGAGTGTTGTCAGCTTTTTACTGTCTAATAGGTAAGGGAAGCTTGGGAATGGTTTTGTTTATGCAGATGAAAAAACAGACATGTCTGTTAAGAACAGACACATGAAAATTGGAACTAGTACGCTGGTGAAACTTTTTTTTTTGTTTTTTTGTTTTTTTCATTCAGTACATTTAGAGAAAAAAAAAATCTCGCAAATGAGGCCGTATTAATGCCATAATAGTGATATACCACTAGATGGAGACATACTATAGACTATGTTCCGTCTGTTGATTTTTGTATCTTGTGGTAAGCGATCCAGCAATTAAATGGGATATGTCTATTAGTTTAAATGCCTTTAAAGGCACTGTCACTTCCAGAAATCCTATTTAACTACAGATATAGGGGGAATCTGCAGGTAAATAACATTTTAATCATGTTCGACAGTGTAACTGGAATAGCGACTACAGGAAGAAAAGTTATATTTTCCCTCGAGCCACTCTTTCTGTCACCGGAGTGGTGCAGGGAGTTGTTAGTCACCTCTGACTATGCAATGAGCTCATCTGTAATCACTCCCTGGCAGATTGACTGCCTGCTCTACACACAGACTGCAAAGCTGAATGCCATCCAAGGTGCAGAGAGAGTGACTACAGTGTGATCATGGTGTAGTCACCGCTGACTAACTTCTTCCTTTGACTGGAAATGATCTGCTGCAGGGAGAATATAACTTGATGTCCTCCCTGTAGTCACTGTTCCAGATACACAGCTAAACATGATTAAAATGTTATTTACCTGCAGATTCCCACTATATCTTCAGGTAAATAGCATTTTTGTTGCTGACAAAATGGTTACCGTATTTTTCGGACTATAAGACGCACCCAGGTTTTAGAGGTGGAAAATAGGGAAAAATATATTTGAAGCAAAAAATGTGGTAAAATATTTAATAACATAAATAACACACTATTATATGTGGTAAAATATTTAGACTTGAGAGTCCTCAGTGGTTGATACCTTTTAATGGCTAACTGAAAAGATGGTAACAAATTGCAAGCTTTCGAGACTACTCAGGTCTCTTCATCAGGCTAAACTAATACAAAATCTGAAGAATCACAATTTATATACACAACAGGACACAGGAATAATGCAATAGGTAAGACAAGTGACGTGAAGCAGAACTGTCATTATGGCAGAGGGATGAACATAAATATTGGAACAGTTCATAGATAAGGAGTGAAAGTTTTATTACCCTCTGATTGGGGTCTGGTATTGTGTTGTGATTGTCAAATCTGAGAAAGATAGAAAGGTTTGGGAATATAAACTTATGATGACCTTTGACACTCTTAGTGCTGGAATGAACGTGTCACATGGATTTATATCTTTCTATATCAATTAAGGAATCTGCTTCTCTGACCTTCTGGGGGCATCACAACACAATACCAGACCCCAATCAGAGGGTAATAAAACTTTCACTCCTTATCTGTGAACTGTTCCAATATTTATGTTCATCCCTCTGCCATAATGACAGTTCTGCTTCACGTCACTTGTCTTACCTATTGCATTATTCCTGTGTCCTGTTGTGTATATAATTATGTGATTCTTCAGATTTTGTATTAGTCTAGCCTGATGAAGAGACCTGAGTAGTCTCGAAAGCTTACAATTTACCATCTTTTCAGTTAGCCATTAAAAGGTATCAACCACTGAGGACTCTCAAGTCTAAATATTTTTCTATCTACTGGCTAACACGGTACGAAGATAAACATCTTTCCTATATTATATGTGGTGTTATTATATATAATAGCATGTTATTATGTAGGAAGCTACGGGTAGGAGATGGTGCTGCGGGACCAGTGTGGTGTCTGTAACTACTATGTGAAGACGCTGGAGGGTGAGTATAAGGCCGGGGTCACACATGCGAGAAACTCGCACGATTTCGTGTGAGTCTCTCGCATGAACACCCGGCACTGCCGCTGGCACTCAGACTGGAGCGTGCGGCTGCATAGAAATAGAGACAGAGATGATAGAGACAGAGATGATGGAGACAGAGATGATGGAGACAGATGATAGAGACAGAGATGATAGAGACAGAGATGATAGAGACAGATATGATAGAGACAGATGATAGAGACAGAGATGCGTATTTTTAATGCGTTTCATGTGCGCACCATGCACTGCGCAAAAAAACGCAAGTGTGAAAGTAGCCTAACCTTTTAATTAATTCTCAGTTGTACAGTGTGTCTGAAGGACCTGTGATGACATCATGAAGAGGCAGGGCTTTTGTCATGTGATGCTCCAGCCCGCCCTCTTCATGATTTTATCACAGGTCCTCTACAGGAGCATTCAGCATCGCATCAGCACAGCCCCCAGGCTGTCAGGTATGCGATGCCTCCTGCTGCACTCTGCTCCTGCTGCCTCCTTCTCCTTCAGACACCGATCTGCCCAGCTGCTGCAGGAATCAGGCGCTGGGGAACCATGTGGCTCTGTGATTAGCTGCTCCCCACTCACTGCTCAGCTGATAGGTGGGCGGGGAAGCGGCTGATTAATATTCACTGCACTTAAGTATCTGGACCAGGGGTTTCCCCAGCGCTTGTTTCCTGCAGTGGAGGGGATATTTTCCTGCCCCCTGCGATCTCACTCCGCCGCTGCCCCCTGCCCCCCTCCCCACATGTTACATTCCGACCATAAGACGCACCCACACTTTCCTCCCAAATTTGGAGGAAAAAAGTGCGTCTTATGGTCAGAAAAATACGGTAAATGGTTGAAATGTAAAAGCACTTAATTCGGCCTGATTTCTGTACTGGTAAATTGACCAGCACACTCTGGCTTTTTGCAATGTTCCTCTACTTAAAACCAGGGGAAGAGTCCCGAGGAGAGGATTTGCATATTCCCAGTGCCTTCTGGGATAAGTGAAAAGTCTCCTCAAGCTCAAAGAACACTGGATTTTGGCCGTTGCAGCTGAAAGGAGGACATCAGTAAACCGCGCGCCTATCTGCGCCCGAATTTTGGCATATATTTCACTGCTTTGATATCTCTTGAACAATAAGAACATGGAAGAGGCCAGGAGCCATTTGGTGAGCTGCATTTCTTGCTACATGTTCACAGACTTACCAGTGGAAAAGCCGAACTTCACATGCCAGAAATGCAAGCTTGTGTCCCTGTTGGAGGAAAAGTTGCAAAATCTAGAAGAAAGGTTATCTACATTGAAAACCATTAAGGAAGGGGAAGAGTTCTTGGACAGAGCAGAATTATCTCTTCATGTTACAGAAAGAGAAGAAATTCAAAGTTCACCTGAAGAAACAGAGGAATGGAAGCATGTGACCCTGAGAAGCAGGAGGATCGGAAGGCAGTCAGCACCCATACTGCTCAGGAACCAGTATCAGGCTCTTACGCAGGAGAACGATGAAGAAATACATCAGGATAAGACTCTGCCCACAAACAACAACCTTGTACGCCCTCAGAGTCCTCCTGGATGGAGAAAGAAAAATGTTGTGAAGAAGAAACGGAGAGTTGTGGTCATGGGGGATTCCCTGTTGAGAGGAACAGAGGCTGCTATCTGCAGACCGGATTTAACCTCAAGAGAAATGTGCTGTCTTCCAGGTGCAAAAATTAAAGATGTGTTTGATAGGATATCAGGACTCTTCAGACCTACAGATGACTACCCATTCCTGCTAATACATGTGGAGACAAATGACACCGCAAGAAACGACCTGGAAACCATCTGCAGTGACTTTGAAAACTTAGGTAAGAAAGTGAAAGAACTGGGAGCGCAGGTGGTCTTCTCTTCCATCCTTCCAGTGGATGACCATGGAACAAGGAGGTGGAATGAGATTCTGCAGGTGAACAACTGGCTACGTCGATGGTGCCGTCAGCAAGGATTTAGATTTCTGGATCACGGAGTGAATTACCTATACGATGGACTACATGCTAGAGATGGGGTGCACCTTACGAAAACTGGAAAACATGTATTTGGAAGTCGCCTTGCTACACTCATCAGGAGAGCTTTAAACTAGAACAATGTGGGAAGGGAAGCAAAACGCCAGAAAAAGCCATACACCTGACAAATACTATTGAGAATTCTGCTATTAGAACTGAAAGGGAAGAACAAAGACCAAAAAATCTAAATAATAAAAATATTGAAGAAAGAGAAACCAATCATAAACTAAAATGTTTCTATACGAATGCACAAAGCATTGGCAACAAACAAGGAGAATTGGAACTACTAACGCAGGAAAATAAATATGATGTCATTGGAATCACTGAAATTTGGTGGGACGATACACATGATTGGAATACAAGGCTAGAAGGATACAACTTATTTGCTAGAAACAGACTTGATAAACGAGGAGGAGTATGTTAGAAAAGCATATATCTGCACAGAGATTGAAGCTTCAGAGGCTGGGAGTTCTGTGGAAACTGTTTGGGTAAGAATACAAGGACAGAACAATGGAAAGGACACCATTGTAGGCATTTACTACAGGCCGCCTGTGTAAGCTGAAGATATGGATGAACTCTTTATGCATCAAATGGCCAAGTTCTCCAAAAAATATGACATAGTGGTCATGGGAGATTTCAACTATCCAGACATTCGTTGGGAATCTCAGGCAAAACTAACAGGTCAAGGAAATTCTTATCCTCTCTTGCTGACAACTTTATCTTCCAAAAGGTAGGGGAGAAAACAAGGGGATCTGCTACCTTGGATCTAATCTTTATAAACAGGGAGGAAATGGTTGAGGAGGTAAGAGTGGCTGGGACCCTAGGAGGTAGCGAGCATGCTATTTTAGAATTTTGGATAACTAGAGGAGGAAGACCTGTGAAGACTCAGACGTCAAGGTTAGATTTCAGAAAGGCAGATTTTAAGTGACTCAGAAAGAGAATTGGAGGGACCCAATGGCTGGATATCCTTAAGGACAAAAATTTCCAGGAAGGATGGGAAATCTTGAAAAATGAGATTTTCAAAGCACAATCGTTAACAATTCCGAAAAGAGGGAAAAATAGGAAGCATTTAAGTAAACCAGGATGGATGAACACAAAACTTACACACATGCTAAAAAGGAAGAAAGAAATGTTTATCAAATGGAAAGAGGGAGGCATATCTATGCTGTCTGCAGAACCTGCAGGGCACAAATCAGATTAGCTAAAGCTGACAATGAATTAAAGCTTGCAAGAGACGTCAAAAGCAACAAAAAAGGATTTTGGGGATATGTCAAAAGTAAAAGAAAAGTCAAAGATGCTATAGGATTTTTACAGGATGAAAATGATAAAATAGTAAGACAGGATGTTGAAAAGGCCGAACTTTTAAATTCCTATTTTGCATCTGTTTTCTCTCAGAAAGGAAATGTAACATCAACTGATCTTCACTGTCCTATTAAGAGAATAGAAGAATCCAGGATCTATAAACAGAAAAATAGTGAGGAAACACTTAGCTAACCTAAATGAATTCAAGTCTCCAGGTCCAGATGAATTACACCCCAGAGTACTGAAGGAGATAGCAGAAGAAATTCTTGAACCACTCTCCATATTCTTTGAAAATTCTTGGACAACAGGGGAAGTCCCAGAAGACTGGAGAAGAGCAAATGTTGTTCCTATCTTTAAAAAGGGGAAGAAGGTGGACCCAGGGAACTATAGGCCAGTGAGTCTGACTTCTATACCAGGAAAGATCTTTGAACAAATTAATAAACAACATGTAAGTAACTACCTGGATAAGAATGAAATGATTAAACAGCGTCAGCATGGGTTTGTAACTAATAAGTCATGTCAGACTAACTTAATTTCCTTCTATGACAGAATCACTGACTGGGTGGATCAGGGAAATGCTGTAGATATAATATATCTTGACTTCAGCAAAGCATTTGACAAAGTATCTCACACAATCCTTATTGAAAAAATGACTAAGTATGGAATAGACAAGGCAACTGTTAGGTGTATTCATAACTGGCTTAGTGATTGGTCCCAAAGAGTCATCGTAAATGGCTGCACATCCAGTTGGAAGAATGTCTCAAGTGGGGTACCACAGGTCTCTGTCCTGGGCCCTGTATTGTTCAACATCTTTATCAATGATTTAGATGAAGGAATTGAGGGTCAGCTGATTAAATTTGCTGATGACACAAAGCTAGGAGGGATAGCTAATACTGGAGAAGAGAGAGAGAGGATTCAAAAAGATATAAATAAACTGGAGCAGTGGGCAGCAACTAACAGAATGGTTTTTAACAGGGACAAATGCAAAGTACTACATTTGGGCAATAAAAATTAAAAAAGCATATACAAAATGGGAGAAATAGAGCTAAGTAACAGCACATGTGAAAAAGACTTGGGTATACTAATAGATCACAGACTGAACATGAGTCAACAGTGTGATGCAGCAGTAAAAAAGGCAAATACAATTCTAGGATGTATTAACTGAAGCATACAGTCTAGATCACGTGAAGTCATTGTTGCCCTCTACTCCTCTTTGGTCAGACCTCATCTGGAATACTGTGTCCAGTTTTGGGCACCACATTTTAAAAAAGACATCAACAAACTAGAGCAAGTTGAGAGAAGAGCGACTAGAATAGTCACTGGTCTGCAAACCATGTCCTATGAGGAACGGTTGCAGGATTTGGGAATGTTTAGCTTGCAAAAGAAAAGACTGAGAGGAGACTTAATAGCTGTATACAAATATCTCAAGGGCTGTTACATTGTAGAAGGATTATCATTCTCATTTGCACAAGGAAAGACTAGAAGCAATGGGATGAAACTGAATGAGAGGAGACACAGATTAGATATTAGAAAAAACTTTTTGACAGAGTGATCAGTGAGAGGAACAGGCTGCCATGAGAGGTGGTGAGTTCTCCTTCAATAGAAGTCTTCAAACAGAGGCTGACCGATATCTGTCTGGGATGATTTAGTGAATCCTGCTTTGAGCAGGGGGTTGGATCAGATGGCCCAGGAGGTCCCTTCCAACTCTACCATTCTATGATTCTACTTTGGAGAGACACTAGTTTCTATATTAGTTACCTAAAAGGTTAGTCATGACATTTTTTAATGTGTTTTAAAAGAGAGGACCTAGATAGCAAAGGACCACCATGGGGAAATAACCTATCAAACAGTTTAGTTGGTGTCTGTCTGCAAACTGTAGGCTAACATTTACAGAAATAATTTCCTAATTTTCAAGCTATGACCAAAAGTACAGTAATGTGGTACAGGATTCAGGATAAGACAGATTATTGTGTGCATGAGTGCTTTTAAAAAATACATGTTAGAGAAATCATCTTAGGGGATGATGAGCGGAGGGGAGCCCGAAGACTAGACATAGCTCCAATGTTCCAGGTACTGTGTTTGTATGTGCCATTGGCTTAATAGTTTTAAGGGCATATTTCAGTAAAGAGATAAGCACCACAGATCTATTGATGAACTGCCTTATTCTTGCCATTGTATAATTTCAATGGAACAATGTAATGACATTCAGTTCAATGGGTCCAGTATTAAACTTAAAAGGATGCAAAGTGGAAACCAAAATTTCTAGTTCCTTTTCAAAATGGACACTTTGCTTTCTGTTTTGCGTTAAAGGAGTTGTCCAGGCTTTGAGTTCGCACATTACACACTGTTGGGAGTCTCCAGGTGCAGGCGGACACAAGACTGCAAGTACGTAGTTTGCTTAGATGCATTGACAGCCCAAGTAGGTGGACGCAGCCTCGCTCAATGGAAGAAAATTGAGCGAGGCTGGACACGTCTAGTCAGAATGTTGACGGAAGTATGCAAATCAAATCACTTGCAGTCTGGACAGCTCCTTTTCATTTGTAACAGATACATTTTTATTAAAGTGTTTCTGATCACCTGTTCTGTTATGGGCTTGTGATTAACGGATGATGTAACGTTTTTCCATCCGTTATGATCTGTTTACTATAGGTTTCAATGTTAAAAAAAAAAGCGAAATCAAATCCACTTGCTATATGTTTACTTTGCTCAAAGCAGTTTTGTAGACTATATTTTTTGATCCAGCTAACAATTCCGGATAGTAGAAGGAAAGGTGGCAAACGGAAGACATTTTATGATGCTTCTGTTCGTATTCAAATTAATGTCTCCTGTATGGAATGTTTTATTTCAGTTTTTATGATTCCAAAAACAGAAATAACTACTGCAAATGTGAACAGAACCTAAGAAAAAATAGAGTGATGACCCTAGAGGGTTGTACTAAGAGCAGGCACAACCTTGTAATCTAGCATCAAAAAGCAAGTCTGACTGTTGCTTCTGCTTCCACGGCCCGCAGCAAGCCTGAGAATGGAGCGATGGTTGATCATGCTCCATTCTTGTTAATTGGAGCATCTGTGGTTGCTGAGCTCAGTTCTCAGGATTGCTGGGAGACATGGAGGACAGACCCCAACGTGATGATTCATCCCCTATGAACTGGATAGACAGAATAACTTTCAAACTTGAGAATATCACATTAAAGGGAACCTGTCAGCAGGATCGTGCACAGTAACCTACACAGTGTCAGGTCGGCGCTGTTGTACTGATTACAGTGATACCTTAGTTGATGAAATCCGTCTTGTGGTTTGTTGTTTAATCTTTATTCTCAGTTTTGAGTTACTAATACGAGAAGGGCTGTGGGGGGGGACTTCATGTCGTGCTTAGGTATTCATCTGTATGGCTTCTGACAGGTCATTGATCGCTCACTGATCTGCCCCTAGTTTACATAATGATTATATATATATATATATATATATATATATATTAAAAAAAACACCTTCTGCTGCGCAGGTTACTGCCGTGGCACCGGCGCTGCAGCATAATCGCATGTGTAATGTGTTTTTAATTAATGTAGTTGAGGTTATCCCGATATTAAAAAGAAATCTATTTGAAAATGACGCCTGCCGTGCCTGCGTAGTAGCAGCTATCGGTGTATATAGAGGTGATTCGATAGCTGCTATTGTGCAGGCGGCACCATCTTGCTAGAAGAAGAAAAAATTCCAAGATGGCGCCGTCGTAGCCTGCGCAGTAGCAGCTAATGGATCACCGCTATATACACTGATAGCTTCTACTACGCAGTCGCAGCGGGCGCCATTTTAAATTTTTTTTTTTTTTTTTTTAAATATCAGGATAACCTCAACCACATTAATTATAAACACATTACACATGTGATTATGCTGCAGAGCAGGTGCCACGACTAACGCACCCACATGCAGAAGTTTTTTTTTTTTTTTATCAGTATGTATATACAGTATAATATTCATTATGTTACCTAGGGCACGTCAGTGAGGTATCAGTGACCTGTCAGCAGTCTGCATTATGAATACCAAAGCAGATCACCACATGAAGACCCCCCCCACAGGCTGCCCTGGAGCACGAGCATATCATTAGCTCAAAACTGCAAATAAAGATTAAACAACCACAAGACAGATTTCATTAACCCAGGAATCCTCTTAAGGCCAGGGTCACACTTGCGAGAAACTCGCACGAGTCTCGCTTGTCAATACCCGACATTGCCGCCGGCACTCTGACCGGAGCATGCGGCTGCATGTATTTCTATGCAGCCGCACACTCCAGTCCCGAGTGCCGGCGGCAGTGCCTGGTATTGACGTGCGAGTTTCTTTCATGTCTGACCCTGGCCTAATCCGTATAATGGCACTGACCTGACACTGTCTGTAGGTTAATCAGCACAATGCTGCTGACAGGTTCCATTTAAACAAACCTTTGGGACCTGCAACTGGGGCAATGATTTGAGGGTGCACTAGTGTCTTCTATAAACATCAGATAAAATTAAGTATAGATACATTATAAAATATACTAAATTATCATCATTATAACATACTCTTCTCCTTTTTATCAGGAAAATGTATATTGTTGTACAGTGTTAGCCAGTAGATGAAAACAAATAATTAACTTTGAGATCTATTAAAAAGAATCAACCATGCAAGACAAATTGAAAAAATGGTGACAAATAGTAAGCTGTCCAGACGAAGGCATAATCTATCACAATATCTGAAGAATCGCATTTATGTACAATGTACTAATTGGTCTTACTGCATTATTTCTCTGTCCTGAGGTGTATAAATATGTGGCTCCTCTGATACTGTGTTAGACCATGCTGATGAAGAGACCGGAGTAGTCTAGAAAGCTTGCCATTTGTCATCTTTTCAGTTGGCCATTGAAGGATATCAGTCACTGAACTCTCAAACTTTATTTTGCTTTTACATTTATATCAGCCTATGGGAATCCCTTAAATATATGATCATGGAGAGCAGATTAGTTATTATCATTTGTAAGTCAGCCAATACCCCACCAGCAGGTTCTGTTTGAACGTGTACAATTGCTTGTTTTTTTTGGATTAGTAGCAGGACCCCTGTCGAGTCCAGTTGTTTGGAGGTCTGCGACATTGCATTCTTTTGTAAATCAGTCTTTTCTTTCATCTTATTGCCACCTACCCTATCTTGCTTAATTTATTGAACATTAATGGACTCACATTTTACCAACTAGAACATCTAAAGGCTCAACTTTTTGGATTTCATATTGTTGGACCTGGACACGCTATGATCAGTTGATCACTGATCTGGCTGTTTAACGATGTCCGTACCATTCATGTTAGTAAGATGTTAGCAAATGTTGATTCAGACAACAGTTATTCCTCCCTACACATCTGCATGCTCAGTTTCTCCAAGTGTGCTTGCGTTCTCAGTAGTGAGATGGAAATAAGCCGCTGCCAGATGACTGTTGTGGTGGCTTAAGAAATAAAATTGAAAATGTGTTCTCTCCCCCAGCATCTGACATTGGGACAGAGCCAGGATACTCCTAAACACATTAGATGGTTAATCCTCCCAAAATTAAGACAAGTATCATCTAATGTGTTTGGGTAACTTTGTGTAGCGATGTTGTACCTTAAACCAAATCATTAATGCTGGAGGGCTATCATTGTGGTAGCATGCTTCTCTTTTGCATGCTGTTAGACCATAGACGGCTTTTGGAAGTCCCAATTATATTCTTTAACCCCTTTCTGACCTGTGATGTAGTCGTATGTCACAATCGTCTCCCTGTGTATGGAGCGGGCTCAGGAGATGCTCACTTTATTATACAGGAAGATATCAGATGCCATAACAGCGGTGACCACAGCGAACTCTCATCGCTGCTGTGTAACTTTAAATGCCACCCGCTGTCAAACTCTGACAACTGCAGATAAATGGCACAATAGCTAGTATTGCAGTAGAAAGTATATGCACTCGAATGATTGCAAGTTCATTTACCCTATGGGAAATAAAAAGTAACATGGATAAAAACATATAACTATAAGACTTACCTCTTTTTGACCATTTAAAAATAAAAAAATAAACAACAACAAAAAAAGTGATATTGATAAGTCGGTAAAGGTTTCATCTATCACAACTGAAGATTAGCCCAATGGAATAGGAAGTACCGTAATCAAAACGTCGTATCTAAGCTTAATAGCAAAGCCACAAAAAGAGGACTGAAAATCCTCCAAAAACTCTAGGATTAATACAATAGAAAAGGGGCCGCAGTGCTTACCTGCCCAGGTCTCCGAACTAATCCACTCTCAGGATGCATCAAACCCATGTAGTAAAAATGGAGGCTACACAGGAGCAAAATACTGATGAGACAACCACTCACAACCGACCAATTCATGGAGGGGGTGATTGCTTAGTATTGGATTGCACAAAAGCGGATTGTATAGGACGCAGGTAATGCTCAGTATCTGGCTTATAGCCTATTAGTGACGCCCATACTATTAGTACTGGGCAGCCCGCCTGATCTATCTAAATGCATCCCATGTGAACAGACACCCCAGTTTACAAGGCCAAAAATGCTGGGCCTGGCTGCACCCTGGAAAATGAAGTGCAAAAAATACATATAAATGTATGAGGTATTGGTTGATATTTTGGCCAAGATATGCAATCTCGCTACCCCCTTTTCTGTTTTACTAAACATCGTATCTACCCCAAAAAGGTATTGATAAAAACATCAGTGCCAGCACGCAAAAAAAACCCTCGCCAGGTCAAACAATGTGAAAATGAAAACTTCAAGGGTTTTGGAAAGTGGTGACAAAAATAAATAAATCTCTTTTTGCAAACTTTAAAAAAAAAAATCACCACTTAACCCCTTAACGACCGCCGATACGCCCTTTAACGGCGGTCATTAAGGGTACTTAAACCACAGCGCCGTTAATTAACAGCGCTGTGGAAAAAGTGAATAGCGCCCCCCAGAGGCGCATTTTCTCTGAGATCTCGGCTACCGTGGGTAGCTGAGACCCCAGAGAACATGAATCGGGTCGGTTTTTACCGACCCCGATGTTGCAATCGCCGTTATTAACCCTATAACGGCGATCGCAACAAAAAAAAAATGGTGTGCTATTTAATTTCTCTCTCCTCTGATGTGATCGGACATCAGAGGAGAGGGAAAAGGGGTCCCCGATCCCCCCCCTTGTGGCCCCCGATCACCCCCTTGTGGCCCCCGATCCCCTCCATGTGGCCCCCAGGCCCTCCGGTGGGCGCCGCCATCTTTCAGGCCTAGAAAATGGTGGGCGAATGCTCAGTGCGCCCGCCGCGATGTGCTGGGGGGTCTTGGGTAATTTTCTCTGGGGTCTCGGCTGCCG
>JARQOD010000003.1:168692558-168730086 GCA_033576555.1 Oophaga sylvatica
AGAAAAAGGAAAGAAATGTTTATCAAGGAAAGAGGGAGGCTATCTATGCTGTCTGCAAAACCTGCAGGGCAAAAAATAAATTTTGCTAAAGTGACAATGAATTAAAGCTTGCAAGGACGTCAAAAGCAAAAAAAAAGGTTTTTGGGGGATATGTCAAAAGTAAAAGAAAAGTCAAAGATGCTATAGATTTTTACAGGATGAAAATGATAAAATAGTAAGACAGGATGTTGAAAAGGCCGAACTTTTAAATTCCTTTTTGCATCTGTTTTCTCTCAGAAAGGAAATGTAACATCAACTGATCTTCACTGTCCTATTAAGAGAATAGAAGAATCCAGGATCTATAAACAGAAAAATAGTGAGGAAACCACTTAGCTAACCTAAATGAATTCAAGTCTCCAGGTCCAGATGAATTACACCCCAGAGTACTGAAGGAGATAGCAGAAGAAATTCTTGAACCACTCTCCTTTATTCTTTGAAAATTCTTGGACAACAGGGAAGTCCCAGAAGACTGGAGAAGAGCAAATGTTGTTCCTATCTTTAAAAAGGGGAAGAAGGTGGACCCAGGGAACTATAGGCCAGTGAGTCTGACTTCTATACCAGGAAAGATCTTTGAACAAATTAATAAACAACATGTAAGTAACTACCTGGATAAGAATGAAATGATTAAACAGCGTCAGCATGGGTTTGTAACTAATAAGTCATGTCAGACTAACTTAATTTCCTTCTATGACAGAATCACTGACTGGGTGGATCAGGGAAATGCTGTAGATATAATATATCTTGACTTCAGCAAAGCATTTGACAAAGTATCTCACACAATCCTATTGAAAAAATGACTAAGTATGGAATAGACAAGGCAACTGTTAGGTGTATTCATAACTGGCTTAGTGATTGGTCCCAAAGAGTCATCGTAAATGGCTGCACATCCAGTTGGAAGAATGTCTCAAGTGGGGTACCACAGGTCTCTGTCCTGGGCCCTGTATTGTTCAACATCTTTATCAATGATTTAGATGAAGGAATTGAGGGTCAGCTGATTAAATTTGCTGATGACACAAAGCTAGGAGGGATAGCTAATACTGGAGAAGAGAGAGAGAGGATTCAAAAAGATTATAAATAAACTGGAGCAGTGGGCAGCAACTAACAAGAATGGTTTTTAACAGGGACAAATGCAAAGTACTACATTTGGGCAATAAAAATTAAAAAAGCATATACAAAATGGGAGAAATAGAGCTAAGTAACAGCACATGTGAAAAAGACTTGGGTATACTAATAGATCACAGACTGAACATGAGTCAACAGTGTGATGCAGCAGTAAAAAAGGCAAATACAATTCTAGGATGTATTAACTGAAGCATACAGTCTAGATCACGTGAAGTCATTGTTGCCCTCTACTCCTCTTTGGTCAGACCTCATCTGGAATACTGTGTCCAGTTTTGGGCACCACATTTTAAAAAAGACATCAACAAACTAGAGCAAGTTGAGAGAAGAGCGACTAGAATAGTCACTGGTCTGCAAACCATGTCCTATGAGGAACGGTTGCAGGATTTGGGAATGTTTAGCTTGCAAAAGAAAGACTGAGAGGAGACTTAATAGCTGTATACAAATATCTCAAGGGCTGTTACATTGTAGAAGGATTATCATTCTCATTTGCACAAGGAAAGACTAGAAGCAATGGGATGAAAACTGAATGAGAGGAGACACAGATTAGATATTAGAAAAAACTTTTTGACAGAGTGATCAGTGAGAGGAACAGGCTGCCATGAGAGGTGGTGAGTTCTCCTTCAATAGAAGTCTTCAAACAGAGGCTTGACCGATATCTGTCTGGGATGATTTAGTGAATCCTGCTTTGAGCAGGGGGTTGGATCAGATGGCCCAGGAGGTCCCTTCCAACTCTACCATTCTATGATTCTACTTTGGAGAGACACTAGTTTCTATATTAGTTACCTAAAAGGTTAGTCATGACATTTTTTAATGTGTTTTTAAAAGAGAGGACCTAGATAGCAAAGGACCACCATGGGGAAATAACCTATCAAACAGTTTAGTTGGTGTCTGTCTGCAAACTGTAGGCTAACATTTACAGAAATAATTTCCTAATTTTCAAGCTATGACCAAAAGTACAGTAATGTGGTACAGGATTCAGGATAAGACAGATTATTGTGTGCATGAGTGCTTTTAAAAAAATACATGTTAGAGAAATCATCTTAGGGGATGATGAGCGGAGGGGAGCCCGAAGACTAGACATAGCTCCAATGTTCCAGGTACTGTGTTTGTATGTGCCATTGGCTTAATAGTTTTAAGGGCATATTTCAGTAAAGAGATAAGCACCACAGATCTATTGATGAACTGCCTTATTCTTGCCATTGTATAATTTCAATGGAACAATGTAATGACATTCAGTTCAATGGGTCCAGTATTAAACTTAAAAGGATGCAAAGTGGAAACCAAAATTTCTAGTTCCTTTTCAAAATGGACACTTTGCTTTCTGTTTTGCGTTAAAGGAGTTGTCCAGGCTTTGAGTTCGCACATTACACACTGTTGGGAGTCTCCAGGTGCAGGCGGACACAAGACTGCAAGTACGTAGTTTGCTTAGATGCATTGACAGCCCAAGTAGGTGGACGCAGCCTCGCTCAATGGAAGAAAATTGAGCGAGGCTGGACACGTCTAGTCAGAATGTTGACGGAAGTATGCAAATCAAATCACTTGCAGTCTGGACAGCTCCTTTTCATTTGTAACAGATACATTTTTATTAAAGTGTTTCTGATCACCTGTTCTGTTATGGGCTTGTGATTAACGGATGATGTAACGTTTTTCCATCCGTTATGATCTGTTTACTATAGGTTTCAATGTTAAAAAAAAAAGCGAAATCAAATCCACTTGCTATATGTTTACTTTGCTCAAAGCAGTTTTGTAGACTATATTTTTTGATCCAGCTAACAATTCCGGATAGTAGAAGGAAAGGTGGCAAACGGAAGACATTTTATGATGCTTCTGTTCGTATTCAAATTAATGTCTCCTGTATGGAATGTTTTATTTCAGTTTTTATGATTCCAAAAACAGAAATAACTACTGCAAATGTGAACAGAACCTAAGAAAAAATAGAGTGATGACCCTAGAGGGTTGTACTAAGAGCAGGCACAACCTTGTAATCTAGCATCAAAAAGCAAGTCTGACTGTTGCTTCTGCTTCCACGGCCCGCAGCAAGCCTGAGAATGGAGCGATGGTTGATCATGCTCCATTCTTGTTAATTGGAGCATCTGTGGTTGCTGAGCTCAGTTCTCAGGATTGCTGGGAGACATGGAGGACAGACCCCAACGTGATGATTCATCCCCTATGAACTGGATAGACAGAATAACTTTCAAACTTGAGAATATCACATTAAAGGGAACCTGTCAGCAGGATCGTGCACAGTAACCTACACAGTGTCAGGTCGGCGCTGTTGTACTGATTACAGTGATACCTTAGTTGATGAAATCCGTCTTGTGGTTTGTTGTTTAATCTTTATTCTCAGTTTTGAGTTACTAATACGAGAAGGGCTGTGGGGGGGGGACTTCATGTCGTGCTTAGGTATTCATCTGTATGGCTTCTGACAGGTCATTGATCGCTCACTGATCTGCCCCTAGTTTACATAATGATTATATATATATATATATATATATATATATATTAAAAAAAACACCTTCTGCTGCGCAGGTTACTGCCGTGGCACCGGCGCTGCAGCATAATCGCATGTGTAATGTGTTTTTAATTAATGTAGTTGAGGTTATCCCGATATTAAAAAGAAATCTATTTGAAAATGACGCCTGCCGTGCCTGCGTAGTAGCAGCTATCGGTGTATATAGAGGTGATTCGATAGCTGCTATTGTGCAGGCGGCACCATCTTGCTAGAAGAAGAAAAAATTCCAAGATGGCGCCGTCGTAGCCTGCGCAGTAGCAGCTAATGGATCACCGCTATATACACTGATAGCTTCTACTACGCAGTCGCAGCGGGCGCCATTTTAAATTTTTTTTTTTTTTTTTTTTTAAATATCAGGATAACCTCAACCACATTAATTATAAACACATTACACATGTGATTATGCTGCAGAGCAGGTGCCACGACTAACGCACCCACATGCAGAAGTTTTTTTTTTTTTTTATCAGTATGTATATACAGTATAATATTCATTATGTTACCTAGAGGCACGTCAGTGAGGTATCAGTGACCTGTCAGCAGTCTGCATTATGAATACCAAAGCAGATCACCACATGAAGACCCCCCCCACAGGCTGCCCTGGAGCACGAGCATATCATTAGCTCAAAACTGCAAATAAAGATTAAACAACCACAAGACAGATTTCATTAACCCAGGAATCCTCTTAAGGCCAGGGTCACACTTGCGAGAAACTCGCACGAGTCTCGCTTGTCAATACCCGACATTGCCGCCGGCACTCTGACCGGAGCATGCGGCTGCATGTATTTCTATGCAGCCGCACACTCCAGTCCCGAGTGCCGGCGGCAGTGCCTGGTATTGACGTGCGAGTTTCTTTCATGTCTGACCCTGGCCTAATCCGTATAATGGCACTGACCTGACACTGTCTGTAGGTTAATCAGCACAATGCTGCTGACAGGTTCCATTTAAACAAACCTTTGGGACCTGCAACTGGGCAATGATTTGAGGGTGCACTAGTGTCTTCTATAAACATCAGATAAAATTAAGTATAGATACATTATAAAATATACTAAATTATCATCATTATAACATACTCTTCTCCTTTTTATCAGGAAAATGTATATTGTTGTACAGTGTTAGCCAGTAGATGAAAACAAATAATTAACTTTGAGATCTATTAAAAAGAATCAACCATGCAAGACAAATTGAAAAAATGGTGACAAATAGTAAGCTGTCCAGACGAAGGCATAATCTATCACAATATCTGAAGAATCGCATTTATGTACAATGTACTAATTGGTCTTACTGCATTATTTCTCTGTCCTGAGGTGTATAAATATGTGGCTCCTCTGATACTGTGTTAGACCATGCTGATGAAGAGACCGGAGTAGTCTAGAAAGCTTGCCATTTGTCATCTTTTCAGTTGGCCATTGAAGGATATCAGTCACTGAACTCTCAAACTTTATTTTGCTTTTACATTTATATCAGCCTATGGGAATCCCTTTAATATATGATCATGGAGAGCAGATTAGTTATTATCATTTGTAAGTCAGCCAATACCCCACCAGCAGGTTCTGTTTGAACGTGTACAATTGCTTGTTTTTTTTGGATTAGTAGCAGGACCCCTGTCGAGTCCAGTTGTTTGGAGGTCTGCGACATTGCATTCTTTTGTAAATCAGTCTTTTCTTTCATCTTATTGCCACCTACCCTATCTTGCTTAATTTATTGAACATTAATGGACTCACATTTTACCAACTAGAACATCTAAAGGCTCAACTTTTTGGATTTCATATTGTTGGACCTGGACACGCTATGATCAGTTGATCACTGATCTGGCTGTTTAACGATGTCCGTACCATTCATGTTAGTAAGATGTTAGCAAATGTTGATTCAGACAACAGTTATTCCTCCCTACACATCTGCATGCTCAGTTTCTCCAAGTGTGCTTGCGTTCTCAGTAGTGAGATGGAAATAAGCCGCTGCCAGATGACTGTTGTGGTGGCTTAAGAAATAAAATTGAAAATGTGTTCTCTCCCCCAGCATCTGACATTGGGACAGAGCCAGGATACTCCTAAACACATTAGATGGTTAATCCTCCCAAAATTAAGACAAGTATCATCTAATGTGTTTGGGTAACTTTGTGTAGCGATGTTGTACCTTAAACCAAATCATTAATGCTGGAGGGCTATCATTGTGGTAGCATGCTTCTCTTTTGCATGCTGTTAGACCATAGACGGCTTTTGGAAGTCCCAATTATATTCTTTAACCCCTTTCTGACCTGTGATGTAGTCGTATGTCACAATCGTCTCCCTGTGTATGGAGCGGGCTCAGGAGATGCTCACTTTATTATACAGGAAGATATCAGATGCCATAACAGCGGTGACCACAGCGAACTCTCATCGCTGCTGTGTAACTTTAAATGCCACCCGCTGTCAAACTCTGACAACTGCAGATAAATGGCACAATAGCTAGTATTGCAGTAGAAAGTATATGCACTCGAATGATTGCAAGTTCATTTACCCTATGGGAAATAAAAAGTAACATGGATAAAAACATATAACTATAAGACTTACCTCTTTTTGACCATTTAAAAATAAAAAAATAAACAACAACAAAAAAAGTGATATTGATAAGTCGGTAAAGGTTTCATCTATCACAACTGAAGATTAGCCCAATGGAATAGGAAGTACCGTAATCAAAACGTCGTATCTAAGCTTAATAGCAAAGCCACAAAAAGAGGACTGAAAATCCTCCAAAAACTCTAGGATTAATACAATAGAAAAGGGGCCGCAGTGCTTACCTGCCCAGGTCTCCGAACTAATCCACTCTCAGGATGCATCAAACCCATGTAGTAAAAATGGAGGCTACACAGGAGCAAAATACTGATGAGACAACCACTCACAACCGACCAATTCATGGAGGGGGTGATTGCTTAGTATTGGATTGCACAAAAGCGGATTGTATAGGACGCAGGTAATGCTCAGTATCTGGCTTATAGCCTATTAGTGACGCCCATACTATTAGTACTGGGCAGCCCGCCTGATCTATCTAAATGCATCCCATGTGAACAGACACCCCAGTTTACAAGGCCAAAAATGCTGGGCCTGGCTGCACCCTGGAAAATGAAGTGCAAAAAATACATATAAATGTATGAGGTATTGGTTGATATTTTGGCCAAGATATGCAATCTCGCTACCCCCTTTTCTGTTTTACTAAACATCGTATCTACCCCAAAAAGGTATTGATAAAAACATCAGTGCCAGCACGCAAAAAAAACCCTCGCCAGGTCAAACAATGTGAAAATGAAAACTTCAAGGGTTTTGGAAAGTGGTGACAAAAATAAATAAATCTCTTTTTGCAAACTTTAAAAAAAAAAATCACCACTTAACCCCTTAACGACCGCCGATACGCCCTTTAACGGCGGTCATTAAGGGTACTTAAACCACAGCGCCGTTAATTAACAGCGCTGTGGAAAAAGTGAATAGCGCCCCCCAGAGGCGCATTTTCTCTGAGATCTCGGCTACCGTGGGTAGCTGAGACCCCAGAGAACATGAATCGGGTCGGTTTTTTACCGACCCCGATGTTGCAATCGCCGTTATTAACCCTATAACGGCGATCGCAACAAAAAAAAAATGGTGTGCTATTTAATTTCTCTCTCCTCTGATGTGATCGGACATCAGAGGAGAGGGAAAAGGGGTCCCCGATCCCCCCCCTTGTGGCCCCCGATCACCCCCTTGTGGCCCCCGATCCCCTCCATGTGGCCCCCAGGCCCTCCGGTGGGCGCCGCCATCTTTCAGGCCTAGAAAATGGTGGGCGAATGCTCAGTGCGCCCGCCGCGATGTGCTGGGGGGTCTTGGGTAATTTTCTCTGGGGTCTCGGCTGCCGAGGGTAGCCGAGACCCCAGAGAACATGATCCGGGTCGTTATTTACCGACCCGGTGTTGCGATCGCCGTTATACTGAGTGATCGCACATCAGAGGGGAGAGAATTAGGGTCCCCAGGTCCCCCGACCCCCCACTGTACCTCCCGGTGTCCTCCCCCAGGTCCCCCTGTGCTGCGATCCTCCCGGGTCTTCTTCCTGTAAAAAAAAATGGCGAGCGCATGCGCAGTGCGCCCGCCGAATCTGCCTGGCGGCAGATTCAAAAAATTTTTCATTCATTCTCCTAAAAATACATTTTGATCACTGTGATAAACTATCACAGTGATCAAAATAAAAAAACAGTACATAACCCCCCCCCCTTTATCACCCCCTTAGTTAGGGACATATAATAAAATATAGAAATTATATTTATTTTCATTTTTCCGTTAGGGTTAGGGTTATAATTAGGGTTAGGGTTAGGCTGGGTTCATACTTCGTTATGGCAGTCTGTTAGACGGACTGCGTTACACCGCGGTATAACGCAGTGTAACGCAGTCCGTTAACGCTGCCATTCACCCCCATTTGAGGGCGCATCGCAACGCATGCCGTAAAGCGGCATGCGTTCGCGGCGTGCCATCATTCAGTGACGGAGCCTCAGACGCGGCCTGGAGCGTCTGGGCTCCGTCACCGCTAGCGCAGATGAATTATCCGCTGATTCCTCTGCGCCAGCGGGTATAGCATAACGCGATCGCCTTATGCTATACCGTTACCAGCCCGTCAACGCTATGTGTTGAACGGGCTGGTAAAACGCAAAATGAACCGAGCCTTAGGGTTAGGGTTATAATTAGGGTTAGGGTTACAATTAGGGTTAGGGTTACAATTAGGGTTAGGGTTGGGATTAGGGTTAGGGTTAGGGTTGGGATTAGGGTTAGGGGTGTGTTGGGGTTAGGATTGGAGCTAGAATTGAGGGGTTTCCACTATTTAGGCACATCAGGGGGTCTTCAAACACGACATGGCGTTTAAAAAGTCAAATGGCGCTCCCTCCCTTCCGAGTCCTGCTGTACGCCCAAACAGTGGTTTACCCCAACATATGGGGTATCAGCGTACTCAGGACAAATTGCACACCAATTTTGGGGTTCTAATTTCTCTTGATACCCTTGGGAAAATAAAAAATAGCTGGCTAAAAAATCATTTTTGAGGAAAAAATAATTTTTTATTTTCACGGCTCTGCGTTTATAGATTTCTGTGAAGCACTTTGGGGTTCAAAGTGCTCACCACACATCTAGATAAGTTCCTTAGGGGGTCTAGTTTCCAAAATAAGGTCACTTGTGGGGGTTTTCCACTGTTTAGGCACATCTGGGGCACTGCAAACGGAACATGACCCCCATCAACGTCTGCATTCCAAAACGTTATTACTTCCTTTCCAAGCCCTACTGTGCGCCCAAACACTTCCCCCCCCCACATATTTGGTATCAGCGTACTCAGGACAAATTGGACAACAACTTTTGGGGTCCAATTTCCTTGTGAAAAATCAAAAATTTGGGACTAAAAAATCATTTTTGTGGAAAATTGTTTTTTTTTTTCACACCCAGGCATTATAAACTTTTGTGAAACACTTGGGGGTTCAAAGTGCTCAACACAGATCTAGATAAGTTACTTAGGGGGTCTAGTTTCCAAAATGGGGTCACTTGTGGGGTTTTCCACTGTTTAGGCACATCTGGGGCACTGCAAACGGAACATGACCCCCATCAACGTCTGCATTCCAAAACGTTACTTCCTTTCCAAGCACTACCGATCGCCCAAACAGTTTCCCCTCCCCCACATATTTGGTATCAGCGTACTCAGAACAAATTGGACAACAACTTTTAGGGTCCAATTTCCTTGTGAGAAATCAAAAATTTGGGACTAAAAAATCATTTTTGTGGAAAATTGTTTTTCTTTTTTTTTTTCACACTCAGGCATTATAAACTTTTGTGAAACACTTGGGGGTTCAAAGTGCTCACAACAGATCTAGATAAGTTCCATAGGGGGTCTAGTTTCAAAATGGTGTTACTTGTGGGGGGTTTCCACTGTTTAGACGCATCAGGGGCTCTCCAAACGCGACATGGTGTCCAATCTCAATTCCAGCCAATTTTGGTTTGAAAAAGTCAAACGGCGCTGCTTCCCTTCCAAGCCCTGCCGTGTGCCCAAACAGTGGTCCCCCCCCCACATATGGGGTATCAGCGTACTCAGGACAAATTGGACAACAACTTTTGTGGTCTAATTTCTCCTGTTACCCTTGGGAAAATAAAAAATTGGGGACTAAACTATCAGGTTTGTGGAAAAAATTTGATTTTTTATTTTCACGCCCGGGCGTTATAAACTTCTGTGAAACACTTGGGGGTTCAAAGTGCTCACCACACATCTATATAAGTTCCTTAGGGGGTCTAGTTTTCAAAATGGGGTCACTTGTGGGGGGTTTCCACTGTTTAGACACATCAGGACCTCTACAAACTCGACATGGCATCCAGCCAATTCTGTGTTGAAAAAGTCAAACGGCGCTCCTTCCTTTGCGACCTCTGCTGTGCGCCCAAAAAGTGGATTACCCCCACATATGGGGTATCGGCGTGCTCAGGACAAATTGCACAAAAACTTTTTGGGTCTTGTTACCCTTGGGAAAATAAAAATTAGGGTGAAAAGATCAGTTTTGTGGAAAAAATATGATTTTTTATTTTCACGGCTCTACGTTATAAACTTGTGTGAAGCACTTGGAGGTTCAAAGTGCTCACCACACATCTAGATAAGTTCCTTAAGGGGTCTAGTTTCCAAAATGGGGTCACTTGTTGGGGATTTCCACTGTTTAGGCACACCAGGGGCTCTCTAAACGCGACATGGCATCCAGCCAATTCTGCGTTGAAAAAGTCAAACGGCGCTCCTTCCTTTGCGACCTCTGCCGTGCACCCAAAAAGTGGTTTACCCCCACATATGGAGTATCGGCATGCTCAGGACAAATTGCACAAAAACTTTTGGTGTCTTGTTACTCTTGGGAAAATAAAAATTGGGGTGAAAAGATCATTTTTGTGGAAAAAAAAGGACTTTTTATTTTCTCTGCTCTACGTTATAAACTTGTGTGAAGCACTTGGAGGTTCAAAGTGCTCATCACACATCTAGATAAGTTCCTTAAGGGGTCTAGTTTCCAAAATGGGGTCACTTGTTGGGGGTTTCCACTGTTTAGGCACATCAGGGGCTCTCTAAACGCGACATGGCATCCAGCCAATTCTGCGTTGAAAAAGTCAAACGACGCTCCTTCCCTTGCGACCTCTGCCGTGCGCCCAAAAAGTGGTTTATCCCCACATATGGGGTATCTGCGTATTCAGGAGAAATTGCACAACAAATTTTGTGGTTCAGTTTTTCTTTTAACACTTGTGAAAATAAAAAAAATTAGTTCCGAAGTAAAGCTTTTGCAAAAAAAAGTTAAATGTCAATTTTTTCCTTCCACATTGGTTCAGCTCCTGTGAAGCACCTGAAGGGTTAATAAACTTCTTGAATGTGGTTTTGAGCACCTTGAGGGGTGAAGTTTTTAGAATGGTGTCACTTTTGGGTATTTTCTATCATATAGACCCCTCAAAGTGACTGCAAATGTGATGTGGTCCCTAAAAAAAAATGGTGTTGTAAAAATGAGAAATCGCTGGTCAACTTTTAACCCTTATAACTTCGTAACAAAAGAAAATTTTGTTCCCAAAATTGTGCTGATGTAAAGTAGACATGTGGGAAATGCTATTTATTAAGAAATTTGTGTGACATATCTCTCTGATTTAAGGGCATAAAAAATTTCAAGTTTGAAAATTGCTAAATTTTCAAAATTTTCGCCATATTTCCGTTTTTTTCATAATTAAAAGCAAGTCATATAAATAATTTTTTACCACTAACGTGAAGTACAATATGTCACAAAAAAACATTCTCAGAATCAGCTGGATTCGTTAAAGCGTTCCAGAGTTATAACCTCATAAAGTGACAGTGGTCAGAATTGTAAAAATTGGCCCGGTCATTAAGCTGCAAAATGGCTCTGTCACTAAGGGGTTAACCCCATAACCAAATCATTGGATAGGAAGCAGCCTATTTCCATCTAGAGAATTATCATCAAGCTGTCAAAGCACCGAGAAAGCACCTCTCCTTTTGTTTACAAATATTTGACAAAGCTTAACCCCTTACATAGGGGGTACATATGGGGTAGTAGCAAGCACGAGAAAGACAAGGTAAAAATGCAAATCTTAGCTACAGGCACATCTGCCAAGCTCCACACCATGAAGGACATGGAAACAGGATCCCGAACTTCAGAAATAGCTGATACAGCGCAGACACCAGAGAGCTGCAATTGCAAGGCTGGTCTCCATAGAATAACTCTTTTACCAACAGTCAGCTGATGCATCAGGTGACTATTTAAAGGATGGTGTTAGTGGTCATCACCCACATTAGCTGACCTAGCAACTCAGCAAGCTGCCAGCAAGGAAAACTGACATTACCCCTGCTGGCCTGAAAGGAAAAAGCTACATTTAAATTATAGTGGAACCAGAGCTGCCACGAATCCAACAATGGATCATGACACACACAAAGAAATAAAATAAATAAACGTGTATAACAAAACATGTGTAATTGCAATCATTTTCTGGGAGAAATACTTCATTTTCTCGAACAATTTCAAGGGTGCCAACACTTTCGGCTAGGACTATAAATACACAATTAGGTTTCGCTCACACTTGCGTGTAAATCGGACTAGTGCAATTCAATAGAAAATTGGATTGCACTCGAACCAATGTTATTCAATGAGGCAGTGCAGATCTACGTATTCTTTCTCAGCTGTATTTGGCATGAGAAAAAAATCACAGTATGCTGATTTGACTTCGAAACTGGACCGTGCAAGAAAAAGATCACATTCCATATGGCCCATCAGTATGGTATCTGATACAGTAGAATTCTGTAGCATAGGAAACTGTAACTTGTCCTGTTAAAGATTAATAGCTTCTGAGCAAAAAAAAATAGATTGCATATGGACAGCACACAGATGACAAGTGAGAAAAACTTATCCCACTTTTCTGGATGCGAATGGGACCGATTTTTTTTTTTTTTTTATATATATATATATGTCAGTGTGAGCAAACCCTTAGGATGAGTTTAACTAACCAATCATATCTATGCTATCCATAGTGCATTGATATTTTTGTGCCATTTTGCAGCAGCAGAGGGTCTGTAGGTTCTTTCATTTAGTTCAGTGCTTTTCAAAACTAATACAAGCCCATCAGGCTCATCAATCTATTCACAATGGCTCTCTTATGTTCTTCAGTGCTTTTTTTAGTGTTACACCACATTCACATGTTCAGTATTTGGTCAGAATTTGTAAGCCCAAACCAGGAGAAGAATAATCAGAGGAAAAGTATAATAGAAACATGGTATCACTACTTTAATTTTCACCCACTCCTGCTTTTTGGCTTACAAATACTGATGCAAATTGTCTCTTCAGAGAGGAAGAGGACTAGAACTCTAGTGTCACCCATTGGAAGTAGCAATCCTAAAAGGCAATGTCGACACTTTAACGACTTAGGATAAAAGCCAAATCAGAATCTCAGTTTGCAAACACTGTGTTTTGGGGTAATACCCCTCAGTGCAAAGTGTGAGATCTGGTTTGGCTGTGTTAGAGGCGTCTGACCGGTATCCAAGAAGTATAATTTCTCCTTGCAGAGATTGACATGCTAAGCATGCCAAGATGAGGAGACTTAAAGCCACAATGCTCCTCTAGGAAATATGCAAATTGTCTCTTCAAAGAGGAAGAGGGCTAGAACTCTAGTGCCACCTATTGGAAGTATGAATCCTAAAAGTCAATGTCGACCCTTTAACGAGCCTTGTCACATGACTTAGGATAAAAGCCAAATCAAAATCTCAATTTGCAGACACTGTGTTTTGGGGTACTGACAAAGTATGAGATCTGGTTTGGCTGTGTGAGAGGCGTCTGACCGACCAGATCTCACACTTTGCACTGATGACGTGCAGTACCCCCGAAACATAGTGTCTGGAAATTGAGATTCTGATTTGGCTTTTATCCTAAGTCATGTAACAAGGCTCATAAAAGGGTCGACATTGACTTTTAGGATTGCTACTTCCAAGAGGTGGCACTAGAGCTCTAATTCTCTTCCTCTCTGAAGAGACAATTTGCATCAGTATTTGTAAGCCAAAAAGCAGGAGTGGGAGAAAATTAAAGTAGTGATACCATGTTTCTATTATATTTTTCCTCTGATTATTCTTCTCCTGGTTTGGGCTTACAAATTCTGACCAAATACTGAACATGTGAATGTGGTGTATATTTCCTAGAGGGGCATTGCGGCTTTAAGTCTCCTCATCTTGGCATGTTTAGCATGTCAATCTCCGCAAGGAGAAACAATACTCATGTAAAATACTACCATGTGAACATACTGTAGCTTTAACCCCTTAATGACAGAGTCAATTTGGTACTTTTTACAATTCTGACCACTGTCACTTTATGAGGTTATAACTCTGGAACACTTCAACGGATCCCACTGATTCTGAGAAAGTTTTTTCGTGACATATTGTACTTCATGTTAGTGGTAAAATTTCTTCAATATAACATAATTTTTTAGGACGTTATAAGGGTTAAAAGTTGACCAGTGATTTCTCATTTTTCCAACAAAATGTACAAAACCATTTTTTTAGGGACCATCTCACATTTGAAGTGAGTTTAGGGGGTCAATATAACAGGAAATACCAAAAAGTGATACCATTCTAAAAACTACACCCCTCAAGGTGTGCAAAACCACATTCAAGAAGTTTATTAACCCTTCAGGTGCTTCACGAGAACTAAAGCAATGTGGAAGGAAAAAATGAACATTTTACTTTTTTCACAAAAAATTTACTTTGGAAACAAACTTTTTTTTATTTTCACAAGGGTATCAGGAGAAAATGGACCACAAAATTTGTTGTGCAATTTCTCCTGAGTATGCTGATACCCCTTATGTGGGTAACCCTAGCTATAACCCCAACCATAACCCTAGCCCTAACCCTATCAGAAAAAAAACCTTTTTTTTATTTTATTATTTTTACCTAAGGGAGTGATAAAGGGGGGTTTGCTCTACAATTTTTTTTACTTTCATCACTGTGATAGGGTCTATCACAGTGATCAAAATAAACCAATAGGAGAAATCTCCTATTGTTGCCGGGTGCCGGCCAGCTGATATCAGCGGGCGCACTGCACATGCACCCTCCATTTTCTTACGGGAAAAAGATGTTGACGGCCGGGGGACAGGACCTGGGGATGCAGGAGGGTCCAGGGACACCGAAGGTACTGGGGGGGCCATTTCTCTCTCCTCTGATGTGCTAGATCATATCAGAGGAGAGAGAAATTAAATGGGAAATCAGACTCTTTTTGCGGTAGCCGTTATTTTGTGAATAACGGTGATCGCAACACTGGGGTCGGTAAAGATCATCCTGAATCATGGTCTCCGTGGTCTCGGCTACCCCCAGTAGCTGAGACTCCAGAGAATTTCAAACGCTGGGGGGCGCTATAACTTTATTTCTCAGTGCCATTAAAAAGCGGCGCTGAGGAATAAGTAGCTTTAACTGCCGCCATTAAACCATTAAAAGGTGTGTTGGTGGTCGTTAAGGAGTTAAGATAGTAGCAGGGAGGAGGGTTGTATACAGCTCTCCACAGTTTGGGAAGAGGGGAAAAGTATCTGTGGTCTCAGGGAGAGAAAACAAAGTACAGGATAGAAGCTGTTCTGATGTATGAGCTAATGAATGCAGCACGCCCCGGAATATACACAGATCTCAGCTCAGGCTGAAAATGAATGAATGAATTAAAATTGCAGACTTAGTTAAATTTTATTAGAGGTCATCACTTACATATTTAAAGCTATTTAAAATTTGTTCAGAACTTTTAAGACAGGGACATTTTAAATGGCAGAGGGATATCTTGGCTATGTGAACAGCTGAACACTATTAGCAAACACGAGAATAGTTTTATTAACATTACGTCAAGGTGAAGTTTGCCAGAGCCATATTTCCCTTAGTGCCAGTTCTGATTAGAAGCACAATGCACCCTCTCTGGCGGAATAGGTTTTTTTGAAGGAAAGGACATTTCTGTGATATCAGTTTCGGAAAGTCTTTAAGGCTGCCAAGATCTGAGATCAGTCTTCTGTTTTCTCCACCCCGCTGGAGAAAACCAGCACCAAGAAACTCTGTGGCCTTAGAAAGTTTATTAAAATACAGTGTGGACCTTTTGTGATATCACAGGATTATTTATATGCCATGTGTAATACTCTCTTCTTAGCCACTGTAAAGAGTTAAAGAGGTTTTCCAACACGTTTTTTTTTTTCTTTACTATGGTGCTAAGCACTTATCGGTCGGTAGTTGCTAACTACCTGCCTGTGTTGCCCTGTCATAAACTCTCCCAGCTCTGAGTGGTAATGTACTTCGCCTGCCGGCTGTTCTCCTCCTCATGTGACTTCACGTTGACAGAGCAGCTCCTTCTCTTCCACTGTACTCTGACAAAGGGACGTCACTGCCAATGTCATGTTGATTGACAGCCAGGTGTCAATCAGCATGACATCGGTAGTGAACGCTCTGTTGACAGAGCAGGAGGAAAGTAAGTGGCTATTCCGTAGTCCCAAAGGAAAAAACAATAGTTCCCGATAACCCCAATAAGTAAATGTGCTGTCTCATCTCAAACCAAGAACTGACAATTTTTTCTCAATAACATGGAGACCATTCTTCAATGTTATGTACTACTGAGAGGCTGGATATTCAAATAACTGATGCAAGTGTAGGGGAGAGAGCCCGAGCTATGTGCCCGGGCCAGAACCAAGGGGGCTGTAATTTAGGTTCCCAGGGGAAAGGTTCCTGGGGGAAGAAACGGCATGACGGCTGGGAGATGTTTCTGGAAGAAAAGGGGGTGAGGCGACTAGAGGAGGAGCCAGAAAGAGACGCAGGAGAGACAGGACGCAGAGACTGAGGAGAAGAAAGCGGGACCTCTTTGACAAGGACTGTAGAGGCAGGAGAGTTCTGTCAGCCGCGGCTACCACTGCCACACTCGAGCCCACGGCTGCGGCCTGTGTCCCATCTCCTGTGGTCGCTAGGGTCCCGCTGCAGTCCGCGGTTGTGGCCTACCCGACAGCTGCCGCCATCCCGCCTCTTGGAGGGGCGAACTTTACATCGGAGGATTTCTCCAGGGCCTGATGTGCCCCATCTGCACCTGAGCGTGGGAACGCTCGAGGCTTACGTCAACTCCTCATTGGCTGGGCCCAGCGGCTGCGACAACAGACGAACAACAACAGGACCTAAACTCTACAGAACGTCTGAGAAGCTAAGTGATACTCTGTTACCGTTGTTTATTACCTTAGGGCATTGGACGACCATATTGCGGCCCTATAGGCCCGGACACTCGCCGAGTATTCGTCAGTTTGCTATATTGTGTTTGTGTATGGTTGTATGGTTTCCCTGTGTGGAGAACCAATTTTTTGCCTGTTGTCCATACAAAAACTCCCCTCATAAATTTATAGTTAAAGCTTGCTCCGTCTCCGACTCGTCACTGCATCCCGCGTACCTGCGAATACCACACAAGAAAGGAAGTCTGAACTATTCCTGCTAAGTTAGGTAATTATAGAAGTCTCGGTTGGAAGCTTTTTTTGTTTTTTATAACTCCTGCATTTTATGGTTAATTTTGTGGCTTCCAAGTTTGACTATACATTTCCAAGTAAATGGATGAATGTACTAGGCTCACCAGACATTACATAGTGCTACACTTTCTATGTCAAATATTGTGCCAGAAAGTCAATCAGTCCGATAGTATTACAAGTGCCATCTTTTCTGCTCTGGATACTTGTGTCTGCCAGTGCCCAGGCCAACAGAACCAATGGTGGATGACAACTAAACATGCACTCAATTTTGGAAGAAAAACATGGTTTGGAGGAAGCAGGTATGTATATATGTGATCATTTTATACCAAGTCTAATCAATTGAGCAATTAAACAATGTAAAAACTAAAACATTGTTCAAAAATACTTCATCATCCTGTCTTAACCCCTCAAAGCACAAAGCCTATTTTGTCATTGCATACTACAATTTTTGAGCTTTTTGTTGCTTTCTTTTCTTCGGCTACATGTAACTGATTAACTTTTAATAACCCTTTCTTTCTTTTCCTTGAAGGCGTGGAAAAAAAAAAGCAATTACATTTTTTATTTTTTACATTTTGATTTTTGTGCTATTTTCTCTAAGTCATAAACAAACCTTTATTATACTAGCTAGTAAAGTTAAAATGATACCTAATGTATAGTTTTCTTTTTTACATCCTAATATACAGATAGCTCAGATTATGGAAAAAAAAGTTTATACTTCAAGGGCCATACATTTTCATTTCTTTTTAATATAATTTTGAGTTGGGGTTCAATCTCGCAATTGCTTGTTTTTTTGCATTCATTCTTTGATTGTACACAGTATAATTTAAAGGGAACCTGTGAAGGGGACCTAACACCCTAATATATTAGAAGCATTTTATCAGCTTCCTAATAAGGTTTTTAATTAGAACCTTATTATGTCTAATCATTGCTGCAGTTTCTGTAAAAATGATGTTTAACCTGGCTCGTGCACTTGGACTAGTCTGAGGCCATTGTGACTTACCGTATATACTCGAGTATAAGCCGACCCGAGTATAAGCCGAGGCCCCTAATTTTGCCACGGAAAACTGGGTAAACTTATTGACTCGAGTATAAGCCGGGTGTATAAACCGCCGTCCTGCTCTGTGCTGCCCCCGTCCTGCTCCTTGCTCCCCACCCAGCTCTGTGCTCCCCCCTCCTGCTCCCCACTTACTGCTCCATCCTCCTGTGCCCCGTCCTGCTCCGTGCTCCTCTGTGCTCTCCATCCTCCCCGTCCTGCTCTGTGCTCCTCTGTGCCCTCCATCCTCCCCGTCCTGCTCCGTGCTCCTCTGTGCCCTCCATCCTCCCCGTCCTGCTCCGTGCTCCTCTGTGCCCTCCATACTCCCCCCATCCTGCTCAGTGCTCCTCTGTGCCCTCCATCCTCCCCTGTCCTGCTCTGTGCTCCTCTGTGCCCTCCATCCTCCCCCCATCCTGCTCAGTGCTCCTCTGTGCCCTCCATCCTCCCCCCATTCTTCTCCGTGCTCCTCTGTGCTCTCCATCCTCCCCCCCGTCCTGCTCCGTGCTTATTGTCCTCCTTCATGCTTGCCCCGTCCTCCGTTCTCCCCCCATCATACTCACCCTCCCCGTGCCATCGCTGAGCGTCCTGGCAATCCTCCGTTGTACCCAGCTTCCTGCAGCTCTCCTGTGCTGAGCGGTGACGTAATACCGCTCATTAAGGCCATGAATATGGACGCCACGCCTATGGCGTTCATATTACATGACCTTAATGACCGGTATTACGTCACCGCTCAGCACAAAAGAGCTGTAGGAAGCCGGGACAACGTGGGATTGCAGGGGACGTTCAGCGATGGCACGGGGAGGGTGAGTATGATGTCCCAGCCACCGGCTCCTGCCGTGGCACCCCCTCCCCGCTGGTTTCTGCCCAATGACTCGTGTATAAGCCGAGGGGGCATTTTCAGCACAAAAAAAGGTGCTGAAAATCTCGGCTTACACACGAGTATATACGGTATCTCTGCAGGTCGGCTAGTATCATGCCTACAGAGGCGTGACTGGCATCCCAGCATGTGTATGGAGGAGAAAAAGAGGGACTAATTCTCCTCCTCCCTTCACTTGATGGGATGGCAATCTGTTTTTTGTCACAACTCTGCTATCAGATTATCCAGGGCCAGATGTTCTTTCTCGTTCCCTAACGCAATGTGTGCCATAGCTATCCTTGCTTCTCAGATTACTTCTGATGGTGAAGACGCCAGGGCCATGTACCTTGCTGAACTCCTGAGTCAGCCCTATATCTGTCCCCCTACCCCACCCAGGGAAGTGGGGAGTAATAGTATATGCATATACACAAACCAGACTAATAAGGGAGGACATTCAGGGATAAATGAAAATATCAATCACACAAATATGCACTCACAGACATCAGAGAGGAACATCGGAAGAAAAGGAAGGAAAACTAAATAGGAGAGAATGAGGATTTGCAGACAGCCGAAACACAAAGCAACAGTCACAGATCAACACTCCAAACGCCTCTAGCAACAACCAAACACCTCCACTCCACACCAGGCAGCATAAGGCCAGGGTCAGACATGTGAGAAACTCGCACGAGTCTCGCATGTCATTACCCGGCACTGCCACCGGCACTCGGACAGGAGTATGCAGCTGCATGTATTTCTATACAGCCACACTCTCCGGTCCAAAGTGCAGGTGGCAGTGCTGGGTATTGACATGCAAGACTTGTGCGAGTTTCTCGCATGTCTGACCCCAGCCTAAGACTTAAACTGGTAACCAGATTGCCAGAGGTGGGTACACATAGTAGAGGGGAGTTGCCAAAACTGATCATCCAGGTAGGAAAATTTCAGAGACTCTAAGCTGAACAGTTAAACCCCTGTATAAATAACAGAAACTTGCATAGCTTAATATGAAGGAGAAATGCTTCTAATCAGTGCAGGAGGACGTGAAATCAGATGGTGCGGTATTCTGCCCCTCTCTGTCACTGTAAACCCGTGACAGATTTAACAATATTTTTACATAAACGGCACAATGATTAGATATAATAAGGGAACATTAAACTATTATTAGTACGCTGAGAAAGTGTTCCTAATTTGTTATGGGAGTAAATTGTATGGGGGTCAAAATGTAGTTAGCAATACCATATACAGTGGTGTGAAAAACTGTTTGCCCCTTCCTGATTTCCTATTCTTTTGCATGTTTGTCAAACTTAAATGTTCCAGATCACCAAACAAAAACAAATTTAAATATTAGACAAAGATAACACAAGCAAACAAGAATTGCCATTTTTAAACGAAGGTCTTTCTTATTAAGGGAAAAAGAAATCCAAACCTACAGGGGCATATGTGAAAAAGGGATTGCCTCCACCCCCCTTTAAACCATAAATTAGCAGTGGTTTATCACGACTTTGGGAAACTGAGTTCAAATTCCCTAACCACACCCAGGCCAGATTACTGCCACACCTGTTCTCCATCAAGAAATTACTTAAATAGAACCTGTCTGGCAAAGTGAAGTAGATCAAAAAATCCTCAAAAGCTATACATCATGCCGTGATCCAAAGAAATTCTGGAACAAAAGAGAAACAAAGTAATTGAGATCTATCAGTCAGTGAAGATTACAAAGCCATATCTCAAGCTTTGGGACTCCACCCAACCACACTGAGAGCCATTATCCACAAATGGCAAAAAAATGGAACAGTGGTGAACCTTCCCAGGAGTGGTTGGCCGACTAAAATTACTCCAGGAGCGCAGCGACGACTCATCCAAGAGATCACAAAAGACCCCAAAACAACATCCTAAAAACTGCAGTGTTCATGACTCCACCATAAGAAAGAGACTGAGCAAAAATGACCTGCATGGCAGAGTTCCAAGACAAAAACCACTGCTGAGTAATAAGAACATTACGGCTCATCTCAGTTTTGCCAGAAAACATCTTGATGATCCCCAAGACTTTTGAGAGACTGCTGAGACAAAAAAACTTTTTGGAAGCTGTATGTCCCTTTTCATCTGGCGTAGACGTAATTTCAGCATTTCAGAAAAGTAACATCATACCAACAGTAAAATATGGTGGTAGTATTGTGAAGGTCTGGAGCTGGTTTTCTGCTTCAGAACCTGGAAGACTTGTGATAAATGGAACCATGAACTCTGCTATCTACCAAAAAATCTTGAAGGACAATGTCAGGTCATCTGTTCGTGACCTCAAGCTGAAGCACACTTGGGTTATGCAGCAGGGCAATGATCCAAAATACACTAGCAAGTCCACCTCTGAACGGCTTAAGAAAAACAAAATTAAGACTTTGGATTGGCCTGGTCAAAGCTCTAACCTTAATCCGATTGAGATGCTGTAGCATGACCTTGAAAAGACGGTTCATGCTCGTAAACCCTGCAATGTGGCTGAATTACAACAATTCTGCAAAGATCAGTATGCTAAAATTCCTCCAGAGCATTGTAAAAGACTCATTGCCAGTAATCGCAAACGCTTGATTGCAGTTCTTGCTGCTAAGGGTGGCCCAACCAGTTATTAGGTTTAGGGGGCAATCACTTTTCACACAGGGTCCTGTAGATTTGGATTTCTTTTCCCTTAATAATAAAGACCTTCATTTAAAAACTGCATTTGTGTTTGTGAAACATTTAAGTGTGACACACATGCAAAAGAATATGAAATCAGGAAGGAGCAAACACTTTTTCACACCACTGTATGTGTAGTTGCTTTTGACATTTTTCACAATAACAGCTTTTTTTGCAAAAAATTTTATTTTTTTTACTGTGACTTTTTTTTCTCTAATGTATATGTAGTTTAGTTAACCCCTCTCTGACATTAGACGTACTATCCCGTCCATGAAACCCGTGCCAATCTGACCATGGACGGGATAGTACGTCATAGGCGATTAGCTGCGCTCCCTCCGGGAGCGCAGCTAATCGCCGCCGGGTGTCAGCTGATTATCACAGCTGACACCCGTGACTGTGTGTCAGGAGCGGTCATGGACCGCTCCCGGAACATTAACCCCTTGCACACCGCGATCAAACATGATCGCGGTGTACTGGGGCCACAGGGAAGCATCGCGCAGGGAGGGGGCTCCCTGCGCGCCCCCCTGAGACCTTCAGAGCAGCGCGATATGATCGCGCTGTTCTGAGGGCTTCCTCCCTCCCAGGACCCGGATCCAAGATGGCGCCAGGGTCCTGGAGGGAGGCGGCTTCCTCAGTGCCTGCTGAGAGCAGGCACTGAGAAGCCTGCATCTATGCCTGTGCGATCGCTGGTGTGACAGAGTGCTGTGCACACTGTCACACCAGCGATATGATAAAATACAGTGATGTCCCACCCTGGGACAAAGTAAAAAAAAATAAAAATAAACATGTTTTAAAAAAAAATCCAAAATAAATTAAAAAAAATATATATATTCCCCAATAAATTCATTTCTTCCTGTAAATGAAAAAAACAAAACAATAAAAGTACACATATTTGGTATCGCCGCATCCGTAATGACCCCCCTATAAAACTGTCCCACTAGTTGACCCCTTTAGTGAACCCCTTAAAAAAAAAAAAAAAAAAACAAAGCAAAAAATCAATGCTTTATCATCATACCGCCGAACAAAAAGTGGAATAACACGCGATCAAAAAGACGGATATAAATAAACATGGTACCGCTGAAAACGTCATCTTGTCCCGCAAAAAAACGAGCCACCATACAGCATCATCAGCGAAAAAATAAAAAAGTTATAGCTCACAGAATAAAGTGATACAAAAATAATTATTTTTCATATAAAATTGTTTTTATTCTATAAAAGCGCCAAAACATAAAAAAATGATATAAATGAGGTATCACCATAATCGTACTAACCCAAAGAATAAAATTGCTTTATCAATTTTACCACACGCGGAACGATAAAAACGCCTCCCCCAAAAGAAATTCATGAATTGCTGATTTTTGTTCATTCTAACCTCCCAAAACTCGAAATAAAAAGTGATCAAAAAATGTCACGTGCTCAAAAATGGTACCAATAAAAAGTCAACTCGTACCGCAAAAAATAAGACCTCACATGACTCTGTGGGCCAAAATATGCAAAAATTATAGCTCTCAAAATGTGGCGATGCAAAAAACTATTTTTTGCAATAAAAAGCGTCTTTTAGCGTGACAGCTGCCAATCATAAAAACCCGCTATAAATAGTAAATCAGACCCCCCTTTATCACACCCTTAGGGAAAAATAATAAAATTAAAAAAAATGTATTTATTTCCATTTTCCCATTAGGGTTAGGGTTAGGGTTTCGGCTAAAGTTAAGGTTAGGGTTGGCGCTAAAGTTAGGGTTAGGGTTGGGATTAGGGGTGTGTTAGGGTTAGGTTTGTGGTTAAGGTTGGGACTAGGGTTAGGGGTGTGTTGGGGTTAGGGTTGGAGTTAGAATTGGGGGGTTTCCGCTGTTTAGGCACATCAGGGGCTCTCCAAATGTGACATGGCGTCTGATCTCAATTCCAGCCAATTCTGCGTTGAAAAAGTCAAACGGTGCTCCTTCACTTCTGAGCTCTGCCATGCGTCCAAACAGTAGTTTATCCCCACATATGGGGTATCAGCATACTCTGGACCCCAAGAGTTATTGTGCAATTTGTCCTATTTCTTCTGTTACCCTTGGGAAAATAAAAAACTGGGGGCGAAAATATAATTTTTGTAAAAAAAAAAAATGATTTTTTTGTTTTTACGGCTGTACATTATAAACTTCTGTGAAGCACTTGGGGCTTCATAGCGCTCACCACACATCTAGATAAGTTCCTTGTGGGGTCTATTTTCCAAAATGGGTTTCCACTGTTTAGGCGCATCAGGGGCTCTCCAAATGCGACATGACGCCCCCAGAACATTCCATCAAAGTCTGCAATCCAAAACGTCACTACTTCCCTTCCGAGCCCTGACGTGCGCCCATACAGTAGTTTTCTCCCACATATTGGGTATCAGTGTACTCAGGACAAATTGGACAACAACATTTTGGGGTCCAATTTCTTCTGTTACCGTTGTGAAAATAAAATATTGGGGGCGAAAAAATCATTTTTGTAAAAAAAAAAAAAAAGATTTTTTATTTTACTGCTGTACGTTATAAACTTTAGTGAAACACCTGGGGGTTCAAAGTTCTCACCACACATCTAGATAAGTTCCTTGAGGGGTCTAGTTTCCAAAATGGTGTCATTTATGGGGGTTTCCACTGTTTAGGCAGATCAGGAGCTCTCCAAACACGACATGGCGTCCAGCCAATTTTGCGTTGAAAAAGTCAGATGTCGCTCCTTCCCTTCCAAACTCTGCCATGCACCCAAACAGTGGTTTACTCCCACATATGGGGTATCACCGCACTCAGGACAAATTGCACAATAACTTTTGGAGTCTTGTTACCCTTGGGAAAATAAAAATTGGGGTGAAAAGATCAATTTTGTGGAAAAAATATGATTTTTAAATTTTACGGCTCTACGTTATAAACTTGTGTGAAGCACTTGAGGGTTCAAATTGCTCACCAAAGATCTAGATAAGTTCCTTAGAGGGTCTAGTTTCCCAAATGGGGTCATTTGTGGGGGGTTTCCACTGTTTAGGCACATCAGGGGCTCTCCAAATGCAACATGGCATCCAATCTCAATTCCAGCCAATTTTGGTTGGAAAAAGTCAAATGGTGCTCCTTCCCTTCCGAGCTCTGCCGTGCGCCCAAACAGTGGTTCCCCCCCCACATATGGGGTATCAGCGTACTCAGGACAAATTGGACAACAACTTATGTGGTCCAATTTCTCCTGTTACCCTTGGGAAAATAAAAAATTAGTGACTAAAAGATAATTTTTGTGGGAAAAAATAGGATTTTTTATTTTCATGCCCGGGCATTATAAACTTGTGTGAAGCACTTGGGGGTTCAAAGTGCTCACCAAAGATCTAGATAAGTTCCTTAGGGGGTCTAGTTTCCAAAATGGGGTCACTTGTCGGGGATTTCCATCTGTTTAGGCTCATCTGGGGCACTGCAAACGGAACATGACCCCCATCAACGTCTGCATTCCAAAACGTTACTACTTCCTTTCCAAGCCCTGCCGTGCGCCCAAACAGTTTCCCCCCCCACATATGGGGTATCAGCGTACTCAGGACAAATTGGACAACAACTTTTGGGGTCCAATTTCCTTGGGAAAATTCAAAAATTTGTGACTAAAAAATCATTTTTGTGGAAAATTGTTTTTTTTTTTTTTCCACACCCAGGCATTATAAACTTTTGTGAAACACTTGGGGGTTCAAAGTGCTCACAACAGATCTCGATAAGTACCTTAGGGGGTCTAGTTTCCAAAATGGTGTCACTTGTGGGGGTTTCCACTGTTTAGGCGCATCAGAGGTTCTCCAAGCGCGACATGGCGTCCAATCTCAATTGCAGCCAATTTTAGTTTGAAAAAGTCAAACGGCGCTCCTTCCCTTACGAGCTCTGCCGTGTGCCCAAACAGTGGTTTTCCCCACATATTGGGTATTGGCGTACTCAGGAGAAATTGCATAACAACCTTATCTGTCCATTTTCTCCTTTTACCCTTGTGAAAATAAAAAAAAGTTTGTAAAAGATCATTTTTGTGGCTAAAAAGTTAAATATTCATTTTTTCCTTCCACGTTGCTTTAGTTCCTGTGAAGCACCTGAAGGGTTAATAAACTTCTTGAATGTGGTTTTGAGTACCTTGAGGGGTGCAGTTTTTAGAATGGTGTCACTTTTGGGTATTTTCTGCCATATAGACCCTCAAAGTGACTTCAAATGTGAGGTGGTCCCTAAAAAAAATGGCTTTGTAAATTTTGTTGTAAAAATGAGAAATCGCTGGTCAACTTTTAACCCTTATAACTTCCTAAAAAAAAAAAATTTTGGTTCCAAAATTGTGCTGATGTAAAGTAGACATGTTGTAAATGTTATTTCTTAACTATTTTGTGTGACATATTTCTCTGTTTTAAGGGAATAAAAATTCAAAGTTTGAAAATTGCAAAATTTTAAAAATTTTCGCCATATTTGTGTTTTTTCAAAAATAAACGCAAGTTATATCGAAGAAATTTTACTTCTAACGTGAAGTACAATATGTCACGAGAAAACAATCTCAGAATCGCGAATATCCGTTGAAGCGTTCCAGAGTTATAACCTCATAAAGAGACAGTGGTCAGAATTGTAAAAATTGGCCCGGTCATTAACGTGCAAACCACCCTTGGGGGTGAAGGGGTTAAAGGGATTTTTAAGTAGGCTGAAATGCCACTTCAGAGCATGCCAGCCAAATTTTCAGTGTAACATGAGCTATATACCTTAATAAGATTTAACATTTTAGGTCAAATTTTCTACATCCTAAATTTGTTTCTTTCATCTGCCTTCAGACTGGGTCATGCCATAACAAGATTTCCCACTATGATTTCTCTACAGGTTGATTCTACTGAGTTTACAGTATGTTTCATACAAAAATGATGGTAAAACACACTGATTGCTTTTACTAAAGGTAATTAAGCTTAACTTATCCTCATGGGCATAGCCTCACTTTAATACAAGTAATGAAAATTACAAGATACATACAGAGCAGCCCAAATGTTTGTACACACAACAGAATGCACAACAAAGGTGCTTAGATCATCAGTCGAACTTCGAAAAGCAAGGTATTAAAATATTTTCAGATATCTGGATTAAAAGCTAGAAGTATGAATTAACTGGGTTTTGACTGCATAACAGATGGGTGTGTTATAAATATAAAGCTGGTTACTATGTATAAAAAAAGATGGTATTTTCTATCTATGTATAGATGTGAACTTTTTTGGAAATAATGTGGTCACTGATACGGAATCCGAATCAATCAAGCAGAGACTTGTGAATAAATAAGTAGGCTGCTTCCTGCCTGCATCCCCATGTACAGTCATGGCCAAAAGTTTTGAGACTGAGACAGATATTGTGTTTCACAAAGATTGCTGCTTCAATATTTTTACATCTTAGTTTAGATTAGTGAGTAATCAAGTATAGTTACACATTTCATAAGTTTTTAGTTTTATTGTCAAATATATCAAATTTATGCAAAGACTCAATATTTATAGCTCTAATCCTTATTTTCAATACTTCTGTAATTTGCTGTTAGGGTAAGTTTACAAAATTGTTCATAGTTTCATTCAGAAAAGTGGCATGATGTTTTTCTCACTTGTCATCCATGTGTAGTATGTATGCAATTCATATTTTACAGCAGCTATTAATCATTTACAAGACTATTTATAGTTTCCCATATTACAGAATTGATATGTATCTGTAAAATCAGATGCTACACTGTGAAACGCTGTGACGGTCTTCGGTAAGGAAGTAGGGCCTCAAATTGTCCCTGGAACTGGGACCCTAATTATGCCTGTCCCTGGGTGCTCTCGAAGGTAGAGAGGTCCGAGTCTCCAACCTTCCTATGCTCTTGTCAATCTCTGGTCTATCCCCACCCCACCCCATGAGGCATGGGACAAAAATGTAATGTAAACAAGACACCAAAGACAAAACAGGGATAACAGAAAAACTGTCTTATACAAAAGCACTAACCAACAATAGAGAGAATAGGGACAGGGAAGAATAAACTAATTGGGAACAAGGACCATGAGATAAACACACACACATACTACAGCAAACCACAGAACACTAATAGTAAGAGCTCTGCTCCACTTAGCTATAGCACACAGCATCAGCAGGGACAAGAAGGTCTGACCATTTTATATAGGAAGAGGTTAATGACCCAATTAGAAGCAGCTGAAATGGAGATGCATGTTTCTGACCAGCATACAACGGACCTCTTCAGCACCAGAAGAAACTAAATCCATTTAATATGAGACACAAATCACACCATCTCTAAAGAAGACCTGCGATTCATTACCCGAGGTGACCATCTAACTCCAGGTCTTCCAGGGTGAAGTGATGCCGTCATGACAGTACCCCCCTTCTACGAGGGGCACGGCACCCTCTGGACCGGGTTTATCCAGATGGGCCGCATGGAAGGACCAAATTAGTTTACTAACATTAATCTCAGATGCCGGTACCCACACCCTCTCTTTAGGACCATACTCCTTCCAGTGCACCAAGTAATGTAAAGGGCGGCGACCCATACAAGAATCCACAATTCTTGCCTCTTCAAATTACCATCAACAATAATCTGTGGTGGTGATAAGGGTTAAGGTTCCACAGGCGCTACATATTTTTTGAGCAATGACCTGTGGAAATTGTCATGGCTTTTAAGATTTAGAGTCATCTCAAGACGAACAGCCACAGGGTTAATTACGGTGACCATCTTGCAAGAACCAATGAACCTAAGACCTAATTTCCAGGAAGCAATTTTCAGTTTAATATTTCTGGCAGACAGCCATACTAAATCATTCACACCCAGGACCGGACCTGACAACCGTTTCTTATCAGCCTTGAGTTTGTATCTGCGCACCATGATCTTTAAGTTGTTTTGAACCACTTGCGATACAGATGAGATTAATGAAGATAATCATTCCTCACCAGACTGCCCTGACCAAACTTACTAGCAACATACTTACCGACAATTCTCTATACTCCTACTTCTAGACCTGTCCTCTGCCTTCGACACAGTTGACCACTGCCTCCTACTACAGATCCTCTCTTCCTTTGGTGTCAAAGACCTTGCCCTATCCTAGATCTTCTCGTACCTTACCAACTGCACATTTAGCTTTTCCTACTCTCACACTACCTCCTCATCTCGCCCTCTCTCTGTTGGTGTACTCAAGGCTCTGTCCTAGGATACCTTCTCTTCTCAAACTATACCATTGACCTGGGACAACTCATAAAGTCCTATGGCTTCCAGTACTATCTATATGCTGATGATACTCAGATCTACCTCTCTGGCCCAGATATCACCTCTCTGCTCTCCAGAATCCCAGAGTGTTTATAAGCCATATCCTCCTTCTCTCGCTTCCTCAAGCTCAGTGTGGACAAATCTGAACTAATTATATTTCCTCCACCTCACATACCTTCCCTTCCTGATCTATCTATCACAATAAATGAATTCACACTTTCAGCTGCAGATGAAGGAAGGGAGACACACTAGACATTACTAGTGGGTAGGCGGAGCCCAGATGAGATAGACACCTCAGATTAAAAAGAGTGTTGACCGGCCCCTCCAGCTTGGGCTCCTCCTACTCAGCTCTCCAGTTTTCAATTTGAGGTCAGAGAAGATAGTCGCTGCTGGAAGCAGCTCCTCAGAAGATTTTATTATTTTTTATCGGACAAGAGACTTGGATCACCGAATGTGGTCTAGAGGTCTCAGGGGTCTCAGCGCTGCTGGACCCCAACCTCTCCCTTGGCGGATCTGTATTATCCTATATGGTGGTCCCTGCAGAACCCTGCCGGCCCGGGGGGATGAGGATGGCTTCCCTGGCGGGGACGCAAACCGCGCTGCAGGGGTCACTGCGATCCCCGCCCTGGGGGGAAGCATGGGCATGCGCCAGAAACCCCTGGGGGTCCCTGTGGCGCTTTCGGCTGGTGAGTACTCCACATTTAATATGTGTTTGAGTGTTTTCAGCGACTGCTGCGGCAGTCGCTGTTACAATATACATGCGGTGACTGTGTGTTTTTTGTCCGCAGGTGGATGCCTGCAGAACATAGGAACGGGGGAGAGAGAAGCTGCGCGCCTTTTTTATTTGAATTTCGCGCCGCTATGAGCGCGCGCTTTACGGCAGTCTCCTTTTCCGGCTTCCCTCATGAAGCACACGGAGGCACAGCGCGGCGGCCATTAGCCGAGTAATGCTGACAGGCTGAAAGCTCCCTCGGACATCGCTCTCCTCCCCTCTCGGCAGCGCTGCACCGCGACCAGCTGGGTGAGTCGCTTCTACCCGTCTAGGGCAGAAGCTTAACCCCTTCACCCCACAGCGCGGGCGCCTTTCTGAGGCACAAATGGGTGGCAGACTGCGCTGCCTGCAGCTGTTATCTCAAAGCTCGCACACCTTTTCAATATAAGAGGTTGTGGGGAGTCTGCGACAGTAATACTGCCACTATACGTTCCTGCTAACGACGATGCATACTATGCGATCGTTTGTGTGATCATTTTTAATGTCACTAGTAGCTGCCAATCTGGGTGATCTCATTAACAACGCATAGGCGGTTAGCGATCCCCTTAATGACTTTGGCGGTCATTGCGATTTACAAACAGCGCAATTTTTTAGCGATATTGTGAACGTTTCTTCTTGTTAAGTGTGGCATAGCTGTCCTGTAGCTGCTGCCTTATAAGAGGCACTTGGGGCTCGCACACCCTTTTCATTATTAAGGTTGTGGGGAGTCTGCGACTTTAACCCCTTCTTAGGCGGTTAACTCTTAATGTGGGACAGCTGGGGTAGCTCTCTCCTTAAGAGCTTTAACCCTTCAGCGTTTCGTTTTTTCTTTAAGAAACCACACTTTCTAATTACTGACAGGTTTAACCTGCCATATACTGTGCAACCGTCTCCCAGATCCGCTACAGGATCAGTCTCGCGTATCTGACGCGCAGACCTGGACGGCGTCAAGCGCAGCGGTCGGAGGTTTCCAGTGGTGTCAGAATGGAGGCCCTCGCTAGTTTCTATTGATGGCCTGTCTGATTTTCTATTATTGAGTGTCAGCTAGATCCTCTCATGTCAGGAAGCGACACAAGCCGGTGCCTTCCTTCCCGCATAACGAAAATGTCCGATTCGGACAAGGAGGATCGGCAGGGACACTCTGCCTCCCTTTTGGGCCGTAAAGAGGTTTTTATTGGAGGCGTTACAGTTACCGAAGGAGGTATCTTGACGTCCTGGTAAGTCGGCCCGGATGTTTTCAATCTCGATCAAGCTTTACCATCACTGGATGAGCTTAATGGGGCAGTGGAGAAGGAATGCCTGTGTCCAGAGAATTGAGACACCGTATCCGTGTTCTACGGAGTTGATGATAATTGGATCCTTCTCCTGAAGTGGATGTCCTTTTATCCCAGCTTAGCAAAATCCTCCTTGTTAAGGGGAAGGCGAGTCTGCTGGACCCGCTGGACAAAAAAAAAAAAAACGTAGATGGCAGAAAAATCCATCTGCGAGGCCGCGGATCATGGATTCGGTATTAAGAATCCATGTGCGCTTGTAAAGTTTCCCTGAGCCGGTTGGACCGTCTACGGACGGCGTGGCAGGGTGGATCTCCTCTATAGAGGTAGATGGGCTTTTCCAGTTTTTGGAGGATACTGCATCACTGCTATCCAGGGCGCAATCCTCGGCAGTCACAGTCAGAAGAGCACTGTGCCTTAGACAGTGGACGCAGTTTCCAAACAGGGTTTGCTAGCTTGCAAGGTGGTCAGCTATTTGGATCTGACCTCACGGAGCTGATTGCCAAGGTAAAGGCAAAAGAAACAGCTTTACCGCAGCGCAGAGCTGTGACCTCTGCGTCTGGCAGGACTAGTGCCGGTAGTTGTCGGCGGTCCTTTCGGTCCAGGGGATGATTCAGTCAGCCCTCTGGGGTTCGGGTCGTCTCTCTCTTTTTAAAAAAAAAAAAGGGGGAATTCTCAGAAATTCCGCATACCCTGGAAACAGAACTTTCTTTAAGACAAGCGGGAAGCTGGCAAAAAGCCCGCTAAGGCGGACTGACGCCTGGGTCTCATTCGAGCGCTCTCGAGTGGGGGGTCGTCTATTCCTGTTCAAACCGACTTGGGCTTTCCGCATGTCGGACGCCTGGGTGACACGGGTTGTGTTGGCAGGCTACTTCATAGAGTCTCTTTTTCGACCCCCAGAGAGTTTTTTTGTCAACCTCGCTTTCCGTCAGAGCCCGAGCTTTTTGCCGCTCTGCTGTGGGAGGTAGATTCCCTTCTGCAGAAAGGTGTGGTGGTACCGGTTCTGCCGGAGGGCCGGGGAAGAGGGTTTTATTCTAACCTCTTTGTGGTCCCCAAAAAAGAGGACAAATTTCGGCCCATTCTGGATCTCACAAGATTGAATCGGCATGTCCACGCCAGGAAATTCCGCATGGAGTCGCTTCGCTCCGTTTTGGCGGCCCTGTCGCGGAACGCTTTTTTGGTGTCAATCGACATTCGCGACGCTTATTTGCACTTCCTAATCGGAAGGGCCCACCAACGCTTCCTTCATTTTGCCATAGGTCAGGGCCATTACCAGTTTGTGGCTCTGCCATTCGGGTTGGCCTCAGCGCCCAGAGTTTTTACAAAAATTCTGGCGCCTCTCATGGCGATTCTTCGAAAGCAGGGGGTTACGATACTTCCCTACCTGGACGACCTTCTGATTGTGGCGTCTTCGAAGGAGGAGGCGGTAACTGCTCGCAATCTATCCCTTCAGCTCCTGGAGGATTTCGGGTGGCTGGTCAATTGGGAGAAGTCGTCTCTGGAACGGTCGCAGTCAATCCTGTTTTTGGGGATGCATTTCGACACGGTGCGAGCAGTGGTGTCCCTGCCTCCAGACAAGCAAGCATGTCTCCTTCGACATGCACGGGTTATGAAGCCTTCGACAGCAATGTCCCTGCGAAGCTGTATGCGTCTTCTGGGGTTGATGGTGGCGTCCATGGAAGCACTTCCGTTTGCCCGGTTTCATTCCAGGGCTCTCCAAAGGTTCATTCTGAGCCGTTGGGATCGATCGCAGGTTTTCACTGGATTGCAGTGTCATCATCCCCCACAGGGTACGAGAGTCCCTAGGATGGTGGATACGTCCGAAAGAGTTATCCCTGGGAAAGTCCTTCCTCCCTCCGAAGTGGTCGGTCATAATCACCGATGCCAGCCTGACGGGCTGGGGGGGGGTGTCTTGAACGATCTTTGGACTCAGGGAGTATGGTCGTCGGAAGAGTCTGTCTTGCCGATCAACATCCTGGAATTGAGGGCGATTTTTTTTTCTTTGCCTCCAACACTGGACGGTCCCTTTAAGCGGTCTGCCAGTCCGAGTGCAGATGGACAATGCGACGACGGTCGCATATATCAACCACCAAGGCGGGACTGGGAGTTCCAAGCTCATGGTGGAGGTATCTCGTATCCTAGTATGGGCAGAGACCAGAGTGCCAGCTATCTCTGCGATCCACATTCCGGGAGTTCAGAATACCACGGCGGACTTTCTCAGTCGCGAGAAGATGGATCCCGGAGAATGGAGTCTTCATCCGGAAATTTTTGCACTGCTGTGCTCCCGTTGGGGAATCCCCAAGTGGATCTGATGGCATCCAGGTTCAATGCCAAGTTACCGACTTTCATGTCCAGGTACAAGGATCCGAAGGCTGTGGCGGTGGTTGCTCTAGTGGTTCCGTGGGACCAATTCGAGCTAATTTATGTTTTCCACCGATTTCCTTACTCCTCCTGGTGTTACGTCGGATCAGACTAGAGAGAATCCCGGCTATGTTGATAGCCCCAGATTGGCCAAGGAGGACGTGGTTCTCGACACTGGGGTCGCTCCTGGCAGCGCCACCATTTCTACTTCCTTTCCGCTCGGACCTGTTAACCCAAGGGCCCGTTGGTCATCCGGACCTGAAGTCTCTGCGTTTGACGGCGTGGTTCTTGAGACCGAAATATTGATCCGTCAAGGTTTTTCAGCTGAAGTCATTGCCACTTTGCGAGCTGCCAGAGGTCCGGCTACTACTAGGATTTACCACTTGGGAAGCCTTCTTTTCGTGGTGTTCGGGTTTTTCAAGGAACCCGAGGATTTTTTCCATTCCCAATTTGTTGGTTTTCCTGCAATTCGGGTTGGACAAAGGGTTTGGCAGTGAGCACCCTGAGGGGTCAGGTTTCTGCTCTGTCCTTGCTGTTCCGAAAGGCTATCGCCTCACGTAGGGACGTACGTTCCTTTTTTCGCGGAGTAACCCACCAGTTTCCGCCGCAGAAGGCGCCTGTGTCTCCTTGGCGCCTCAATCTTGTTTTTGGAGGCTCTTCAACACGGGCCTTTTGAGCCTATGGACTCTGTTAGTCTTTCTTTGCTCTCTTGGAAGGTTGCCTTTCTAGTGGCGGTCACCTCTTTGAGAAGGATTTCTGAGTTGGCGGCTCTTTTCTTACTTGCCTCCTTTTCTGGAGTTTCACCCGGATCGTGTAGTGCTTCGCACACGGGGCGACTTTCTATCTAAGGTGGTGTCGCAATTTCATCTTAACCAGGATATTGTGTTGCCCTCTCTTTGTCCGGGGCCGAGTAATGCGAAGGAACGGGCCTTGCACACATTGGATTTGGTGCAGGCTTTGAAGTTCTATTTGTCTGTTACCCAAAGTTTTCGGAAGTCGGACTCCCTGTTTGTGATTTCAGCAGGTCGTCGACGTGGTCAACGGGCTTCCAAGGATTCTATAGCTCGTTGGATCCGGTCGGCCATTTTGGAGGCTTACCGACTTAAAGGCGAACCTTGCCCGATTAAGGTTCGAGCTCATTCCACGAGAGCTGTGGGCTCATCGTGGGCTTTCCATCAAGGGGCCTCGGCAACTTAGCTTTGCTGGGCGGCGACCTGGCGCTCCGTCCACACCTTTACAAGATTTTATAAGGTGGACGTTAGTGCTTCCGCTGATGCAGCCTTAGGACGTAGGGTCCTGCAGGCGGCTGTAGTTTAAAGTTCTAGTTAACTTGTATTTGGCGCCTGTTGCGCATTTATCAAGGTTGTTGGGATTCTGCCTCTTTTGGTTTTTTCCCACCCTTAATTTTTGGACTGCTTTGGGACGTCCCACTAGTAATGTCTAGTGTGTCTCCCTTCCTTCATCTGCAGCTGAAAGATGGATTTTGGTAAGAACTTACCTGTAAAATCCTTTTCAGCGAAGAAGGAAGGGAGACACACATCCCTCCCATGGCAGAAGTGTGTTGTTGTTTTTCAGATGCGGCGTGACCCTTCTCTGATAGCGATTATCTGGGCTGAGGTCGACGCGCTAAGGCTCTGTTTCAGCATCGCCAGCTCATCGCAGTGGTCAGGTCCAGTGAGTAGTACCTGGAACTGTGTGGTTTTTGCCTACATGCATGCATAACCTGTATTTTGTGTTTTTTTCTCTGAAGTCCTTCAGAAGGGGTTATGTTGCTCCGCTGGTGATATTGCTCTTCCTTAAGCTTGGTACAACTGGAGAGCTGAGTAGGAGGAGCCCGAGCTGGAGGGGCCGGTCAACACTCTTTTTAATCTGAGGTGTCTATCTCATCTGGGCTCCGCCTACCCACTAGTAATGTCTAGTGTGTCTCCCTTCCTTCTTCGCTGAAAAGGATTTTACAGGTAAGTTCTCGGAGTAACCTTTGACTGTGCCCTGTCCATCGAAGCTCCCGCTCCTCCTGTAGCCTCCAGCTCAAAAATATTTCCAGAATCCATCCTTTCCTCAACCCTCACTCCACCAAAATGCTTGTGCATGCCCTAATAGTCTCCCTCCTTGACTACTGCAACATCCTACTCTGTGGTCTACCTTCCTCCACTCTTGCACCCCTCCAGACCGTTCTTAACTCTGCTGCCTGACTAATCTCTCTTCTCGCTACACTCCTGCTTCCACTCTTTGCAAATCCCTTCACTGGCTTCCAATTTCCCAGTGTGTCCAGTTTAAACTACTAACACTGACCTACAAAGCCATAACCTTTCTCCTCCGTATATTTCCGAACTTATCTCTCAATATCTTCCCTCACATAATCTCTGGTCCTCCCAAGACCTTCTCTCCTCCAGGTTTATTTGCTCCTCACCCAATCGCCTCTAAGATTTCTCCCGAATATCCCCCATCCTCTGGAATTCTGTGCCCCAACACGCCCAGTTATCCACCCCTTTTGGATCCTTCAGACGGAACCTGAAAACGCATCTCTTCAAAAAAGCTTACAACCTGTAATGAGGCCACCTCAACACCATCAGAGCTACTGCAACCCCTGACCTACTGCCTCCTTCCCCATAATCCTGTAGGATGTAAGCCCGCAAGGGCAAGGTCCTCTTCCCTCTTCACCCCTCTGTCATTGTTAGTTTGTTTACTGTAAATGATATTTGTATTTTGATGTAACCCCGTCTCATGTACAGCACCATGGAGTTAATGGAGCTATATAAATAAATAATAATAATAATAATAATACCAGAGGATGAGGGAAGATCTGTAATAAAATCCCTGGATAAATGTGTCCATGGCCGGTCGGGTATGGTTAATGGTATAAGAGCCCTGGGTGGATGAGTATGCGAGGTCTACGAATGTTCGTAGACATTACAGGAAAACACAAAGATGACTACATCCCAATGCATCCTTGCCAACAAAAACGACAAGAAAGGAGGTCTAAGGTTGCTTTGCTGCCTGGTTGACCAGCGAGAGTCGAGCTATGATAGCGACGGGGTCTGTTCCACAGGACTGGCGCATAGCAAATGTGGCACCAATATTCAAAAAGGGCTCTAAAAGTGAACCTGAAAATTATAGGCCAGTAAGTCTAACCTCTATTGTTGGTAAAATATTTGAAGGGTTTCTGAGGAATGTTATTCTGGATTATCTCAATGAGATAACTGTTTAACTCCATATCAGCATGGGTTTATGAGGAAATGCTACTGTCAAATCAATCTAATCAGTTTTTATGAAGAGGTAAGCTATAGACTGGACCAAGGTGAGACATTGGACGTGGTATATCTTGATTTTTCCAAAGCGTTTGATACCGTTCCACACAAGAGGTTGGTACACAAAAGGAGAATGCTGGGTCTGGGGGAAAATGTGTGTAAATGGGTAAGTAACTGACTTAGTGATAGAAAGCAGAGGGTGGTTATAAATGGTATATTCTCTAACTGGGTTGCTGTGACCAGTGGGGTACCACAGGGTCGGTGATGGGACCTATTCTCAACATATTTATTAATGATATGGTAGAAGGTTTACACAGTAAAATATTGATATTTCCAGATGATACAAAACTATGTAAAGCAGTCAATACAAAAGAAGACAGTATTCTGTTACAGATGGATCTAAATAAGTTGGAAACTTGGGCCGAAAGGTAGCAGATGCGGTTTAACAATGATAAATGTAAGGTTATACACATGTGAAGAAGGAATCAATATCACCATTACACACTGAACGGGAAACCACTAGGTAAATCTGACATGGAGAAGGACTTGGGGATTCTAGTTAATGATAAACTTAGCTGGAGCAGGCAGTGCCAGGCAGTGGCTGCCAAGGCAAACAGGATCATGGGATGCATTAAGAGAGGTCTGGATATACATGAGGAGAGCATTACACTGCCTCTGTGCAAATCCATAGTTAGACCACTCATGGAGTACTGTATACAGTTTTGGGCACCGGTGCTCAGGAAGGATATAATGGAACTAGAGCAAGTACAAATGAGGGCAACAAAAGGGGATGGGGAAACTACAATACCCAGAGAGGTTAGCAAAACTAGGATTATTTAGTCTAGAAAAAAGAGACTGAGCATCAGCTTTGATGTTCTTAATCACAGGAAGGTATGTTACAATAAAATTACACCTGGTAAAAAAACAACACCATCTAGCTTGACCTACGAAGGCAGGTCCGAAACG
>JARQOD010000003.1:168730186-168927429 GCA_033576555.1 Oophaga sylvatica
ACACTCTTTTTCCACGGGTCCGGACAAACAATTTCCAACAGGGGCAGCGGGGGCCTACCTCCTGCACCCCCTCCAGACAAGTCTCAAATTGGTGAGATGGGGAAAGAACTACCCCCTCTTTCAAAAAAAACAAAAGGGATAGATAACTCAGAGGTCCCAAGGAAACTCCTCGAGAAGCATCCGCCTTAACATTCTTAGTGCCAGGAAGAAAGGAAACCACAAAATTAAAACGTGTGAAAAACAAGGCCCACCTGGCCTGTCTAGGATTGAGTCGCTTGGCAGATTCCAGATAAACCAGATTCTTATGGTCCGTAAGGACCACCACCCGATGTTTGGCTCCCTCCAGCCAATGTCTCCACTCTTCAAAAGCCCACTTCATGGCCAATAACTCCTGATTACCCACGTCATAATTACGTTCAGTAGGAGAAAATTTTCGAGAGAAAAAGGCACAAGGTTACTTTTAGAGGTCTCTGGATCTTTTTGGGACAAAACGGCACCTGCCCCAATTTCAGAGGCATCAACCTCCACCTGAAATGGCAGAGAAACATCAGGCTGCCGTAGAACAGGAGCAGAAGTGAATCTCTGCTTAAGTTCCTGAAATGCAGAGACTGCCTCAGGAGGCCAATTCACCACATCAGAACCCTTTTTGGTCAAATCAGTTAATGGTTTAACAATAACCGAGAAATTACCAATAAATTTACGATAAAAATTGGCAAAACCCAAAAATCTTTGAAGAGCCTTTAATGAAGTAGGTTGGACCCAATCACAGATGGCCTGAACCTTGACCGGGTCCATTTCAATAACAGATGGGGACAAAATGAATGCCAGAAATGAGATCCTCTGTACACCAAAAAGACACTTTGATCCCTTCACATACAGAGCATTCTCTCTCAAAATCTGGAATACAGTTCGAACATGTTTCACATGAGAGTCCCAGTCATTGGAAAAAATCAAGATATCATCCAAATAAACAATCAGAAATTTATCCACAAAATCCCTGAAAATGTCATTCATGAAGGACTGGAAGACAGAAGGAGCATTAGTGAGCCCAAAGGGCATCACAAGGTACTCAAAATGCCCCTCCGGGGTATTGAATGCCGTCTTCCATTCATCCCCGTGCTTAATGCGAATAAGGTTATATGCCCCCCTGAGGTCAAGCTTGGTAAACCAAGTAGCGTTTTTCACCCTGGAAAACAGGTCAGAAATCAAGGGTAACGGGTATTGATATTTCACAGTAATATTGTTCAAGAGACGATAATCAATACACGGCCTTAATGAACCATCCTTTTTGGCCACAAAGAAAAAACCGGCACCTAAGGGTGAAGAGGATGGTCTGATATGACCTTTCTCCAATGACTCCTTGATATAAGACCGCATAGCGTCATGTTCAGGTACAGACAAGTTAAAAAGGCGACCTTTAGGGAATTTACTACCAGGCACTAATTCAATAGCGCAGTCATAGCTCCTATGGGGAGGCAAGGATGCAGATTTACTTTCGCTAAACACATCAGAAAAATCAATCAAAAAGTCAGGAACATCCTGAGCCTGGGGGGAGGCAGAAAAAACAGGAGTGTTGGTATTAACACATTGGCAGCCCCAACTGGTTACAGACACAGATTTCCAATCCAAAACAGGATTATGAGACTGTAACCAAGGGAAACCCAGTACGATAATATCATGCAGATTATACAGAACCAAAAATTTGCAGCACTCTTGATGATCAGGTTCAACCCTCATTATAACCTGAGTAGAGAACTGAGGTTTATTCTCAGCCAAAGGGGTAGAATCGATCCCCAAAAGGGGGAATAGACTTCTGTAGGGGTAGCAAGGGAAACCCACAACGTTTAGCAAAATCATAATCCATCAGGTTAATAGCTGCTCCAGAATCAACGAAAGCCTGAGCAGAAAATGAGGACAGAGAGCATATCAGAGTGACAGTTAGTAAAAACTTAGTCTGAACACTACCCAAGACAACTGAGCGTGCAAAACGTCCTCCCCGTTCAGGGCAGACTGAAATAGCATGAGAGGCATCACCACAGTAGAAACATAACCCATTGCGCTTTCGAAACTCATGACGCTGTGCCCCAGACACCACTCTATCACACTGCATGGATTCAGAAGCAGGTTCACAAGGCAACACTATTCCACGCATACTTCTCCGCTCACGCAAACGTCTGTCAATTTGAATCGCTAATGACATAGAATCATTGAGACCAGAGGGGACAGGGAATCCCACCATAACATCCTTTACATTATCTGACAGCCCCTTCCGAAAAAGGGCCTCCAAAGCGTCATCATTACACTTGGTCAGGACTGCCCACCTACGGAATCTCTGACAGTATAACTCAGCGTCATCAAGCCCCTGATTTAATGCCAACAAGGCTTTTTCAGCTTGATCAGTGACATTAGGCTCATCGTACAATAACCCCAAAGCCTGAAAAAATGCATCAACATCACTCAAAACAGGATCCCCAGGTGTCAGGGAAAAAGCCCAATCCTGAGGATCGCCGCGCAGGAGAGAGATGACAATTTGAACCTGCTGCGCTGCGTTTCCTGAGGACTTAGATTTTAAGGCAAAAAACAATTTACAATTATTTTTGAAATTCTGAAACTTAGCTCGATCCCCTAAAAACAAATCTGGCATGGGAATCCTAGGTTCCACAACAGGCAACCTAGCAAGATAGATAGCAATACTCCGAACCTCAGTGGCAAGCTGATCCACACGGCCAGACAACTGTGCAAACTCCATTGAGAGAAAAAAAAAAATCCTCCTCAGCATCCAGAAAAAAAGAGGGAAAAAATGCAAGAAACAGAAAAAAAAAATCTCTGACAACTCTGACAACCTTTTTTTTTTTTTTTTTTCACAATATTTTTTCCCTTCTGTGAGTACCATACAATTTTCAATTTTTTGGGCCGTGTGATACTGTTATGATTCGGTAGCTGAGGAGTGCAGGCAAAAAGGCAATACACCAGAGCAGTTGGAATCTATGAGATTGCAGTACCCTGACTAACCACCACAACTAGAGGCAGCCGTGGAGCGTTCCTACTTGGTCCTAGATGCCTCGTCACAGCCTGAGAAACTAACTACACCTAAAGATAGAAATAGGAAAGCTATCTGCCCCGGAGCAGAACCCCAAAGATAATAGCAAGCCCCCAAACATGTAATGGCGGTTAGACAAGACGAAATACTGACACAGACAGAAAATAGTATGAGCAAACGTTGGGCCCAAACTAACTAAATAGAAAATAATAGGAAGGGTACTTACTGCAATCCCAAAAAAAACCCTGAAAGCACCAACTCTACTAATTTCAAAAACACCTGAGATCACACGACCTCTACCACCTAAATTAGCTCTCTGGTGTAACAAAATCAAAACAGCAGCCACTGAAAAAACTGGAAAAAGCAAAAGTACAAACATCAGTGGCTGAACTAAACTGAGAGGGCAAAAGCCCCCTGAGGGGACCCAGAAGGCCCCCACAGAAGTGCAGGACAAAATGCAAAAATCAAGCACAGAAACAAAAAGAAGAAAATGTCTTATCTGTAAGAAGGAGATGCAGATACGACACAGCAGGCTACAAGGGAAACTGGAATCAAGGATTCAGACCAGAACAATTGATCACCGGCAACCCTGATGGGAAGGTGACTCCCTTATATAAGACCAGTCAGTAACACCTGATTCCCAGTCCTCACAATCTTCACTGAACAGACCAGTACCGCTTGTAACCACCAGAGGGAGCCTCTGCTCAGAACTCATCTCAAGCCCATTCACAACACACTGTATACCATATCAGTGGGACCTGTACAGAGAAGAAAGATGTGGTGTCTTACCACCTGGGCCAATGCTTTTAGGGCAGAAGGAGATAAAAGGAGCTGGAGCTTCAACGGTGTCGGTACAGACGGGCCGGATGCTTCACTATAGCAGCAGGGCACCCTGGACGTACCCTACGGGAGGATGGTCTCGTTGTAGGCTGGGTAGTAAAGGGTGTTGGGAAAGTGGGTGGAGAAAGTAGAAAGAAGGGGGTGGAGTTTAGTGAGCGGGAACAAGACTGTAGAGTCAGAGAACAGGATGGGAGCTCAAGCTGTAAGGAGCTTGTCCCCAGACGCAGAAAGATAGTAGTAAAAAAGAGACAGAAGGAAGCTTCCGGAAGGACAGAAGGTGTTCTAGGGGCACGGATAGTGAGAAATCCATCCGTGGGGCCCAATCCAGTAGTGGAGGGACTGGGTCACAGTAGGGGTACCGGCCCCCGAGACTAGTGGAGAAATCATCAGACTCAGCTAGCAAGCCGGAGACAGTGGCTGTAATGTATGTGGTACAGTTCATATAGCGTCTTGTGCTTGGGTGCGATGAAAATACTTGAGACACAGGTTGATAAAGAAAGTCTTGTATTGCTTCATACAAATTGGCAAAAATAAACACACAGGTTGCAAACACAGAAGCAGGAGACACAGCAGGCCAGAGTAATCTAAGCTCAGCAATAACTCTCCACAAAAGATTCAGATCTTCTTCTCTGTTACCGCAAGTCCATGCAAACGTGAGGCTCTCAAGAGCAGAGTTCAGAGTCCACAAGTGCTTCAGAGTTCCTCAGTAGGAATGGCTGGAGTACAAGGTCCAAGGCTTCAGGAGTCAGAACACAGGTTCACTGCAGGCTAGATTCTGAAGCACTGATTGCTCAGCTGTGGCTGTTTAAGAAGCAAACGGAGAGAATCAGGGCGGGAACATGCAAGCTGGAAAACTCCATTTTAACTGAGGGCAAGATAGCTGCAGCAAAACAGAAAGCAAAATGGCCGACGAACAAACTGAGTTTCAGAAACAGATACACAGAACCTTACATTACTCCCCCCTTAGGGACAACCTCCGGATGACCTCAGACCAGGCTTGTGTGGGTACCTCTGATGAAACTGACGGAGCAAGCGAGGAGCATTAACGTTATTGACTGGCTCCCATGAGTTGTCCTCCACTGGGTAGCCCTGCCATTTAATCAGATATTGTAACTGATTTCTATACAACCTGGAATCTAAAATCCTTTCCACCACAAATTCTTCCTGACCATCGACTAGCACTGGGTCAGGGCAAGGAGAAGAACGTCCAGGAAACGTATTGGGTGTCGCAGCCTTTAGTAGGGATACATGAAAGACAGGGTGGATTCTCATAGTTCTGGCAATTGAAGACGACAAGCAACGGCACTTATAATCTTACTGATTTTATAGGGTCCAATGTACTTATGTCCCAACTTAGACGATGGAATCCTTAACTTAAGATTTCTGGTTGACAGCCAGACCAGGTCTCCTACCTTAAAAGCTGGTGCAGGTTTACGAAATTTATCTGCTGCCTTCTTGTACCTTTCCTGAGCCGATTCCAGATTCTCCTTTAGAAGATCCATATTCTTCTGTAAAGTCGTGACTCTTTCAGCCACTGCTGGCAAAGGCGTCTCTATGGGAAATCGTGGTAGAATGTTAGGATGATAACCTAGATTAGAGTAAAAAGGAGACTGTTTTAGTGGAGGCACTCTGAGAGTTGTTGTAAGAGAACTCAGCCAATGGAAGTAGATCCACCCAATCATCCTGTAGGTGGCAGATAAAGCAGCGGAGATACTGCTCCAGGGTTTGATTGGTTCGTTCGGTTTGTCCATTAGTCTGGGGATGAAAAGCAGAAGAAAGGTTTACTTTAATGTCCAATGCTGCACAGAAATTTTGCCAAAACCTAGAAGTGAATTGCACCCCTCGATCCGAAATAACCTCATCCGGTACTCCATGTAAACGAAACACATCTTTAATCATCAAATCTGATGTCTGTTTTGCAGTGGGTAAGCCGACACAAGGGATAAAATGAGCTGCCTTTGTTAAACGGTCAACCACCACTAGAATAGTGTTCTTCCCTTGAAAGGTTGGTAATTCCACAATGAAGTCCATAGAAATGGATCCCCACGGGCGGGACGGGGTGGGAAGAGGCTGTAACAGACCAGTTGGTGAAGAGCGAGGTGTTTTGCATCTTGCACAAACCTCACACGAAGTGACATAGTCCAAAACATCCTTCCTACAAGTGGGCCACCAAAAGAAACGAGAAAGAAATTCCTGTGTCTTTAGAATTCCTCTATGCCCGGCTATTTTGGAATCGTGAATGAGTTGCAATACTCTCAATCTGACTGTTTCAGGTATATACAGACGTTGTCCCAGAATCCACACACCATTCTTAAAGACAAGACTTACGTCCCTTGGGGGTTGAGCCAAAAAAGAATCCGCATGGTATGCTTCCTTGATGTCTTTAATTAGGTCTTGATGATGAATCACTCCTAGGAATCTAGAGTCAGGAAGAATAGTCTTAGGAGGAGTAATTGGACGTGTCTCTGCTGAGTAAATCCTAGAGAGTGCATCAGCCTTTCCATTGCGCGATCCTGGTCTATAAGAAATAATAAAATTAAATTGGTTTAAGAAAAGATTCCAGCGAGCCTGGCGAGGAGTCAGGCACTTAGCCGACCTGATAAACTCAAGATTACGATGGTCTGTCAGAACGACTATTTGCTGTGCAGCTCCTTGAAGAAGGTGTCTCCATTCTTTGAAGGCGGCAATAATGGCCAACAACTCTCTATTGCCCACATCGTAGTTCTTCTCAGCCGAAGACAACTGCTGGGAAAAGAAGGCACAGGGATGCAAGACATTCTTCTCACCTGTTCTCTGAGAGAGTATAGCTCCCACGGCACAGTCTGAAGCATCCACCTCTATTATGAAGGCAAGCTCTGGGTTGGGATGTACTAGGATAGGTGCAGTGGTAAATTTATCTTTTAGACGGGAAAATGCTTCCTGGGCTTGGGGAGTCCAGGAGAACTTAGACTCTTTCCGGTAAGTTGGGTGATAGGTGACACTACCTCAGAGAAATTTCTAATGAAACGTCTATAGAAGTTTGCAAACCCGATGAAGCGCTGTACCTCCTTCACATTTCTAGGACTTGGCCAATCATTGATGGCTTGGGTTTTACTTCCATCCATACTAATTCCTTGTGTAGACAGTACATACCCCAGAAATTGAATTTCGGTCTTATGGAATTCACACTTTTCAAGCTTGATGTAAAGATGATTTTGTCTTAGACGTTCCAAGACCATTCTCACATGTCCATGATGTTCCTCTGTGGAGTTAGAAAAAATTAAAATATCATCCAAATAAATTACCACGAATGTATCTAGGAGATCCCTGAAGATGTCATTCACCAAGTGTTGGAAAGTGGCTGGGGCGGTACTCAGACCAAAAGGCATAACCAGATATTCAAAGTGTCCATAGCGTGACCTGAATGCAGTCTTCCATTCATCCCCAGGTCTAATACGGACTAAGTTATAGGCCCCACGAAGATCTAGTTTAGAAAAAATTTTGGCATGTCGCACTCTCTCCAATAACTCAGGGATTAAAGGCAATGGATAACGGTTTCTAATAGTAACCTTATTGAGTTCCCTATAGTCTACGCATGGTCTCAGGGATCCATCTTTCTTCTTTACAAAGAATATGGGTGCCCCTGCAGGAGATGAAGAGGGGCGTATGAAGCCCTTGGCTAGATTTTCGTCTATGTACTCTTTTAAAGCCTTCAGCTCGGGCCCCGCCAGGGGGTAGATCTTACCAAAAGGTATCTCTGCTCCAGGCAATAATTCAATTGGACAATCATATGGACGGTGAGGAGGAAGCTGGTCAGCGTTCTTCTTGTCACATAAATCCACATAGTCCTGGTATACAGCTGGTAGTTCAGGGACTGACATGGTTCCTTTAGGAACAGAGCAAGCTGAAATTTTTGGACTCATCTGTTTCTCTGGAAAGTGTAATTCCTTGGTCTCCCAGTTAATGGTAGGATTCTGAGCCTGCAGCCATGGTAGCCCTAGAATAATGGGAAAGTGAGGAGAAGAGATAAGCATAAAGGACAGTTTCTCTTGATGATCTTTACCCATAAGAACCTTTAAAGGCTCTGTTTCCTGATCCACTGGTCCAGAGGTCAGCAGGGAGCCATCCACAGTTTCCATCTGTACTGGAGTAGCCTTCTTCACTGAACGTATTCCCTGTTTTAGAGCAAAGGAGACATCCATAAAATTTCCACTTGCACCTGAGTCGATCATAGCAGAGCTAGACACCCAGGCTGAGTCAACCCAGAGTTTGATGGAAAGAAAACAGTGAGAATTGTTTTTCTTACAACTCAGCTGGGACACCGCTGAGGAAACTTGAAAGATGGCAGCATTTACACAGTCAACGTCCTCAGAGGTAACGGAGTTTAAGTCCGAGAAATCAAGATCTGTTGCTGCAGCTCTCTCTGGAGCCTGAGGCTCGGACCTGACAGATCCCCTCTCGCAACACTCACAATGAATGAGTGCTGCAGTAGTCTTGCGAGAACGGCTGGGACAGTTAATAATAAAGTGCCCTGACTTACCACAATAAAAACATAGATTCTCCTTAAAACGATGTTCCTTGCGTGCATCACTAACCCGTCGTAGTAAAGAGTCTACCTGCATGGGTTCAGGTTCAGGTTCCCGTGTAATCCTATTCAAAGGTTCCTTAGCTGGAGAGGAAGGTAGGAAAAGGTTAGTACGATTGCTTTCGAACCATCTCTCTTGCCTGCGTTCAGTTAAACGAGTATCAATACGGATGCAGTAGTTAATAAAGTCACCTAACGCAGTGGGAGGGTCGGCACGAGCAAGTTCATCCTTAATCAGTGGGGATAACCCCTTTCGAAAAATAGATTTTTTGGCGGAATTGTCCCAGGTGGTATCAAGGGCCCATCTCCTGAAATCCAAGGCATATTCAGCTACCGAGTGCTTACCTTGGCGCAAAGCTAACATGGCTGCTTCAGCTGTTGCACCTCGATTGGGGTCATCAAACACCTGCCCCATGGCTGAAATAAAATCATCAAGGTGATTCAAACAATCATCCTCAGTCTCAATCAGAGGGTTTGCCCATATCAAAGCCTTGTTGGTAAGCAACATAATTATAGTAAGCACCTTAGATCGTTCAGTAGGAAATTGTGAAGCATGTGCAGAAAAAAAAAGATTACATTGATTTAACAAATCCCCTGAATTTTTCACATTCACCACCAAAACGAAAAGGGGGCAACTTGGGAATCCCAGAACTCGGGGCCACGGCAGGAGCCTGGACTCGCCCCTCCAGAACCTCAATCCTGGCTCGCAAATCCTGGGTAGTCTGTCCAACCACTTGCAAATTGTGATTATTTAGGTCCTGAAGATTTGTAAAACGGGTCTTTATATTCTGCAAATCTGCAAGGATATTATCAGTCACTCCGCAAAGTTCCTTTATGCAGGCCTCCATTTTCCAGATCTTTTAAGACAGGATACTGGAAGAAGAGAGAGAAAAAAAAAAAACAATAGTGTTCACCTGTGGCAACACTGAAGAAAGAAAAAACTTTAAGGGAACTGCTCACCTGGAATGGTTGTGAGAAGTCACAACCACTATCATCACAGAAAGCTTTCAACCAGACATCTGATATCCAGAGTTTCAGCAGACAAAAAGAGAAGAGGAAAAAAAAAAAAAAAAAACAATAGTGTTTACCTGTGATAACACTGCAGAAAAAAAAACTTAAGGGAATTGCTCACCTGGAATGGTTGTGAGAAGTCACAACCACTGTCATCACAGAAAGTACAACCGGACATCCGATATCCACAGTACAGCAGACAAGCCTTTCCAGACCCAGCAGACACTAACGTTTGGCTTCAGAATCTTGTAATGTATGTGGTACAGTTCATATAGCGTCTTGTGCTTGGGTGCGATGAAAATACTTGAGACACAGGTTGATAAAGAAAGTCTTGTATTGCTTCATACAAATTGGCAAAAATAAACACACAGGTTGCAAACACAGAAGCAGGAGACACAGCAGGCCAGAGTAATCTAAGCTCAGCAATAACTCTCCACAAAAGATTCAGATCTTCTTCTCTGTTACCGCAAGTCCATGCAAACGTGAGGCTCTCAAGAGCAGAGTTCAGAGTCCACAAGTGCTTCAGAGTTCCTCAGTAGGAATGGCTGGAGTACAAGGTCCAAGGCTTCAGGAGTCAGAACACAGGTTCACTGCAGGCTAGATTCTGAAGCACTGATTGCTCAGCTGTGGCTGTTTAAGAAGCAAACGGAGAGAATCAGGGCGGGAACATGCAAGCTGGAAAACTCCATTTTAACTGAGGGCAAGATAGCTGCAGCAAAACAGAAAGCAAAATGGCCGACGAACAAACTGAGTTTCAGAAACAGATACACAGAACCTTACAGTGGCACCTGTAGGTGCTTCAGCCACAGTCACAGTTATCTTTGCTGAAAATGTAGCCATATAGGAGCAAGGGGACGCAGAGAGGACATCGCCAGACAAGGTCCACGGATACTGGCTTGGGACACTGACTGTGAGGTGCTGGACAGGAAGGAAAGGCAGAAAGTCAGCACAGTGAGACGGCCAGGAAAGGAACATATTGAAGGGAGTCCTGGAAAGGTGTATCCTGATCTACCTGGGAATTTGCTGGACCCCTCACCTGGAGGACACAGCACCAAGCAGGCAACTGTGTACACAAGAACTGTGAGTAAAGCTTTAGAAACCGCACTTAACTGTGTCCTTTCAAGGTCTTTCTGCAACACCCACTCAATACTGCTAAATCCCTTGCCAATTACTATATCATTACTATCTTGAACATACTACATCTGCCCTGGGACATAGCCCTGCCTGTGGAGGGCTGAACCAACTCTACTGCATCAACAACTGTACCAGTGTTCCGAATCTGCAGCGTCAGCTAACATCTTTATTGCCGAGTACCACAGGTGGCGTCACGAACACTTTATTACAAACTCTTTATTTTTCCCCTTTTTCATTATCATCCCCTTTTTATTGGACACCCAGGGCCACGGACTGGGTCACTGCTGCCGTGACACTGCCCCTTTAAGAAGCGGCCCGTACCGAGTATCCCCACTGTCTTAGCGGGCGCTTCACCAACTGTGGATGTAAAGTGTGAAGAGTTAAGTAAAGAGTATGTTCAAGTTATCCTGGACTGTGTCTCCATTACTGGGGGTTGCCTGAAAGAGGGACCGTCACCTCCTGGGAAGTGCCCAGGGGAAGCTGAACTTGGAGATGCAGGTATGCTGAAGAGAAGAATCCAGTTTCATGCAGGGGAAGGACTGGACATAGATGTTGCTGTAACTCAGGTCACCACTACAGTCCTGTCCTCCCTTTACAATAGTACCGTGCAAAACTAAAAGTTTTTATAATCTTCAAATGTGTTGGTGGGAGTGATGTGCATTTAGACATACTTTTTTACTCTTATGCAACCATGTCTGTGATAGTACTGTGGCAAAAGCCGCTATGTGTATTCTTTAACCCTTACACACATGGTCAAAATTGTTGGTACCCCTCGTTTAATAACAGAAAAACCCACAATAGTGACAAAAATAACTTGAATCTGACAAAACTAATAATAAATCAAAACTCTATTAAAGTGAACAAATGAAAGTCAGACATTGCTTTTCAACCATGCTTCCACAGAAATAAAAAAAAAATAAAACTCATGAAATAGGCCTGGACAGAAACGATGGTACCCTTAACTTAATATTTTGTTGCACAACCTTTTGAGGCAATCAAACGATTCCTGTAACTGTCAATGAGACTTCTGAACCTCTCAACAGGTATTTTGGCCCACTCCTCAAGAGCAAACTGCTCCAGTTGTCTCGTGTTGGAAGGTTACCTTTTCCAGACGGCATGTTTCAGCTCTTTCCAAAGATGCTCAATGAGATTTAGGTCAGGGCTCATAGAAGGCAAATTCAGAATATTCCAATGTTTTCCTCTTATCCATTCTTGGGTGTTTTTAGCTGTGTGTTTTGGGTCATTATCCTGTTGTAACACCCATGACCTGCGACTAAGACCAAGCTTTCTGACACTGGGCAGCACATTTCTCTCTAGAATCCCTTGATAGTCTTGAGATTTCATTGCACCTTGCACAGATTCTAGACACCCTGTGCCAGATGCAGCAAAGAAGCCCCAGAACATAACAGAGCCTCCTCTATGTTTCACAGTAAGGACAGTGTTCATTTCTTGATATGCTTCATTTTTCCATCTGTGAACATAGAGCTGATGTGCCTTGTCAAAAAGTTCCATTTTTGTCTCTTCTGTCCGTAGGACATTCTCCCAGAAGTTCTGTGGCTTGTCAACATGTAGTTTGGCAAATTCCATTCTGGCTTTTTTATGATTTTTTTCAACAATGGTGTCCTCCTTGGTCGTCTTCCATGAAGTCCACTTTGGCTCATACAAAGACAGATCTGGCACTGATGTTCCTTGAGCTTAAAGTTAACCTTTAACTTGTTTAGATGTTTTTCTGGGCTCTTTTGCTACCATATTATACCATATTTGCATACCTTATTATCCGTCTCTTTGATTTGTCATCAATTTTCTTCCTGTGGCCACGTTCTGGGGAGGTTGGCTACAGTCCCATGGAGTTTAAATTTCTGAATAATATGTGCAACTCTAGTCACAGGAACATCAAGCTGCTTGGAGATGGTCTTATAACTTTTACCTTTAACATGTTTGTCTATAATTTTCTTTCTAATCTTCTGAGACAACTCTTTCCTTCGTTTCCTCTGGTCCATGTTGAGTGTGATACACACCATGGCACCAGACAGTACAGTGAGTATCTGTAGCCCTCTATACAGGCCCACTCACTTATTCCAAGATTGTAGACACCTGTGATGCTAATTAGTGGACACACCTTGATTTAACATGTCCCTTTTGTCACATTATTTTCAGGGGTACCATCATTTCTGTCCAGGCCTATTTCATGAGTTTTATTTTTTTTGTAAAGTCTGTGGAAGCATGGTTGAAAATCAATGTCTGACTTTCATTTGTTCATTTTCATAGATTTTTTATGTATTATTACTTTTGTCTGATTCAAGTTATTTCTGTGACCATTGTGGGCTTTTCTCTCATTAAATGAGGGGTACCAACAATTTTTACAACGTGTGTATCTGTGGGAGTATTGTGCCTTTAAACTGCTGTGTGTACACTGCAACTCTGCCTGTGGGGGGTACTGATGTCTCCGGTTGACGAATATGGTCAATTGTGTTATGCCTCCAGATATGACAAAATCTGCAGAATCAGAATTTTGAATAAACTATTTTTATTAAAAAGGCTGTCAAAAAAATAAACGGAGAGTGTCATTTTGATGAAAATCCAATGATTAGCTTCTTTTGAATCTATGGATTTTTGAGAAATATGGAAACACTGCATGAGTGACACAATTAAATGACAATTATATTTGAGAAATGCCGCGGTCAAAAAATACACAGACATGAAGTCAATGTTAACTGTGAGAAGTATAGATGAGTGATCCTTTTGAAATTCGAATTTACCAGGAAATTTGATTTGCAGCAAGTCAATTCATCGCAATTTGAAAGTATTCCAATTGGTCTGTTAAACATACGGAGGTGTCCTTGGGCTGTATTGAATTGCTTTTTAAGCTCTTTAATGCAAACACAACCTCAGGCCAATTTGTGAAATGCAGACCGTGCTCAGTTTGAAAGTGCCAACTTGACCACCTAGTCAACTGCTTCATATCTATCTCTGTGGGCATAGGCCAGCTCTTCCGATCCAAGGTCTGTGTTTCCTAGGAGTATGAGACCAGCCTTCAAATGACTAAGTGAGTGTCCTCAACATATATGACTGTAGATAACATAGGCCACCAGTGGTAACAGTTTATTTAATGACATACAGCACTGAAAGACATTTTAAGCTTTTTAAAATCAATAAATGTTCCAAAAATTATCTGTGGCGCCCCTGAGGGTTCAGTCGCCACAGTGGTATTGCACCTCACCCAGAGGTGTGATACTTCATTCTCAGGTAAGGAGGGAACACCACCTAGGACTCTATCACCTGCACCCAACACACACTAGAACAGCTGGGCACCCTGGACGGACCCTACGGGAGGATGGTCTCATCCCAGGCTGAGATAGGAAAGGGTGTATGGGTGGGTGGAGTAGTAAGAAGTAAGGAGGAGTGAAGCTTGAGGAAGCACGAGGCAGTTTAGAGAGTTCTGAACGGGAGGAGGAAGGAGGAAGACGTGTGGAGAAGCAGCTCCCAGTGAGGGGAGGCTGCAGTGAAAGGGAAGGAGTCTAGAGAGAGACTCAGAAGGGACTAGAAGCTGGAAGGGCTTAGTCCAGGAGTGGAGAGAAAGAAGCAGAAAGAAGGAGAAGCTTCTGGAGTGAGAGAGGAAAAGGTCCTAGGGATACGGAGAAAGCAGGAGCCATCCTTCGGTCCCGGTCTGTTGGCAAAGGGACCAGGTCGCAGAGGGCACTCGACCCCTTAGACTAGTGGAGGATTTTATGACTCAGCTAGCAAGTCGACTGCTGTGATAACATAGGGATCACAGACAATAACCACCATTATCTTCGCCGGAGAGGCAGCTATATAGAATCAAAGGAACGCAGAAATAAGTCGTTGTCCGATAGGATTCGCAGCCGCTGATCTGGGACACTGTTGGTGAAGGTGCTGGAAGGATAGAAGGCGGGAAAATCAGCACAGTGAGACGGCCAGTGAAAGGAACACAAATATAGAAAGGAGTCCTGGAAAAGTGCATCCCAATCTACCTGAGGGTTTGCTGAGCCCCTCACCTGGAGGACACAGTACCAAGCGGGCATCTGTACTGCGCATATCAGAACTGTGAGTAAAGCTTTGGAAACTGCAACTCGCTGACTGTTTCTCAGTTTCTTCCTGCATCTCCTACTACACTCAGCTGCAACTCTCAGCACCATTACCTTAATACTACAACATCTACCTGCCCTGAGATCACAAGCTTTACCTGTGGAAAGCTATTTCAACTCTGCTGCATCACACCATCCATCTCAGTGGATCTGCACCGCAGCGCTGGTCATCTCTGACCAGACACCACAGGTGGCGTCACGAATACCTTACTACAAACTCTAACATCCCTGTAAATAATTCCCCTTTCATTGGACGCCCAGGGCCATGGACCGGGTCACTGCCGCTGTGACACATCCCTTCAATACACCGGCCCGGTACCGAGTATCCCACTGCCCTGGCGGGCAATCCATATCCCTTTTTTGTGATCAAGGCAGACCGTTCTGTTGCTGCCTATAAGTCTGGGAGAACAAGTGAGATTTCCTGCACAGGGGCCTACTGTCAGAATTTACTTGTCTCAGCCTGTGGACCAAGCATGACTTGGTTGGACCATCTATTTTATAAATGATGAGGGCAGGGGCATTTATGGTGATCATCCTTTCATGTGTCTCTGTGTGATCTATCAACTTTGTATGTTGTTTTCTGTGGCTAACATGGTGACCAGACCACAGCTAACATAGAATCAGGGTCCAATTCCTGGTTGATTACAATTCACCAAAGCCGTGAGGTAGTGACAACAGCCTTTTGTTTCCATAACTGAGAAAGCACTCAATCCTTTACAGGTTTAAAGGTGCACTGCATGGTGCTGGAACCAGATCTACTCTAATCTGGAGGTGTAAGTATTACCTTGCCTTGTTTCAGTGGTATAGCATCGCAACGCCTGACATTTGATATACAGTGTGTATAGAAAGTAGTCAGACCCCTTTAAATTTTTCACTCTTTGTAGCCATTTGGTAAATTTAAAAAAGTTCATTTTTTTCTCATTGTACACTCTGCACTAGTGATGAGCGAGTATACTCATTGCTTGGGTCTCCCCTAGCATACTCGTTTCATCTCGTAGTTTTGTGGTGTGCTCGGAGATTTAGTTTTCATCGGCCTAAACTGCATGATTTGCAACTGCTCGACAGCTTGAATATATGTGTGAAATGCCTGTTTGTAGGGAATTCCCACATGTATTAAGCCTGTCTACAAGTCGCAAATCATGCAGCTGAGGCGATGAACATGAACACTAAATCTCCGAGCACGCCAAAATACTCAAAGATCACCCGAGCATGCTCGACGAGACCCGAGCAACAATACTACTCGCTCATCACTACTCTGCACCCCATCTTGACTGAAAAAAAACAGAAATGGAGACATTTTTGCAAATTTATTAAAAATGAAAAACTGAAGTATCACATGGTCATAAGTGTTCAGACCCTTTGCTCAGACACTCATATTTAAGTCACATGCTGTCAATTTCCTTATGATACTCCTTGAGATGGTTCTACTCCTTCATTGTGTTTAATTAAACTGATGCAACTTGATTTCTAAAGGCACACACCTGTCTATATAAGACCTCACAGCTCACAGTGCATGTCAGACCAAATGAGAATCATGAGGTCAAAGGAACTGGCCAAGGAGCTCAGAGACAGATTTGTGAGCTATAATTATGAGCTATATTATTTATATATCTATATTATTTATAAATAGACATGCTGCAGTCTGGAGAGACGCACCGCATGTCCTCCGCGTGCAGAGTATAATGCAGCCCCCTAAGAGTATAATGCAGCCCCACACACACAGTATAATGCAGCCCCCCCAGAGTATAAAGCAGCCCTATCAGAGTCTAATGCAGCCCCACAAACAGTATAATGCAGGCCCTCACGCACAGTAAAATGCAGTGCCCCACACACACAGTATAATTCAGCCCCCACAAACACACACACAGTATTGTGCAGCACCCCCACACACAGTATAATGCAGCCCCCACACAGTATAGTGCAGTCCAAACACACACACAGTACAGTGCAGCTCCCACACACAGAATAGTGCAGCCCCCATGCATACATAGTATAGTGCAGCCCCCCACACACACAGTCTAATGCAGCTCCCCACACACACAGTATAGTGCAGTCCCCCCACACAGTATCATGCAGCAGATACACACACTATAATGCATCCACACACACACAATACTTATCTCTCCTCATTCCCCACTGCTCTGGCTTCTTCAGAGCGTCTCATCAGCTCCACTGCTGGCACATGCTGCTGAGTCAGAGGCAGAGGGGTAATGAAGGATGAGGGAGCATCACATGATGCTCTCTCCTCCATCACTGTGTCATGTATAGTGTACAGTTCCTATAGCGTCTTGTGCTTGGGTGCGAGGAAAACACAGGAGACATAGGTTGAAATTAAATGACTTGTATTACTTCATACAAGCATGCTGAAAAGTTCACACAGTTTGCAGGAACAGCGACAGGAGACACAGCAGGCCAGAGTAACTTCAAGCACTACAATAAATCTCCAAAGCAGGTTCAGGATCTCTTCTCTGTACCGTAATTCCTCTGCAAACATGGATTCACCAAACAGCAGGTTTCCAGAGTCCAAAAGTGTTCCAAGGTTCCTCAGTAGGGAATAGCTGGAGTACAAGTCCAAGGCTTCCAGGAGTCAGGTCACAGACTCACTGAGGCTTGATTCAGGAGCACTGATTGTTCAGCTGAGGCTGCTTAAGAAGCAAGAGGGAAGAATCAGGGCGGGAACATGAAAACTGGAAACTCCATATTAACTGAGGGCAAGAGCTGCAGAAAGACAGAAAGCAAAATGGCCGACGGAAAACTGAGTTTCAAGGAACATGTCAACAGAGACAAAGAACCTTACATTACTCCCCCCTTAGGGACAACCTCCGGATGACCTCAGACCAGGCTTGTCAGGGTACCTCTGATGAAACTGGCGGACCAGGAGAGGAGCATTTACATTATTGACTGGTTCCCATGAGTTGTCCTCCACTGGGTAGCCCTGCCATTTAATCAAATATTGCAACTGATTTCTGTACAACCTGGAATCTAGAATCCTTTCCACCATAAATTCTTCCTGACCATCGACCAGCACTGGGTCAGGGCAAGGAGAAGAACGTCCAGGAAACGTATTGGGCGTTGCAGCCTTTAGTAGGGATACATGAAAGACAGGGTGGATTCTCATAGTTCTGGGCAGTTGAAGACGACAAGCAACAGCACTTATAATCTTATTGATCTTATAAGGTCCAATGTACTTATGTCCCAATTTAGACGATGGAATCTTTAATTTAAGATTTCTGGTTGACAGCCAGACCAAATCTCCTACCTTGAAAGCTGGTGCAGGTTTACGAAATTTATCTGCTGCTTTCTTGTACCTTTCCTGAGCCAATTCTAGATTTTCCTTTAGAAGATCCATATTCTTTTGTAAAGAAGTGATTCTTTCAGCCACTGCCGGCAAGGGCGTATCTATGGGAAATCGAGGAAGAATGTTAGGATTATAACCTAGATTGGAGTAAAAAGGAGACTGCTTAGTGGAGGCGCTCTGAGAGTTGTTATAAGAGAACTCAGCCAGTGGAAGTAGATCCACCCAATCATCCTGTAGGTGGCAGATAAAACAGCGGAGATACTGCTCCAGGGTCTGATTGGTTCGTTCTGTCTGTCCATTAGTCTGGGGATGAAAAGCAGAAGAAAGGTTTACTTTAATGTCCAATGCTGCACAGAAATTTTGCCAAAACCTTGAAGTGAATTGCACCCCTCGATCCGAAATGACCTCATCCGGTACTCCATGTAAGCGAAACACATTCTTAATCATCAAGTCTGATGTCTGTTTTGCAGTGGGTAAGCCGACACAAGGGATAAAATGAGCTGCCTTTGTTAGACGGTCAACCACCACTAGAATGGTGTTCTTCCCTTGAGAGGTTGGTAACTCCACAATGAAGTCCATAGAAATGGATCCCCACGGGCGGGACGGGGTGGGAAGAGGTTGCAACAGACCAGTTGGTGAGGAGCGAGGTGTTTTGCATCTTGCACAGACTTCACATGAAGTGACATAGTTTAAAACATCCTTCCTGCAAGTGGGCCACCAAAAGAAACGAGAAAGAAATTCTTGTGTCTTTAGAATTCCCTATGCCCGGCTATCTTGGAATCGTGGATGAGTTGCAATACTCTCAATCTGTTTCAGGTATATACAGACGTTGTCCCTGAATCCACACACCATTCTTAAAGACAAGACTTACGTCCCTTGGGGGTTGAGCCAACAAAGAATCCGCATGGTATGCTTCCTTGATGTCCTTAAGTAGGTCTTGATTATGAATCACTCCCAGGAATCTAGAGTCAGGAAGAATAGTCTTAGGAGGAGTAAGTGGACGCGTCTCTGCTGAATGAATCCTAGAGAGTGCATCAGCCTTTCCATTGCGCGATCCTGGTCTATAAGAAATGACAAAATTAAATTGGTTTAGGAAAAGATTCCAGCGAGCCTGGCGAGGAGTCAGGCACTTAGCCGACCTGATAAATTCAAGGTTACGATGGTCTGTCAGGACGACTATTTGCTGTGCAGCTCCCTGAAGAAGGTGTCTCCATTCCTTGAAGGCGGCAATAATGGCCAACAATTCTCTATTGCCCACATCGTAGTTCCTCTCAGCCGAAGACAACTGCTGGGAAAAGAAGGCACAGGGATGCAAGACATTCTTCTCACCTGTTCTCTGAGAGAGTATAGCTCCAACGGCACAGTCTGAAGCATCCACCTCTATTATGAAGGCAAGCTCGGGGTTGGGATGTACTAAGATAGGTGCGGTGGTAAATTTATCCTTTAAACAGGAAAATGCTTCCTGAGCTTGCGGGGTCCAGGAGAACCTAGACTGTTTCCGGGTAAGTTGGGTGATAGGTGACACTACCTCAGAAAAATTCTTAATGAAACGTCTATAGAAGTTGGCAAACCCGATGAAACGCTGCACCTCCTTCACATTTCTAGGAATTGGCCAATCCTTGATGGCTTGGGTCTTGCTTCCATCCATACTAATCCCTTGCGTAGATAGTACATACCCAGAAATTGAATTTCGGTCCTATGGAATTCACATTTTTCAAGCTTGATGTAGAGATGGTTTTGTCTTAGGCGTTCTAAGACCATTCTCACATGTCCATGATGTTCCTCTGTGGAGTTAGAAAAAATTAGAATATCATCCAGATAAATCACCACAAATGTATCTAGGAGATCCCTGAAGATATCATTCACGAAGTGTTGGAAAGTGGCTGGGGCGGTACTCAGACCAAAAGGCATAACTAGATATTCAAAGTGTCCATAGCGTGACCTGAAAGCAGTCTTCCATTCATCCCCAGGTCTAATACGGACCAAGTTATAGGCCCCACGGAGATCCAGTTTAGAGAAAATTTTGGCATGCCGCACTCTCTCCAACAACTCAGGGATTAAAGGCAATGGATAACGGTTTCTAATAGTAACCTTATTGAGTTCCCTATAGTCTATGCAGGGTCTCAGAGATCCATCTTTCTTCTTCACAAAGAAGATGGGTGCACCTGCGGGATATGAAGAGGGGCGTATGAAGCCCTTGGCTAAATTTTCGTCTATATAATCCTTCAAAACTTTTAGCTCGGGCCCCGCTAGGGGTAGATCTTACCAAAAAGTATCTCGGCTCCGGGCAATAATTCAATTGGACAATCATATGGACGGTGAGGAGGAAGCTGATTAGCGTTCTTCTTGTCACATAAATCCACATAGTCCTGGTATACAGCTGGTAGTTCAGGGACTGACATGGTTCCTTTAGGAACAGAGCAAGCTGAAACTCCTTGACTCATCTGTTTCTCCGGAAAGTGTAATTCCTTGGTCTCCCAGTTAATCGTAGGATTCTGCGCCTGCAGCCATGGTAGCCCTAGAATGATGGGAAAGTGGGGAGAAGAGATAAGCAAAAAAGACATTTTCTCCTGATGATCTTTACCCATAAGGACCCTCAAAGGCTCTGTTTCTTGATCCACTGGTCCAGAAGTCAGTAGAGAGCCATCCACAGTCTCCATCTGTACTGGAGTAGCCTTCTTCACTGAACGTATCCCCTGTTTCAGAGCAAAGGAGATATCCATAAAATTTCCACTTGCTCCTGAGTCGATCATAGCAGAGCTAGACACCCAGACTGAGTCAACCCAGAGTTTGATGGAAAGGAAGCAATGAGAATTGTTTCTTTTACAACTCAGCTGGGACACCGCTGAGGAAACTTGAAAAATTGCAGCGTTTATACCGTCATCGTCCCCAGAACTAACAGAGTTTAAGTCCGAGAAATCAAGATCTCTTGCAGCAGATCTCTCTGGAGCCTGAGGCTCGGACATGACAGAGCTCCTCTCGCAACACTCACAGTGAATGACTGCTGCAGTAGTCTTACGAGAACGGCTGGGGCAGTTTATAATGAAGTGCCCTGACTTACCACAGTAGAAACATAGATTTTCCTTTATACGATGTTCTTTGCGTGCATCACTAACCCGTCTTTGTAAAGAGTCCACCTGCATGGGTTCAGGTTCTGGTTCCCTTGTGATCCTACTCAAAGGTTCCTTAGCTGAGGAGGGAGGTAGTAAAAGGTTAGTGCGATTATTTTCGAACCATCTCTCTTGTCTGCGTTCAGTCAGACGAGCATCAATACGGATACAATAGTTAATAAAGTCACCTAACGCAGTGGGAGGGTCGGCACGAGCAAGTTCATCCTTAATCAGTGGAGACAACCCTTTCCGAAAAATAGATTTTTTAGCGGAAGTGTCCCAAGTGGTATCAAGAGCCCATCTCCTGAAATCCAGGGCATATTCGGCTACTGAACGCTTACCTTGGCGCAAAGTTAACATGGCTGCTTCAGCTGTTGCACCTCGATTGGGGTCATCAAACACCTGCCCCATGGCTGAAATAAAAGCATCAAGGTGATTCAAACAATCATCCTCAGTCTCAATCAGAGGGTTTGCCCACATCAAAGCCTTATTGGTAAGCAACATGATTATAGTAAGCACTTTGGATCGTTCAGTGGGAAATTGTGAAGCATGTGCAGAGAAAAATAAATTGCATTGATTAATAAATCCCCTGAATTTCTCACGTTCACCGCCAAAACGAAAAGGAGGTAATTTGGGGATCCCAGAACTTGGGGTTATGGCAGGAGCCTGGGCTCGTTCCTCTAGAGCCTCAATCCTGGCTCGCAATTCCTGGGTAGTCTGTCCAAACACTTGCAAATTATGATTAGTGAGGTCCTGTAGGCTTGCAAAACGGGTTTTTAAAGTCTGTACATCTGAAAGGATTGTATCAGTCACTCCGCAAAGTTCCTTTATGCGGGCCTCCATCTTCCAGATCTTTTAAGACAGAGGTGCTGGAAGGAGAAGAGGAAAGGAAAAAAACAAAAAAACAATAGTGTTTACCTGTGGTAACACTCCAGAGTAAAATTTTAAGGGAATGCGCTCACCTGGAATGGTTGTGAGAAGTCACAACCACTGTCATCACATAAGGTATTAAACGGACATCTGATATCCACAGTCACAGCAGACACGGCTTTCCCAGACCCAGCAGACACTAAACATTGGCTCCTGAATCTTGTCATGTATAGTGTACAGTTCCTATAGCGTCTTGTGCTTGGGTGCGAGGAAAACACAGGAGACATAGGTTGAAATTAAATGACTTGTATTACTTCATACAAGCATGCTGAAAAGTTCACACAGTTTGCAGGAACAGCGACAGGAGACACAGCAGGCCAGAGTAACTTCAAGCACTACAATAAATCTCCAAAGCAGGTTCAGGATCTCTTCTCTGTACCGTAATTCCTCTGCAAACATGGATTCACCAAACAGCAGGTTTCCAGAGTCCAAAAGTGTTCCAAGGTTCCTCAGTAGGGAATAGCTGGAGTACAAGTCCAAGGCTTCCAGGAGTCAGGTCACAGACTGACTGAGGCTTGATTCAGGAGCACTGATTGTTCAGCTGAGGCTGCTTAATAAGCAAGAGGGAAGAATCAGGGCGGGAACATGAAAACTGGAAACTCCATATTAACTGAGGGCAAGAGCTGCAGAAAGACAGAAAGCAAAATGGCCGACGGAAAACTGAGTTTCAAGGAACATGTCAACAGAGACAAAGAACCTTACACACTGCTTTCAACTGTATCAGCATATGATGCCGATCAGTTGAATGTGCGATGCAGAGGGGGGCAGCGAGGTTCTGGGCCCCTCTTACTCAGGAGCCCCATAACAGCTGTGTAGCGGCACACCACTGGCTAGGGGCCCTTGGAGGAGCGGGGGCCCTCGGCAGCTGCCTGGTCTGCCTGCCCCTAACACCGGCTCTGTCTATGGCTAAACTGTGAGCTTTCATGTTCCCTGTCTTGTTATGTTTGTAGCTGAGGAGAAATAGCAAAAATAGCAAAGTAGCAATACACCAGAGAGGCTGGAAACTATTGGGTTGCAGGACCCTGAACTAACAGCAACACTAGAAGTAGCCGTGGAGCGTACCTTCGGTGATCCTAGACGCCTCGTCACAGCCGGAGAGATAGCTACACCTAAAGGCAGAAAGTTGAAAACTAACTGCCCCGTAGCAGAACCCCCAAAGAAATAGGAAGCCCCCAAACATGTAATGGCGGTTAGACAAGAAGAAAATACGAACACAGACAGAAAATAGAATGAGCAAACACTGGGGCCCAATTCTGTCTAGATAGAAAAGTATAGGAAAGAATTCTGACTGCAACCCAAAAAAACCCTGACAAAAATACCAACACTTCTGATTAACAAAAAAAACCTGAGAACACATGATCTCTACCACCTAAATCAGATCTCTGGTGTAACACACATCAATTCAGCAAATAAAAGTGCCACAGGAACAGAGCAAAATTGCAAACATAAACTGAGCACAATTGCAGCGCCAGGCCCTAAAGGGGACCAGGCTGAAGTCTACTGCTAAGCAGCAAGCCAGCAAGGAAAATCCAACCAGAGGAAAAAAAAACAGCAAATCACTTATCTGAATGAGAGCAGGAATGCAAGCTGAGCTCCAAGCAAGACCTGGAAGAACAATTGATTACCGGCAAGGCTGATGGGAGTTCAGGTCACTTATATCAGACCATTCAGAGCCAGCTGAAGGCCATTCAGCAATTAGTTCATTACCCTCAGCAACCACCAGAGGGAGCCCCAGCTCAGAAGTAGCCTCCAGAGTATTCACAACACTATCTATTTAGATTAACCATAAAGCACTAGGAAAGAGCAGCAAAAGCGTCTTCATTACAGCTAGTTGGTAAGTGGGGGTGAGTAGCACTATCTTCTCTATCTGGTGAACTACCCCATCAGTGTCAAAAGGGCCACCAATAAGCATGTACAGACCTCCACCTTGTCTTCTGTCAGTGTTGTTTATGCAAGTATAAGGAAGACCTGCACACATGCATGCATCTACAGGGCCATATTAACCACTAGGCACTGGAGGGTGGGTTCCTAGGGCGGCAGGTAGTTGGGGCCAGAACCATCGTGAATTGAAAACATTTTTTTTTAAACCCCTTCCCCTTTTCTGGACAAAGTCGCCAAACAGACACTTGTTTTAAAAGGGCAGGGGGAATTCGATATTTGAGTGAGCAGCAGTGGCAGAGGAGCACTAATCAGCTCCCTGCCTAAACAGAAGAAAATATATTCAAATGGTACAGTATCTGTGATAATATCACAATAATGTGTCTCAAGGAAGAGGAGCCACAGAGTTTTGCCGGTTGGAAGCTGCAGGAGAAGCAGGAGGATATGGGGAAGCTTGTGAGAGGTAATGATGGAACGTGTAGATGAGTAGTGCATATGATAAAGGGATGCAGGTTCTGTGTGCTATGGGGGTGCAGACTGACAGCAGAATGATGTAACCCGGACCATTAGGAGGGTTATACATGACATTACTAGGCCATAATATAGCCCACCTACTAAAGGGTTAACCTTGGCGGGAAAAGTTCTCCCGCCAAGTTTTCACGGTATTTTTGAAGTACAGGAATTTGTTGTCTTTTAACCTGTCAGTGGCACGTCGCTGGGTGAAGTATAGCTTTTTCCTCAGCGACGGCCGTTGATAGGGCAATCTGTTTGTAAATAAAGAAGGGCTGGGGGGATAAGAAGAGGCAGCAATGAAGGGGTTTGTCATTCCCCATTGCTGCCAGAAGAAAGTACTGCCCCTCCCTCCGTTAATTTTTGCTTCGTCACAGGCCTGGGGTAAGCCGTTCAGGGAACTGAATGGACATCAGGTTTTTTGGAAATGGTAAACGGGCTTGAGCTTTGGCTAAGCTGTGGTTTGGTTATAAGTTTAAAGTTTGTATTTGAATTTTTAATAAATGCCGTGACCAAATAATTTCCAGCCAGGTCAACGTGTCTTGTGTATTCTTTATTGCATGTTTGTTATGCTAAGGTTTTTTTTTTTACAAGTATTGGATGTGTAATGCCATGTGTGGGGTACAGGCTGTGGGAAACAGAGGAGTACAGGATGTGTAAGATAAGTGGGTGCAGAGTGTGTTAGATATAGGGATGCTAGGAGATACAGAGAGTCTGAGATGGAGGGGTGTGGGGTGCATGGTGTGTGAGATAGAGGGGTGCAAGGGTGTGCAGGATGCATGAGACAGAAGGGTGCAGGGTGCGCAAGATAGAGGGGTGCAGAGTGCGTGAGATAGTGGTACCGGGTGGGTGAGAGAGTAGTGCAAGGGGGTGTAAGGGGTGTGAGATAGTCGGATGCAAGGGAGTGCAGTGTGCATGAGATAGATGGGTGCATGGTGCTTGAGTTAGAGAAGTGCAAGGGGGTGCAGGGTGTGTGCGATAGAGAATTGCACGGGGGTGCAGGGTGCGTGAGCTAGAGAGTTGCAAGGGTGTGCAGGGTGCATGACCTAGAGAGGTGCAAGGGGGTGCAGAGTGCGTCAGAGAGGGGTAAAAGGGTGTGTAAGATAAAGGTGTGAAAGGGGGAGCAGGTTGCTTGAGATAGAGGGGTACAGGGTGTGTGAGTTAGAGAGGTTCAATGGAGTGCAGGGTATGTGAGGCAGTATACAAAGATAAGGACACAGTATGGAGGTGAGCAGTATACGAGGGACAAAGTGAGGGCACATTATGGAGTCTGTGTGGTGTGAAAAGGGGGCACTGTATGGAGAGAGGGCATGCCAATTGCATACCTGCCGTCACATGCCGACTCAATGCATTCGGCTTCTCTCAAAAAAAGTGAACTGATTGCATTTGTTGCTTAGTGATGAACTTGAATAAAAACGTGACCTTCCAAGGGTTTTGTATTGGTTTAGAAGTGAGTCCCTCTTCAGTGAAACAAAACAGGAGGAAAACAATTGAAGTAACTAAAATGACAGCTGAGGAAAAAGTCAGTCAAACACACAGATGTGTGAATCCAGCATCATATTGTCGGCTGAGCATGGTGACATCTGCGGGTTTAGCAGACCTTAGTCTAATGTGTATGGGTACCTTAGCATCTAAAGGGAATAGTCACTTTTAGGCATCACTCACATGTCCATGTTTAAACACATACGTATAAAATGGTTCCAGTGTCATCAGTATTTGGTCCGTGTGTCCGTTTTTACCATCAGTTATCGTCAGTGGTTTTCACAGATCAATAAATAAATGACAAAGCTTTTCCTATACCTTGCAATGTTAATCACAGACAGCACACGGACTGTATACTGATACTATCCATGTGATATGAGTTTTGTCTGGACCCATAAACTTTATTAACACTTTTCATATGTTGTACTGTAAAAAAAGGACATATCTTTATGGGTTTTGGACGGGCACACAGTCTGTGAAAAAAAAACACGAATATGTGAACTGCCTCATAGACTATAATGGTTACCTGTTGTAGCTGTGAAAAATACGGATAGAATGTGTACGTGTAACACTGACAGCTGCATGGGACCTTGGTCTTACTTACCAATGGGGCCATGACCACTTAACCCCTTTCCGACGTTGGGAGTAAGGCCGGGATCACACATGCGACAAAGTCATCCGACACTCGCATGTGAATCCCAGCTCTGGCGCCGACACTCGGGAGTGGAGCGAGCGGCTGCATAGAACTACATGCAGCCAGGCACTCCACTCTCGAGTGCCAGCACCAGAGCTGGGATTTCACATGCGAGTGTCAGACGACTTCGTCGCATGTGTGATCCCGGCCTAACAGTACGTCCGTGTCGGAATCCCTCCCTTTGATGCCTGCTCAGCTCACATCTTTCTCATAACAGCTAACATGTGCCTCTAACAGCCGCGGGTGGAATCGCAATCCACCCGCGTCTGTTAACCTGTTAAATGCCGCTGTCAATCTCTGACAGCGGCATTTAACTTGTGCTTACCGGAAGCACACCAGAAATCCCGCCCATCGGTGACCCCGTCACATGATTATGGGTTATTGATGGGTTGTCATGACAACCAGAGGCCTCCAGCAGACCTCTATGATTGTCATAGCCGGATTGCTATGAGCGTCAACCGGTGGTTGGCGCTCATAGCAAGTGAGCATTTCTGCTACACACATTGACTGTGTCTAGCAGAGACAATCAGACAACTACAGATTCTAGTCTCCAATGGTGACTACTGAAGCATGTAAACAGTAAAAAACAAATGTCTTTAAAAATATTAATAAAATAAAAAATATAAAAGTTCAAATCACCCCCCATTTGCTACATTCAAAATAAAAAAATAAAAAAATCAAGCATACACATATTTCGTATCACCACGTTTAGAATCACTTGATCTATCAATATAAAAAATAATGAACCGATTGGTAAACAATGTAACAAGAAAAAAATTATTAACGCCAGAATTAAGTTTTTTTGGTCGCCGCCACACTGCAATAAAATACAATAATGAGCGATCAAAAGATCATATCTACACCAAAATGGTATCAATAAAAACGTCAGCTCAACATGCAAAAAATAAGACCTAACCCAGCCCCAAATCACAAACAATAGAGATGCTACAGGTCTCGGAAAATGGTGCCATTTTTTTTTTTTACCAAAGTTTGGATATTTTTTCACCACTTAATAAAAAAGAACCTAGACATGTTTGGTGTCTATGAACTCGTAATGACCTGGAGAATCTTAATGGCAGGTCAGTTTTAGCATTTAGTGAACATGGAAAAAAAAAAAAAGCGTGGTATTGCACATTTTTTTGCAATTTCACCGCACTTGGAATTTTTTTTCCCGTTTTCCAGTACATGATATGTTAAAACCAATTGTGTTGTTCAAAAGTCCAACTTGTCCTGCAAAAAACAAGCCTTCATATAGACATTTTGACCAAACAATAAAAAAGTTATAGCTCTGGGAAGAAGGGGAGCAAAAAACGAAAATGCAAAAAAGAAAATACCTCCGGTTGTTAAGGGGCTGAAGTGCCTACGGCAGCATGAATTCCAAATACGGACCTGCTCATGTATAGTATCAAGCCTATATAGCTGCCCTTTATAACTGCTTTCTATTGTGACTAAATTATGACATTCTTCTAAATAAGGGAGTCCTTTCTATTAACTTAAAATGCACGCCATAAAAAGGTATTTGAATGGAGTTGTCCATTTAGGACAATCCCTATTTGTTAAAAGGGTCTCATGACAAAATCCTTACCTTCAGCCATCAGGCTCATACCCACTGGAGACAAAAACAGACGATTGCAAGCCGATAAAATATCGGATTGCAATCGGACCAATGTTATTCAATAGGTGACTTCTCATTTGCGATTTTTTTCTCAGCTGAAATCGGTCTGAGAAAAAAATCGCAGCATGCTGCAATTTGCAGCGATTTTGGCATGATAATCGCTAATGCAAGTCAATGGATGCGATAAAAAATCGGACAACACTCGCACCATGCGAGTGCTGTCTGATTTATACGCACCAATGTCCTTTGAAAAGCCGGCAAATCATCCCCGGCTACTGTAAAATCACACTGACAGCTCACAAAACACTACATATATACACATAGAATATATATATATATATGTATATATATATATATATATATATATATATATATATATACACATGTCATTGTGACACATATATATATTTATAGTTCATGCAGTTCTACATAGTGTAATAGCCGTTAATTCATGAAATGACACAAGGTTTACATACAGTTAACCATGGCATTTCATGTAGTTTGATATATGGTTTTCACTAACAATTACATGAGTGGCTGTGTGCAAAATTTCACACATGTAGGGGTTAATTAAAGGTGTAAATTCGTTGTAAAAAAATGCGTGGACTCCCGCTGTATTTTCTCAACCAGACAGACAAAGCCAGCGAGTGGGGGCAGATAATTATAGTCGAGTGAGGGTGCATTTATTTTGTGCCCCCCCTGGCTACTAACATCTGCCCCCAGCCACCCCAGAAAAGGCAAATCTATAATTAGATTCGCCCTTTCTGGCACTTTGCCGGTCTATTCCCATTGCCCTGTAGTGGTGGCGAATGGGTTAATAATGGGTTAAAGCCACTTTGCTATTGAAAGGTGACTTTAAGCCAGGTTAATAATTGAGAGTTGTCAATTAGACAACTATCAATTATTAATCCTATTGAAGTAAATTAAAAAAAACACACACACATGAAGAATAAATAATTTTAATGAAATAAAAAAAACCATCTTTTATTTAACTCTTAATCCTTGCGAAGCCCTTGATCTCCTATAATAAAGACAAAATAATAAAACAACATTATTCTTAACTATCCGCCGCTCTGTCACGTCCCACGCTGTAATCTTTCACAAAGGGTTAACTAGCTTTCAGTCAAGCAGTGCAGCTAATGCTGCCTGCTCAGCTGAAAGCTCCTGAATGAATAAGCTTATCTCCGGCCCGACAGGAGAGGATGTGATTACTGTGTGAAGCTTAATTGATAGCTTCCCACAGAAATCAGTTCACTTCAGGTCAGCGGGGACTCCCTCTGATGTCACTGATGCTGTGCGGTGTCCCCGCTGACCTGAAGTGAACTGATTACAGTGGGAAGCAATGAATGAAGCTTCACACAGTAATCACTTTCTCTTCTGTCGCCGGGAGAGGAAGTCATTCATTCAGGAGCTTTCAGCTCAGCGGCAGCATTAGCTGCGCTGCTTGGCTGAAAGCTAGTTAACCCTTTCTGATGGATTACAGCGTGGGACATGACTGTGCGTCGGATAGGTAAGAATAATGCTGCTTTTTTATTTTATTTTTATTACAGGCGAACAAGGGAATGGAGGATTACCTGAGCAATAAAATATGGTCAAAACTGTGTCTTTATTTCATCAAAAGGATTAATAATTAATGTGTGTGTTTTTTTTCCTTTCACACAATAGAATTAATAATTGATAGTTGTCAAATTGACAGCTCTCAAATATTAACCTGGCTTAAAGTCACCTTTCAATCGCAAGGTGGCTTTAACCCATTATTAACCCATTCGCCACCGCTACAGGGCAATGGGAATAGACGGGCAAAGTGCCAGAAAGGGCGAATCTAATTATAGATTTGCCTTTTCTGGGGTGGCTGGGGGCAGATGTTAGTAGCCAGGGGGCACTAAATAAATGCACCCTCCCTGGGCTATTATTATCTGCCCCCACTCGCTGGCTTTGTCTGTCTGGTTTAGAAAATAGCGCGGGAGCCCACGCTTTTTTTTCAACTAATTTACACCTTTAACCCCTACATGTCTACAATTTTGCACACATACACTCATGTAATAGTAACTTAAAACCATATATCAAACTACATGAAATGACATGGTTAACTGTATGTAAACCATGTGTCATTTCATGTCGGGTCTGAAATTTCACAAAAGCCGGTAATTGAATTAGCGGCTATTACAGTATGTAGAAGTGTATGAACTATAAATATATACAGTACAGACCAAAAGTTTGGACACACCTTCTCATTCAATGATTTTTCTGTATTTTCATGACTATGAAAATTGTAGAATCACACTGAAGGCATCAAAACTATGAATTAACACATGTGGAATTATACATTACACTTTACAAACAAGTGTGAAACAACTGAAAATATGTCTTATATTCTAGGTTCTTCAAAGTAGCCACCTTTTGCTTTGATTACTGCCTTGCACACAGAAAAGGTGAACGGATGGACTCTACATGCCTGGTTCCCACCGTGAAGCATGGAGGAGGAGGTGTGATGGTGTGGGGGTGCTTTGCTGGTGACACTGTTGGGGATTTATTCAAAATTGAAGGCATACTGAACCAGCATGGCTACCACAGCATCTTGCAGCAGCATGCTATTCCATCCGGTTTGCGTTTAGTTGGACCATCATTTATTTTTCAACAGGACAATGACCCCCAAACACACCTCCAGGCTGTGTAAGGGCTATTTGACCAAGACGGAGAGTGATGGGGTGCTACGCCAGATGACCTGGCCTCCACAGTCACCAGACCTGAACCCAATCGAGATGGTTTGGGGTGAGCTGGACCGCTCACCGCTTCAATTTTGAATAAATCCCCAACAGTGTCACCAGCAAAGCACCCCCACACCATCACACCTCCTCCTCCATGCTTCACGGTGGGAACCAGGCATGTAGCATCCATCCGTTCACCTTTTCTGCATGCAAAGCAGTAATCAAAGCAAAAGGTGGCTACTTTGAAGAACCTAGAATATAAGACATATTTTCAGTTGTTTCACACTTTTTTGTAAAGTGTAATGTATAATTCCACATGTCTTAATTCATAGTTTTGATGCCTTCAGTGTGATTCTACAATTTTCATAGTCATGAAAATACAGAAAAATCTTTGAATGAGAAGGTGTGTCCAAACTTTTGGTCTGTACTGTATATATGTCACAATGACATATATATATATATGTATTCTATGTGTGTGTATATGTATTGTTTCTATTCTTTATTAAAGCTGTCAGTGTGATTTTACAGTATAGTAGGGGATGAATTAGCGGCTATTATACTATGTAGAAGTGTATGACATATTATATATATATATATATATATATATATTATTTGCTTTTGCGTACATTTTTTTTGACAATGTGATTTTTGCATGAATCTTGACATAGAGAGAACTGCTCTATGTAAAACGTCATGTTAAAATCGCATTGCACACAGATGGAAAACGGATGGAAAACGGATGGTGCGATTAAAAATCGCATACAAATCGCATGACAATCGCATGACAATTGCATATATTCGGACCGTTGGTAGGCGTTGAATTCTTCTGCAGTGCCATTACAGAACAAATTAACCCCTTCAACCAAAGGGTGGTTTGCACGTCAATGAACGGGCCAATTTTTACAATTCTGACCACTGTCTCTTTATGAGGTTATAACTCTGGAACGCTTCAACGGATCTTAGCAATTCTGAGATTGTTTTCTCGTGACATATTGTACTTCACGTTAGTGGTAAAATTTCTTCGATATAACTTGCATTTATTTTTGAAAAAAATGCAAATATGGCGAAAATTTTGAACATTTTTCAATTTTCAAACTGTGAATTTTTATTCCCTTAAAACAGAGAAATATGTCACACAAAATAGTTAAGAAATAACATTTACCACATGTCTACTTTACATCAGAACAATTTTGGAACCAAAATTTTTTTTTTTAGGAAATTATAAGGGTTAAAAGTTGACCAGCGATTTCTCATTTTTACAACAAAATTTACAAAGCCATTTTTTTTAGGGACCACCTCACATTTGAAGTCACTTTGAGGGGTCTATATGGCAGAAAATAGCCAAAAGTGACACATTCTAAAAACTGCACCCCTGAAGGTACTCAAAACCACATTCAAAAAGTTTATTAACCCTTCAGATGCTTCACAGGAGCTGAAGCAACGTGGAAGGAAAAAATGAATATTTAACTTTTTAGTCACAAAAATGATCTTTTACAAACTTTTTTTTATTTTCACAAGGGTAAAAGGAGAAAATGGACAGATAAAGTTGTTGTACAATTTCTCCTGAGTACGCCAATACCCCATATGTGGGGGAAAACCACTGTTTGGGCACACATCAGAGCTCGTAAGGGAAGGAGCACCGTTTGACTTTTTCAAACTAAAATTGGCTGGAATTGAGATTGGACGCCATGTCGCGTTTGGAGAGCCTCTGATGCACCTAAACAGTGGAAACCCCCCACAAGTGACACCATTTTGGAAACTAGACCCCCTATGGAACTTAGCTAGATCTGTTGTGAGCACTTTGAACCTCCAAATGTTTCACAAAAGTTTATAATGCCTGGGTGTGAAAAAAAAACAATTTTCCACAAAAATGATTTTTTAGTCCCAAATTTTTGATTTTTCCCAAGGAAATTGGACCCCAAAAGTTGTTGTCCAATTTGTCCTGAGTACGCTGATACCCCATATGTGGGGGGGGGAAACTGTTTGGGTGCACGGCAGGGCTTGGAAAGGAAGTAATAACGTTTTGGAATGCAGACGTTGATGGGGGTCATGTTCCGTTTGCAATGCCCCAGATGAGCCTAAACAGTCAAAACCCCCACAAGTGACCCCATTTTGGAAACTAGACCCCCTAAGGAACTTATCTAGATCTGTGGTGAGCACTTTGAACCCCCAAGTGCTTCACACAAGTTTATAATGCCCCGGCATGAGAATAAAAAATCCTATTTTTTTCCCACAAAAAATTTCCCACAAACAATTTTTTTATTTTCCCAAGGGTAACAGGAGAAATTGGACCACAAATGTTGTTGTCCAATTTGTCCTGAGTACGCTTATACCCCATATGTGGGGGGGAACCACTGTTTGGGCGCACGGCAAAGCTCGAAATGAAAGGAGCACCATTTGACTTTTTCCATCCAAAATTGGCCGGAATTGAGATTGGACGCCATGTTGCATTTGGAGAGCCCCTGATGTGCCTAAACAGTGGAAACCCCCCACAAGTGACCCCATTTTGGAAACTAGACCCCCCTAAGGAACTTACCTAGATCTGTGGTGAGCAATTTGAACCCCCAAGTGCTTCACAAAAGTTTATAACGTAGAGCCGTAAAATTAAAAAATCATATTTTTTCCACAAAAATGATCTTTTCACCCCAATTTTTATTTTCCCAAGGGTAACAAGACTCCAAAAGTTATTGTGCAATTTGTCCTGAGTACACTGATACCCCATATGTGGGGGTAAACCACTGTTTGGGTGCATGGCAGAGCTTGGAAGGAAAGGAGCGCCGTTTGACTTCTTCAACACAGAATTGGTTGGACGCCATGTCGTGTTTGGAGAGCTCCTGATCTGCCTAAACAGTGGAAACCCCCGACAAATGACACCATTTTGGAAATTAGACCCCTCAAGGAACTTATCTAGATGTGTGGTGAGAACTTTGAACCCCCAGGTGTTTCACTAAAGTTTGTAACGCCCGAGCATGAAAATAAAAAAAAACATATTTTTCCCACAAACATGATCTTTTAGTCCCCAACTTTTTATTTTCCCATGGGTAAGGCTACTTTCACACTTGCGTTTTATCGCGCAGCGCATCGTGCACTATCGGTCGCATGCGCAATGTTCCCCTATCTTTAACATGGCGGGCGCAGGGTCTAGCGCTTGCATGCGTTCATCTGCGTTTGTCGTGCGCTGCGCATTTTCCAGGTGTGCGCCCATACACGCTAAACGCTACATGTTGCATTTTTTTTCCACTCAACCACTTTAAGAAAGCGCATGCGCACTTGTGCGCACGCTATGCGCAAAAAAATAACATTACAGTCTATGTGTGCGCTGGCGTGTGCATGGCTGTGCGCAAGCGATTTTTGAGTAAATAATGTCTACACACTTGTTTAAACAACCCCCTACACAAGCAACATTGTTTGTGAGGAGTGTAGATATAAAGAAGGTGATAGAGACAGATGATAGAGACAGAGATGATAGAGACAGAAATGATAGAGACAGAGATGATAGAGACAGAGATGATAGATGATAGAGACAGATGATATAAATGATATAAACAGATGATAGAGACAGATGATAGACACAGATGATAGAAACACAGATGATAGATGATAGAGATGATAGATGATAGAGACAGATGATAGAGACAGATGATAGAGACAGAGATGATAGAGACAGATGATAGATGATAGAGACAGATGATAGCGACAGATGATAGAGACAGAGATTATAGAAACAGATGTTAGAGACAGAGATGATAGATGATAGAGACAGATGATAGAGACAGAGATGATAGAGACAGAGATGATAGATGATAGAGATGATAGATGATAGAGACAGAGATGATAGATGATAGAGACAGAGATGATAGAGACAGAGATGATAGAGACAGAGATGATAGAGACAGAGATGATAGATGATAGAGACAGAGATGATAGATGATAGAGACAGATGATAGAGACAGAGATTAAAGAGACAGATGATAGAGACAGAGATGATAGATGATAGAGACAGATGATAAGGCTGGGTCTCACATAGTGATACACCAGCAATCCCAACAACGATCAGGATCGCTGGTGTGTCGCTACATGATCGCTGCTGAGCTGCCAAACAGGCAGCTCAGGCAGCGATCAGCACAGCGACACTGGGGTAACATCGCTTAGTTACCCGCAGTGTACGTTGGATACCAGCGCCCTGATGCAGGGAGCTGGTAACCAAGGTACACATTGGGTTTCCAGGCTCTGTGCGGTGCCTGGAAACCCACTGTGTACCTTGGTTACCAGCTCCCTGCATCAGGGCGCTGGTATCCAAGATACACAGCGGGTTTCCAGGCACAGCCCCGCGCCTGGAAACCCGCTGTGTACCTTGGTTACCAGTGGATGTTATGAACTGCTACAAGCACTAAGGAAAGATGGGAACTCTGTCCCTACAATAAAACTGAGCTTGATCCCTACGATGTAACGGGGAACCTGATCCTGCGACCAGACCCGCTAAAGTCCTCAGCTAGTCTGAACGAAGACCTATAGTTGCGAGGGAGGAATCCCTACAAGATCTGGGGACTGGGAGAAAAGGTGGACACCTCCTAACAGAAATTGTAGCAGGGAAAATTAAACAGAAAACAAATTACTACGAGATCCTAAGATTAAGCAAAACTGACAGAGTAAGGCACCTAAGCACCCGGCTAGCTTAAGAGTAGATAATACAATGAAGTCCAGCAAAGCCAGAAGGGCGGAGCCAGACTAAATAGGGAAAAAAGGTCATGTGACCAGCAAACTGAAACAAAATCTAACAAGAGGGTTCTAACAGTACCCTCCCTTCTAAGAGGATCCTCCGGATCCCCTAGGACTTAGGCTTATCCGGAAATCTCTTGTGAAATGCTTTGACAAGTCTAGACGCAGAAACATCATCCGCCCTCACCCATGAGTTATCCTCGGGTCCATAACCCTTCCAAGCGACGAGGTACTGCAAACCCCCTCTTATACCGTCTAGAATTTAGGATGCGGGAAATCTCATATTGCCCGTCCTCCACCACCAGGGGAACAGTGGTCGAGACGTCTCCATCTGAGACCTCAGCTTTTTTCAAGAGAGAAACATGAAACACCGGATTAATCTTCCAGGAGGTGGGAAGCTCCAACTTAACAGCAGATTGGTTAATAACCTGAAGCACCTTAAAGGGCCCTACAAACTTGGGACCCAATTTCTTAGACGGAATCCTCAAGCGCAGATTCTTAGAGGACAACCAGACCATGTCACCAATAGCAAACAAAACCTCTTGTCGTTTTCTATCAAAATACACTTTGGATCTTTTGTTAGCCTCCTGAAGATTACCACGCACATCAGTCCAAACTCTCTCCAACACACCGGAAAAATTCTCCTCTTCAGGTACAGCCGATCCCAACTTGGGAAATGACCCAAAAGACGGATGTCTCCCAGTACAACAAAAAAAAAGGCGAACAACCAGCAGAAGCGGATGTATGATTGTTAAGAGCAAACTCAGCAAGTGGCAGAAACTCAGACCACCCCTCTTGATTATCAGTCACAAAACAACGCAAGAACTGCTCAACATCCTGGTTTTTCCTTTCTGTCTGGCCATTAGACTCAGGATGATATCCGGATGAAAACGACAAATGAACTCCCAACCTGTCACAAAAGGTGCGCCAAAAACGAGCCACAAACTGAGGTCCCCTATCAGAAACAATGTCAGTAGGAACACCATGTAGTCTGACTATTTCCTTGACAAAGGCCTTAGCGAGAGTCTTAGCGCAGGGCAATTTGATGAAAGGAACCAAGTGACACATCTTGCTAAAACGGTCCACGACCACCCAGATGACAGTGAAACCCTCAGAGGGGGGAAGGTCAGTAATAAAGTCCATAGCCAAATGTGTCCAAGGTGCACTAGGGACCTCCAGAGGGCAAAGCAACCCTGCAGCAGGAGTATGAGAAGACTTAGATCTAGCACACACAGTGCATTGACGCACCCACTTAATGACTTCCTTCTGCCATCCAGGCCACCAAAAGCTGCGACCCACAAGTCTCTTGGTCTCAGAGATTCCAGGATGACCTGCCAACCGAGAGTCATGACATTCAACAAACAAATCTCTCCTCAGGGTACCAGGCACAAACAACCTCCCATGCGGCGTGTTAGATGGGGCATTCTCCTGTGCTTTAAGAATCTCATCTTCCAACACGGAGTCCAAAACCGCAATAACAACCCCCTCTTGCAAAATGTTTTCCTCCTCCTCAGTACCCACCATAGGAGAAAAACTGCGAGACAAAGCATCAGCTTTAACATTTTTAGAACCTGGGATGTAAGTAACGGTAAAATTAAAGCGTGAGAAAAACAGTGCCCACCTAGCCTGACGGGCATTCAAGCGTTTGGCAGCATCAAGGTAGATCAGATTTTTATGATCGGTGAAGACTTGAACAGGAAATTCCGCTCCCTCCAAAAAATGACGCCAGTGTTCAAATGCGAGTTTCATTGCCAACAATTCCCGATTACCGATATCATAATTTAGTTCAGACTCAGAAAATTTCTTTGAAAAAAAAGCACAAGGATGTACTCCATCCGTCTTTTCCTGAGACAACACCGCGCCGACCCCCACAGAAGAAGCATCAACCTCAACCAAAAATGGTTTAGTCACATCAGGCTGCGTAAGGATGGGAGCAGAGCTGAACCTCTCCTTTAGCAACACAAAAGCCTCAATGGCCTCAGTAGTCCACTGAACCGCATCAGCACCTTTCCTGGTGAGATCGGTCAGAGGTTTGGCAATCACAGAAAAAATTTTTATGAATTTTCTATAATAATTGGCGAATCCCAAAAACCTCTGTATTGATTTCACACCAATAGGTCTAGGCCAATCCTGCACAGCTTGCACTTTCACAGGGTCCATCTCAAAACCTTCACTGGAGACAATGTAGCCCAAAAAACTAAGTCTCTGTACAGCGAACTCACATTTTTCTAGTTTGGCAAAAAGTGAATTATCACTCAGTAACTGTAATACTTCACGCACACTCCTCCAATGAGACTCCAAATCCGGTGAATAAATCAAAATGTCATCCAAATACACAACCACACTTCTGCTGATCAAAGGTCTAAGGATGTCATTAATAAGATTCTGAAAAAATGCCGGAGCACTGGAAAGTCCAAAAGGCATGACCAGATTCTCAAAATGACCCAGTGGAGTGTTAAACGCAGTCTTCCATTCATCCCCCTACTTCATGCGCAACAAATTGTATGCCCCTCGAAGATCAATTTTCGAGAACCACTTGGCCCCCACTAACTGATTAAACAAATCAGGAATCAATGGCAGTGGGTAAGGATTGCGTACAGTAATCTTATTAATCTCACGAAAGTCTAGACAAGGCCGTAAACCGCCGTCCTTTTTTTTAACAAAAAAAATCCAACCGCCACAGGAGATTTGGAAGGCCTAATGTGACCGGCGGCCAAGCTTGTCTGCATGTATTCCTCCAAAGTCTTTCTCTCAGGAATAGTCAAATTAAATAAACGACTTTTAGGAAGAGTCGCTCCAGGGACAAATTCAATTGCACAATCATAATCTCTATGAGGAGGCAATACCTGCGATTCTTTATCAGAAAAAACTTTCCAAAAATCCTGAATAGGTACAGGTAACTCCCCCTTAACTACAGCAGCAATACGCCCGTTACAACACTTGTCATAACACTTAGGACTCCAGGACTTAATTTCATTGGTAGACCAATCCAGTACCGGATTGTGCAATTTTAACCAGGGTAACCCCACAATCACCGGTGAGGGCAAATTATTCAAAACTACCAAATCCAAATTCTCTTGATGAACACCATTAATAGTAAGAGGAAATTCACAGATATGGTGAGTAACATTTTTCAAGGGAGAGCCATCCACAGACACCACATTAATAGGAGAAGACAGAAGTTTGGGTTTTAATTTTAGTTTTTCCAAAAATTTCCCATCAATCACATTGAGAGTTGAACCACAATCCACAAATACCCGAAACTCCATTAATTCCTCCTCACCAGCAGTGGTAGCAGAAAGAAAGACACCTTTATTGTTTAAACAAGCTATGCGGGCGACACTGACCTCATTTTTTTTTTTCTCTTTATTCATTCGAAGCGCACAGTTCTTAATGAAATGCTCAGATTTACCACAGTAGAAACACAAACCTTGAGCAAATCTGCGTTCTTTTTCCCGAGAGTGAGGTGCCATTGCTCCAATTTCCATCGGCTCTGCAATGTCAGTACATTCCTTCTCCAAACCTGGAGCTGACAAAGCAGATTTACTCTCATTAACCCTTGCACGCAGTCTCCTATCCACCCGTATGGCCAATTGCATAGCCTCTTGCAAGTTACCAGGTATAGGATAAGCAATCAGCAAATCTTTAACCCTTTCACTTAATCCTGCAAGAAATAAACTTTTCAAAGCTGAATCATTCCAGCCCACCTGGGTGGACCACCTACGGAAGTGAGTACAATATTTTTCCACATTACCCGATCCCTTTCTCAAACGTCTCAACTCTGTCTCAGCTGATGAAACACGATCCGGATCGTCATACAACAACCCCAAAGCAGAAAAAAAACCATCCACTGATCCAAAGCATGGATCACTAGGCTGCAGAGAAAAGGCCCAGTCCTGAGGTTCTTTGCGCAAAAGTGACATTATAAACCCTATGCGCTGTGATTCATCACCAGAGGATCTGGGTCTCAAACGAAAATACAACAAGCAAGCATTTTTAAAAGAAAAAAAATCTTGTTGTTCACCAAAAAATAAATCAGGCAAATGTACCTTTGGCTCCACGAAATGTGCTCCAGAACAACTACTCACGTGTTGCCGGATTTCAGCCACCTCCAGAGAGAGACCCTGCAGGCGTTCAGCCAAATCCCGAACCGACACCATGATGAAAACAGAAAATCTTTCCTTAGAGATTTTTTTTTTTTTTTTCTTGGCTGGACTTACTGTTATGAACTGCTACAAGCACTAAGGAAAGATGGGAACTCTGTCCCTACAATAAAACTGAGCTTGATCCCTACGATGTAACGGGGAACCTGATCCTGCGACCAGACCCGCTAAAGTCCTCAGCTAGTCTGAACGAAGACCTATAGTTGCGAGGGAGGAATCCCTACAAGATCTAGGGACTGGGAGAAAAGGTGGACACCTCCTAACAGAAACTGTAGCAGGGAAAATTAAACAGAAAACAAATTACTACGAGATCCTAAGATTAAGCAAAACTGACAGAGTAAGGCACCTAAGCACCCGGCTAGCTTAAGAGTAGATAATACAATGAAGTCCAGCAAAGCCAGAAGGGCGGAGCCAGACTAAATAGGGAAAAAAGGTCATGTGACCAGCAAACTGAAACAAAATCTAACAAGAGGGTTCTAACAGTGGATCGCTGGTGTCCTGCCTGTCACATGCAGCTATGCGTGCTGGCCAGCGGGAGACCAGCGATCAAAAAAATGTTCAGGACATTCAGCGACGATCAGCGATACCCGGCAGGGGGGCTGATCGTCGCTGAATGTCACACACAGCGATATCGCTGGGGAGATCGCTGTTGCATCACAAAACTAGTGACTCAGAAGCGATCTCGCTAGCGAGATCGCTGTGTGAGACGGGGGCTATAGAGACAGAGATGATAGAGATAGATGATAGAGACAGAGATGATAGAGACAGAGATGATAGATGATAGAGACAGATGATAGAGACAGATGATAGAGACAGAGATTATAAGGACAGATGATAGAGACAGAGATGATAGAGACAGAGATGATAGATGATAGAGATGATAGACAGAGATGATAGATGATAGAGACAGATGATAGAGACAGATGATAGACACAGAGATGATAGAAATGTGACACGTAGACAACCCATGCACCGAAAAAATGCAAACGCATGCAAAAACGCTTGAAATCGCATACAATCGCGTTCAAACGCTGCGTTTTTTTGTCGTAATGCGCACGCTTATGCGACTAAATATCGCAGCGTTTACAAGTGTTTGCATGCGTTTTTTTTAATGCGTTTGATGTGCGCTCGATACGCAGCGCAAAAAAACGCAAGTGTGAAAGTAGCCTAACAGGAGAAACTGGACCCCAAAAGTTGTCCAATTTGTCCTGAGTACGCTGATACCCAATATGAGGGAGAAAACTACTGTATAGGCACACGTTGGGGCTCGGAAGGGAAGTAGTGACGTTTTGGATTGCAGACTTTGATGGAATGGTTTGCGGGCGTCATGTCGCATTTGGAGAGCCTCTGATGTGCCTAAACAGTGGAAACCCCCCACAAGTGACCCCATTTTGGAAAATAGACCCCCCAAGAAACTTATCCAGACTTGTGGTGAACACTTTGAACCCCGAAGTGCTTCACAGAAGTTTATAACGTACAGCCGTAAAAACAAAAAAATATTTTTTTTTTTTTACAAAAATGATATTTTCGCCCCAATTTTTTATTTTCCCAAGGGTAATAGGACAAATTGAACAATAACACTTGGGGTCCAATTTCTTCTGAGTACGCTGATACCCCATATGTATGGGTAAACTACTGTTTGGGCGCATGGCAGAGCTCAGAAGTGAAGGAGCACCATTTGACTTTTCAACGCAGAATTGGCTGGAATTGAGATCAGACACCATGTCACATTTGGAAAGCCCCTAATGTGCCTAAACAGTGGAAACCCCCCCAATTATAACTTCAACCCTAACCCTAACACACCCCTAACCCTAGTCCCAACCCTAACCATAACCCTAACCACAAACCTAACCCTAACATACCCCTAACCCTAATCCCAACCCTAACCCTAATCCTAACTTTAGCCTCAACCCTAACCCTAACTTTAGCCACAACCCTAACCCTAAACCTAATGGGAAAATGGAAATAAATACATTTTTTTTAATTTTATTATTTTTTCCCTAACTAAGGGGATGTTAAAGGGGGGTTTGATTGGTTTTTATGATTGGCAGCTGTCACGCTAAAAGACGCTTTTTATTGCAAAAAATAGTTTTTTGCATGACCACATTTTGAGAGCTAAAATTTTTGCATATTTTGGCCCACAGAGTCATATGAGGTCTATTTTTTGCGATACGAGTTGACGTTTTTATTGGTGCCATTTTTGAGCACATGACATTTTTTGATCGCTTTTTATTTAAATTTTTGGGAGGTTAGAATGAACAAAAATCAGCAGTTCATGAATTTCTTTTGGGGGGTGGCGTTTATACCTTTCCGCATGTGGTAAAATTGATAAAGCAGTTTTATTCTTCTGGTCAGTTCAATTACGGCGATACCTCATTTATATCATTTTTTTATGTTTTGGCGCTTTTATACAATAAAAACAATTTTATATAAAAAATAATTATTTTTGCATCGCTTTATTCTGCGAGCTATAACTTTTTTATTTTTCGCTGATGATGCTGTGTCATGGCTCGTTTTTTGCGGGACAAGATGACGTTTTCAGCGGTACCATGTTTATTTATATCGGTCTTTTTAATCGCGTGTTATTCCACTTTTTGTTTGGTGGCATGATAAAGCATTGATTTTTTGCTTTTTATTTTTAAGGGGTTCACTAAAAGGGTTAAATAGTGGGACAGTTTTATAGGGGGGTTGTTATGGACGCGGCGATACCAAATATGTGTACTTTTATTTTGTTTTTTTATTTACAGGAAGAAATTAATTTATTGCGGAATATATTTTTTTTTTTCCTTTATTTTGGAAAAAATTTTTTACACTTTTGATGTTCATTTTTTTAACTTTTTTACTTTGTCCCAGGGTGGGACATCACTGTATAATACCAGATCGCTGGTCTCCAAGTGTGCCCAGCACTCTGTGAGACCAGCGATCTCACAGGCAGTGCAGGACGCTTCCTCAGCGCCTGCTCTCCGTGACCGCTCCTGGCACATAGTGCCGGGTGTCAGCTGTGATAATCAGCTGACACCCGACGGCTATCAGCTGCGCTCCCCCCGGGAGCGCAGCTGATCGCCTTGGACGTACTATCCCGTCCATGGGCAGATTGGCACGGGTTTTATGGACGGGATAGTACATCCAATGGCAAGAGAGGGTTAAGCATTACACAATGCTCTCTCAAATCAAATGGTTGTCAGTGTAAGGGCTCGCTCACTCAAGCGTATAACTCAAAAGGGTGCTATTCAATGTTTTATCAGATGGCCCTCGGCCATTGTTTACTATGGGACAGTACGCATCTTCTATTTTTTCTCATGTCGATTTGACAAAATTTTCAGCATGCTGCGAATGGCTTAGCAAATTGGAGCATATGCGCCCATACAAGTCTATGGGTGCGTGTAAAACATCTGATTGCACTCAGATATCATCTAAGTGCATTCTGATTTACACAGATGCAGACATTGGAGAAGATGGATAATGTCACGTGTTTAACACAACAGAGAGGAGCCCGGTCACCACACCATCTGATTTCTCCTACTCCTGCACTGATTAGCAGTGCAGGGGTTAATCTGCTCAGTTGAGAGCTTTTGGAAGCTTTCCTGCATTAAGACTCTCAGCTGTTCACTGTTGGCCACTCCCCTCTCCTATATATTCTGCACCCTGGCTAGCTCTCATTGCCAGAGTTGGCTTCATACTGCATGGTTTAGGGGATGGTGGTTTGTTGTTGTTTGAGAAGGCATTTGGTGGATTTATCTGAGACTGTTGCTAGGTTTTGGTTGTGTGCTAATCATCTTCTTATCATACTTTGGTTTTTCCCCATCCTCCACTCCCCGGAGTTTACCTCTGTTGTTTGTGTGGCTTTATTTGTATGATTGGTATTTTACTTTATCCCAGTTTGTATTAACTTGTTAGTCTGGTTGGTGTATTACTGTACACTAGTACTCCCCTCTTCCATTAGTAGAGGAAGGGTACAGACTGAGGGTGGATTCATTTGCTAAGGCAAGGTATGTGGCCCCGGCGTCTTCATCATCAGAAGTAATCCGGGAAACAGGGAAAGCTAGGGCGCTTCTAGCAACAGGGACAGGAAGGAAGAAGATCCCGCTACCGCTATACTCATTTACTTCATTAATACAGTTTCTAAAAATGGACTTTTGGATAATTGGACATTTTTCTTTTCTTGAAAGAATGCAGCAAAAGCCCTGTAAAAACTATTCTAAAAGTGAAGCATAGTATTCTCAGGCATTAAATTAATTTTTCTTTATATTTTTGTTGTGGAGTCACACAGATTACAGATTATTTGGTGCAGGAATTTACCGTACTTAGTTCCAGTAAAGAAACCTGTGGTATTCTTGAGCTCTTACAACACTGAGCAGAGATAAGCCCTGGTTTATCTATGTGCCAGTGTGGGGACAAACTAATGGTGTCCTTGTTAGATTATTCTCAGGACTATACATTGTAAATCTTCCCACTAATGTTTATTTTACTTTTTACAGCCATCAGCATGAGATGAAAATGTTGTAAAGTTTTATGGAAATAGTCTAGCCACAGGAAATAACTGCTGACGCCACCTCTCTACGCATTCAGCTCAGAGTCACGTGTGACATTATATTGCACTGGGTGTCAGAGAAACAGGGAGGCCTGGGAGCATTGCATTGTACAGTATATTGATAATCGATGCATAGGTGTTACTACACTGTGAGATCTACTGTCTAATATTGAGCCACAACTGCGTTATAGCAACAATTTACAAAAAAAAGTTTATCAGCACTTTCATAAAAGTTAAGATTTTTACAAGAACCGACATCTCGGATATACACACATACACACAGTGTCCCTAATCAGGAACACAGTTGGAAAAGTAACAGAGGGAACAAACTCCTACAATACTGGAATGCTACAAAAAGTTCTGGAGTGAATATACCCCAAAATATACAAACAAGAAGGCTAAAGTGTTAGAAGAATTACAAATTTTATTACAACAAATTAATATTCAATCAAAATAGATAATACATATGATGGGTAACGGTAAAATGACAAAGATGGGCAAACCAGCAAGCTGTGGCAATGCACTATTGATATTGTAAACTAAGGTGCATCACTGTAACACCATGTGTCCCTCATAAGGTTGCAGTAAGGGTAGTAAGGAATGGGACTACTGTACAGCTGTGTGTACCTTAACATGTAATGAAAATCTCTACTAGTAAGGTTAACACAAGCAATGGTAACCACACGTTCTGCTCCCAAATACTCCACCCATAGTCTGCACATAAGCCTTTGGAGGTATCTATACACACAAGAGATGTCAAGGATAGTGCTGACCCATAATGGTCAGATGCTGGGAATGTCCAGGTGAGCCCCGACGTGCGTTTCGCACTGACGGCTTCCTCGAGGTGCTGTGTGGAATGCTGTGTATGTGGAGTGTTAAATACCCACCCTCCTAGCTATTCTTCATGACCGTCGCACATGGTGAGCGCATGGGGGGCGGGTCCAAACACAGTGGTCGAGTCACATCTGGCAATTACGGCGACGTGCGGGTCAGGAAGAAAGTTCCTGTGACGTCAAAGACCCGCGCATCGTCATGAATTACAAGGGGGATATATTCGTATATCCCACCGCTGCCACCAATTTGTCACGTACCCGCTTTTCAGCAAGTGACTTGGGGTTGCGCCTGCAAGGGTTAATCTGTCTCCTCTCACTAAGTCCAGCATTCAACCTCTGTCTATGCTGCAGTGGGAACATAAATCACACCCGACACAGACCGCACACCCCGCTTCATACAAACTGCCACCACTCACCGAACACACAGGCGATGAGTCCCGGAAATATTACTGCTATGTGCCAATCACCAGGATCACACACTCTAAGGGTATGGATTCTTTAGAGCATGCAAGGTTCAGACTTATTAAAGTTTTAAGCTTTCATAGAAAAGTTACAGTGCTTACAATAAAAAAGATATAAAAATGGAAATAAAAAGTGACATACAAATATGCAAAAACAGTGATGGGCTGCCTCTTCTGCCGCTCTCAGAGCGTCGGCACACTCCTAGCTCTCTAACTTGAGTTATTGAGTCTCTCACTGCAAACTCCACTCTGCTCTGCGGGCTAAAACTCTTCAGACTCTCTGACTTCCTGCCTTCACCCCCTTTATTATTCCTATCAGGCTCCCTCTGGTGGTCTTAGGAGAGGGGTGAAGGTGTGTGTATGTATAGTGAGACCTCTAGTGGTACAATCCTTCATGCACCCTTCTGGATTTGTGGAACTGAGCGAAGCTGGGCTCCACATTCCCCCCTAGTACAACTCAGCACTCCAGGGCTGAAATACTTTTTCTGCAAAACAAAACAGTAAACATCAGACAAACTATATCTTCCCTTTACGGGAGGCGAGGCACTTGAACTGTTGCATAGACAAATAAATAACTATATACAAAGGTACATGGTAAAAACAATTAGGGGATGAGCAACCGAAAAGTCAGAGTCTTTTTTGGAAAGATTGCTCCAAGGGTAAAACAAGTAAACAGTGTCCATTTCACCTGAATTGGCATTAAAAGCAAAAGACAAATTAGTAAGCAACTGGGTAAGGCATAATGAAATAACAATATATTACAATTATGTACAATACCTCTAGGGTAACTATCTACTGTTATTAGGAGGTCGCCTAGTCTATATACCTTGCAGGGAGTTGTCCTTTCGTACTACGGGTCGACTTACGTAGTGCGGGGGTATGCGTGGTGTCAGTGTCCCTGTCTGTTCTACGTGCTGGTAGGTTATAGAATTGCCTTAATCTCTCTAGAGGACTGGCAAGTATACTCTGCGCTGGGTTATCCGGTTCTGTCTCTGCAGGGGATCCTTCTTCCTGAGATTCTGCTTCTTGGGATTCTGCTTCTTGGGATTCTGCTGGAGCAGGTTCCTCTGGAACAGACTCTGCTGCGGCAACCGGCTCAACTTGATGTAGAGGTTCTCCTTGTTGTTGATAGAATTGGAGTACAGGGATGATAACGGCTTCTCCAATTCGGGGCCAATCTGCCGAGAAATCTCCCAATTCCGTATGTATGACTGCTTCGCCATGTTCCTCCTTATTGATGACAGGTTCTTCCTCTTGGAGTTTTAACAGATCCGGACACAACTTTAGGTGATCTCTGGATACAGTTGTAGTCGTTTTCCCTCCATCCTTACTGATTAAACACGTTTTCCTGTTATCAAACCTTGAATTCAACACAGTGTAGGGCTCTCGTTCCCACTGATCGTCGAGTTTGTGCATCCTCCTCTTTCTTTTCAGCATGACTTCACCAGGTGTGAAGGGTTTTGCTGGCGCACACTTGTTGTAGTGAGTCTCTTGCTTGTCTCTCACCCGATTGAGACAATCTTCAACGCAGGCCTGTACTTTTCTTTACTGTTCCTGTCTGGTCGTATCCCAGTCCTCAGTAGTCACATCTGCTTCTGGTTCTACAACACCAAGCTCCAGATCCATGGGCAGCTTTCCTGGTCTTGCCTGCATGAGATAAGAGGGGGTGCAATTGGTGGAACTCACAGGTATGTGATTGTACAGGTCTACCAGGTCAGGTAGTAGATCTGGCCACTGATTTCTCTCCTCAAGTGGTAAGGTCTTCAGCAGGTCAATGACGATGTGATTCATCGTTTCACAGAGACCATTGGTTTGTGGGTGGTACGGTGTGGTTCTTATCTTCTTACATCCGTACAGATGGCAGAACTCTTTGAACAATTCGGCCTCGAAGGCTGGGCCTTGGTCAGTTAGCACCTGCTCAGGATATCCATGTGGTCTGCAGAAATACGCTTGGAACGTCTTTGCTGCTGCCTCTCCCGTCAGATCTTTGACAGGGGCGACCACCAGGAACCTGGAGTAGTGGTCTACCATGGTCAGGGCATAGAAGTATCCTGACCTGCTGGGTGACAACTTGACATGGTCCAAGGCCACGATCTCTAGGGGTCGAGTCGTCTTGATGGGTTGCAGGGGTGCCTTCTGACTGCTGTAGTCTTTTCTTCTGAGGCCACAGGGTCCACAGTTTTTGCACCACCTCTCAATGGAGCTGCGCATTCCCACCCAGTAGAAACGACACTTCAACAGGGTCTCCAGCTTCTTCCAGCCAAAGTGCCCCGCTTGATCGTGGTAGGCTTCCAACACCATCTGGATGTACGTTCTGGGAACTGCTATCTGCCATACCATCTCATGGGTTTTTGGATTGACGTACCTCCGGCACAGCTTCTCACGGTAGATAAGCAGCCAGCTTCTCTCATTCCACAGCTGCTTTGCTTGTGGAGACGCATCCTTGTCCAAGGAGGAACCTTCTTGAGTTATCAGCTCCTTGATACGGCAGACAACCGGATCACTGTCTAGAGTCTCCTTCCAGCTGTGGTGAGGTAAAGGATTTAACGTTTTACCACTGCTGCCTTCTGCAGGCTCGTTGCTCGTGGATCATCCCATTCCTGTGAAAGGCAGGTAGTTCAATCTCCTCCAGGTCATCCACTTCTTCTTCTGTGTCTGACTCGTGAGGCATCCTGGACAGGGCATCAGCGTTGGCGTTCTTGCGGCCCGCCCGGTACTTGATTGTGAATTGGTAGTTTGACAGCCGAGCCATCCAGCGTTGTTCCATGACTCCCAGCTTGGCTGTTTCAAGATGCGTCAATGGGGTTATTATCAGTGTAGGCAGTGAACTTGCTGGAGGCTAGGTAATGCTTAAACCTTTCCGTGATGGCCCAGACCAGCGCTAGGAACTCCAAATTGAAGCTGCTATAGTTCTCGGGGTTCCTCTCGGTCGGGTGGAGCTTCCTGCTTGCATATGCGATGACTTTCTCTAGGCCATTTTGTTTCTGACTTAGGACAGCTCCCAATCCTTCATTGCTGGCATCAGTATACAGCAGGAACGGTTGGCTGTAGTCAGGGTAGGCTAGGATCTCATCACCTGTCAGGACCTCCTTCATTTCTTTGAATGCTTCAGCCTGTTCTTTACCCCAGTGGAACAGGAAATTTCTGCTCTTGAGAGACTGTCCTACCAGGAGGTCTTGCAGAGGCGCTGCTTTCTTGGTGTAGTCTTTTACAAACCTCCGGTAGTACCCTGTCAGTCCCAGGAACTGACGCACCTCTTTGAGGTTCTTCGGCTCTGGCCACTTCTGAATGGCGGTGATCTTCTCGGGGTCGGGCGCTACTCCCTCTGAACTGACAATATGTCCCAGGTACTGTACCTTTTGCTTGAGCAGGTGGCACTTTGAGGGCTTCAGTTTCATCCCATACCGGGACAGTGACTCAAATACTTCCGCCAGGTGCTTCAAGTGGTCTTCATACATTTTTGAATACACAATCACGTCGTCCAGATATAACAACACAGTCTCAAAGTTGAGGTGTCCCAGGCAGCACTCCATCACTCTCTGAAACGTTCCGGGGGCACTGCTGAGTCCAAACGGCATTCTGTCGAACTCACAGAGTCCCATCGGGGTGGTGAAAGCCGTCTTCTCCCGATCCTCCTCAGCCACAGCTACTTTCCAGTACCCACTAGTGAAGTCAAGGGTGGAAAAGTAATTAGCAGACTTTAAGGCAGCTAGGGATTCCTCAATACATGGCAAAGGGTATGCATCCTTATGTGTAATGTGATTTACTTGTCTGTAATCTACACACATTCTCAGGCTTCCATCCTCTTTCCTGACTAGAACTAGAGGAGCTGCCCAGAGACTACAACTATCCCTTATCACCCCTGCCTCTTTGATGTCACGCAACATCTCCTTGGCTTTCTGGTAGTGAGCTGGTGGTATAGGCCTGTACCATTCCTTGATGGGAGGATGGTTGCCTGTGGGGATATGGTGTTGCACTCCCTTAATCTTCCCAAAGTCAAGCAGGTGTTTGCTGAATACCTGTGCATATTCCTGGACTACCCGATGTACCCCCCGTTTCTGGTGAGCTGGAGTGGTGTCTGTCCCAACATGGATCTGCTGACACCAATCTTCCACCTTGGTTGCCTGGCCGTTATCCTCCACTGGTTGTGGGGGAGTTAAGGGCTCTGTCGTGTGAATAGAGTTATTATCTACAGCATGTAACTTGGCAACAGTGGCATAACGTGGTAATTTTACTTCATCTTCCCCCCCAGTTGAGAAGACGCACTGGCACCCTCCCATTGCGTACCTTCACTATCCCTCTGGCAGTTAAGAGTGTAGGTCTGTGTTCTGAACAAAGGGGTTCTACTACTGCTTGGTAGCTCTGTCCTCTCAGACCTATTGCTGCTCTACACCAAATAAGCATTTCACTCATTGGGGGTATCACAATGGGGTTGGGGTCTGTTACCCGTACATTACCAATCTCACCACCGGTCAGTTTCACTTGCTGCTGACACATCAGGGCCCAGATCTCCTTCTGGATCGCTCCCTTTTGCCTTGGTCTGGCAACATCGGCGAGCTGTTGGAGTAAAAACACAACCTCCTCCAAACAGTTACCAATAATGTTAGTGCCTAAAACTACATTCAATCCATTTTCCTCATAAACAGTCTTCACTACAAGAAGTCCCTGGTCCTTTAACTCCACCCTCCCCACTTTTACGTCTACGTTTTTAGCCCCCAGTAAGTCAAGAGGGAGGCCGTTAGAGGCGTATAAATGCAAAGTCAGGGTTTGGGGGTTGGAGACATGGACCAGTATCTATTGTAAAGAACATCAGGTATGATGGTTACCTGAGATCCGGTGTCAAGCAGGGCAGGTATTGCGATCCCGTCCAGTATGATGGACAGGAATGGTCTTCCTCCCACAAACCTGCGGTTCCAATCAGAGGGGCCTGATGAGTCTATTCCTGGGTGCTGGCCCTCGGACCCAGGGTTTGCTCGTTAAAAGGACTCTGTCGTGCGATGTGACCTTCCTTCTGGCAGCGGTAGCAGACGATCTCTCGTCGAGGATGATGCTGGTCGCTGGTCTTTCCTGGGGGTGGTGTGGTCCTCCTCTGCGGTGGCGACATCCTCCTTCTCCTCCGGTTTATCCAGGGGACATCCTCCGGGCAGTCAGCTAGCAGGATCTTTCCTTCTGTTTCCGTCCGCAGTTGCAGGGCACTCATTACAGTGGCCAGGTTTTTGGTCAGCTGGCTCACTTCTGAGCGCAAACAGTCCAGCTCAGTAGGGGGCGCTGCCTGCGCTTTGGCTTCAGCAACCAGCGGGGGGAAAGGAGGAGGCTGCTGGCGTTAGAGTGGCCTCCCCTGGGTGACGCTGGTTTGCCATCTCGGGCGTTTCCAGGGGTCGCAGTCCTTTTATAGCCATATCCTTAAGAGCATCAAAAGTAGCATCAGGTTGATCCAAGGACCACCAACGCACAGTCCTGCTTTCCGCTTGGGACCTCAGTCCCCGTAGAAATTGTTCTTTGAGCATTTTATTCTCATTGGTGACGCTCATGGGATTAACCTGTCTGAGAGCTCGCAGGGCCCCTTGTAGTCGGCAGGTGTAGTCCTGAATGCTGTCCTCCGGCCTTTGAGAACATTGGTATAATCTCATCCGGAGGTCTGTTTCAGTACAGTCCTCAAATGCAGTCTGTAACTTTAGGAAAATTGTGGGCACTGATTCCTGGTCTGCAGCTGACCACGTTTCTGCTTCTCTCTCCGCAGCACCAGTCAATTGTCCCACTACCACTGCAGCTTTCTGCTATTCTGACATTGAGTACATGTCCAGTATACTGCATATTTTTCGCTTGAACCCTGACAGGGTGTCTGGCTTGCCGCTGTACTGGGGAAGCCACTTTGCTCCAGGCATGTATGGCAGTGTCAGCGGTACTATCGGGGCCACAGGCCCAGGTGAGGGGGCAGCGGTTCCAGCCTGCGCGGCAGCACCCGTTGGTAAGTTATTGGGGCTATCGACATTTCTGCGCCTCCCTAGTGAAACGTGGCCTACCTTCTTCTGTAGGCCACAGCTCCGCTGGGTACACTTGCTTGCAGGACCTGCGTCGCCGGCGTTCCGACGTCAGGGCGCTCACTGGATCTTCCTGCCAGGACCTGCCACCGCGTCAGCGAGTGGGGGCGTGTCCAGAACTCAGCGCGCTTTTACAGGTACGCCTCCTAATTTTCACGCGGTAACGCTGTAAATGGCGGGCAATGGCGGGAAATCTTCACCACTATACGATATACAGTCTTTTAGCAAGGCACACAGTACCCGGTGGCAAAGGGCACAAGTTACTCCGTTACTGCAGGGCACGCAATCCTGTTCGTGATGCCAGAGAGATGAGCCGCCCTCCCAGGGTAGTGGGGGGTACTCGGATCCGAGCCTATTAACTCCTATGGGGGGATGTCACGGCAACACAGCTAGGTCCGTGGCCCTGGGCTCTCACCATAAATGGGGGATATTTACAGGGGAATAAATGTTTGTATGATGATTCGTGACACCACCTGTAGTACCTGGTCAGGGTGACCAGCGCTGCTGTGCAGATCCTCTGGAAGGGTGGTGTTGTGCAGCTAGATGTTAGGTCTCCTACAGGTGAGGCTGTGTCCTTCCAGGGTAGGTAGATGTGTATGGATGCAGGACGGAGGGGAACCTGGCAGGGTAGGACAAGAAGGTGGACACACACACAAGTCACTTTGGTACCTTTACTGAAGATGTTGCAGGCACATCCCGGAGCACTGTAGGGTGAAGGGTGCACATCCAGATTCTCCCGCTAAGTAGGTTTAAGGCCTCCTTGTTCCTTGCCTTTCCATAATGAGTTTCTGGCCTGCCTGCAGCTGGGCCTAACTTAATCTCTGTCCTGCACCCGGCTGACCTTGTGGTTGGACCTTCTCTTGAAGTACAGTGTCCCTGCTTGCAGGGCCCTGCTTGCCTGAACTCCGTCCTCCTGGCCCTGTTACGTATCAGCTCTGTGGTGCTCCTGGGACTTGTAGTCCTTCAGGAATTCTGGTGTTCTCCTAATGGGTCGTGGAGATCCCTATAGGCTCGGACCCGGAGTCCGGTTTATACTTGCTGGGTGAGCTGGTTAGGCTCTTCTGCCCCTTTGCTACTCTCCTCTTGCCTTCGGCCTACTCGGGCCCTCACACGATTATACACACTGGCAGTTGGTGGGCTGCCTCTTCTGCCGCTCTCAGAGCGTCGGCACGCTCCTAGCTCTCTAACTTGAGTTATTGAGTCTCTCACTGCAAACTCCACTCTGCTCTGCAGGCTAAAACTCTTCAGACTCTCTGACTTCCTGCCTTCACCCCCTTTTATATTCCTATCAGGCTCTTAGTCTTAGGAGAGGGGTGAAGGTGTGTGTATGTATAGTGAGACCTCTACTGGTACAATCCTTCATGCACCCTTCTGGATTTGTGGAACTGAGCGAAGCTGGTCTCCACACCTCCTTACTGTAAGGAATAGGATGTTACCTTTAGGTAAAATAAACAAAAAGCCTCATCGTGTCCTATAGTATAATTCAGTCCGTCTTGCAATGTTGTGGGTCTCCAGCCAATAGTCGTGACTTGCGGCTTATCATAGAAAATACATTTTGGCGACTCCTAAAATAGATAAAATCCTCAATTTATTTCAAATAATTTAAAAGATCATACAGGTTGGGGATACATCTCAACGCAGGGGCGGACATATCATTGGTGCAACCTGTGCAGCCACACAGGGGCCCAAGAGGTGAAGGGGCCCATTTATACCTCCAAAGCAGGTGCAATTTTGCATTTTTAGGAGATCCTGGGCTGCAAAGGGCCCATGTATTGTTCTTCCACAGGGGCCCTTTTCTGACTTTGTCCACCAGTGTCTCAACGCGTTTCTGGCAAAAGCCTCAGTGAATAAGGAAATTTCTTTTCGATGTTACCTTTAGTAGCCATTCAAACCCATTTGTGCCAACTTCTGTGCATGTTATCAGGCCAAAATCACCAGGGTATGTAAACTTTTGATCTGGGTCATTTGGATGTTTTGGGTTTTCATTATGATTTAAAAGAGAAAACACAGTAGTTTGACAATAAATGGCTTCACCCAACCACTAACCATGAGTGGAAAAAAAGTTTTTGTGTTATCATTTATATTCTCTGAAAAAAGGAAGAGAAAGCAAAAATTCTGCAGGGGTATGTAAACTTTTGAGCACAACTGTATGTATTGTCTTTTTTGATTGAATATTAATTTGTTGTTATAAAATTTGTAATTTTTATAACTCTTAAGCCTTCTTATTTGTATATTTTGGAGTTAACGCTTTTAGCTCTTTCCTCTGGTGAGTGGTCCAATTATCCCTCTTACCTCTATTGCTAATCATCTTAAAATCTGTGGTAACTAATTTAGTAAAGATATCAACCTGAGGACTGAGAGAGAAAGGAGGGAACGTGGTAGATTTAGTAGAAATTGGTGGAGGGGCAATACCTGTAGGTCTATTGTGAGATTAATTCTCCAATTTCAACTTACCTCTATGTCATCTGATTCAACCATGTGAAGCGGCCACCAGCTGCTGCACCCATGGAGTCTGAATGCAGAGTTGGCTAGCATCTTTCACTAATCAAGTCTATGGAAGTTATGGAAATAGGGTTCAGCTGTACATGTTAATTCCTATTTATGCAACTAGACAGGAAATAGCTCAACTTAGGCTACTTTCACACATCAGTTTTTTTGTGTCAGGCATAATCCGTCAAATACCTGAAGTGACGGATCCGGCGCTGAAATGAAAAAACTGATGCAACGGATCATTTTTTTTGCTGGATCCGACCTGAACTTTTGAACCCGGAAAAAAAAGTTTTGCAGCCAGAAAATGCAGGTTCGCATGTCCGGAGACCGGAATGTACATTTCCAAAACAGATGCAACGCAATGACATCAGGCGCGATCTGGCGCTAATGAAAGTCAATGCTAAAAAAACACATCCGGTATCGGATCCGTTTTTTTAAAAACACGCCGGATCACGCCTGACGTCAAAAAACTGATGTGTGAAAGCAGCCTAAGGCTGCTTTCACACATCCGTTTTTTTGTGTCAGGCATAATCCGTCGAATACCTGAAGGGACGGATCCGGCGCTGAAATGAAAAAACTGATGCAACGGATATTTTTTTTTGCTGGATCCGACCTGAACTTTTGAACCCGGAAAAAGAAGTTTTGCAGCCAGAAAATGCAGGTTCGCATGTCCGGAGACAGTGGAAAATGTAGTAGTAGTAGTAGTAGTAGTAGTAGTAGTAGTAGTAGTAGTAGTCCTTGATTTCCAGAATCCGGATCAGTCTTTTGACGGATTTCACAAAAGACTGGTCCGGTTCCATAGACTTCTATTATTTCCGGCTGCCTGATGCGCCGATTCAGGCACTATCAGGCGGGTCCGGTAAAAAGAAAAAACGTTGCAGTGACCGTTTTGTCCGGCCGCCGGAATTAACATTTCCGACGGATCCGGCCAAAAACTGATGCAACGCAACAACATCAGGCGCGATTCGGAGCTAATGAAAGTCAATGCCAAAAAAACGCATCCGTTTTTTTAAAAACACGCCAGATCGCGCCTGATGTCAAAAAACTGATGTGTGAAAGCAGCCTAAAACATAGCATATAACAGTATATACAGTGATTTACATAGACTACTATGTGCTGAGCGGAAACCTCTATGTGTGCACAGGACATGCTTTGTTGGTAAACATGTCAGCTTTTGATCTGTCCAAAAATTCATAAATGAAAATAGGTCTGGTGAGATTCCTCCCCACCCCTTCACCATAAGAATTATACAATTTTCTGAAGATATAATGTTTTTATGAATACTAGAATTGAGCAATACAAAAAAATTGTGGCACTATGTCAATATGATTTATGATGTGGTTACAATGTGCAGTGAAGCTTAGCTTTCCTGATAAAAACTGAGCACATGACAAATAGTAGTCTGCACTCATAGAAAAAAAGAAAAAAAAAGAACACGTCATGATTTTCAGCCTCAGAGAAAATATTGAACTGGAGGAGAATACAGATAAATGTTGACTGTTAAGGTGCCAGTACACTTCCATTCATTCAACAGCTATTCCTCCTGATCCATCCTCTTCCTCCACTCCATTTACAAACTTGGTTCAGTACAGTGTTTTGTGTCTTCAGTTGGGTCTAAGCCAATGTTGGACATTTATCCTGCCAATAATAAGATAGAAAATTGAAATTCAACTTGCCCAATATTTTTCTTCCCATCATCTATGTATACATGCAAGAATGGAGTAAAGAAATCCAACAGTGAAGTAAAAAAAGATAGTTTATTTAACTGAATATATAAGAGTTTTCCAGTTCCATGATCAAGACCAAAGTCAGTGCAGCCGTCTACCAGGAACTTTTAGAGCACTTAATGTTTCCCTCTGCCAAAAAGCTTTTTGGAGATGGAAATTTCATTCTTCAGCAGGACTTGGCACCTGTCCACACTGCCAAAAGTACCAATACCTGGTTTAAAACCAACAGAATCACTGTGCTTGATTGGCCAGCAAACTCGCCTGACCTTAACCCCATAGAGAATCTATGGGGTATTGTCAAGAGGAAGATGAGAAATATCAGACCCAACAATGCAGACTAGCTGAAGACTGATATCAAAGCAACACTTCAACAGTGCTATAAACTGATCGCCTCCATGCCATGCCGCATTAATGCAGTAATTGATTCAAAAGGAGCCCTGACCAAGTATTGAGTGCATTTACTGAACATACATTTCAGTAGGCCAACATTTCAGATTTTAAAATTATTTTTCAAGCTGATGTTATAAAGTATTCTAATTTACTGAGATAATGACTTTTGGGTTTTCATTGGCTGTAAGCCATAATCATCAACATTAACAGAAATAAACAGTTGAAATACATCACTCTATATAATATATGAGTTTCACTTTTTGTATGGAAGAACTGAAATAAATTAATTTTTCGATGATATTCTAATTTTGAGAGAAGCACCTGTAAATATAAAGTGACAGTGCACCAAGTCCATTTAACAAAGAGATTCATGTGGCCGCATCAATGCAAGAAAATAAGTAATGCATATATTATATTTATCACAATATTAAGGTATAGTGGCATTGACTGCAGCAGCATGAATCTCACAGTAAGTGGTTGCTCTTACCCATATCTGACTCCGTGGTGTCGCACACACTGCCCCAACGCGCGCTTCGCATGGGCTTCCTCAGGGGGTTGTGGGATGCAAGTGGTTTTTGGTCAACTGTTTTAAACAGTACAGTATATCCTAATGTCTGGGTCAGCCTCCACCGACTTGGGGAGTAATGACGGCCTGCTGTCACGGCAGTCGGTCCTCAGCAGAATAAAAAGGGGAAAGTTGTGGAAGGGATACAGGATCAGCTGGTCTCAATAAGCAATGTCCAGACCTCAGGTGCAACAGGAAGAAAAACTTCACTAGCTGATGATGATGATGATTACTTCCCTTCCCAGTTATTCAGTACACTGAGCCAACATCCCCTCATGGTGTGATGAACCCAGCTCTTTTCCAGCAATGTGTAGCAGCTCTCCTCACTCCTGCTGCATATAGCACTACATGTGTACTAAAACTTCTCATCTCAGCCTGGACCTTGGTATCCATGGCACTTCAGGCTTACACGAAACTTCCTTAGCTCTCTTCCCACCGCTGACAACTAAGGATCCTGTTAAGACATCTCTCCTTGAATCGTTAACTGATGTCATCTGGCAGTTGGGCACTTCTTGAACAGCGCAGGACACCATGTCCCCTGTGGATGCACAGATTTTGCTGTAGTCAGGACAGTGACTACAACAAAGGCACTGGCTGGTCTCCTTAATCCTAAGTGACAGAGCTAATTTGGTACGTAATGACCAGGCCAATTTTTACAATTCTGACTACAGTCACTTTATGAGGTTATAGCTCTGGAACGTTTCAATGGATACCACTGATTCTGAGAATTTTTTTTCGTGACATATTGTACTTCATGTTAGTTATAAAATTTCTTCGATATGATTTACTTTTATTTATGAAAAAAATGGAAATTTGGCAAAAATTTTGAAATTTTTCAATTTTCAAACTTTTAATTTTTGTGCCCTTCAATCAGAGAGTCATATTACACAAAATAATTAATAAATTACATTTCCCATATGTGTAATTTACATTAGGACAATTTTGGAAACACAATTTTTTTGTTAGGACATTATAAGGGTTGACCAGAGGTTTCTCATTTTTCCAACAAAATTTACAAAACCATTTTTTAGGGATCACCTCACATTTGAAGTGGGTTTGGGGGGGTCAATATGACAGAAAATACCCAAAAGTGACACCATTCTAAAAACTACACCCCTCAAGGTGCGCAAAACCACATTCAAGAAGTTTATCAGGTGCTTCACAAGAACTAAAGCAATGTGGAATGAAAAAATGAACATTTTACTTTTTTCACAAAAAATTTACTTTGGAACCAAACTTTTTTATTTTCACAAGGGTATCAGGAGAAAATGGACCACAAAATTTGTTGTTGTGCAATTTCTCCTGAGTACGCCGATACCCCGTATGTTAGGGAAAGCCACTGTTTGGGTGCATGGCGGGGCTCAGAAGGGAGGGAGCACTGTTTGACTTTTTGAACCCAAAATTGGCTGTAATCAATGGCGGGCGCCATGTCGCGCTTGGTGACCCCCTGATGTACCTAAACAGTGGAAACCCCCCAATTCTAACTCCGACCCTAACACAGCCCTAACCCCAAACTTAATGCCAACACATCCTTAACCCTAATCCTAACCCTAACCATAACCCTAACCACAACCCTAACCCCAACATCACCCTAACCCAACACCACAATCCTAACTCCAACACAACCCTAACCCCAACACAACTCTAACCCCAACCCTAACCCTAGCCCCAACCCTAATCCTTGCCCAACCCTAACCCTAGCCCAACCCAAACCCTAGCTTTAACCCCAACTATAACACCAACCATAACCCTAACCGTAGCCCAATCCTAACCCTAGCTATAACCCCAACTATAACCACAACACCCTAACCCTAGCCCCAACCCTAAACCTAGCCCAACCCTAACCCTAGCTATAACCCCAACTATAACCCTAACCCTAGCCCAACCCTAACCCTAGCTATAACCCCAACCATAACCCTAACCTTAGCCCCAACCCTAACCATAGCTATAACCCCAACAATAAGCCCAACTATAACCCTAACCCTAATAGAAAAATGGAAATAAATACATTTATTTTATTTTATTATTTTTACCCAACTTAGGAGTTGATAAAGGGGGGTTTGATTTACTATTTTTTCATTTTGATCACTGTGATAGGGTATATCACAGTGATCAAAATGAACCAATAGGAGAAATCTCCTTTTGTTGCCGGGTGCTGGCTGGCAGATCTCGACGGGCGCACTGCGCATGTGCCCGCCATTTTTTCCCTGGAAGAAGACGCCGAGGGCAGGGGGACACAGCCGGACGGACCTGGGAACATCGCAGGTACCGGGTGGGCTAGGGGGACCCCATTTCTCTCTCCTCTGGTATGCTAGATCACTTCAGAGAGAAAGAAATAAATTGGAAATCTGACTTTTTTTTGCAGCAACAATGGGGACGGTAATAACCGACCTGAATCATGTTCACCAGGGTCTCAGCTAACCCGGTAGGCGAGAACCTGGAGAAATTCCGACGCTGGGGGGTTGCTATACACTTATTTCTTAGCATCGTTAAAAGCGACGCTGAGGAATAGGTACCCTTAACTGCTGCCGTTAAAACGTGTATCGGTGGGCGTTAAGGGGTTAATCTCTAGCACCACCCAATCCCAGGGGTACAGGGTTGCTTCCCCTGAGCTTAGTAGTTGTCCTGTAGGGGCTGCTACCCACCAGACTTCCCAATAGCCCTTACACTAATCACATGTTTGTGTGTAAAAATGGCTGAAGAGCTGGCTTCTCATACCATCAGAGTTCACAGACATTTGTGACACCTGTCTTTGCAGGGCGCCACACTAAGAGAGAAGCACAATGAGTCCAGGTGACGCATGAAGACGTCAAATCCTTATCTTACATAATGACAGCTTACTTCTGTGCCAGTTATACATTAGTTATGTCACTAAAATCCAATGTCAACACAGTTCCTGAAAAAGCATTTACATTACAACGCATATGATCACATGTGCTTGAATTGAAATAAAATGTCTGGTTTCCTTGTGAGGATCCCTTTAAATGCACATTCAAACCAGAATCCTTTTTCATAATCCTATATCATAATGCATAATGCTTGAATGGCACTTAATGGGTGATATACAGAGTTTGTGTTATGTGTACGGAACAAATTAAAAATTAAGCAAAAAATCAGATGTAAAGGAAAACAGAAGTTAGTTTAAAGAAGCACTCCCAAATTTTTTTCCCTACTATATATCTAATTAATGTAGTGTAGGTGTGTTCATATGCTTACCGATCGCCTTCTCCGATTTCCAACGCTACTCAGGTCCTTTTGTAAGTCACATGGCCTGAAATCAGACTGCCTGGATCACACAGCAAGTTATAGGTGGACAAAAAGTCACTTTCACCATGTAATATCTTCCCGCCTGATAATAAAATTAGAATTTTATTAAGTCCAGCCCCAGACTTATAAAATATTCAATTCAATATCTTGATTATACAGCTATTTCTATCATGGATTTTCAAAGTAAGTTTATCTATTTATTAATGTATGCAGTTTGTATTGTAAAATCTGGTGACAGATATACTTTAAAATACAGCTCCATGTTTGGTGCTGCTTTACAAAATGCATCAAGCTTTTTCTATAACAGGGGTGCACAACCTTTTTTGGGCAAGGTTCACATTGTCTTACTGAACCAATACCAAGAGCCGCCACAATGAAAATGAGAGGGGATATTAAATTCTGTGACATTTACGATATATCGAGAGTATACACAATAAATGTTTCATAGGTGGAAATTCTTCTTACAGGAGTCCTAACGCCACCAATCGGCAGTCTAGTGGTACAATGGTTTCGGAAAGTATTCAGACCCCTTTAAATTTTTCACTCTTTGTTTCATTGCAGCTATTTGGTAAATTCAAAAAAGTTCATTTTTTTTCTCATCAATATACAGTGTGCACCCCATCTGACTGAAAAAAAAAAACAGAAATGTACCTTTCATCTGATTATGTAACTGACTCGATAAGTACATTACACAGTATTTAAAGAGAATTTCTGAATCTGAGAAATGATATTTACATGCAATCTGCAGGTAAATAGAGTTTCAATCTAATTTAGTCGGCTACAGTGAGAATATGACATTTTATTGTCCCTGCAGCTGCTGGCTTCCAGTCACTATACAGTGAGCATGCTATAATCAGTCCCCTGAAGTTTGATTAACAGCCTGCTCTGCACACTCACACCGCAGAGAAGGCTGTCAGAAATGATTACAGCACTTTCATTGAATAGTCAGTGGTGACTGTAACCGCTCCCTGAACTGTGATAGTTCAGTGCCGACAGCTGTCTGTGACAGCTGAGAGGCACCGAAAGGTGCAGGGACCCATGCCGTCGGTCCCCGCACCCAGATCGCTGTGATCGATCAGTCAATCTGACTGACTGATCACAGCATGATCACGCAGGAGATGCTGAAATATCAGCACTTCCTGCCCGATCAGTCCAGCAGCTCAGCGCTGCCAGTAGCTGAGCTTCTGTGCTAACATCCAGGAGTGATGTCCACGCTGCCCCTGGCTGTTAACCCTCTAATTGCTGCAATTAAGCGCGATCGCAACGTTCTTGAGGGAGGCAGAGGGACGGGAGATCCCTCTGCCTTCAGATCGGCGTCACCACGACGTCTTTAAGGGGCCCAAACGTTGCCATGGTGACCTGGGGTTGTCATGACGACCCTCGGGTAATCAAGCTACAAAAAGCCTCTGAAATCATGCTCACGGCATAGTGTCAGAAGCTTTGAGTATAGGTATAATGCTCTGCAATGCATTATACCTGCTATCAAAGTGAAATAAGTGAAAGTCCCATAAAGGGACTATGTAAAAAAGAAAACATTTTGTAAAAAATATGTAAAAAAAAAATACAAAATAATAATAATAATAGAAAAATTCACTAATAAATACTAATTTTTATGTAAAAAAAATAAACAAAAAAAGTACCCGTTTGGTATCGCTGCGTCGAGAACAATCCGATCTATAATAGAGTCACACTAGTTATCCCTTCAGTGAACGCCGTAAAAAAAGAAAATTATGCTTTATCATCATACTGCTTGGAAAAAGTGTTATAAAACGCGATCAAAAAGACGAATTTAAATAAAAATAGTACCGCTGAAAACACCATCTTGTCCCGCAAATAACAAGCCACCATACAGCTCCATCAGCGGAAAAATAAAAAAGTTATAACTTTCAGAATTAAGCAATGTAAAAATAATTATTTTTTCTATAAAAGTTTTTATTGTGTAAAAGCGCCAAAACATAAAAAACTATATAAATGAGGTATCGCTGTAACCGTACTGACCCAAAGAATAAAACTGTCTTATCAATTTTACCACCCACAAAACGGAGAAAAAAAAATCAAGAAAAAAAATAAATTCCTGAATTGCTGGTTTTTGTTCATTCTGGCTCCACAAAAATCAGAATAGAAAGCGATCAAAAAATGTTATGTGCCCGAAAATGGTACCAATAAAAAAGTCAGCTTGTCTCGCAAAAAACAAGCCTTCACATGACTCTGTGGGCCGAAATATGGAAAAATGATAGCTCTCAAAATATGATGATGCAAAAACTTCTCACAAAAAAAAATTTCTATTAGTTTGTGAAAGAAGCTAAACATAAAAAAAGGATATAAATCTAGTATCACTGTAATCACACCAACCCGAAGAATAAAGTCGCTTAATCACTTATACCACACGAGGAACGGTGTAAAAAATAAATAACACCAATTCTTCACCTGCTGTGGATTTGTTCATTCTGCCTCCCAAAGATCGCAGTAAGGCTCGGCGCACATTTATTCTGTGCTCTACGCTGAGCGCTTGCATTGGGGTTTCCATGTAAATCTCTGAAATACGTGATTCAGACAGAGCCACCGGCGGAAGATTCCCTAGAATGAGGCATTGAACTGTGAACGACATAGGACCTGTGATCTGGCAGTGTCCATCTTTTTCGTCGTGCATAAAAACGCAGTCAACCATAGTTTTTTGCACCTCTGAAAGGAAGGACGATGCTGAAAAGAGGCTAGACAGAGTCCAAGAGTAACTCTGCTGCCTCATTATAGTGAATGGATTCCTCAGGGGTTTCATCTGTCACGTAGCTCGTAGATTTAGATGGAAACCCCAAAGTATGTGCTCAGCGTAGAGCGCTGGATAAATGTGATCACAAACGTTATGTAAAATGTTTCCAATAAAAGCTTCAACTCAATCCACAAAAAAAGTCCCCACTCAGGTCTGTCATCTGTTAACAGAAATAAGGAGGCTTCCACGTTACTAGTAGTACAAAGGCTCTGGAAAAGCCAAAAGAAATTCAGCAAATTCTGCGCTCCCAAATCCAAATGCTCCCCCTTGCTTTTGAGCTCCAGTGTGCATAAACCACCTTTAGCATTTACATTTGGCAGGGGTATAATTTCTAAAATGGAGTCCCTTGGGGGTGGATTCTGTTCTCTAGCACTTAGGGGGCTCTGTATATGGAGTCCGCAAACTATTCTAGGAAAATCTGCGCTCCAGGAGGCAAATAGCGCTCCATCCCTACCCAGACTCTCCATATGGCTAAGCAGTACTGAACAGCCACATATGGTGCATTTCTATATTTAGTAGAAATTGTGGACACATGCTGGTGCCAATTTTACCCGCTTCTTGTGTGAAAATGTTAAATCTGGGGCTAAAACAAAATTTTTGTGGTAAAAAAAGGAAATTATTTTTTCTTCACTGCCCAATGGTATAAAATTCTGTGACACACACTTGGTATCAATATGATCATTACACCCCTACATTAATTCATTGAATGGTATAAATTGTAAAATAGGGCTACTTATGAAGCGTTCTACTGTTCTGGCACCTCAGGGGTTCTCCCAGTGGGTCATGGCACCCTCAAACCATAACAGTAAAATCTGCACTATAATATGGCGCTCTTTCCCTTTTGAGCTTTGCACTGTGCCTCAAAAGTAGTTTTCACCCACACATGCGGTATTGGCACACTCAGGAGAAATTGCACAACAAATTCTGGGGTCCATTTTCTCCTGTTATCCTAGAAAAATTTGTGGGAAAAATTTGTTTTTTTTTTTAATTTTCTTAGCTCTGTTATGAACTTCTGTAAAGCACCTGGTGGTACAAGATGCTTACCACACACCTAGATAAGTTCCTTGAGGGGTCTAGTTTCCAAAATTGTATCACTTGTGGGGGTTTCCACTATTTAGGCACTTCAGGGGCCCTCCAAAAGTGACATGACATCTGCTCTCGATTTCAGCCAATTTCATGTTCAAAAAATCAAACCTTTCTCCTTCCCTTCTTGGTCCTGCTGTGCGCCCAGACAGTGGTCTTCCTCCACACATGGGGTATCGGCAAACTCAGGAGAAATTGTACAACAATTTTTGGGTCCATTTCCTCCTGCTACCTTTGTTAAAATAAAAAATTTGGTGCTAAAATATGATTTTTGAGGAAAAAATGTGATTTTTAATTTTCACGGCTCTACATTATAATCTTCTGTGAAGCACCTGGGGGTTCAACGTGCTTACCATGCATCTAGAAAAGTTCCTTGGGGTCTAGTTTCCAAAATGGGGTCACTTATGGAGTGTTTCCACTGTTTAGGTACATCAGGGTCTTTCCAAACGCGACATGGCGTCCGATCTCAGTTCCAGCTTATTTTACGTTCAAAACCTCAAATGGTGCTTCTTCCCTTCCGAGCCCTGCCGTGCGTCTATGAGTGGTCTTCCCCCACACATGGGATATCGGTGCACTCAGGAGAAATTGCACAAGAAATTTTGTGGTTCATTTTCTCCTCATACCGTTGACAAAATAAAAAAAAATTCCGTCCGAAGTAAAATTTTTGTGAAAAAAAGTTAAATGTTAATTTTTTTCCTTCCACATTGCTTCAATTCTTGTGACGCACCTGAAGGGTTAACAGACTTCTTGAATGTGGTTTTGAACACCTTGAGGGGTGCAGCTTTTAAAATGGTGCCACTTTTGAGTATTTTCTGTCATATAGGCCCCCAAAGTCACTTCAAATGTGAGGTGGTCCCTAAAATAAATGGTTTTGTAAATTTTGTAGGAAAAATTTGAAATTGCTGGTCAACTTTTAACCATTATAACTTCCTAAAAAAAAACTATGTTTCAAAAATTGTGCTGATGTAAAGTAGACATGTGGAAAATGTTATTTATTAACTATTTTGTGTGACATAATGCTCTGATTTAGGGGCATAAAAATTAAAAGTTTGAAAATTGCTAAATTTTCAAACTTTTTGCCAAAATTACATTTTTTTCACAAATAAACACAAGAAATTTTGAAGAAATTTTACTACTATCATAAAGTACAATATGTCACGAAAAAACATTCTCAGAATCAGTGGGATCCGTTGAAGCGTTCCAGAGTTATAACCACATAAATTGACAGTGGTCAGATTTGAAAATTAAGGCCTGGTCATTAACCTACAAAGTGGCTTGGTCCTTAAGGGGTTAAGTTGGAATTTCTATGTAAATTGAATTCCAGCAACAAATACATGATGCACTATCAAATAAATTTGGCAAGAGATGCCAGTTTTGATAATTTCCAAATATTATGGCCACATTCAATTAAGCTTTCTTATATAGCGTTATTAATTTCCACGGCGCTTTAAAGATACCATCATCACTGTTCCCATCGGGGCTCACAGTCTAGCTAGATTCTCTATCAGTATGTCTTTGGAGTGTGGGAGGAAACACATGCAAACATGGGAAAAGCATCAAACTTCTTTTATATGTTGTCCTTGGGCTAGCCACCATACTGCCCAGATATCAGTACCTGCTAACAATAGTTTAATATGTTAGTGTCTAAGCAGATAGCCAGAGGCAATACACGTTGACAAGTTCATTTTCATTACTGTGTTGGATAAACCAAGTAATTTAGTGCATTCCATGTTGGAATTACAATTCCAAAGTACAGCGACTAAGGCTAATGCTTCTTAAACCTAGCCATTAAGCAGCACTTATTTTTGCTCATCTAAGGAATTAATGAAATTAAAATTTTCTGAGTTCTCCATTTATTAGATGTCTTAAAGGGTAACGTTCAAGTATCTTTTCAGAATAATCTGTCCTGTGTGTTTACATGAAGAATGACACTGTTTCTGGCTATTGTATGACTTATGCTCTGAATTTTCTATTTCTCTCCAGATTCTACCTCTTAATTTGCAATTCAGTCTAAGTTGGTGACACAGACAGGTACCGTATTTCTGCTCTTCTTTACTTTTTTAGCACACAGAGACAATCAGCAGTATATGGAGCTGTGTGGCTGTGACTCAAGTTCTGGGGTGAGTTAAAAGACTTGTTAGAAAGCTCAGCATGAGCTATTTGTGTTTCCCACTGTTTGTTCTATCATTGTCCTCCTCACTTTTTCTCCGCTTCTCTCCATAGATTAAAATGTACTCTTTCACATGACACCACATGGAGCTGGCAGTCGCCTTGTCTGAGCAGGACAGAAATGAGCTGTTTTTCAAAATGGATGATAAATTCAAGACGAAGAAGTGTCTTATAAGTGTGGAAGAAGCAGATTGCTCTGATAAGATATATTACTAAGTTTCTTATATTTGTCTGCACTATTGATTTATGCAAAGTTTGTTGAAAGTACTGTTCCATTTTAAGCATCTTTTTTGGGCTCTATATTATGCTGGAAACACACATGCAGTGTATTTTGATACTGTTAATAAGTCATGTGAATCCAACAGCTTAAGCCTAAAGCTGCCCAAAGACATAAGTTAGTTCTCAATAGTTTTTGCCAATTTCTCTTTGCCTCCCAAAACAGCTAATATTAAATGAAAAATAATTTAGACTACTTGAATTTCTTCTAATTGCCGCAATTTAATTCTCCCCAAGGTGTCTGATATACATAACACACTAATTGTTATTTGTTTGATGAAACCGCTTTAAAATTTTAGCTATATACATATACAATGGGCAAACATGCCAGCCTGCACATATCTCAGAACGCCAACAGATGGAGTGCTTTAGATACAAGCTGCTCTTATTGTTTAAATCTGTAAATTACCTGCACAGTGGACTATCTCATTACTTAATCTGGCTTGCAAAATCCATGAAAATTAAGAAAAAAAAAGTCATTTAGATTCATGAAACTGATTTTCCATCACAGCCAGAGGCCTCAATAATGCCTCCACAAGTGCCATTGTTGCCTGTAAATTATGGATGAGACTGAATGTTGAGCAGAAGATGACAATGCAGCTACACTGTGGTTAATGGAAAAGCTCTGAGCTCCACCACCATGGCAATGAAAGGTTTTATTAATAAGTGGATGCACTTCACAATAAGCAAGTCTGCCCTGCTGAACACTGGTATCCTGACATAACCAGTCACCTGACAACAGTAGCCCATAAGTGGCCTCTGATCGGCTGCAGTCTGTACTATTCCATCACAGGAAAGAGTGATTTTTTAGCATAGTGAAGGCTGCCGTTGTTCAATGGCCGTTGTTTGGCTGCAGTGGTCACATGGTTTATTTCTGGATACCGGAGGAGGGCATTAAAAGACTGAAAAAATTGGAAGAATGACGTTGGACTGGAAGCTAAGTATAGAGTTCATTTTTTCCTGAGCCCTGTGGCTAATAAGCAGAGGATGTCCAGTAGTGGTGTCAAGCTGGGTGAAGGATAAGTAAGTGCACAACAATGAGAAGAGGGAATGGGGAGCCCAAACACTAGGGAAGAGGGGAGTGGAGAACCCTAGGCAGATCTAAAATAACCCTGTCTGCCCTAAATGTCCCTATATAGGTTCTGCACCTATCGCCGAGCAAGAACCTAATCCCTGCCTGACTCTAGCGATAGGCCCTACATAGGGAAGGGATGGGGTTAGCACTAGTCAGTCCCCATTATTAAAAATACAGAGAAGGTAGACAAATGGAGGTGAAAACACGTAGCTTGAGAAGACAACCGAGATGTCACGCCAGCAATCCTCCAAGGGTCTTCAGGTAAGACACTAACTGACTGCAAGAGCTTCCAGCAAGACTGAGGCAGGTATGAGCTAACAACTGCACCATGCTGCAGCAATTGAATGTAACATAGTAACATAGTTATTAAGGTTGAAGGAAGACTTTAAGTCCATCTAGTTCAACCCATATCCTATCCTAACCTGCCCTAACATGTTGATCCAGAGGAAGGCAAAAAAAACCCAAGTGGCAAACAGTAAGCTTCACATTGGGGAAAAAAATTCCTTCCCGACTCCACATACGGCAATCAGACTAGCTCCCTGGATCAACGCTGTATCTAGGAAACTAGTGAATATAGCCTGTAATATTATACTTTTCAAGAAAGGCATCCAGTCCCCTCTTAAATTTTAGTAAGGAATCACTCATTACAACATTAGACGGCAGAGAGTTCCATAGTCTCACTGCTCTTACAGTAAAGAATCTGCATCTGTGATTATGGCTAAACCTTCTTTCCTCCAGACGTAGAGGATGCCCCCTCGTCCCCGTCACAGGTCTAAGAGTAAAAAGATCATTAGAAAGGTCTTTGTACTGTCCCCTCATATATTTGTACATTGTAATAAGATCACCCCTAAGCCTTCGTTTTTCCAAACTAAATAACCCCAAGTGTAATAACCTGTCTTGGTATTGCAGACCCCCCAATTCTCTAATAACCTTGGTCGCTCTTCTCTGCACCCGCTCCAGTTCAGCTATGTCTTTCTTATACACCGGAGACCAGAACTGCACACAGTATTCTAAGTGTGGTCGCACCAGTGACTTGTATAGAGGTAAAATTATGTTCTCCTCATGAGCATCTATGCCTCGTCTAATGCATCCCATTATTTTATTTGCCTTGGCAGCAGCTGCCTGACATTGACCACTAAATGTGAGTTTGTCGTCCACCCATACACCCAAGTCTTTTTCAGTGACAGTTTTGCCCAGTGTTTTACAATTAAGCACATAATTATGCATCTTATTTGTTCTACCCAAGTGCATGACCTTACATTTATCCCCATTAAAGCTCATTTGCCATTTATCAGCCCAAGCTTCTAGTTTACATAAATCCTCCTGTAATATAAAATTATCCTCCTCTGTATTTATTACCCTGCAGAGTTTAGTGTCATCTGCAAATATTGAAATACTACTCTGTATGCCCCCTACAAGGTCATTAATAAATATGTTAAAGAGAAGCGGCCCCAATACTGACCCCTGTGGTACCCCACTGCTAACCGTGACCCAGTCCGAGTGTGCTCCATTAATAACCACCCTTTGTTTCCTATCCATGAGCCAGTTCTTAACCCACTTACACATATTTTCCCCTATCACCATTGTTCTCATTTTATGTATCAACCTTTTGTGTGGCACTGTATCAAAAGCTTTTGAGAAGTCCATGAACACCACGTCCACTGCATTCCCTTGGTCCAGTCCTGAACTTACCCCTTCATAAAAGCTTATCAGATTAGTCTGACAAGAACGGTCCCTCGTAAACCCATGCTGATACTGTGTCATGAGGTTATTCAGCTTCAGATACTCCAATATAGTATCCCTTAAAAAACCCTCCAGGATTTTACCCACAGTAGATGTTAAGCTCACTGGCCTATAATTTCCAGGTTCAGTTTTTGCCCCCTTTTTGAATATTGGCACCACATTTGCTATACGCCAGTCCTGTGGTACAGACCCAGTTATTATGGAATCTTTAAAGATTAAAAATAAAGGTCTATCTATAACTGTACTTAATTCCTGCAGTACTCGGGGGTGTATCCCATCCGGGCCCGGGGATTTGTCAACTTTAGTGATTTTTAGACGCCGCCGTACTTCCTGCTGGGTTAAGCATGTGACATTTAATGGAGAAATTTTTTTATCTCTGATCATGTTATCTGTCATGGGATTTTCTTGTGTAAATACAGTTGAAAAAAAGTCATTTAGCATATTGGCTTTTTCCTCATCCTCATCCACCATTTCACCCAGACTATTTTTAAGGGGACCAACACTATCATTTTTTAGTTTCTTGCTATTTATGTAGTTAAAGAATATTTTGGGATTATTTTTACTTTCTCTGGCAATGAGTCTCTCTGCCTCAATCTTTGCTGTCTTGATTTGCTTTTTACAGAATTTATTCAGTCTTCTGTATTTATTTAATGCCTCTTCACTACCTACTTGCTTTAATTCCCTAAACGCTTTCTTTTTGTCCCTTATTGCGCCCCTTACAGCTCTATTTAGCCATAGTGGTTTCCTCCTAATTCTAGCATGTTTATTCCCATAGGGTATATACTGTGCACAGGTCCTATTCAGGATACTAATAAACGTCTCCCATTTTCTTTGTGTATTTTTATGTCTCAGGATATCGTCCCAGTTTATTGCACCAAAATCATCTCTCATCCGTTGGAAATTTGCCTTCCTGAAGTTTAGTGTCCTTGTAACCCCTTGACTAAACATCTTATTAAAGGATACATGAAAGCTTATTATTTTGTGATCACTATTACCCAAGTGACCCCCAACCCTTATATTTGATATGCGGTCTGGCCTGTTGGATAATATTGGGTCTAGCAGTGCCCCCCCTCTTGTTGGGTCCTGAACTAGTTGTGAAAGGTAATTGTCTCTCATAGTTGCCAAAAACTATTTAAACCTTCAGCACAGGTGTGAGACTAGCAGCAGAAGGTGGAGGCGACTATCGGGTTCTAGAGGGAGAAGGATATCGCTCCACAACAGAGATGCAAAACTCAAGAAGGTGCTTGAGCTAAACGCACACACCTTCTACAGCCGAATCCAGGATGACTGTCTGTCACACCTGACACACCAATGACAAGTAGACACCTCCTTTAAGATAAGAACAAGGAACCTGTTCCTAGTTTACTGCAGTAAGGCCTTCTGTAGAAGTTGCACTTATAAGGTTATGTTTTCCTGCAAAATAGCAAGAATCATACTATAACTGTGTACTGTTTTAGGAGCTTGACCAAAATACTCAACAAAATTGCTAAGGAGTATTTTTACCCAACTGTAAAATATGTAGTGTGATCTCTGTGGCAGGTTTTCTGTGCAGATTTTTGGGCCAAAACCAGCAATTGTGGCTTTTTTTTACACCTAGCTCAAAGTGACCACAATAAAGGCAGCTCCTGTACTCATCACCAGCCCTATAATTCATTTCTGATGGTGACCTCTACTGGTCCCATCATATTCTGCTCTCTACAACGTCACTGATCACTTTCCTACTACTGAAACCACTGATACCAATGACGTCAGTAAGTGCTTGCAGACTATATCCATTGGATATCAGCAGTTACTGGAACAGGAGTAAAGGGCACAGAAACAAAGGCTAAGAAATTATAGATTATCAAAAAATGAATTCTGGGCTTCTAAAGTGTAGGTTCACTTTAAATTGCAGGGGAATTTCATTTTCATCTTGAGTTGGTCTTTTTGGTTTCGGCCATTTTTGCAGGGGGCATACAAAGAAATCAGAAGGCACCATAGCAGTTCTAATTGGACCCCTCTAAAAATAATAATAATAATAATTAATACTAGCTTGGCCTGTGTGAAATTTTCACACATTGGTCGTTGGTGGCGCAGGCAATTTAAAAAAAAGTAAGCTAGTCAAATGTAAATGTATTTCATGAGATGTTGAACATAGACAGGTATTTAGATATGTAGCTTGGTAATACAATAAATTGGTTTGATAAGTAGAGGCCAAAAAATGTCTTCCGGTTGAGGTGCCACCTGCAGGTCATTGTGTCTTTCTGTAGGTTTATGAAAATAAATGTTTAACCTGTATTTAGTGATAAAATCGTGAATGTGTGGTTTGTTTGGCTCTTTTCTTGCTGAAGGGAGCAAGTTTACCTTTCAAATGGTGTATCATTTGTGTGTGTGGGGCGAAGTAATCAGCGAAAAAGCAGTGCATGTATACAAATGTGTTAGCTTATGTGACTCACCTGCAGTGAAGTGTGCAATCCTCCAATGTGCCTGAAATATGCTGGGCAAGCACTTAGGCAAGCTGGAAAGACCCCAAGGCAAATGTTTGGATTTGTTTGTGATGTCTGTAAGCAGCTTTGTGGTAGTGTGCTTTGGGGTAGTGTGCTGCCACCTGCAGGTCATTTGACCTTTCAAATGGTGTATCATTTGTTTGTGTGGGTGGAGTATGAATGGAGCAAGTGTACAATTCAATAGGCAGTGCATGTTTACAAATGTGTTTGCTTATGTGTCTCACCTGCAGTGAAGTGTGCAATCCTCCAATTTGGCTAAAAGAGGCTGGCCAAGCAGTTTGGCAAGCTGGAAAGCCCACAAGGCAAATGTTTGGACTTGTTTGTGATGTCTGTAAGCAGCTTTGTGGTAGTGTGCTTTGGGGTACTGTGGTGCCACATGCAGGTCATTTTTCCTTACTTCAGGTTTATGAAAACTAATGTTTAAACTGTATTTTGTGATCAAATCGTGGATGTGTGGTTTGTTGGGCTATTTTCTTGCTGAAGGGAGCAAGTTTACCTTTCAAATGGTTCATCATTTGTATGTGTGGGTGCAGTATGAACGGAGATACAAAGTAATAACCGAAAAAGAATGTTTAGAAATAACAGAATAGATTCGGTGAGGTAACAGAAGAACATACTATATCTCACAACTTTTCAGCCTTTACAAAGGCATTTTCCATGGAAATAGAAAGCAGGTTAAAGCCAGAGGTCTAAACCAGATCAGCTAACATGTATAAACATCTAAAAATATACTGTATCTTTATTAATAACTTATTAAAATAAAAGGGATAATGATACCAAACAGACACAATAATAAATCAGACTAGTTGGACTGCCTAACCAGAGTTAGGCAGTCCAGCTAATCTGATTTATTATTATCATTAATTGCTAGTTATTCAGGTTATTTTATATTTTTGTGAGCCCTGTAGGTTCACTGTGGATGGGTATATCCCCAAGTTTGGAATGTCTTGATATTGCATTCATTGATGTCGGTTACCTTTCCTTGATCATTGTGTTTTTTTCTTGGTTTGGTGGTTATTTACAAATACACACCAGTTCCACAAGTATGACTGATATGTTGAAGTCTAAATTGGGGTTCTAACATATGATAGTACGTGTTCTTTATTTCCTGCTTTCCTTTCTAACACAGGGCGGAATAGAGATATTAGAGACAGCCGCCAAGAAGCGGGGTGCCACTGTCGTTGTATATAGCGTGCCAACCTCCGCTGATAGGCAGGAATTAAGAACAGGTCCTCCACTAGGGCTTTGATAGCATATCTATTTTTCTTTTTCTTATATTGTTGAATTTATTGTATATGTGTTGTGTCTGTTTGGGATCATTATCCCTTTTTGTTTTAAAGACATTTTCCCCCTACTGAAGCTCTAGATTCCCCTTTCATTGTACCCATAAAGTATGATGCTAACAAAGGTGCCCAAAAATGCTGTATGATACCCCCACAGTGAAATCCTTCACAGTACCCGCCACATGCACAGTATGATGACCCTACTGTACCTCACCTTAGCTCCCCTGTCAAAGAATGGTGACCCCAACATAGTATGATTCCCCATCTGTGACTCCCACACAGTCCTCCATGCAATACAATGTCCTCACATCTTTCCACATTGTATAATAGCCCACACTACCCTCCAAACAATATAATGGCCCCCACAAATCACTCCACACAGTACAATAGACCTCACATAAATCTTCATACTGTATAATTGCTTGTATACAGCATAATGGCTCCCACATAACCCACCAAATATTGTAATGGCCCCCACATAACCTCCAAATATTATAATGGCCCCCACATAGCTTTCCATATAATATAATGGGCCTCTCATGTCCCTCCATATAGCACAATGGTCTCCATATTGACTTCCATATAATGTAATGCACCCTATAGTCCTCCATATAGTATTATGCACTTTATGCACTCCCCATAGTCCTCCATATAGTATAATGCACCCCATAGTCCTCCATATAGAATAATGTGCCACACAGACCTCCATATAGTATAACGCACTCCTCACAGTCCCCTGTAGGGCATAATGCACCCCATAGTGCTCCATATAGTATAACTCATCTCATAGTCTTCCATGTAGTATAAATGCACTCCACATAGTCCTCCATATAGTATAATGCATCCCCCTTAGGCCTCCATATAGTATAATGCACCCCCCAGTCCTCCATATAATATAATGCACCCCCATAGTCCTCCATAAAGGATGCCGATACAGTTGAAAATGCCATGTCATGCATGACAGTTATTTTTAACCAAATTTAGAAGTGTATTCATAGTGAGCTAATGACTTGTCTTCCTTGAAATCAACCCTCAGGGGATCACTGAGCAAGCTCTATACATATACAAATGTTAGCAGAACCCACCTGTCTGTTGGCACAAGCTAATGTGAATGCCAGCTTTATAAGGCTTACAATTAACTGTTGAACACAATGGAGGAGTAGGGAGCTGTCCATTCACTGCGTCACCATTTACTCTATGGCCCATGTGATGCTGTGATGTCATCGTTCCTGCGTACACTGAACCCTCAGCTGTACAGTCCACAAGATGCGTTCTGCATGCTCCTTGATTGAACCCGGGAACAAAACTAGATCAATGTATAATTATTTTTAATATTTTAAGTGTGTTTATATAAATAATGGGGCATCATGCTGTGAGGGGTCATTGACAGACTGACAGGATACTAATACTTTTTAGGGAGGCAATAAAACAGACATCATATTTGGTTAATGTGCTGGTAGGGCATTATACTGTGCAGAATGCACAATGGGTGGGGGTATGAGGACTCCAAATAAGCATTTTGCTTTGTGAGGGGATTATACTACGTGGGGGATACAAAAAGGAAATCATAATTTGTGGAAGCACTAATAAGAAATGATGCTAAGTGGAAGCACTGACGGAACGTTGTACTCTGTGAGAACACTAAAGGAGACATCATACTGTGTGGGGGAAACTAAGTGGACATCATGCTGAGTGTATAGGTAATGACTATGTTGGAGTATTGAGGGGACATTACTACTTTAAGGGGGCACCAAAGTGGCTTAATCACATGAAAGTGTGTGGTGAATTAAATGGGCACTATTACTATGTGCTGCACAAAGGGTGGCTCTATTCTATTCCAGGGTTATTTTATGTAATGCAACTTGGCAAAGAAAGTGTGTAGTCAGGTGGGGAGCGGGGTATTCAAAGGTTTGCTATGTGGCCAAGTCTTTTCTAGTTATACCCCTTATGATATGTAGATTATTATATACTGTACATAGTCCTATTTACAACAGAGAACCAAAAGTCCAATAGATAGTGAAAAAATATATATCAACTTCATCATACAAAATATAAGGGAATTGGCAACAGCTATGAAGCACACACATGAATGTTAAAACACAAAGGACATGCAGGATCCGATAGGACCATTTATAAGGCAGTATAGTTATTTTAACACACTTAAGGGTATGTTTCCACGGTCAGGAAACCATCAGTATTAGCTGCAGATTGAATGTTGCGTCCTACCGCAGCATTTAATCCGCAGCGGCCAGATGTTCCAGCATAGTGGAGAGGATTTTATGAAATCCCATCTCCACTATGCGTTCGATTATGCGGGTGACACACCAGCTAAACCGGACATGCGGCTCGTCTTTTTAGACCGCAGCATGTCTATTTAACTTGCGCAGACGCTCCGTCGCCGCAGGGTAAATAACACAGTCCTATGTATACCGTGCGGCGATTCTTGTGTTAAAAGAACACATCCGGAATCACCACACGTTCAGATGGAGGGTGGGGCTTTGCTCCGTCCAAAGCGCAGACAATCCGGTACGTGGAAACATACCCTAAAGATACAAAAATAGCCCTATTGTGTAATAGGAATATAGCGTCGATACGATTCCATAGTACATCTAGGTGTAAAAGATCAATAGGGCTTGTACCAACAAAATACAAACTTACTGCCATCTGTCCGCCCTTCCAGGCATCCTCTGGTGCTATATAATAGGTATTGCTCTGACACTGTTTGCTTAATCAGCTTTTGTTATTCTTATATACTATATTCTTTGCACTATTGCACTTTACTATTACGGAATTTAAGCTATATATCTTATGCTGCCTATAAGTTCTATTGAACAGAACTTTACCTGCACCAGATGGCAGTAAGTTTGTATTTTCTTGGTACAAGCCCTATTGATCTTTTTACACCTAGATGTACTATGGAATCGTATCGACGCTATATTCCTATTACACAATAGTGCTGTTTTTGTACCTTTAAGGCTAAGTTCACACGTTCAGGAATATTTGCGTTTTTTTTTGCGTTTTTTCCGCGGTAAAAACGCGAAAAAAACGCAAGCATTAAGCATCCTATACATGTTAATGGATTCCGCATGTTTTGGCCACATGTTGCGTTTTTTTTCCGCGAAAAAAACGCTTCGTGGAAAAAATAGCAACATGTTCATTAATTTTGCGTAATCTCGGCGGAATCGCCGCCATAGGAATGAATTGAACTGCTTACTTTCCGCATGTGGCTATGCGGAATGTAAGCGGTTCATGTGCAATGGTACCCAGGGTCCGGAGGAGAGGAGACTCTCCTCCAGGCCCTGGGTACCATATCCCTGGTAAAACAATAATTAAAATAAAAAATAATGATATTCTCACCTTCCGGCGGCCCCCGCAGCCTTCCCGCCTCTCAGCGACGCTCCCGTTCCCAAGAGTCCTTTGCAAGAATCACCCAGATGACGTAGCGGTCTCGCGTGATGCTACGTCATCTGGGGTCTGTCGCAAAGGACGCCTGGGAACGGGAGTTGCCGGGAGCGTCGCTGAGAGGCGGGAAAGCTGCGGGGGCCGCCGGAAGGTGAGAATATCATTATTTATTATTTTTTTTATTATTTTTACATTAGATCTTTTCACTATTGATGCGGCATAGGCGGCATCAATAGTAAAAAGTTGGTCACACGTGTCAAACACTATGTTTGACTCGTGTGACCAACCTGTCAATCAGTTTTCCAAGCGATGCTACAGATCGCTAGGAAAACGCTAGCATTCTGCAAGCTAATTACGCTTGCAAAACGCTAGTTTCTGGCGGGAATACGCATACAAAAAAATGAGTATTTCCCGCGGCAGAGAAGTGCGGGATTGCCGCGGAAATTTCCGCGGCAATTCCGCAACGTGTGAACTTAGCCTAAGTGTGTTAAAATAAGTATACTGCCTTATTAATTGTCCTATTGGGTCCTGCATGTCCTTTGTGTTTTAACATTCATGTGTGTGCCTCATTGTTGTTACCAATTCCCTTATAATTTGTATAATAAAGTTGATATATTTTTTTCACTATCTATTGGACTTTTGGATCGTCTTTCCCTTTTGGTTCTCTTGTATAATTTGACGATTTGTCTATATAATGTCCTATTATTGCATTGGTACTATTTACTATATACTAAGCACTAGATGATTTTACCTGGGTATAACCAATGTTGTTCATAAACTATCTTTTTTCTTTTTATATTTCTATTTGCGTACAGTTGAAATCAGAAGGTTACATACACTATATAAAAAGACACATCTGCATGTTTTTCCCAATATCTGACATGAAATCAGAATAAATCTTTCCCATTTTAGGTCTGTTAGGATTACCATAATTATTAATATTTGCCAAATGCCAGATTAATTAGAGAGAGAATGTTTTAAGGCATTTTTATTACTGCAAAGTCAAAACATACATACATTTCATTAGTATTTGGTACCATTGCCCTTAAACTGAATGACTTGGGTGAACCGTTTGGATATCCTTCCACAAGCTTCTCACAATAGTTGGTCGGACTTTGGGCCCATTCCTCCTGACAAAGCTGGTGTAACTGATCCAGGTTTGTATGTCGCCTTGATCCCACCTGCCTTTTCAGCTTTGCCCATAAATTTTCCATTGGATTGAGATCAGAGCTTTGTGATGGCCGCTCCAAAACATTGACTTTGTTATCCTGAAGCCACTTTACCATTTTGGCAGTACAGTATGCTTCAGGTCATTGTCCATTGGGAAAACCCATTTCCTCCTGAGCTTTAACTTCCTGACTGATGTATTGAAATGTTGCTTCAGTATTGCCACATAATCGCCTTTTCTCATGATGCCATCTATTTTGTGAAGTGCACCAGTCCCTCCTGCAGCAAAACAACCCACAACATGATGCTGCCACCCTCATGTTTCACAGGTGGGATGGTGTTTTTAGGCTTCCCAGCCTCTCCCTTTTTCCTCCAACGATGGTAATTATACCCTAAAAGTTCAATTTTAGTTTCCACGGACGTTTCCAAAAATTCTGGTCTTTGTTCCTGTGTGCATTTGCAAACATTAGTCTGGCTTTTTATGTTTCTTTTGGAGTAATGGCTTCTTCTTGGCAGAGAGGCCTTTCAGCCCATGTTGATACAGTACACGTTTCACTGTGGATATTGACAAAATCTTATCAGCTTCTGCCATCATCTTCACAAGGTCTTTTGCTTTTGTCCTTGGGATGAAATGCGCATGTCAGACCAAAGCACGTTCATCTCTGGGACACAGAACCCATCTCCTTCCTGAGCGGTATGATGGATGGACATTCCCATCTTGTTTGTACTTGCGTATAATTGTTTGTACAGATGAACGAGACACCTTCAGGTACCTTGAAATTGTACCCAAGGATGAGCCAGACTTGTACAAGTCCACAAGTCTCTTCCCGATATCTTGGCTGATTTCTTTAGACTTTCCTATGATGCTACACATAGTAGCAATGTGTTTCACGTGTGCATTAAAATACACCTCCAATTGTGTCTCTAATTAACTGAGATGTAGCCAAAAAACTTATTAGAAGCTTCCAAAGACATGACATCATCATATGGGCAGTCCAGAATTATTTAAAGGCATAGTAATCTTAATGTATGTAAACTATTGCCTTTACAGTAAGTAATAAAAAACATTCTCTCTCTCTCTTTCATTATTCTGGCATTTGGCAAATATTAATAATTATGGGAATCCTAATTGACCTAATCGGGAAAGGTTTATTCTGATTTCATGTCAGATATTGAGAAAAACATGCAGATGTGTCTTTTTATATAGTGTATGTAACCTTCTGGTTTCAACTGTACCTTTTTTTATGCCCACCCTGACCCTCTCCCTCATCAATCAAAAAGGTACTTATCCAAACTTTCCTTCTGGTTATCTATATTTAGAAGTATTAGTGATGTACACCTATGCTTACTTACAACCTGCCCTTTTATGCGCAATTGTTTGTACATAGTAGATATCTAATTTATTCTCTGCAAACATTTTATTTTGTGCTAATGAAGATAGTTTAGAAATGTGCATTCTTATTTCACAATGGTTGTTACTTGGTCTTATCATTTTAATATACCATAAAGTACACAGTGCAACATACAAGAACAACATTGAAGACGCCCTCCCATGAAGGTTTTCTTTTTACTAAACCTGTGTATATACCGCATGTATGTATTTTAGTGTAATGTGAGTGTGTTAATATACTCACCTACGACTGCTGTGTCTGGTGTCCGGCGTCATTCTGCTACTCTTCTCAGTGACATCACCACTCTTCACACTATCTAGATAACTCTAAGTGTGAGCCAGACTTTTTACAATGTATGACTTTGGAGCCTTGTTCTGACGGTACATAGGCTTTCATTTGAAATGCAGAGCGCAAAGTGAACTGGGGAGTCTCCAATGTTTATGTGCGATATAAGACGCAGAGAGACACGTCACTGTACTGTGCTCCATAATGACATTATGCCAGGAAAGTGCTCTGTATTCATGAATAAATGATGCTATGTTCAGGGACACATACAACACAGTTACGGCGTCTCTGTATCGTTAGAACAATGAGCGGTTATGAAGGGGAATGTTCTATCATGTTTTCATGAAAGTGATTGATCGGTCATTAGGACAGGTGTAATGTAGTGTGGTTGTACTATAATTTATAAGTGGCTTGTGACACTGTGAAGAATACTGACAGTAAAGGGACAGGGTTAAAGAGGTTTTCCCACTAAATACATTTATCACCAATCCACCAGGCAGGTGACAATAATGTATAATATCTGGGGAACACCAACGATCTAGAAAACAAGAATCCCTAAATTTCCTGTGTAAATGAAATGATAGTATGCATGCATTACCACCATTCACTTCAATAGGACTGATGATGACAGTCGTTCTCTCAGTCCCATAGAAGTGAAGGGAGCGGTTGCCATGCCTGCACACTAACACTGTATTACACTGTGGACTTTAAACCTCAATTTTTGGGATCATGGTGAGTTCCAGTAATCTTACATTTATCATCTGTTGGTGGATACGTGATAAATGTATTTATTGGGAAAACACCTTTAAAGAGAGTCTGTCACTCCCAAATGTACACTTCAAACTAACCACTTAGTCATGTAGTGGTTGTAGCAACAATAAAAATCATTCTTCAAATCCATTCTTTCATTATCCAGAAAAAAGTTATTGCAATATGCAAATTAGGGTAGTCAGTGCACCCTTGGTGTGGCTAAATGCCTCAGTCCACCAACTTATTTTGCACACTGCCTCCTCCTTGTACGTTGACTTGCACAGAGCTAGCGTGAAGATGCCCCTCTGGCATACAAGCAATGTCCCTGTACTGTACAAAAAGTCGGGTCACACATCACTCTCTTTATAAGTCTACATTGGGGTGCACCATTCAGCATGTGTACCTGAGACAGCAGATGTGAAGACGTCACGACATTGTGTCTGCTGTGTGGAGCATCAGTGCACACAGCAAAGATGGGACCAGAGAATTGCAGGAACGTCAGCGAGGTATTTGTTTTTCAAATATGTGTGAATGTGTGTGGTACTTTACTATATATATAAGGGGTGGGAGACCTGTATGAGGGCTCATTCTGTATATAAGGGGTGGGAGACCTGTATGAGGGCTCATTCTGTATATAAGGGGTGGGAGACCTGTATGAGGGTTCATTCTGTATATAAGGGGTGGGAGACCTGTATGAGGGCTCATTCTGTATATAAGGGATGGGAGACCTGTATGAGGCTCATTCTGTATATAAGGGGTGGGAGACCTGTATGAGGACTCATTCTGTATATAAGGGGAGGAGACCTGTGTGAGGGCTCATTCTGTATATAAGGGGTGGGAGACCTGTATGAGGACTCATTCTGTATATAAGGGGTGGGAGACCTGTGTGAGGGCTCATTCTGTATATAAGGGGAGGGAGACCTGTATGAGGACTCATTCTGTATATAAGGGGTGGGTAGACCTGTATGAGGGCTCATTCTGTATATAAGGGGTGGGAGACCTGTATGAGGGCTCATTCTGTATATAAGGGGAGGGAGACCTGTGTGAGGGCTCATTCTGTATATAAGGGGTGGGAGACCTGTATGAGGGCTCATTCTGTATATAAGGGGTGGGAGACCTGTATGAGGGCTCATTCTGTATATAAGGGGTGGGAGACCTGTATGAGGGCTCATTCTGTATATAAGGGTGGGAGACCTGTATGAGGGCTCATTCTGTATATAAGGGGAGGGAGACCTGTATGAGGACTCATTCTGTGTATAAGGGAGGGAGACCTGTATGAGGGTTCATTCTGTATATAAGGGGGAGGGAGACCTGTATGAGGACTCATTCTGTGTATAAGGGGAGGAGACCTGTATGAGGGTTCATTCTGTATATAAGGAGGGGAGACCTGTATGAGGGCTCATTCTGTGTATAAGGGGGGGAGACCTGTATGAGGGTTCATTCTGTATATAAGGGGAGGGAGACCTGTATGAGGACTCATTCTGTGTATAAGGGGAGGGAGACCTGTATGAGGGTTCATTCTGTATATAAGGGGAGGGAGACCTGTATGAGGACTCATTCTGTATATAAGGGAGGGAGACCTGTATGAGGACTCATTCTGTATATAAGGGGTGGGAGACCTGTATGAGGGCTCATTCTGTATATAAGGGGTGGGAGACCTGTATGAGGACTCATTCTCTGTATAAGGGTGGGAGACCTGTATGAGTGATCATTCTGTATATAAGGGTAGGGAGACCTGTATGAGGGCTCATTCTGTATATAAGGGGAGGGAGACCTGTATGAGGACTCATTCTGTATATAAGGGGTGGGAGACCTGTATGAGGGCTCATTCTGTATATAAGGGGTGGAGACCTGTATGAGGGCTCATTCTGTATATAAGGGTGGGAGACCTGTATGAGGGCTCATTCTGTATATAAGGGAGGGAGACCTGTATGAGGACTCATTCTGTATATAAGGGGTGGGAGACCTGTATGAGGGCTCATTCTGTATATAAGGGGTGGAGACCTGTATGAGGACTCATTCTGTGTATAAGGGAGGGAGACCTGTATGAGGGTTCATTCTCTATATATAAGGGATGGGAGACCTGTATGAGGGTTCATTCTGTATATAAGGGATGGGAGACCTGTATGAGGCTCATTCTGTATATAAGGGGTGGGAGACCTGTATGAGGTCTCATTCTGTATATAAGGGGAGGGAGACCTGTATGAGGACTCATTCTGTATATAAGGGGAGGGAGACCTGTATGAGGACTCATTCTGTATATAAGGGGTGGGAGACCTGTATGAGGCTCATTCTGTATATAAGGGGAGGGAGACCTGTATGAGGACTCATTCTGTATATAAGGGGTGGAGACCTGTATGAGGGCTCATTCTGTATATAAGGGGAGGGAGACCTGTATGAGGACTCATTCTGTATATAAGGGGAGGGAGACCTGTATGAGGACTCATTCTGTATATAAGGGGTGGGAGACCTGTATGAGGACTCATTCTATGTATAAGGGGAGGGAGACCTGTATGAGGGTTCATTCTGTATATAAGGGATGGGAGACCTGTATGAGGGTTCATTCTGTATATAAGGGATGGGAGACCTGTATGAGGCTCATTCTGTATATAAGGAGTGGGAGACCTGTATGAGGTCTCATTCTGTATATAAGGGGGGGAGACCTGTATGAGGACTCATTCTGTATATAAGGGAGGAGACCTGTATGAGGACTCATTCTGTATATAAGGGTGGGAGACCTGTATGAGGGCTCATTCTGTATATAAGGGGAGGGAGACCTGTATGAGGGCTCATTCTGTATATAAGGGGAGGGAGACCTGTATGAGGGTCATTCTGTATATAAGGAGGGAGACCTGTATGAGGTTCATTCTGTATATAAGGGATGGGAGACCTGTATGAGGGCTCATTCTGTATATAAGGGGTGGGAGACCTGTATGAGGGCTCATTCTGTATATAAGGGGTGGAGACCTGTATGAGGGTTCATTCTGTATATAAGGGGAGGGAGACCTGTATGAGGGCTCATTCTGTATATAAGGGAGGGAGACCTGTATGAGGGTTCATTCTGTATATAAGGGATGGGAGACCTGTATGAGGGCTCATTCTGTATATAAGGGAGGGAGACCTGTATGAGGGTCATTCTGTATATAAGGGGTGGAGAGACCGTGTAGGGCTCATTCTGTATATAAGGGGTGGGAGATCTGTATGAGGGCTCATTCTGTATATAAGGGAGGGAGACCTGTATGAGGGTTCATTCTGTATATAAGGGGAGGGAGACCTGTATGAGGGTTCATTCTGTATATAAGGGATGGGAGACCTGTATGAGGGCTCATTCTGTATATAAGGGATGGGAGACCTGCATGAGGCTCATTCTGTATATAAGGGTGGGAGACCTGCATGAGGGTCATTCTGCATATAGGGGTGGGAGACTTGTTGAGGCTCATTCTGTATATAAGGGGTGGGAGACCATGGTATATAAGGGGAGGGAGACCTGTATGAGGGTTCATTCTGTATATAAGGGATGGGAGACCTGTATGAGGGTTCATTCTGTATATAAGGGATGGGAGACCTGTATGAGGGCTCATTCTGTATATAAGGGTGGGAGACCTGTATGAGGTCTCATTCTGTATATAAGGGGAGGAGACCTGTATGAGGACTCATTCTGTATATAAGGGATGGGAGACCTGTATGAGGTCTCATTCTGTATATAAGGGGGGAGACCTGTATGAGGTCTCATTCTGTATATAAGGGGAGGGAGACCTGTATGAGGGTTCATTCTGTATATAAGGGATGGGAGACCTGTATGAGGGCTCATTCTGTATATAAGGGATGGGAGACCTGCATGAGGGCTCATTCTGTATATAAGGGGTGGGAGACCTGCATGAGGGTTCATTCTGCATATTAGGGGTGGGAGACTTGTGTGAGGCTCATTCTGTATATAAGGGTGGGAGACCTGTATATAAGGGGAGGAGACCTGTATGAGGGTTCATTCTGTATATAAGGGATGGGAGACCTGTATGAGGGTTCATTCTGTATATAAGGGATGGGAGACCTGTATGAGGCTCATTCTGTATATAAGGGGTGGGAGACCTGTATGAGGTCTCATTCTGTATATAAGGGGTGGGAGACCTGTATGAGGTCTCATTCTGTATATAAGGGGTGAGAGACCTGTTGAGGGCTCATTCTGTATATAAGGGTGGGAGATCTGTATGAGGGCTCAATTTTCTGTATATAAGGGAGGGAGACCTGTATGAGGGTTCATTCTGTATATAAGGGGAGGAGACCTGTATGAGGGTTCATTCTGTATATAAGGGATGGGAGACCTGTATGAGGGTTCATTCTGTATATAAGGGATGGGAGACCTGCATGAGGGCTCATTCTGTATATAAGGGTGGGAGACCTGCATGAGGGTTCATTCTGCATATTAGGGGTGGAGACTTGTGTGAAGGCTCATTCTGTATATAAGGGTGGGAGACCTGTATTATAAGGGAGGGAGACCTGTATGAGGGTTCATTCTGTATATAAGGGATGGGAGACCTGTATGAGGGTCATTCTGTATATAAGGGATGGGAGACCTGTATGAGGGCTCATTCTGTATATAAGGGGTGGGAGACCGTATGAGGTCTCATTCTGTATATAAGGGGAGGGAGACCTGTATGAGGACTCATTCTGTATATAAGGGGAGGAGACCTGTATGAGGGTTCATTCTGTATATAAGGGATGGGAGACCTGTATGAGGGTCATTCTGTATATAAGGGATGGGAGACCTGTATGAGGGCTCATTCTGTATATAAGGGGTGGGAGACCTGTATGAGGGCTCATTCTGTATATAAGGGGTGGGAGACCTGTATGAGGGTTCATTCTGTATATAAGGGAGGGAGACCTGTATGAGGGCTCATTCTGTATATAAGGGAGGGAGACCTGTATGAGGGTCATTCTGTATATAAGGGGTGAGAGACCTGTGAGGGCTCATTCTGTATATAAGGGTGGGAGACCTGTATGAGGGCTCATTCTGTATATAAGGGGAGGGAGACCTGTATGAGGGTTCATTCTGTATATAAGGGATGGGAGACCTGATGAGGGCTCATTCTGTATATAAGGGGTGGGAGACCTGTATAGGGTTTCATTCTGTATATAAGGGATGGGAGACCTGTATGAGGGTTCATTCTGTATATAAGGGGAGGGAGACCTGTATGAGGGTTCATTCTGTATATAAGGGATTGGAGACCTGTATGAGGGCTCATTCTGTATATAAGGGGTGGGAGACCTGTATGAGGGTTCATTCTGTATATAAGGGATGGGAGACCTGTATGAGGGTTCATTCTGTATATAAGGGGTGGGAGACCTGTATGAGGGTTCATTCTGTATATAAGGGATGGAGACCTGTATGAGGGTTCATTCTGTATATAAGGGATGGGAGACCTGTATGAGGGCTCATTCTGTATATAAGGGGTGGGAGACCTGTATGAGGGCTCATTCTGTATATAAGGGGTGGGAGACCTGTATGAGGGTTCATTCTGTATATAAGGGATGGGAGACCTGTGTGAGGGCTCATTCTGTATATAAGGTGAGGGCAGGGTCGGACTGGCCCACCGGAGAACCGGAGGATTCTCCGGTGGCCCTGGCATCTGGGGGGCCCTGGCACCTGCTGGCATACAGGGGCCCCTAGCCGGTGGCGTGTCGCTAATATCGGCACACCACGCAGCTGCCATGGGGGCCTCGTGCCAGCGGAGCAGCAGCGAGTGACAGGAGGCAGGAGCCCCTGTCCCCGCTGCTAAAGAGAAATGAATATTCACTGCCTCCCACGCCCACATGGGCGTGGGAAGCAGTGAATATCATTACTTACCTGTCACCCGCTCCAACCGCTGAGCTCCGCTGTGTCCTCGCATCCTCTCTTGCTGCGATGTTCAGGCAGAGGGCGCAATGACGTCATTAGTGTGCGCCGCTCCCTCTGCCTGAGCATTCACTGCCGGAGGACCGAAGACAGCGGCGTTCAGCGGTAGGAGCGGGTGATAGGTAAATCTCTCAGGTGCCGGGGCCCTGAGCCAGCGGAGACACCGGCACTTGTCCCCCATAGCGCGCCGGTGCCCCCGCCTGCTCAGGACACTAGCACCTGGCCCCCAGCAACGAGAGGTGAGTATGTCTTTTTTTGCAGCAGCAGCTGCGGCAGCATAAAGGGGCCTATTCAATGCAGCATCTATGGGGGCACAGTCTGTGGAGCATCTATGGGGGTATAATCTATGGGGGCATAATCTATGGAGCATCTATGGGGCATAATCTATGGGGGCATAATCTATAGAGCATCTATGGGCACAATCTATGGAGCATCTATGGGGGCATAATACATGGGCAGCATATGGGGCATAATCTATGGAGCATCTTGTGGGGCATAATACATGGGGCAGCATACGGGGCATAATCTCATTTTCCACCCTAGGCTTATACTCGAGTCGATAAGTTTTCCCAGTTTTTTGCGGCAAAATTAGGGGGGTCGGCATATACTCGAGTATATATGGTATCTATCTATTATCTATATATATACAGTGCCTACAAGTAGTTTTCAACCCCCTGCAGATTTAGCTGGTTGACACATGCGGAATTAACTTGGCATTGTGACATTTGTACTGTAGATCAGCCTGGAAGTGGGAAATGCACTGCTGCAAAAATTCATGGTCAACATGGGAAAGACAAAGGAGCATTCCAAGGCCATCAGAGACAAGATCGTGGAGGGTCACAAGGCTGGCAAGGGGTACAAAACCCTTTCCAAGGAGTTGGCCCTACCTGTCTCCACTGTTGGGAGCATCATCCGTAAGTGGAAGGCTTATGGAACTACTGTTAGCCTTCCACGGCCTGGACAGCCTTTGAAAGTTTCCTCCCGTGCCGAGGCCAGGCTTGTCCGAAGAGTCAAGGCTAACCCAAGGACAACAAGGAAGGAGCTCCGGGAAGATCTCATGGCAATGGGTACATTGGTTTCAGTCAATACCATAAGTAACGTACTCCACCGCAATGGTCTCCGTTCCAGACGAGCCCGTAAGGTACCTTTACTTTCAAAGCGTCATGTCAAGGCTCGTCTACAGTTTGCTCATGATCACTTGGAGGACTCTGAGACAGACTGGTTCAAGGTTCTATGGTCTGATGAGACCAAGATCGAGATCTTTGGTGCCAACCACACACGTGACGTTTGGAGACTGGATGGCACTGCATACGACCCCAAGAATACCATCCCTACAGTCAAGCATGGTGGTGGCAGCATCATGCTGTGGGGCTGTTTCTCAGCCAAGGGGCCTGGTCATCTGGTCCGCATCCATGGGAGGATGGATAGCACGGCCTACCTGGAGATTTTGGCCAAGAACCTCCGCTCCTCCATCAAGGATCTTAAGATGGGTCGTAATTTCATCTTCAAACAAGACAACGACCCAAAGCACACAGCCAAGAAAACCAAGGCCTGGTTCAAGAGGGAAAAAGTCAATGTGTTGGAGTGGCGTAGTCAGTCTCCTGACCTTAACCCAATTGAAAACTTGTGGAAGGAGCTCAAGATTAAAGTCCACATGAGACACCCAAAGAACCTAGATAACTTGGAGAAGATCTGCATGGAGGAGTGGGCCAAGATAACTCCACAGACCTGTGCCGGCCTGATCAGGTCTTATAAAAGACGATTATTAGCTGTAATTGCAAACAAGGGTTATTCCACGAAATATTAAACATAGGGGTTGCATAATAATTGACCCACACTTTTATGTTTAAAATTTATTAAAATTCAACTGAGCAACATAACTTTTTGTTTTGTAAGATTTATGCTTCTGTTAATAAATCCTACTCTCGTTTGCAGTTTGAAGGCTCTAACTTATTTGCATCTTATCAAACCAGCTAAATCTGCAGGGGTTGAATACTACTTGTAGGCACTGTATATATATATATAATATATATATATATATATAGCATTATACCCTATGAGGGGGGCAGCATTATCCTCTATGAGGGGGTCAGCATTAACCCCTATGAGGGGCTGCTTTATTATCTGAGGGAGGCTACCCCAACCCCTGCTACATAATTAAGACATGTATTACCTTATATTATACCCTGATATTAGTGTGTTTTACTGCACAATTGGTGGTCTTGTATTTATTTCTATGTAGCTACATAGTGGGCCCCAAGAATGATTTTCTCTGGTGGGCCCAAGGTGTTCAGTCCGACGCTGGGTGAGGAGACCTGTATGAGGGCTCATTCTGTATATAAGGGGTGGGAGACCTGTATGAGGGCTCATTTTGTATATAAGGGGTGGGAGACCTGTGTGAGGGCTCATTCTGTATATAAGGGATGGGAGACCTGTATGAGGGCTCATTCTGTATATAAGGGATGGGAGACCTGTATGAGGACTCATTCTGTATATAAGGGATGGGAGACCTGCATGAGGACTCATTCTGTATATAAGGGGTGGGAGACCTGTGTGAGGGCTCATTCTGTATATAAGGGATGGGAGACCTGTATGAGGACTCATTCTGTATATAAGGGGTGGGAGACCTGTGTGAGGCCTCATTCTGTATATAAGGGGTGGGAGATCTGTATGAGGGCTCATTCTGTATATATAAGGGGTGGGAGACCTGTATGAGGGTTCATTCTGTATATAAGGGATGGGAGACCTGTATGAGGACTCATTCTGCATATAAGGGGTGGGAGACCTGTATGAGGGCTCATTCTGTATATAAGGGATGGGAGACCTATATGAGGGTTCATTCTGTATATAAGGGATGGGAGACCTTGTGAGGGTTCATTCTGTATATAAGGGATGGGAGACCTGTATGAGGACTCATTCTATATATAAGGGGTGGGAGACCTGTGTGAGGGCTCATTCTGTATATAAGGGATGGAGACCTTTGAGGTTCATTCTATATATAAGGGTGGGAGACCTGTGTGAGGGCTCATTCTGTATATAAGGGATGGGAGACCTGTATGAGGGCTCATTCTATATATAAGGGTGGGAGACCTGTTGAGGTTCATTCTGTATATAAGGGATGGGAGACCTGTGTGAGGTTCATTCTGTATATAAGGGGTGGGAGACCTGTGTGAGGGCTCATTCTGTATATAAGGGATGGGAGACCTGTATGAGGGTCATTCTGTTATATAGCTGGATATTTATAAGGGATGGGAGACCTGCATGAGGGACTCATTCTGTATATAAGGGGTGGGAGACCTGTGTGAGGGCTCATTCTGTATATAAGGGATGGGAGACCTGTATGAGGGCTCATTCTGTATATAAGGGATGGGAGACCTGCATGAGGACTCATTCTGTATATAAGGGTGGGAGACCGTGTGAGGGCTCATTCTGTATATAAGGGTGGAGACTGTGTGAGGCTCATTCTTATATAGGGTGGGAGCCTGTATGAGGGCTCATTCTGTATATAAGGGATGGGAGTCCTGTATGAGGGTTCATTCTGTATATAAGGTGGAGACCGTGTGAGGCTCATCTGCTATAGGTGGAGACCTGTGTGAGGGTTCATTCTGTATATAAGGGTGGGAGACCTGTATGAGGGCTCATTCTGTATATAAGGGTGGAGACCTTGGAGGTCATCTGATATAGAGGTGGGGGACCTTATGAGGTCATCTGTATAAGGTGGAGACCTGTATGAGGGCTCTGTCACGGGTTTGCGCAAGATCATCGCGATTGCACACCCTGACTTCTCACAGCTGAGTTTCTGCTGATGGGTGTTTTTCGGCAGTGAGAGAGTTAATTCTCCCTCTCTCTGTGCTGGACAAGACCAGCCTCGCTCAGCTGCAATTAATGTTGCGATAATTGGATTTCTTCATATACCTGCCTGTCTGCTAGGGAAGTGTCGGTGAAAGCATTCATGCAGACCAGCAGAGCGGATCATATTGAGAAGTCTAAAGCTAAGAGTACCTGTTGTGGTTTTCTCCTCTCCTCGCTTTATTATTTATCTCCTTACCATTTGGTGTTCCCTCTGTAGTTGTTGTTTTGTATGCAAGGTGTCTTTTATTTTACCCCTTGTACTGTCTCGTTCGTCTTATACTGTGTGTAGGCAGTTACCTTCCCGTTCCCTGCGGTGGTAATCAGGGTCCTTCTCAGGACTAGATTACAGTTGTCAGGGATTCACAGGAGACAGGGTTACGCTGGCGGCCTGGACCTCTGTACCATCAACAGTACCTCCAAGTAGAGGGATTAGTCAGGACCCCAGCTTAGGGTCAGCATAGACCCCGGTCCTCTTTATGCAGAGACAGCGTGACATTTTCACCGACCACTAAAGATTTTCTCCAGTCACCATGGATCCAGTAGTCAGTCTTGCTCGGCAGTTGCAGAGTTTGTCCATGGAGCTGGCGAACGTTAAGTCCAAGGTTTTGTACCCCCCGGAGCAGGCCGGACCTGAACCTAAAGTAGCTCTCCCTGACAGATTCACTGGGGGGCGGGACAAGTTTTTTGCTTTCCGGGAGGCATGTAAATTGTACTTTCGGCTGCGACCTCGGTCATCTGGGAGTGAAGAACAAAGGGTGGGGATTGTCATCTCGCTCCTACAAGGAGACCCCCAATCCTGGGCGTTCGCTCTTCCCCCGGGCTCCCCAGCTCTCCAGTCAGTGGATGGGTTTTTTGCAGCTCTGGGTCTTTTATATGATGACCCAGATCGGGTCTCCCTTGCTGAATCTAAGTTACGTAGGATACAGCAGGGAGATCGTCCGGCGGAGGAATTCTGTTCGGAGTTCCGTAGGTGGGCCACAGACACCCAGTGGAATGACCCGGCTCTTAGGAGCCAGTTTTGTCAAGGTTTATCTGACAAATTAAAGGATGTGCTGGCACAGTATGACCCCCCCACGTCACTGGAGGCCGCTATGGCCCTTGCTATTCGTATTGACAGACGTCTTCGGGAGAGGTGCGGGGTAACTTCGCCCCCTGTTATGACTCCACCTTCCTCAAGGGTCCCTTATACGGAGGTTCCCCTAGTCAGTGCAGAGGAGCCTATGCAATTAGGAGGGATATCATTCCGGGGGAGGGGATTGGTGGGGCGCCACAAAACAAGAAGTTGTTTCTTCTGTGGGAAAAAGGGACATTTTATTGGGGGGTGTCCATCCCGTTCTTTGCAGAGTGAGAAGTCGCCGGAAAACTATTGATCCCAGATTGTGTGGTGGACGGCAATCTGGGAGTAAGTATTTCGTCCCTAAATTCGTCTCAGTTTCTCGTACCGGCGGAGGTGGTGGTGGGTGCGAGAACTGAGAGGATATCTGTTCTTCTGGATAGTGGGGCCGGGGCTAATCTGGTGGATGCTCGCTTTGCCCGGGTTCAAGGTATGCGATTGAGTGTGTTGGCTAAACACGTCCCCATATTCTCGATCGACGCCAGACCACTCGGTCAGGGAAGTTTTTTGCAAGCAGTGCATAACATAGATCTTCAAGTGGGGGCGTTACATAAAGAACTGTTGTCTTGTTATGTGTTGGAGGGTCTTCCTACTCCTATAGTGCTGGGCCTTCCTTGGTTAACTAAGCATAACCCGGTTATTAATTGGCAATCCAGAGAGATAAGTCAATGGAGTGAATTCTGTAATAAAAACTGCATTAATACGGTCATTGGTACGGTCGCTCCTAGGGCCTTACCTCCATTTCTGGTAGACTTTGAGGATGTATTCCCGGAGAAAGGGTGTCAAGAATTACCTCCTCATCGCGAATATGACTGTTCTGTTAACTTGATCCCTGGGGCCAAATTACCGAAATCTAGGTTGTATAACCTTTCTGGTCCTGAGAGACAGGCCATGAAGGATTATATTTCAGAGAGTCTGGCTAAGGGGCATATTAGACCTTCATCTTCCCCGGTGGCCGCGGGGTTCTTCTTTGTGAAGAAAAAAGATGGAGGCCTACGCCCTTGCCTGGATTTCCGTGAGCTTAATCGGATTACGGTCCGAGATCCGTATCCGCTCCCACTTATTCCCGATCTCTTCAATCAGATCGTGGGTGCCAAATGGTTCTCTAAGTTGGATCTCAGAGGGGCGTACAATCTGATTAGGATGAAGGAGGGGGATGAGTGGAAGACGGCTTTTAACACTCCGGAGGGGCATTATGAGAACCTTGTCATGCCATTTGGTCTGAGTATTGCCCCGGCGGTGTTTCAACACTTTGTAAATGACATCTTTCGCCACCTAATGGGACAGTTTGTGGTCATATATCAGGATGATATCTTAATTTACTCGCCGGATCTTGTGTCTCATCAGGAGCATGTTAGACAGGTGTTACAGATCTTGCGGGATAATAAACTGTACGCCAAATGGGAGAAGTGTGTGTTCGCCGTACAGGAACTTCAGTTTTTAGGATTCCTGGTGTCAGCATCCGGTTTTCGTATGGACCCTGGGAAAGTGAGGGCAGTTCTTGAGTGGGATCTGCCAGAGGATCTTAAGGCATTACAATGTTTCTTGGGGTTTGCTAACTACTACCGGAAATTCATTCGTAATTTTTCGTCCATAGTTAAACCTCTCACAGACATGACTAGAAAAGGGACGGATTTTTCAAAATGGTCTGACAAGGCTTGTCAAGCGTTTTCTTCCTTGAAAAAATGTTTTGCTTCAGCACCCATACTTATTCAACCTGATGCGTCACAGCCGTTCATTGTTGAGGTGGACGCTTCCGAGGTAGGGGTGGGAGCAGTATTGTCACAAGGTTCGTCCCCTGGTAAATGGCATCCGTGCGCCTTCTTCTCTAAGAAATTGTCGTCCGCGGAGAGGAATTATGATGTCGGCAATAGGGAACTCTTGGCCATTAAGTTAGCTTTTGAGGAGTGGCGTCATTTTTTGGAGGGGGCAGTCCACCCAGTCACCGTCATTACTGATCACAAAAACCTGCTATATTTAGAGTCCGCTAAACGTCTGAATCCCAGACAAGCTAGGTGGTCGTTGTTTTTTACCAGGTTTAATTTTGTCGTCACATATCGTTCTGGGTCAAAAAATGTTAAGGCGGATGCCTTATCTCGCTGTTTCCCAGGGGCTGGGAATACGGAGGACCCGGTTCCGGTCCTTCAGGAGGGGGTGGTGGTGTCGGCAGTATGCTCTGAGCTTGAGGAGGAGGTATTGGAGGCTCAGGGGGACGCCCCTGTAGGACCTCCAGGGAGACTGTTTGTTCCAAATCAGTTGCGACAAAAGGTGATCGAGGCACACCATAATTCAGCTTTGGCAGGACACCCAGGGAGTAAAGCAACTGAGGATCTCCTCTCGCGCCGGTTTTGGTGGCCTAACTTACATAGGGAGGTGGTAACTTTTGTCGCGTCCTGCGAGGTTTGTGCGTGCTCTAAGACCCCACATACCCGTCCGTCTGGGGCCCTCTTACCTTTGAAGATCCCGGAGCGTCCGTGGACTCATCTGTCTATGGACTTCATTACGGACCTCCCGCCATCTTCGGGTAAAACAGTCATACTCGTTGTAGTGGACAGGTTCAGCAAGATGGCACATTTTATCGCTCTTCCTGCTCTTCCTAATGCTAAAACTCTTGCGCAGGTGTTTATTGGGGAGATTGTAAGACTTCACGGGGTACCCTCCGATGTGGTGTCGGATCGGGGGTCTCAGTTTGTGTCCAAATTCTGGAAAGCATTTTGTACACGGCGGGGGATGCAGTTGTCATTTTCATCGGCTTTTCACCCACAGTCCAATGGTCAGACAGAGCGTCTGAACCAGAGCTTGGAGACATATCTCCGGTGTTTTGTCTCAGAGAATCAGGAGGACTGGGCTTCTTTCTTGTCTCTGGCGGAGTTTGCTCTAAATAATAGGCGGAGCGAGTCCACTGGTAAGTCCCCGTTTTTTTGGGCATATGGTTTTCACCCCCAGTTTTGTACTTTCAATAGGGGGGGCTCTTCTGGGGTTCCTGAGGAGGAACGATTTTCGTCGTCACTTGCTTCAGTGTGGAGAGGAGTGCTGAATAATCTGAGTACTATGGGGAACCGATACAAACGTATGGCTGATAGGAGGAGAGTGTCTGGTCCGGACCTAAGTGTGAACGATCTGGTATGGTTGTCTACCAAGAATATAAAACTTAAGGTTCCCTCCTGGAAACTGGGTCCCAGGTTCATCGGGCCATACAAGATCAGTTCTATAATTAATCCGGTTGCATTCCGTCTTGACCTCCCTCCCACATTTAAAATTCATAATGTGTTCCACAGATCGTTGCTCAAGTGGTATGTGGCGCCGGTGATACCTTCACCTTTACCTCCTCCTCCTGTGGTGGTCAATGGCAACTTGGAGTTCCAGGTGTCGAGAGTAGGGTTGAGCATTCCGATACTGCAAATATCGGGTATCGGCCGATATTGGCTGTATCGGAATTCCGATTCCGAGTTCCGATATTTTCGTCATATCGGATACCGGAATCGGGATTGTCACTGTCACTGTCAGTGTCCGTCGGTCGGGTCTGTCAGGAGTCAGCGGCACTTACCTGGCAGAAGATCTCCGGCGGTCACGTCCTGGACTGCTTGATGGCCGCAATCTTCTTTCCCCGGCGGTCACATGCAGTATCTCGCGATAACTGCAGTGACTGCTGGGTAATCCCGGCCGTAAAGCAGTCAGTCCGATGACGTCACCGCCGGGGAAGCAGGTAATCAGCTGTGCTGCGTTGCGATGACAGGCTCTGCCTGTCATTGCGATGTAGCAGAGTTGGATCGTCGTGGGACTATCGTTATGGACTGCGTCGGACAGGTGGTATACTGTTGGTTTGTTTTTTTTTTCTTTTTTACAGGAGATCGATGGCGTCGCAGGAATGAGAGTACAATAAAATTAATGAAAACTGTGTTGTCTCTTTTATTTCATTAAAATACTTTTTTCTTGCTGTGTTTTTTTTTTACACATTTAATAACTTTGGGATTAATAATGGATCGGTGTCTTATTGACACCTCTCCATTATTAACCGGGCTTATTGTCACCGTGCAATCAACGGTGACATTAACCCCTTATTACCCCGCTTGCCACCGCTACAGGGCAAGTGGGAAGAGCCGGGTAAAGTGCCACAATTGGCACATCTTTTGATGCGCCAAATGTGGGGCTGCTGTAGCCTGGTATTATCAGGCTGTTGAGGGTCAAAATCCATGGGCCTTGACAGTCTTTTAATACCAGGCCGCAGCAGTCTGCATTTTACTTGGCTGGTTAACAAAAATAGGGGGACCCCTACGCCGTTTTTTTTTCGAGGGGATCCCCTATTTTTGTTAACCAGCCAAGCTAAGCAGACTGCTGTGGCCTGGTATTATCAGGCTGGCAAGGTCCATGGATATTGGATCCTTACCAGCCTGAAAAACCAGGCCTCAGCGGTCTGCTTCATCTGGCTGGTTAACAAAAATAGGGGGGACCCCACGCCAATTTTTTTCGAGGGGATCCCCTATTTTTGTTAATCAGCCAAGATATGCAGACTGCTGTGGCCTGGTATTATCAGGCTGGCAAGGTCCATGGATCTTGGCTCCTTAACAGCCTGAAAATCCAGGCCTCAGCGGTCTGCTTCATCTGGCTGGTTAACAAAAATAGGGGGGACCCCACGCCAATTTTTTTCGAGGGGATCCCCTATTTTTGTTAATCAGCCAAGATATGCAGACTGCTGTGGCCTAGTATTATCAGGCTGGCAAGGTCCATGGATCTTGGCTCCTTAACAGCCTGAAAATCCAGGCCTCAGCGGTCTGCTTCATCTGGCTGGTTAACAAAAATAGGGCGGACCCCACGCCATTTTTTTTTCGAAGGGAACCCCTATTTTTGTTAATCAGTTCCCTCTGACGTCACTGATTGTGTCCCTGGCTGACCTGAAGTGAAAGTGGAAAGCAATCAATTAAGCTTTCCACTTAAGGGCCCGTCTCACATAGCGATATCGCTACCGAGATCGCTGCTGAGTCACTAGTTTTGTGACGCAGCAGCGAGCTCACCAGCGATATCGCTGTGTGTGACATTCAGCGACGATCAGCCCCCCTGCCGGGTATCGCTGATCGTCGCTGAAATGTCAGGACCTTTTTTTGATCGCTGGTTTCCCGCTGACAGGCACACATCGCTGCGTGTGACAGGCGGGAGACCAGCGATCCGCTGGTAACCAAGGTACACAGCGGGTTTCCAGGCGCGGGGCTGTGCCTAGAAACCCGCTGTGTACCTTGGATACCAGCGCCCTGATGCAGGGAGCTGGTATCCAAGGTACACAGCGGGTTTCCAAGCGCTGCGCGGTGCCTGGAAACCCGCTGTGTACCTTGGTTACCAGCGGATCGCTGGTCTCCCGCCTGTCACACGCAGCGATGCGTGCCTGTCAGCGGGAGACCAGCGATCAAAAAAAGGTCCTGACATTTCTGCGACGATCAGCGATACCCGGCAGGGGGGCTGATCGTCGCTGAATGTCACACACAGCGATATCGCTGGTGAGCTCGCTGCTGCGTCACAAAACTAGTGACTCAGCAGCGATCTCGGTAGCGATATCGCTATGTGAGACGGGCCCTTAAGCGATGTTACCCGCAGTGTCGCTGTCCCAGATCGCTGCCTGAGCTGCCTGTTTGGCAGCTCAGCAGCGATCATGTAGCGATACACCAGCGATCCTGACAAGTGCATATCGTTGTCGGGATCGCTGGTGTATCGTTATGTGACACCCAGCCTTTACTCTCCTGTCAGGCAGGAGAGGAACTCATTCATTTGGGGTTTACTGTGAGGCTGCAGCATTAGCTGCGGTCCCTGCAGTAAACATTAACCCTTTCTGAAGGATTACACCGTGGGACCTGACTGTGCATGGGATAGGTAAGAATAATTTTGCTTTTTTATTTTATTTTTATTACAGGAAATGGTTTTTGCAGTAAAATAAAAGATGGTCAAAAACATGTGTCTTTATTTCATTAAAATGATTTTTAATTAAAGTGTGTGTGTTTTATTTTTATTTCATGCAATAGGATTAATAATTGATAGTTGTCTAATTGACAGCTCTCAATTATTAACCTGGCTTAAGGTCACCTTTCAATAGCAAGGTGGCTATAACCCCATATTAACCCATTCGCCACCGCTACAGGGCAATGGGAATAGACGGGCAAAGTGCCAGAAAGGGCGAATCTAATTATAGATTTGTCTTTCCTGGGGTGTCTGGGGGCAGATGTTAGTAGCCGGGGGGGGGCAAAAATAATGGTCCCTCTCTGGGCTATTATTATCTGCCCCCACTCACTGGCTTTGTCTGTCTGGATGCGAAAATAGGGCGGGAGCCCACGCATTTTTTTTCAGCAATTTTACACCTCATATATATATATACATGCCATTGAATTTGTGACACATATATATATATATATTTATATTTGTAGTTCATACACTTCTACATAGTATAATAGCCGCTAATTCAATTGCCGGCTTTTGTGAAAATGCAGAACCCGACATGAAATGACACTTGGTGTACATAGGGTTAACCATGTCTTTTCATGTCCTTTGCTATCTAATTTGCACAAACAATTAAATCAGTCTATGTGTGCAAAACTTCACACCTGTAGGGGTTAATTAAAGGTGTAAATTCGTAGCAAAAAAGTCCGTTTTTTTTACAACGAATTTACACCTTTAATTAACCCCTACAGGTGTGAAATTTTGCACACATAGACTGATTTAATTGTTTGTGCAAATTAGATAGCAAAGGACATGAAAAGACATGGTTAACCCTATGTACACCAAGTGTCATTTCATGTCGGGTGACCCGACATGAAATGACACTTGGTGTACATAGGGTTAACCATGTCTTTTCATGTCCTTTGCTATCTAATTTGCACAAACAATTAAATCAGACTATGTGTGCAAAATTTCACACCTGTAGGGGTTAATTAAAGGTGTAAATTCGTAGCAAAAAAGTCCGTTTTTTTTACAACGAATTTACACCTTTAATTAACCCCTACAGGTGTGAAATTTTGCACACATAGACTGATTTAATTGTTTGTGCAAATCAGATAGCAAACGACATGAAAAGACATGGTTAACCCTATGTACACCAAGTGTCATTTCATGTCGGGTGCTTCTGTCTTTTCACTGAAGCCGGCTTTACCCGGCAATTGAATCAGAGGATATTTTACTATGTAGAAGTGTATAAACTATACATATATGTATATATATATGTCACAATGACATGTATATATATATATATATATTATATATATGTATTCTATGTGTGTATATTTAGTGTTTACAAGGAAAGAATGGGGTTTTTTAGTTGCGATATTTTGTTCCCATAGACTTACATGGGACTTCCGGTATCGGTATCGGGTATCGCCGATATTTTAGTGATATCGGCGATACCATTCCGATTCCGATACTTTAGGATATCGGAAAGTATCGCTCAACTCTAGTCGAGAGTCATCGATTCACGTCTGAATCGCCGGTCCCCTCAGTACCTTGTTCATTGGAGGGGGTATGGTCCTGAGGAGAGGATGTGGGTTCCTGCGTCGGATATTAACGCAGACCGATTGGTTCGGGCCTTCCACACTACTCACCCAGATAAACCCGGCCCTGAGGGTCCGGAGGCCCCTCGTAGAAGGGGGGGTACTGTCACGGGTGTGTCGCTGCGAAGATCGTCGCGATTGCACACCCTGACTTCTCACAGCTGAGTTTCTGCTGATGGGTGTTTTTCGGCAGTGAGAGAGTGTCATGTATAGTGTACAGTTCCTATAGCGTCTTGTGCTTGGGTGCGAGGAAAACACAGGAGACATAGGTTGAAATGAAATGACTTGTATTACTTCATACAAGCATGCTGAAAAGTTCACACAGTTTGCAGGAACAGCGACAGGAGACACAGCAGGCCAGAGTAACTTCAAGCACTATAATAAATCTCCAAAGCAGGTTCAGGATCTCTTCTCTGTACCGTAATTCCTCTGCAAACATGGATTCACCAAACAGCAGGTTTCCAGAGTCCAAAAGTGTTCCAAGGTTCCTCAGTAGGGAATAGCTGGAGTACAAGTCCAAGGCTTCCAGGAGTCAGGTCACAGACTGACTGAGGCTTGATTCAGGAGCACTGATTGTTCAGCTGAGGCTGCTTAAGAAGCAAGAGGGAAGAATCAGGGCGGGAACATGAAAACTGGAAACTCCATATTAACTGAGGGCAAGAGCTGCAGAAAGACAGAAAGCAAAATGGCCGACGGAAAACTGAGTTTCAAGGAACATGTCAACAGAGACAAAGAACCTTACATTACTCCCCCCTTAGGGACAACCTCCGGATGACCTCAGACCAGGCTTGTCAGGGTACCTCTGATGAAACTGGCGGAGCAGGCGAGGAGCATTTACATTATTGACTGGTTCCCATGAGTTGTCCTCCACTGGGTAGCCCTGCCATTTAATCAAATATTGCAACTGATTTCTGTACAACCTGGAATCTAGAATCCTTTCCACCATAAATTCTTCCTGACCATCGACCAGCACTGGGTCAGGGCAAGGAGAAGAACGTCCAGGAAACGTATTGGGTGTTGCAGCCTTTAGTAGGGATACATGAAAGACAGGGTGGATTCTCATAGTTCTGGGCAGTTGAAGACGACAAGCAACAGCACTTATAATCTTATTGATCTTATAAGGTCCAATGTACTTATGTCCCAATTTAGACGATGGAATCTTTAATTTAAGATTTCTGGTTGACAGCCAGACCAAATCTCCTACCTTGAAAGCTGGTGCAGGTTTACGAAATTTATCTGCTGCTTTCTTGTACCTTTCCTGAGCCAATTCTAGATTTTCCTTTAGAAGATCCATATTCTTTTGTAAAGAAGTGATTCTTTCAGCCACTGCCGGCAAGGGCGTATCTATGGGAAATCGAGGAAGAATGTTAGGATGATAACCTAGATTGGAGTAAAAAGGAGACTGCTTAGTGGAGGCGCTCTGAGAGTTGTTATAAGAGAACTCAGCCAGTGGAAGTAGATCCACCCAATCATCCTGTAGGTGGCAGATAAAACAGCAGAGATACTGCTCCAGGGTCTGATTGGTTCGTTCTGTCTGTCCATTAGTCTGGGGATGAAAAGCAGAAGAAAGGTTTACTTTAATGTCCAATGCTGCACAGAAATTTTGCCAAAACCTTGAAGTGAATTGCACCCCTCGATCCGAAATGACCTCATCCGGTACTCCATGTAAGCGAAACACATTCTTAATCATCAAGTCTGATGTCTGTTTTGCAGTGGGTAAGCCGACACAAGGGATAAAATGAGCTGCCTTTGTTAGACGGTCAACCACCACTAGAATGGTGTTCTTCCCTTGAGAGGTTGGTAACTCCACAATGAAGTCCATAGAAATGGATCCCCACGGGTGGGACGGGGTGGGAAGAGGTTGCAACAGACCAGTTGGTGAGAAGCGAGGTGTTTTGCATCTTGCACAGACTTCACATGAAGTGACATAGTTTAAGACATCTTTCCTGTAAGTGGGCCACCAAAAGAAACAAGAAAGAAATTCTTGTGTCTTTAGAATTCCCCTTTGCCCGGCTATCTTGGAATCGTGGATGAGTTGCAATTCTCTCAATCTGACTGTTTCAGGTATATACAGACGTTGTCCCTGAATCCACACACCATTCTTAAAGACAAGACTTACGTCCCTTGGGGGTTGAGCCAACAAAGAATCCGCATGGTATGCTTCCTTGATGTCCTTAAGTAGGTCTTGATTATGAATCACTCCCAGGAATCTAGAGTCAGGAAGAATAGTCTTAGGAGGAGTAAGTGGACGTGTCTCTGCTGAATGAATCCTAGAGAGTGCATCAGCCTTTCCATTGCGCGATCCTGGTCTATAAGAAATGACAAAATTAAATTGGTTTAGGAAAAGATTCCAGCGAGCCTGGCGAGGAGTCAGGCACTTAGCCGACCTGATAAATTCAAGGTTACGATGGTCTGTCAGGACGACTATTTGCTGTGCAGCTCCCTGAAGAAGGTGTCTCCATTCCTTGAAGGCGGCAATAATGGCCAACAATTCTCTATTGCCCACATCATAGTTCCTCTCAGCCGAAGACAACTGCTGGGAAAAGAAGGCACAGGGATGCAAGACATTCTTCTCACCTGTTCTCTGAGAGAGTATAGCTCCAACGGCACAGTCTGAAGCATCCACCTCTATTATGAAGGCAAGCTCGGGGTTGGGATGTACTAAGATAGGTGCGGTGGTAAATTTATCCTTTAAACAGGAAAATGCTTCCTGAGCTTGCGGGGTCCAGGAGAACCTAGACTGTTTCCGGGTAAGTTGGGTGATAGGTGACACTACCTCAGAAAAATTCTTAATGAAACGTCTATAGAAGTTGGCAAACCCGATGAAACGCTGCACCTCCTTCACATTTCTAGGAATTGGCCAATCCTTGATGGCTTGGGTCTTGCTTCCATCCATACTAATCCCTTGCGTAGATAGTACATACCCCAGAAATTGAATTTCGGTCCTATGGAATTCACATTTTTCAAGTTTGATGTAGAGATGGTTTTGTCTTAGGCGTTCTAAGACCATTCTCACATGTCCATGATGTTCCTCTGTGGAGTTAGAAAAAATTAGAATATCATCCAGATAAATCACCACAAATGTATCTAGGAGATCCCTGAAGATATCATTCACGAAGTGTTGGAAAGTGGCTAGGGCGGTACTCAGACCAAAAGGCATAACTAGATATTCAAAGTGTCCATAGCGTGACCTGAAAGCAGTCTTCCATTCATCCCCAGGTCTAATACGGACCAAGTTATAGGCCCCACGGAGATCCAGTTTAGAGAAAATTTTGGCATGCCGCACTCTCTCCAACAATTCAGGGATTAAAGGCAATGGATAACGGTTTCTAATAGTAACCTTATTGAGTTCCCTATGGTCTATGCAGGGTCTCAGAGATCCATCTTTCTTCTTCACAAAGAAGATGGGTGCACCTGCGGGAGATGAAGAGGGGCGTATGAAGCCCTTGGCTAAATTTTCGTCTATATAATCCTTCAAAGCTTTTAGCTCGGGCCCCGCTAGGGGGTAGATCTTACCAAAAGGTATCTCGGCTCCAGGCAATAATTCAATTGGACAATCATATGGACGGTGAGGAGGAAGCTGATCAGCGTTCTTCTTGTCACATAAATCCACATAGTCCTGGTATACAGCTGGTAGTTCAGGGACTGACATGGTTCCTTTAGGAACAGAGCAAGCTGAAACTCCTTGACTCATCTGTTTCTCCGAAAGTGTAATTCCTTGGTCTCCCAGTTAATCGTAGGATTCTGCGCCTGCAGCCATGGTAGCCCTAGAATAATGGGAAAGTGGGGAGAAGAGATAAGCATAAAAGACATTTTCTCCTGATGATCTTTACCCATAAGGACCCTCAAAGGCTCTGTTTCTTGATCCACTGGTCCAGAAGTCAGTAGAGAGCCATCCACAGTCTCCATCTGTACTGGAGTAGCCTTCTTCACTGAACGTATCCCCTGTTTCAGAGCAAAGTTGATATCCATAAAATTTCCACTTGCTCCTGAGTCGATCATAGCAGAGCTAGACACCCAGACTGAGTCAACCCAGAGTTTGATGGAAAGGAAGCAATGAGAATTGTTTCTTTTACAACTCAGCTGGGACACCGCTGAGGAAACTTGAAAAATTGCAGCGTTTATACCGTCATCGTCCCCAAAACTAACAGAGTTTAAGTCCGAGAAATCAAGATCTCTTGCAGCAGATCTCTCTGGAGCCTGAGGCTCGGACATGACAGAGCTCCTCTCGCAACACTCACAGTGAATGACTGCTGCAGTAGTCTTACGAGAACGGCTGGGGCAGTTTATAATGAAGTGCCCTGACTTACCACAGTAAAAACATAGATTTTCCTTTATACGATGTTCTTTGCGTGCATCACTAACCCGTCTTTGTAAAGAGTCCACCTGCATGGGTTCAGGTTCTGGTTCCCTTGTGATCCTACTCAAAGGTTCCTTAGCTGAGGAGGGAGGTAGTAAAAGGTTAGTGCGATTATTTTCAAACCATCTCTCTTGTCTGCGTTCAGTCAGACGAGCATCAATACGGATACAATAGTTAATAAAGTCACCTAACGCAGTGGGAGGGTCGGCACGAGCAAGTTCATCCTTAATCAGTGGAGACAACCCTTTCCGAAAAATAGATTTTTTAGCGGAAGTGTCCCAAGTGGTATCAAGAGCCCATCTCCTGAAATCCAGGGCATATTCGGCTACTGAACGCTTACCTTGGCGCAAAGTTAACATGGCTGCTTCAGCTGTTGCACCTCGATTGGGGTCATCAAACACCTGCCCCATGGCTGAAATAAAAGCATCAAGGTGATTCAAACAATCATCCTCAGTCTCAATCAGAGGGTTTGCCCACATCAAAGCCTTATTGGTAAGCAACATGATTATAGTAAGCACTTTGGATCGTTCAGTGGGAAATTGTGAAGCATGTGCAGAGAAAAATAAATTGCATTGATTAATAAATCCCCTGAATTTCTCACGTTCACCGCCAAAACGAAAAGGAGGTAATTTGGGGATCCCAGAACTTGGGGTTATGGCAGGAGCCTGGGCTCGTTCCTCTAGAGCCTCAATCCTGGCTCGCAATTCCTGGGTAGTCTGTCCAAACACTTGCAAATTATGATTAGTGAGGTCCTGTAGGCTTGCAAAACGGGTTTTTAAAGTCTGTACATCTGAAAGGATTGTATCAGTCACTCCGCAAAGTTCCTTTATGCGGGCCTCCATCTTCCAGATCTTTTAAGGCAGAAGTGCTGGAAGGAGAAGAGGAAAGGAAAAAAAAAAAACAATAGTGTTTACCTGTGGTAACACTCCAGAGTAAAATTTTAAGGAATGCGCTCACCTGGAATGGTTGTGAGAAGTCACAACCACTGTCATCACATAAGGTATTAAACGGACATCTGATATCCACAGTCACAGCAGAAACGGCTTTCCCAGACCCAGCAGACACTAAACATTGGCTCCTGAATCTTGTCATGTATAGTGTACAGTTCCTATAGCGTCTTGTGCTTGGTGCGAGGAAAACACAGGAGACATAGGTTGAAATGAAATGACTTGTATTACTTCATACAAGCATGCTGAAAAGTTCACACAGTTTGCAGGAACAGCGACAGGAGACACAGCAGGCCAGAGTAACTTCAAGCACTACAATAAATCTCCAAAGCAGGTTCATAGAATCATAGAATCATAGAATGGTAGAGTTGGAAGGGACCTCCTGGGTCATCTGGTCCAACCCCCTGCTCAAAGCAGGATTCTCTAAATCATCCCAGACAGATGTCTATCCAGCCTCTGTTTGAAGACTTCCATTGAAGGAGAACTCACCACCTCTTGTGGCAGCCTGTTCCACTCATTGATCACCCTAACTGTCAAAAAGTTTTTTCTAATATCTAATCTGTGTCTCCTCCCATTCAGTTTCATCCCATTGCTTCTAGTCTTTCCTTGCGCAAATGAGAATAAAGATGATCCTTCTACAATGTGATAGCCCTTGAGATATTTGTAGACAGCTATTAAGTCTCCTCTCAGTCTTCTTTTTTGCAAGCTAAACATTCCCAAATCCTGCAACCGTTCCTCATAGGACATGGTTTGCAGACCGGTCACCATTCTGGTGGCTCTTCTCTGAACTTGCTCCAGTTTGTTGATGTCTTTTTTAAAATGTGGTGCCCAAAACTGGACACAGTATTCCAGATGAGGTCTGACCAAAGAGGAGTAGAGGGCAATAATGACCTCACGTGATCTAGACTGTATGCTTCTGTTGATACATCCTAGAATTGCATTTGCCTTTTTTGCTGCTGCATCACACTGTTGACTCATGTTAAGTCTGTGATCAATTAGTATACCCAAGTCTTTTTCACATGTGCTGTTACTTAGCCCTATTCCTCCCATTTTGTATATGCTTTTTTCATTTTTATTGCCCAGATGTAGTACTTTGCAATTTTCCCTGTTAAAATCCATTCTGTTAGTTGCTGCCCACTGCTCCAGTTTAAGTATATCTTTTTGAATCCTCTCTCTCTCTTCTCTAGTATTAGCTACCCCTCCTAGCTTTGTGTCATCAGCAAATTTGATCAGTTTACCCTCAATTCCTTCATCTAAATCATTGATAAAGATGTTGAACAATACAGGGCCCAAAACAGAGCCTTGTGGTACCCCACTTGAGACATTCTTCCAACTGGATGTGCAGCCATTTACAACCACTCTTTGGGTCCGATCACTAAGCCAGTTATGAATCCACCTAACAGTTGCCTTGTCCATTCCATACTTAGTCATTTTTTCAATAAGGATTGTGTGAGATACTTTGTCAAATGCTTTGCTGAAGTCAAGATATACTATATCTACAGCATTTCCCTGATCCACCCAGTCAGTGATTCTGTCATAGAAGGAAATTAAGTTAGTCTGACATGACTTATTAGTTACAAACCCATGCTGACTCTGTTTAATCACTTCATTCTTATCCAGGTACTTGCATACATGTTCTTTAATAATTTGTTCAAAGATCTTTCCTGGTATAGAAGTCAGACTCACCGGCCTGTAGTTCCCTGGGTCCACCTTCTTCCCCTTTTTGAAGATAGGAACAACATTTGCTCTTCTCCAGTCTTCTGGGACTTCTCCTGTTCTCCAAGAATTTTCAAAGATTATGGACAGTGGTTCAAGAATTTCTTCTGCTATCTCCTTCAGTACCCTGGGGTGTAATTCATCTGGACCTGGAGACTTGAATTCATTTAGGTTAGCTAAGTGTTTCCTCACTGTCTTTCTGTTTATAGATATCCTGGATTCTTCTATTCCTTTAATAGGACAGTGAAGATCAGTTGATGTTACATTTCCTTTCTGAGAGAAAACAGATGCAAAATAGGAATTTAAAAGTTCAGCCTTCTAACATCCTGACTTACCATTTCATCATTTTCATCCTGTAAAAATCCTATAGCATCTTTGACTTTTCTTTTACTTTTGACGTATCCCCAAAATCCTTTTTTGTTGCTTTTGACGTCACTTGCAAGCCTTAATTCATTGTCAGCTTTAGATAATCTGATTTGTGCCCTACAGGTTCTGCAGACGGCATTATATTCTTCTTTAGATATGCCTCCCTCTTTCCATTTGATAAACATTTCTTTCTTCCTTTTTAGCATGTGTTTAAGTTCTGTGTTCATCCATCCTGGTTTCCTTAAATGCTTCCCATTCTTCCCTCTTTTCGGAATTGTTAACGATTGTGCTTTGAGAATCTCATTTTTCAAGATTTTCCATCCTTCCTGGACATTTTTGTCCTTAAGGATATCCAGCCATTGGATCCCTCCAATTCTCTTTCTGAGTTCCTTAAAATCTGCCTTTCTGAAATCTAACCTTGACGTCTGAGTCTTCACAGGTCTTCCTCCTCTTGTTATCCAAAATTCTAAAATAGCATGGTCACTACCTCCTAGGGTCCCAGCCACTCTTACCTCCTCCACCATTTCCTCCCTGTTTATGAGGATTAGATCCAAGGTAGCAGATCCCCTTGTTTTCTCCATTACCTTTTGGAAGATAAAGTTGTCAGCAAGAGAGGATAAGAATTTCCTGGACCTGTTAGTTTTGCCTGAGAGAGATTCCCAACAAATGTCTGGATAGTTGAAATCTCCCATGACCACTATGTCATATTTTTTGGAGAACTTGGCCATTTGATGCATAAAGAGTTCATCCATATCTTCAGCTTGCACAGGCGGCCTGTAGTAAATGCCTACAATGGTGTCCTTTCCATTGTTCTGTCCTTGTATTCTTACCCAAACAGTTTCCACAGAACTCCCAGTCTCTAAGAGAAGGATCTCTTCTCTGTACCGTAATTCCTCTGCAAACATGGATTCACCAAACAGCAGGTTTCCAGAGTCCAAAAGTGTTCCAAGGTTCCTCAGTAGGGAATAGCTGGAGTACAAGTCCAAGGCTTCCAGGAGTCAGGTCACAGACTGACTGAGGCTTGATTCAGGAGCACTGATTGTTCAGCTGAGGCTGCTTAAGAAGCAAGAGGGAAGAATCAGGGCGGGAACATGAAAACTGGAAACTCCATATTAACTGAGGGCAAGAGCTGCAGAAAGACAGAAAGCAAAATGGCCGACGGAAAACTGAGTTTCAAGGAACATGTCAACAGAGACAAAGAACCTTACAGAGAGTTAATTCTCCCTCTCTCTGTGCTGGACAAGACCAGCCTCGCTCAGCTGCAATTAATGTTGCGATAATTGGATTTCTTCATATACCTGCCTGTCTGCTAGGGAAGTGTCGGTGAAAGCATTCATGCAGACCAGCAGAGCGGATCATATTGAGAAGTCTAAAGCTAAGAGTACCTGTTGTGTTTTTCTCCTCTCCTCGCTTTATTATTTTTCTCCTTACCATTTGGTGTTCCCTCTGTAGTTGTTGTTTTGTATGCAAGGTGTCTTTTATTTTACCCCTTGTACTGTCTCGTTCGTCTTATACTGTGTGTAGGCAGTTACCTTCCCGTTCCCTGTGGTGGTAATCAGGGTCCTTCTCAGGACTAGATTACAGTTGTCAGGGATTCACAGGAGACAGGGTTACGCTGGCGGCCTGGACCTCTGTACCATCAACAGTACCTCCAGGTAGAGGGATTAGTCAGGACCCCAGCTTAGGGTCAGCATAGACCCCGGTCCTCTTTATGCAGAGACAGCGTGACAGGCTCATTCTGCATATAAGGGTGGGAGACCTGTGAGAGGGTTCATTCTGTATATAAGGGGTGGGAGACCTGTATGAGGGCTCATTCTGTATATAAGGGGTGGGAGACCTGCGAGAGGGTTCATTCTGTATATAAGGGTTGGAGACCTGCGAGAGGGTTCATTCTGTATATAAGGGTGGGAGACCTGTGTGAGGGTTCATTCTGTATATAAAGGATGGGACACCTGTGTGAGGGTTCATTCTGTATATAAAGGATGGGAGACCTGTGTGAGGGTTCATTCTGTGTATAAAGGATGGGAGACCTGTGTGAGGGTTCATTCTGTGTATAAAGGATGGGAGACCTGTGTGAGGGCTCATTCTGTGTATAAAGGATGGGAGACCTGTGTGAGGGCCCATCTACTATATAATCATCTAACTAGATGTCTGTCTGTAACAGAAATCCTGCGTCGCTGATTAGTCGCGCCCGGCCGGACGCGACCAATCAGCGACAGGCACAGTCCGGCCGCGAATTGGCGCAGGATTTCAACCACGCATGCTAGCCGCTGATATCCCGACGGTAGCCGCGGGTCATCTCCTGCCGCATGGAGGTCAGCCGCTCTGTCTGAAGCCTTTATATGGCTCCAGACAGAAGAAGGCATCCAGTGGTACAGGGAGTGTGTATGGCACCGGAGATCACAGTACACGTAGACACTCTATGCATACCGTGATCTCCAGCGCCATACTTACATACTTACCTGACCGGGAGGAGAATTGTCACGGCGCTTCTCTTCTAGTCCGAGACCAGGGCAGTAGTGCGCGTCAGAACCGCGCACGTGCATAACGCTATCTGGCGCCATTTTACTGAAGACATATTTGCAGTGTGTCTTCAGAAATATGGCTACGGACAGCGCGGTATGGGCATGCGCGTACTCCGATGCCACACTCCTCCCCTGGCCTCCGGCAGAACGGGACAGCGCTGGAGTACAGGGAAAAAAGGTGAGTATAAATGTCTTTTTTTAATGTATGTGTGCAGTTTAATAGGGGTGAGGGGACCATACATATCAGGATAGGGGGGTGAGAGGTACAAGAATGGGAGGGTGGGAGCAGAGCCACGTATACAGAATGGGAGGGTGGAGCGGAGCCATGTATACACGATGGGAGGGTGGGAGCGGAGGGATGTATACAGGATGGCAGGGTGGGAGCGGAGCCATGTATACAGGATAGGAGGGTGGGAGCGGAGCCATGCATACAAGGATGGGAGGGTGGGAGCGGAGCCATGTATACAGGATAGGAGGGTGGGAGCGGAGCCATGTATACAGGATGGGAGGGTGGGAGCGGAGCCATGCATACACAAGGATGGGAGGGAGGCAGCAGAGCCATGTATACTGGAAGATAGGGTGTGAGTGGAGCCATGTATACAGGATGGGAAAGTGGGAGCGTAACCATGTATACAGGATGGGAGGGTGGAAGCGGAGCCATGTATACAGGATGGGACAGGGGAGCCATGTATACAGGATGGGAGGGTGGGAGCGGAGCCATGTATACAGGATGGGAGGGTGGGAGCGGAGCCATGCATACAAGGATGGGAGGGTGGGAGCGGAGCCATGTATACGAGTCGCCCTCCAGAACAATGGGAACTCGGATCTGAGCCTATAGACTTCTATGGGGGATGTCACGGTAACACAGCTCAGTCCGTGGCTCTGGCGCTCACCCTTTAATGTGGGATATTTACAGGGGAGTTAAATATTGGTATGGGGATTCGTGACGCTACCTGTAGTACCTGGTCAGGGTGACCAGCGCTGCAATGCAGATCCACTGAAGGGTTGGTGTTGCGCAGCTATAGGTGTTAAGCCTCCCACAGGTGAGGCTGAGTCCTTCAGGGCAGATATATGGGTAAGGATGCAGGACGGAAGGGGACCCGGCAGTTAGGCGTAAGAAGAGGGACACACACACAAGTCACTTTGGTACCTTTACTGAAGATGTTGCAGGCACATCCCGGAGCACTGTAGGGTGAAGGGTTCACATCCAGATTCTCCCACTGAGTAGGTGTGTGGCCTCCTGTTCCTCCTTGCCTTTCTGTATGAAGTCCTGGCCTGCATGTAGCTGGGCCTAACTTAGTCTCCATCCTGCACCTGGCTGACCTTGTGGTTGGACCCTTTCTTGAAGTACACAGTCCCTATTTGCCGTGCACGGCTGGACTCTGTCCTCCTGGCCCGGTTACGTATCAGCTCTGTGGTGCTCCTGGGACCTGTAGTCCTCCAGGAACTCCGGTGTTCTCCTAATGGGTCGTGGAGATCCCTATAGGCTTGGACCCCGGTGTCCGGTAAATACTTGTTGAGGTGAGCTATTACGGCTCCTCTGCCTCTTTACTTCTATTTCCACTCGCCTTCGGCCTACCTGGGCCCTCACTCGATTACACACACTGGCAGTTCGTGGGCCGCCTCTTCGCCGCTCTCTGAGCATCGGCACGCTCCTGGCTCTTAACTTGAGCTCTGGAGTCCCTTGCTGCATACTCCACTCGTCTGCTCTGTCTGCAGACTACTCGCTTGTTTCAGCTCTGACTAGACTGGGATGGATTCAGTTCCACTTTACTAGCCTCCACTTGGCTGAACTGAACTGCTCTGCAGTCTCTCTAATCTGACTGAGCTGACTGAACTGAACTCACTTTCCTGTCTTCACCCTCCTTTTATATGACTATCGGAGCTCCCTCTGGTGGACTTAGGGATGGGTGAAGGTGTGTGAATGTATATTGAGACCTCTAGTGGTGAATTCCTTCTGCGCACCCTTCTGGGAGATATGAATCCAGACACAGCTGGGCTCCACATATACAGGATGGGAGGGTGGGAACAGAGCTATGTATACAGGATGGGACAGGGGAGCCATGTATACAGGATGGGACAGGGGAGCCATGTATACAGGATGGGACAGGGTAGCCATGTATACAGGATGGGAGGGTGGGAGTGGAGCCATGTATACAAGGATGGGAGGGTGGGAGCGGAGCCATGCATACAGGATGGGACAGGGGAGCCATGTATACAGCAGGGGGAGCTACACAGAGCTGGACAGGACGGGGGGAACCACACATACCAGGATAGGAATGAAGGGACAATGCATTCCCAGCTTATGCTCGAGTCAATAAGCTTACCCAGTTTTCCGTGGCAAAATTAGGTGCCTCGGCTTATACTCGGTTCGGCTTATACTCGAGTATATACAGTATATATATATCAGTACTTTGTGGCGCCATCATACTATACATGGGGGGATTATATGTGTGGGACCATCTTGCTATACGTACTACAACTCCGTCCATATCCCCGCCCCATATGACCAAAGCCCCGCCCCTGCCCCACCTCCATCCGCACCCTGCTGTGCCATGGATGAATGGTCTTGCTTGAAGCCAGTCCCTGGTGCAAAAACGGTTGGGAACCACTGTTCAAGAATACCCGATGTGTTCGAATCGGGCCACCATCTAATTCTGTATATAAGGGGTGGGAGACCTGTATGAGGGCTCATTCTGTACATAAGGGATGGGAGACCTGTATGAGGGCTCATTTTGTATATAAGGGGTGGGAGACCTATTTGAGGGCTCATTCTGTATTTAAGGGGTGGGAGACCTGTGTGAGGGCTCATTCTGTATATAAAGGATGGGAGACCTGTGCGAGGGCTCATTCTGTATATAAGGGGTGGGAAACCTATATGAGGGTTTATTTTGTATATAAGGAGTGGGAAACCTGTATAAGGGCTCGTTCTGTATATAAGGGGTCGGAGACCTGTATGAGGGCTCATTCTGTATATAAGGGTCGGAGACCTGTATGAGGGCTCATTCTGTATATAAGGGGTGGGAGACCAGTATGAGGGCTCATTCTGTATATAAGGGGGGATACCTGTATGAGGGCTCATTCTGTATAAAAGAGGTGAGAGACCTGTGTGAGGGCTCATTCTGTATATAAGAGGTGGGATACCTGTGTGAGTGCTCATTCTGTATATAAGGGGTGGGAGACCTGTGTGAGGGTTCATTCTTTGTATAACAGGTGAGAGACCTGTATGAGGACTCATTCTGTATATAAGAGGAGGGAGACCTATATGAGGGCTCATTCTGTATATAAGGGATGGGACCTGTATGAGGGCTCATTCTGTATATAAGGGGGGATACCTGTATGCGGGCTCATTCTGTATATAAGGGGTGGGAGACCTGTGTGAGGGTTCATTCTTTATATAACAGGTGGGAGACCTGTGTGAGGGTTCATTCTGTATATAAGAGGAGGGAGACCTATATGAATCATAGAATCATAGAATCATAGAATGGTAGAGTTGGAAGGGGCCTCCTGGGCCTTCTGGTCCAACCCCCTGCTCAAAGCAGGATTCTCTAAATCATCCCAGACAGATGTCTATCCAGCCTCTGTTTGAAGACTTCCACTGAAGGAGAACTGACCACCTCTTGTGGCAGCCTGTTCCACTCATTGATCACCCTAACTGTCAAAAAGTTTTTTCTAATATATAATCTGTGTCTCCTCCCATTCAGTTTCATCCCATTGCTTCTAGTCTTTCCTTGTGCAAATGAGAATAAAGATGATCCTTCTACAATGTGACAGCCCTTGAGATATTTGTAGACAGCTATTAAGTCTCCTCTCAGTCTTCTTTTTTGCAAGCTAAACATTCCCAAATCCTGCAACCGTTCCTCATAGGACATGGTTTGCAGACCGGTCACCATTCTGGTGGCTCTTCTCTGAACTTGCTCCAGTTTGTTGATGTCTTTTTTAAAATGTGGTGCCCAAAACTGGACACAGTATTCCAGATGAGGTCTGACCAAAGAGGAGTAGAGGGCAATAATGACCTCACGTGATCTAGACTGTATGCTTCTGTTGATACATCCTAGAATTGCATTTGCCTTTTTTGCTGCTGCATCACACTGTTGACTCATGTTAAGTCTGTGATCAATTAGTATACCCAAGTCTTTTTCACATGTGCTGTTACTTAGCCCTATTCCTCCCATTTTGTATATGCTTTTTTCATTTTTATTGCCCAGATGTAGTACTTTGCATTTTTCCCTGTTAAAATCCATTGTTAGTTGCTGCCCACTGCTCCAGTTTATGTATATCTTTTTGAATCCTCTCTCTCTTCTCTAGTATTAGCTACCCCTCCTAGCTTTGTGTCATCAGCAAATTTGATCAGTTTACCCTCAATTCCTTCATCTAAATCATTGATAAAGATGTTGAACAATACAGGGCCCAAAACAGAGCCTTGTGGTACCCCACTTGAGACATTCTTCCAACTGGATGTGCAGCCATTTACAACCACTCTTTGGGTCCGATCACTAAGCCAGTTATGAATCCACCTAACAGTTGCCTTGTCCATTCCATACTTAGTCATTTTTTCAATAAGGATTGTGTGAGATACTTTGTCAAATGCTTTGCTGAAGTCAAGATATACTATATCTACAGCATTTCCCTGATCCACCCAGTCAGTGATTCTGTCATAGAAGGAAATTAAGTTAGTCTGACATGACTTATTAGTTACAAACCCATGCTGACTCTGTTTAATCACTTCATTCTTATCCAGGTACTTGCATACATGTTCTTTAATAATTTGTTCAAAGATCTTTCCTGGTATAGAAGTCAGACTCACCGGCCTGTAGTTCCCTGGGTCCACCTTCTTCCCCTTTTTGAAGATAGGAACAACATTTGCTCTTCTCCAGTCTTCTGGGACTTCTCCTGTTCTCCAAGAATTTTCAAAGATTATGGACAGTGGTTCAAGAATTTCTTCTGCTATCTCCTTCAGTACCCTGGGGTGTAATTCATCTGGACCTGGAGACTTGAATTCATTTAGGTTAGCTAAGTGTTTCCTCACTGTCTTTCTGTTTATAGATATCCTGGATTCTTCTATTCCTTTAATAGGACAGTGAAGATCAGTTGATGTTACATTTCCTTTCTGAGAGAAAACAGATGCAAAATAGGAATTTAAAAGTTCAGCCTTCTCAACATCCTGACTTACCATTTCATCATTTTCATCCTGTAAAAATCCTATAGCATCTTTGACTTTTCTTTTACTTTTGACGTATCCCCAAAATCCTTTTTTGTTGCTTTTGACGTCACTTGCAAGCCTTAATTCATTGTCAGCTTTAGATAATCTGATTTGTGCCCTGCAGGTTCTGCAGACGGCATTATATTCTTCTTTAGATATGCCTCCCTCTTTCCATTTGATAAACATTTCTTTCTTCCTTTTTAGCATGTGTTTAAGTTCTATGTTCATCCATCCTGGTTTCCTTAAATGCTTCCTATTCTTCCCTCTTTTTGGAATTGTTAATGATTGTGCTTTGAGAATCTCATTTTTCAAGATTTCCCATCCTTCCTGGACATTTTTGTCCTTAAGGATATCCAGCCATTGGATCCCTCCAATTCTCTTTCTGAGTTCCTTAAAATCTGCCTTTCTAAAATCTAACCTTGACGTCTGAGTCTTCACAGGTCTTCCTCCTCTTGTTATCCAAAATTCTAAAATAGCATGGTCACTACCTCCTAGAGTCCCAGCCACTCTTACCTCCTCCACCATTTCCTCCCTGTTTATGAGGATTAGATCCAAGGTAGCAGATCCCCTTGTTTTCTCCATTACCTTTTGGAAGATAAAGTTGTCAGCAAGAGAGGATAAGAATTTCCTGGACCTGTTAGTTTTGCCTGAGAGAGATTCCCAACAAATGTCTGGATAGTTGAAATCTCCCATGACCACTATGTCATATTTTTTGGAGAACTTGGCCATTTGATGCATAAAGAGTTCATCCATATCTTCAGCTTGCACAGGCGGCCTGTAGTAAATGCCTACAATGGTGTCCTTTCCATTGTTCTGTCCTTGTATTCTTACCCAAACAGTTTCCACAGAACTCCCAGTCTCTGAAGCGTCAATCTCTGTGCAGATATACGCTTTTCTAACATACAATGCAACACCTCCTCCTCGTTTATCAAGTCTGTTTCTTGCAAATAAGTTGTATCCTTCTAGCCTTGTATTCCAATCATGTGTATCGTCCCACCAAGTCTCAGTGATTCCAATGACATCATATTTCTTCTCCTGCGTTAGTAGCTCCAGTTCTCCTTGTTTGTTGCCCATGCTTTGTGCATTCGTATAGAACCACTTTAGTTTGTGATTGGTTTCTCTTCCTTCAATATTTTTATTATGTAAATTTTTTTGTCTTTGTTCTTCCCCTTCACTTCTAATAGCAGAAATCTCAATAGTATTTGTCAAGTGTATGGCTTTTGCTGGCGTTTTGCTTCCCTTCCCACATTGTTCTAGTTTAAATGAGGGCTCATTCTGTATATAAGGGATGGGAGACCTGTATGAGGGCTCATTCTGTATATAAGGGGGCATACCTGTATGAGGGCTCATTCTGTATATAAGGGGGGATACCTGTATGCGGGCTCATTCTGTATATAAGGGGTGGGAGACCTGTGTGAGGGTTCATTCTTTATATAACAGGGGGGAGACCTGTGTGAGGGCTCATTCTGTATATAAGGGGTGGGAGACCTGTATGAGGGCTCATTCTGTATATAAGGGGCATACCTGTATGAGGGCTCATTCTGTATATAAGGGGGGATACCTGTATGCGGGCTCATTCTGTATATAAGGGGTGGGAGACCTGTGTGAGGGTTCATTCTTTATATAACAGGTGGGAGACCTGTGTGAGGGTTCATTCTGTATATAAGAGGAGGGAGACTTATATGAGGGCTCATTTTGTATATAATGGATGGGAGACCTGTGTGAGGACTCATTCTGTATATAAGGGGTGGGAGACCTGTATGAGGGCTCATTCTGTATATAAGGGGGCATACCTGTATGAGGGCTCATTCTGTATATAAGGGGGATACCTGTATGCGGGCTCATTCTGTATGTAATGGGGGATACCTGTATGAGGGCTCATTCTGTATATAAGGGGATGGGAGACCTGTATGAGGGCTCATTCTGTATATAAGAGGTGAGAGACCTGTGTGAGAGCTCATTCTGCATATAAGGGGTTGGAGACCTGTGTGGGGCCTCATTCTGTATATAAGGGGAGGCAAACCTGTGTGAGGGTTCATTCTGTATATAAGGGATGGGAGACCTGTGTGAGGGTTCATTCTGTATATAAGAGGTGGGAGACCTGCGTGAGGGCTCATTCTGTATATAAGGGGGCATACCTGTATGAGGGCTCATTCTGTATATAAGGGGGGATACCTGTATGCGGGCTCATTCTGTATATAAGGGGTGGGAGACCTGTGTGAGGGTTCATTCTTTATATAACAGGTGGGAGACCTGTGTGAGGGTTCATTCTGTATATAAGAGGAGGGAGACTTATATGAGGGCTTATTTTGTATATAAAGGATGGGAGACCTGTATGAGGGCTCATTCTGTATATAAGGGGCATACCTGTATGAGGGCTCATTCTGTATATAAGGGGGGATACCTGTATGCGGGCTCATTCTGTATGTAATGGGGGGATACCTGTATGAGGGCTCATTCTGTATATAAGAGGTGAGAGAGCTGTGTGAGGGCTCATTCTGCATATAAGGGGTTGGAGACCTGTGTGGGGCCTCATTCTGTATATAAGGGAGGCAAACCTGTGTGAGGGTTCATTCTGTATATAAGGGATGGGAGACCTGTGTGAGGGTTCATTCTGTATATAAGAGGTGGGAGACCTGCGTGAGGGCTCATTCTGTATATAAGGGGTGGGAGACCTGTGTGAGGGCTCATTCTGTATATAAGGGGTGGGAGACCTGTGTGAGGGTTCATTCTGTATATAAGAGGTGGGAGACCTGCGTGAGGCCTCATTCTGTATATAAGGGGAGGCAAACCTGTGTGAGGGTTCATTCTGTATTTAAGGTGAGGGAGACCTGTGTGAGGGTTCATTCTGTATATAAGGGTAGGAGACTTGCGTGAGGGTTCATTCTGTATATAAGGGGTAGGAGACTTGCGTGAGGGTTCATTCTGCATATAAGGGGTGGGATAACTGTATGAGGACTCATTCTGTATATAAGAGGTGGGAGACCTGTGTGAGGGCTCATTCTGTATATAAGGGGAGGGAGACCTGTGTGAGGGTTCATTCTGAATATAAGGGATGGAAGACCTGTATGAGGGCTCATTCTGTGTAAAAGGGGTGAGAGACCTGTATGAGGGCTCAGGGCTCATTCTGCATATAAGGGGTGGGAGACCTGTATGAGGGCTCATTCCGCATATAAGTGGTGGGAGACCTGTATGAGAGCTCATTCTGCATATAAGGGGTGGGAGACCTGTATGAGGGCTCATTCTATATATATAAGGGGTGGGAGACCTGTATGAGGTCTCATTCTGCATATAAGGGGTGGGAGACCTGTATGAGGGCTCATTCTGTATAAAAGGGATGGGAGATCTGTGTGAGGGCTCATTCTGTATATAAGGTGAGGGAGACCTGTTTGAGGGTTCATTCTGTATATAAGGGGTAGGAGACCTGTATGAGGGCTCATTCTGTATATAAGGGGTGGGATAACTGTATGAGGACTCATTCAGTATATAAGAGGTGGGAGTCCTGTGTGAGGGCTCATTCTGTATATAAGGGGAGGAGACCTGTATGAGGGCTCATTCTGTATATAAGGGATGGGAGACCTGTATGAGGGTTCATTCTGTATATAAGGGATGGGAGACCTGTATGAGGACTCATTCTGTGTATAAGGGATGAGAGACCTGTATGAGGGCTCATTCTGTATATAAGGGGTGGGAGACCTGTATGAGGGCTCATTCTGTATATAAGGGATGGGAGACCTGTGTGAGGGCTCATTCTGTATATAAGGGGTGGGATAACTGTATGAGGGCTCATTCTGTATATAAGAGGTGGGAGACCTGTGTGAGGGCTCATTCTGTATATAAGGGATGGGAGACCTGTGTGAGGGCTCATTCTGTATATAAGGTGAGGGAGACCTGTGTGAGGGCTCATTCTGTATATAAGGGGTGGGATAACTGTATGAGGACTCATTCTGTATATAAGAGGTGGGAGACCTGTGTGAGGGTTCATTCTGTATATAAGGGATGGAAGATCTGTGTGAGGTTTCATTCTGTATATAAGGGGAGGGAGACCAGTTTGAGGGCTCATTCTGTACATAAGGGGTGGGAGACCTGTATGAGGGCTCATTCCGCATATAAGGGATGGGAGACCTGTATGAGAGCTCATTCTGCATATAAGGGGTGGGAGACCTGTATGAGGGCTCATTCTATATATATAAGGGGTTAGAGCAAATATCTCAAAAATGTACTACCTGCGCCTCCATAAATACTTATACACCCAAAATAAACTGCCGGGCTAACACACATCAAAAGGTAGAAGTATTCCTATATGGAGAGATAACATTAAAGTGCCTAAATATAGTCAGACACAGATCATGTGACTTAAAACTTACATCAAGCTTGCTGGGGACTGGACCGATATTGGTGATTCAGAGGGAAGGAACCGATGCTTCCAAAAGGTGACCGCAGACCGCGCTTGTAGCAAGGAGGCGAGATGACAATCAAGCAGGGAACGTCCTCCCTGATATCTAACAATGGCTGCTGACTTGCCGTGCGGCTGTTTCTGCAGACAGCGGTGTCCTCCGGCTGAGAGGCACCGCTGAAGGAAAGCGGACAGCGTGGTGGGCGGGACAGGGATCGGGTGACGTCACCACGGGACAGAGAGCGGGAAGAGTCAAAAATCTACCGACGCGTTTCAAACGCTCGTAGACCTTTCTCATCAGGGATAGCGACCCTCTGCATACCCATCCTTATATCCCTACAGCGGTCCCACGCCCCTCCTTCCTCCAAACACCATCAATAACAGAAAAAACCGTAAAGAAAGGGTGGTCTGATATACTGTTTATGTGATTTCATCAGAACAATTACTGCAAACAAAATGTATAAAAAAGAGAGAGCAACACCCAGTTAGGGTCATCAGTATTAAAAAGATAAATAATAATACAATAACGTGAACTTTATTAATTATTTGATTAAAAATCTGGTCGTAGCTATTATCTGAAAATGCATTAGAACTATCAACATAGATAGAGCCACTTGCCCATTAAGGCCATAACTAGTGTAAAAGACCCACACACTGGTGGATTTCTTAAAAACATCACACTAAAAACTGCATAAAAGTGTGTGCATGTCATATATTCATTATGTATATGCATATTGTAAAATATGGAATATAAATAGAGTAAAAACATATGCATATCAGTGTGTATATATATATATATGTGCATGCATCTATAAATATGTAGACTCCTTTGCTGCATGCCCATTATCTAAAAAACAACAATAGTAGACGCATTCACATACGTCAATATGGGTGTGAGTGCTTTACGTAATAAAAACACATATATTTGGTACAATGATTAACTATATGGCTTCTTTAAGAGAAAGCATAGAGTTCAATCTCCTGGTTTAACCCTATAGGGGCCAAACTATCCAAAGTAAATACCAGCGGGATTCCATCCGCGACATTTGTTTAAGGTAGTCGCCACCCCTCACGTTCTTGCGAATTACATGTATCCCACAAAAGTGTACACCACGTACAGATTTATTATGGTGCTCTAGACAATGGATGACCAGTAAAACCTTTTTCAATATTTTTGAAGTGTTCCTTTATGCGGTCCATAAGTTTTCGTTTAGTACGACCTACATATATTTTACTGCAGGGGCATCATATTAAATATATTACCCACATAGTAAAACAAGAAATATGATCCTTAATTTGAAAGTAATGTTTATTGTGGGCATCATAAAACCTGGTTGGCCTGACTTTCCGGAAATTGGTCCGATTACAGCACGAACATGTGCCACAGGGTGTAAAACCCGTGGGGCCTATAGTTGAGGATGTCATTGCTGCATTTTTAACTGTGGGGGCTATCAGGTTACCCAATGTCTGGGCTTTCCTAAATATAAATTTAGGGCGATTTGGTAAAAATTCACCAACCTTTTTATCACCCTGGAGAATGAACCAATGTTTATGGACAATATTCATAAACTGTTTGTAGTTATGATGGAACCAGGTGATAATAGGTAGATCCCGGATTTGCTCCATAATGGTAGGTTCAGTGGTTACATTCGGTTGGGTTTTGTGGACCAACATTTCCCTCTGTAGTTTTTCAACTTCCTGTTTTGTTATCTGTAAAAGTGGCTCTGGGTAACCTTTCTCTAGAAATTGTTGCGTTAGGTACTTTGGTTCTTTGATGAAGTCTTGAGTTTTTGAACAATTCCTCCTCACTCGCGTAAATTGACCTTTAGGAATGTTGGTTAGCCATATAGGGAGATGACAGCTATTAATATCAATATAGCTATTATAGCTACAAAACAGGAAGTTGAAAAACTACCGAGGGAAATGTTGGTCCACAAAACCCAACCGAATGTAACCACTCAACCTACCATTATGGAGCAAATCCGGGATCTACCTATTATCACCCGGTTCCATCATTTCTACAAACAGTTTATGAATATTGTTCATAAACATTGGTTCATTCTCCAGGGTGATAAAAAGGTTGGTGAATTTTTACCAAATTGCCCTAAATTTAAAATTTAGGAAAGCCCAGACATTGGGTAACCTGATAGCCCCCACAGTTAAAAATGCAGCAATGACATCCTCAACTATAGGCCCCACGGGTTTTACACCCTGTGGCACATGTTCGTGCTGTAATCGGACCAATTTCCAGAAAGTCAGGCAAACCAGGTTTTATGATGGCCACAATAAACATTACTTTCAAATTAAGGATCATATTTCTTGTTTTACTATGGGGGTAATATATTTAATATGGTGCCCCTGCAGTAAAATATATGTAGGTTGTACTAAACGAAAACTTATGGACCGCATAAAGGAACACTTCAAAAATATTGAAAAAGGTTTTACTGGTCATCCATTGTCTAGGCATTTCCTAGAGCACCATAATAAATCTGTACGTGGTGTACACTTTTGTGGGATACATGTAATTCGCAAGAACGTGAGGGGTGGCGACTACCTTAAACAAATGTCGCGGATAGAATCCCGCTGGATTTTTACTTTGGATAGTTTGGCCCCTATAGGGTTAAACCAGGAGATTGAACTCTATGCTTTCTCTTAAAGAAGCCATATACGGTAGTTAATCATTGTACCAAATATATGTGTTTTTATTACGTAAAGCACTCACACCCATATTGACGTATGTGAATGCGTATACTATTGTTGTTTTTTAGATAATGGGCATGCAGCAGCAAAGGAGTCTACATATTTATAGATGCATGCACATATATATATATATATATATATATACACACTGATATGTGTTATGTTTTGGTAGCTGAGGAGAGCAGGCAAAAACGGCAATACACCAGAGAGGTTGGGATCTACTGGATTGCAGTACCCTGACTAACCACCACAACTAAAGGCAGCCGTGGAGCGTTCCTACGTTGGTCCTAGACGCCTCGTCACAGCCTGAAAGGCTAACTACACCTAAAGATAGAAAGAGGAAAGCTATCTGCCCCGGAGCAGATCCCCAAAGAACATAGGAAGCCCCAAACATGTAATGGCGGTTAGACAAGAGGAAATACAGACACAGACAGAAAATAGTATGAGCAAACGCTGGGGCCCAATCTACCTGGACAGAAAAGGATAGGAAGGATACTTACTGCAATCCAAAAAAAAACCTAAAAAAAAACCAACGCTACTAATTGCAAAAACACCTGAGATCACACGACCTCTACCACCTAAATTAGCTCTCTGGTGTAACAAAACTAAGCCGCAGCCACAGAAAAAACTGAAAAATGCAAATGAACAAACAACAGTGGCTCCAGAGGAACCGAGAGGAGCCCAAGCCCCCTGGGGGGGGGGGGGGGAACCTGGCCAACCTCACAGAAATGCAGAGAAAAATGCAAATGGCAAGCACAAAAACAAAAAACAGAAAATATCTTATCTGAGAGCAGGAGAAGAGGCAAGACTCAGCAAGCTTCCAAGTGAACCAGAAAACAACGTTGAGACAAGAACAATAGATCACCGGCAACCATGATGGGGGGAAACCTCCCTTATATCCAGCCAGTCTGTTATTCCTGATTGCCAATCCTCATTGAATGGTTCAGTACTGTTTGTAACCACCAGAGGGAGCTTCTGCTCAGAATTCATTTCTAAAACATTCATAACAGTACCCCCCCTTGAGGAGGGGTCACCGAACCCTCATTTGTGCAACCAGGGCGGTCAGGATGAGCTCTGTGATACTCACGGATCAGTCTCCTAGCATGGATGTCCGAAGCAAACACCCAAGAATTGTCTTCCTGACCATAACCTCTCCACTTAACCAAATACTGGAGTTTCCGTCTAGAAAAATGAGAATCCAATATTTTCTCAACCACATACTCGAGATTGCCCTCAACCAAAACAGGGTCAGGGGCGCAGCCATAGGAACCACTGGCTCGAAAAAAACTCTTCAATAAGGACTTGTGGAACACGTTATGGACCTTAAATGTCCCTGGAAGAAGTAAACGAAAGGAAACAGGAATAAGAATCTCCATGATCTTATAAGGTCCAATGAACCTAGGCTTAAAATTAGGAGATGCAACTCTCATAGGGATATTTCTTGAGGACAACCAGACCAAGTCCCCCACTTTAAACCAAGGACCATCAGTCCTATGCCGGTTGGCAAACCGCTGGGCCTTCTCCTGAGAGAGGGACAACCTCTCCACTACCTGGTCCCAAATCTGCTGCATACGCTCCACAACAGAGTCAACACCCGGACAGACAGAAGCCTCCGTCTGTCCCGAAGAAAATCGAGGGTGAAACCCAAAATTGCAGAAAAATGGAGACATCAAAGTGGCAGAGCTTGCCCTATTATTAAGAGCAAACTCAGCCAAAGGCAAAAAAGAGACCCAGTCATCTTGATCAGCAGACACAAAGCATCTCAGATAAGTCTCCAATGTCTGGTTTGTTCTCTCAGTTTGTCCATTGGTCTGAGGATGAAAAGCAGAGGAGAAAGACAATTGAACACCAAGTTTAGAACAAAAAGTCCTCCAAAATCTGGAAACAAACTGGACTCCTCTGTCAGACACAATGTTCTCAGGAATGCCGTGCAACCGAACCACGTGCTGAAGGAACAAAGGCACCAATTCGGAGGAGGAAGGCAACTTAGGTAATGGCACAAGATGTATCATCTTGGAAAACCTATCACAAATCACCCAGATAACGGTCATTCTCTGAGAAATAGGGAGATCGGAAATAAAATCCATAGAGATATGGGTCCATGGTCTCTTGGGCACAGGCAATGGCATCAACAAACCACTAGAGCGAGAGCAAGGCTTGGAGCGAGAGCAAGTCCCACAGGACTGCACAAACTCCCTGACGTCACGAGACAAAGTAGGCCACCAAAAGGACCGACTCACCAAGTCTCTGGTACCAAAAATTCCGGGATGACCGGCCAACGCGGAACAATGAATCTCAGACCTCACACTCTTCTTCCACTGGTCTGGGACAAAAAATTTCCCAACAGGGCAGCGCTCGGGTTTATCCTCCTGACACCCCTTCAGAGCCAGTCTCAAATTGGGCGAGATGGCGGAAAAAACTACACCCTCTTTCAAAATAACAGAAGGATCAGATAACTCAGGAGAGTCCGCAAGGAAACTCCTCGAGAGGGCATCCGCCTTAACATTCTTAGTGCCAGGAAAAAAGGAAACCACAAAATTAAAACGTGTGAAAAACAAGGCCCACCTGGCCTGTCTAGGATTAAGTCGCTTGGCTGATTCCAGATAAACCAGATTCTTATGGTCCGTGAGGACCACCACCTGATGTTTGGCTCCCTCCAGCCATAGTCTCCACTCTTCAAAAGCCCACTTCATGGCCAATAACTCCCGATAACCCACGTCATAATTACGTTCAGTTGGAGAAAATTTTCGAGAGAAAAAAGCACAAGGGTTACTTTTAGAGGTCTCAGGATCTCTTTGGGACAAAACGGCACCTGCCCCAATTTTAGAGGCATCAACCTCCACCTGAAATGGCAGAGAAACATCAGGCTGCCGTAGAACAGGAGCAGAAGTGAATCTCTGTTTAAGTTCCTGAAACGCAGAGACTGCCTCAGAGGCCAATTCACCACATCAGAACTCTTTTTGGTCAAATCGGTCAATGGTTTAACAATAACAGAGAAATTACCAGTAAATTTACGATAAAAATTGGCAAAACCCAAGAATCTCTGAAGTGCCTTTAATGAAGTAGGTTGGACCCAATCACAGATGGCCTGAACCTTGACCGGTCCATTTCAATAACAGATAGAGACAAAATGAATCCCAGAAATGAGATCCTCTGTACGCCAAAAAGACACTTTGATCCCTTCACATACAGAGCATTCTCTCTCAAAATCTGGAACACAGTCCGAACATGTTTCACATGAGAGTCCCAGTCATTGGAAAAAATCAAGATATCATCCAAATAAACAATCAGAAATGTATCCACAAAATCCCTGAAAATGTCATTCATGAAGGACTGGAAGACGGAAGGAGCATTAGTGAGCCCAAAGGGCATCACTAGGTACTCAAAATGCCCCTCTGGGGTATTAAACGCCGTTTTCCATTCATCCCCGTGCTTAATGCGAATAAGGTTATACGCCCCCCTGAGGTCAAGCTTGGTAAACCAAGTAGCACTTTTCACCCTGGAAAACAGGTCAGAAATCAAGGGTAACGGATATTGATATTTCACAGTGATATTGTTCAAGAGACGATAATCAATACACGGCCTTAAAGAACCATCCTTTTTGGCCACAAAGAAAAAACCGGCACCCAAGGGTGAAGAGGATGGTCTGATATGACCCTTCTCCAATGACTCCTTGATATAAGACCGCATAGCGTCATGTTCCGGTACAGACAAGTTAAAAAGGCGACCTTTAGGGAATTTACTACCAGGCACTAATTCAATAGCGCAGTCATAGCTCCTATGGGGGGGCAAGGATGCAGATTTACTTTTGCTAAACACATCAGAAAAATCAGTCAAAAAGCCAGGCACATCTTGAGCCTGGGGAGAGGCAGAAAAAACAGGAGTGTTGGCATTAACACATTGGCAGCCCCAACTGGTTACAGACAGATTTCCAATCCAAAACAGGATTATGAGATTGCAACCAAGGGAAACCTAGTACAATAATGTCATGCAGATTATACAGCACCAAAAATTTGCAACTCTCCTGATGATCAGGTTCAACCCTCATTATCACCTAAGTAGAGAACTGGGGTTTATTCTCAGCCAAAGGGGTAGAATCAATCCCCAGTAGGGGAATAGACTTCCATAGGGGTATCAAGGGAAACCCACAACGTTTAGCAAAATCAAAATCCATCAGGTTAATAGCTGCTCCCGAATCAACAAAAGCCTGAGCAGAAAATGTGGACAGGGAGCAAATCAGGGTAACAGTCAACAGAAATTTAGTCTGAACACTACCCAAGACAACTGAGCGTGCAAAACGTCTTCCCCGCTTAGGGCAGACTGAAATAGCATGAGAGGCATCACCACAGTAGAAACATAACCCATTGCGTTTTCGAAACTCATGACGCTGTGCCCCAGAAGCCACTCTATCACACTGCATGGGTTCAGAAGCTGGTTCACAAGGCAACACCATACCACGCATACCTCTACGCTCACGCAAACGTCTGTCAATTTGAATCGCCAATGACATAGAATCATTGAGACCAGAGGGAGCAGGAAACTCACCATAACATCTTTTACATTCTCTGACAGACCCTTCCGAAAAAGGGCTGCCAAAGCATCATCATTCCATTTGGTCAGGACTGCCCACCTTTGGAATCTCTGACAGTATAACTCAGCGTCCTCAAGCCCCTGATTTAATGCCAACAAGGTTTTTTCAGCTTGATCAGTGACATTAGGTTCATCGTACAATAACCCCAGAGCCAGAAAAAATGCATCAACATTACTCAAAACAGGGTCCGCAGGTGTCAGGGAAAAAGCCCAATCCTGAGGATCGCCGCGCAGGAGAGAGATGACAATCTGAACCTGCAGTGCTGCGTTACCCGAGGACTTAGGTTTTAAGGCAAAAAACAACTTACAGTTATTTTTGAAATTCAGAAATTTAGCTCGATCCCCCAAAAACAAATCTGACATGGGGATCCTAGGTTCCACAACCGGCAACCCTGCAAGATAGGTAGCAATACTCCGAACTTCAGAGGCAAGCTGATCCACACGGCCAGACAACTGTGCAAACTCCATTGAGAGAAAAAATAAAAATCCTCCTCAGCACCCAGAGAAAAAGAGGGAAAAAAAATGCAACAAACAGAAAAAAAAAAATCTCTGACAACTCTGACAACTTTTTTCTTTCCACACTATTTTTCCCTTCTGTGAGTACCATATAATTTTCAGTTTGGCCGGTTATACTATTATGTTTTGGTAGCTGAGGAGAGCAGGCAAAAACGGCAATACACCAGAGAGGTTGGGATTTACTGGATTGCAGTACCCTGACTAACCACCACAACTAAAGGCAGCCGTGGAGCTTTCCTACGTTGGTCCTAGACGCCTCGTCACAGCCTGAGAGGCTAACTACACCTAAAGATAGAAAGTGGAAAGCTATCTGCCCCGGAGCAGATCCCCAAAGAACATAGGAAGCCCCCAAACATGTAATGGCGGTTAGACAAGAGGAAATACAGACACAGGGCTCATACTCACTGGCGCCGAGAACGGATGATAATCAGACGAAAAAAAATCGGATTCAAATCTGACCAATGTTATTCAATAGGTGAATTCTCATTTGCGATTTTTTCTCATCAGAAATTGGTGTGAGAAAAAAATCACAGCATGCTGCGATTTGATGCGATTTTGGCATGATAATCGGCAATGCAAGTCAATGGGTGCGAGAAATCATCGCACAGCACTCGCACCATGCGAGTGCTGTCCGATTTATAAGCACCAGTCTCCTTTGAAAAGCCGGCAATTCATCCCCGGCTACTGTAAAATCACACTGACAGCTCACAAAACACTAGATACATACACATAGAATACATTATATATATATATATATATATATATATATATATATATACATGTCATTGTAACACATACATATATATATATATATTTAGAGTTCATACACTTCTACATACTGTAATAGCCGCTATTAAATTGCCGGCTTTTGTGAAATCACAGAAGCAGACATGAAATGATACATTGTTTCCACACAGTTAACCATGTAATTTCATGTATTTTGATATATGGTTTTAACTTACAATTACATAAGTTCATGTGTGCAAAATTTCAGACATGTAGGGGTTAATTAAAGGTGTAAATTCGTTGAAAAAAAATGCGTGGGCTCCTGCTGTATTTTCTCCACCAGACAGACAAAGCAAGCGAGTGGGGGCAGATAATAATAGCCTAGGGAGGGAACATTTTTTTTGTGCCCCCCCCTGGCTACTAACATCTGCCCCCAGACACCCCAGAAAGGGCAAATCTCTAATTAGATTCACCCTTTCTGGCACTTTGCCCGTCTGTTCCCATTGCCCTGTAGCGGTGGCGAATGGGTTAATAAGGGGTTAAAGCCACCTTGCAATTGAAAGGTCACTCTAAGCCAGGTTAATAATTGAGAGCTGTCAATTAGACAACTATCAATTATTAATCCTATTGTATGATAGAAAAATCAAACACACACAGTTTAATAAAAAAGAAGTTTAATGAAATAATCACACAGTTTTTGACCACTTTTTATTTTCCTGCTAAAACCATTTCCTGTAATAAAAATAAAATAAAAAAGCAAAATTATTCTTACCAATCCGATGCACAGTCAGGTCCCACAGTGTAATCCATCAGAAAGGGTTAACAGGTTACAGCTCGCAGAGAGCTAATGCGGTCTCCTAGCTGTAACACCCTGAATGAATAACTTCCTCTCCCAGCGAAAGTAGAGGAAGAGATTAATGAATGGAGCTTAATTGATTTATTGCCACTTTCACTTCAGTGACCTGACCTAAAGTGAAAGTGGGACACAATCAATTAAGCTTCATTCATTAATCACATCCTCTCCTGTCGGCAGGAGATAAGCTCATTCATTCAGGAGCTTTCAGCTGAGCACGCAGGATTACTTGCGCTGCTTAGCTGATTGCTAGTTAACCCTTTGTGAAGGATTACATCGTGGGACGTGACAGATCGTCAGATAGGTAAGAATAATGTTGTTTTATTATTTTTTCTTTATTTTAGAAGATCAAGGGCTTCGCAGGGATTAAGAGTTTAATAAAAGATGGTCAAAAATATGTGTTTTTATTTCATTAAAATTATTTATTCTTAAAGTGTGTGTGTTTGATTTTTTTATTTCCTTCAATAGGATTAATAATTTATAGTTGTCTAATTGACAGCTCTCAATTATTAACCTGGCTTAAAGTGACCTTTCAATAGCAAGGTGGCTTTAACCCCTTATTAACCCATTCGCCACCGCTACAGGGCAATGGGAATAGACGGGCAAAGTGCCAGAAAGGGTGAATCTAATTAGAGATTTGCCCTTTCTGGGGTGTCTGGGGGCAGATGTTAGTAGCCAGGGGGGGCACAAAAAAAATGTACCCTCCCTAGGCTATTATTATCTTCCCCCACTCGCTTGCTTTGTCTGTCTGGTTGAGAAAATACAGCGGGAGCCCACACATTTTTTTTCAACGAATTTACACCTTTAATTAACCTCTACATGTCTGAAATTTTGCACACATACACTTATGTAATTGTAAGTTAAAAACATATATCAAAATACATGAAATGACATGGTTAACTGTGTCTAAACAATGTATCATTTCATGTCGGCTTTTGTGATTTCACAAAAGCCGGCAATTGAATTAGCAGCTATTACAGTATGTAGAAGTGTATGAACTTTAAATATATGTAATATATAATGTCACAATTATATATATATATATATATATATATATATGTATTCTATGTGTGTATATGTATTGTTTCTATTCTTTATTAAAGCTGTCAGTGTGATTTTACAGTATAGCCAGGGATGAATTAGCGGCTATTATACTATGTAGAAGTGTATGACCTATATATATATTATACATAAATATATATAAATATATATTATATATATATATAATTATTTGCTTTTTGTGTACATTTTTTTTTACAATGTGATTTTTACATGACTTTTTACATAGAGATAACTGCTCTATGTAAAACTTCATGTTAAAATCGCATTGCATACAGATGGAAAACTGATGGAAAACTGATGGAAAACGCATGGTGCAATTTAAAATCGCATCAAAATCGCATGCCTTTTTACAACAAATGTACCATTTTTTTCCTGCAGAAAACGGACCGATTTTTTTTCCAGCCAGTGAGTATGAGCCCACAGACAGAAAATAGTATGAGCAAACGCTGGGGCCCAATCTACCTGGACAGAAAAAGATAGGAAGGATACTTACTGCAATCCAAAAAAAAACCCTAAAAAAAACCAACGCTACTAAAACACCTGAGATCACACGACCTCTACCACCTAAATTAGTTCTCTGGTGTAACAAAACTAAGCCGCAGCCACAGAAAAAACTGAAAAAGGCAAATGAACAAACAGTGGCTCCAGAGGAACCGAGAGGAGCCCAAGCCCCCCGGGGGGGGAACCTGGCCAACCTCACAGAAATGCAGAGAAAAATGCAAATGGCAAGCACAAAAACAAAAAACAGAAAATATCTTATCTGAGAGCAGGAGAAGAGGCAAGACTCAGCAAGCTTCCAAGTGAACCAGGAAACAACGTTCAGACAAGAACAATAGATCACCGGCAACCATGATGGGGGGAAACCTCCCTTATATCCAGCCAGTCTGTAATTACTGATTGCCAATCCTCATTGAATGGTTCAATACTGTTTGTAACCACCAGAGGGAGCTTCTGCTCAGAATTCATTTCTAAAACATTCAGAACAGATATGCATATGTTTTTACTCTATTTATATTCCATATTTTACAATATGCATATACATAATGAATATATGACATGCACACACTTTTATGCAGTTTTTAGTGTGATGTTTTAAAGAAATCCACCAGTGTGTGGGTCTTTTACACTAGTTATGGCCTTAATGGGCAAGTGGCTCTATCTATGTTGATAGTTCTAATGCATTTTCAGATAATAGTTACGACCAGATTTTTAATCAAATAATTAATAAAGTTCACATGTTATTGTATTATTATTTATCTTTTTAATACTGATGACCCTAACTGGGTGTTGCTCTCTCTTTTTTATACATTTTGTTTGCAGTAATTGTACTGATGAAATCACATAAACAGTATATCAGACCACCCTTTCTTTACGGTTTTTTCTGTTATTGATGGTGTTTGGAGGAAGGAGGGGCGTGGGACCGCTGTAGGGATATAATGATGGGTATGCAGAGGGTCGCTATCCCTGATGAAAAAGGTCTGCGAGCCTTTGAAACGCGTCGGTAGATTTTGACCCTTCCCGCTCTCTGTCCCGTGGTGACGTCACCCGATCCCTGTCCCGCCCACCACGCTGTCCGCTTTCCTTCAGCGGTGCCTCTCGCCGGAGGACACGCTGTCTGCAGAAACAGCCGCACGGCAAGTCAGCAGCCATTGTTAGATAGCAGGAGGACACTCCCTGCTTGATTGTCATCTCGCCTCATTGCTACAAGCGCATCTGCGGTCACCTTTTGGAAGCATCGGTTCCTTCCCTCTGAATCACAATATCGGTCCAGTCCCCAGCAAGCTTGATGTAAGTTTTAAGTCACATGATCTGTGTCTGACTATATTTAAGCACTTTAATGTTATCTCTCCATATAGGAATACTTCTACCTTTTGATGTGTGTTAGCCCGGCAGTTTATTTTGGGTGTAAAAGTATTTGTGGAGGCGCAGGTAGTACATTTTTGACATATTTGCTCTAATTCCTTTGGTTGCCATCGCACAGGGCTGACATTACTCCAGCAGCCTCTATAGTCCCTATTGGTATTAGGGGGGTTGTTCATGTTCATAAGCACCCATTACGTAAACAGGTTGTTTAATAGTTTTTTCTCAGGTAGCGCCATGTATTTTTTTCTTTATAATAAGGGTGGGAGACCTGTATGAGGGCTCATTCTGCAATATAGGGGTTGGAGACCTGTGTGAGGGTATTTATTAGTGAATGGGTGGGTATTCTTGTTGAGGGCTCATTCTGTATATAAGGGGTCGGAACCTGTGTGAGGGCTCATTCTGTATATAAGGGTGGGAACCTGTTGAGGGTCATTCTGTAATAAGGGGTGGGAGATCTGTATGAGGGTCATTCTTGTATATAAGGGTGGGAGATCTGTTGAGGGCTCATTCTGTATATAAGGGGTGGGAGACTTGTTGGAGGGCTCATTCTGTATATTAGGGTGGAGACTGTTGAGGCTCATTCTGTTATAAGGGTGGGAGACCTGTATGAGGGTTCATTCTGTATATAAGGGGTGGGAGACCTGTATGAGGGCCATTCTGTATATAAGGGTAGGAGACCTGTATGAGGACTCATTCTGTGTATAAGGGGTGAGAGACCTGTATGAGGGCTCATTCTGTATATAAGGGGAGGGAGACCTGTGTGAGGGTTCATTCTGTATATAAGGGATGGGAGACCTGTTGTGAGGGCTCATTCTGTATATAAGGTGAGGGACCTGTGTGAGGGTTCATTCTGTATATAAGGCATGGGAGACCTGTGTGAGGGCTCATTCTGTATATAAGGGGTGGGATAACTGTATGAGGACTCATTCTGTATATAAGAGGTGGGAGACCTGTGTGAGGGCTCATTCTGTACATAAGGGGAGGGAGACCTGTGTGAGGGTTCATTCTGTATATAAGGGATGGGAGACCTGTGTGAGGGTTCATTCTGTATATAAGAGGTGGGAGACCTGCGTGAGGGCTCATTCTGTATATAAGGGGTGGGAGACCGGTGTGATGGCTCATTCTGTATATAAGGGGTGGGAGACCTGTGTGAGGGTTCATTCTGTATATAAGGGGTGGGAGACCTGTGTGAGGACTCATTCTGTATATAAGGGGTGGGAGACCTGTGTAAGGGCTCATTCTGCATATATGGGGGGCAGACCTGTATGAGAGCTCATTCTGTATGTAAAGGATGGGAGACCTGTATGAGGGCTCATTCCGCATATAAGGGGTGGGAGACCTGTATGAGAGCTCATTCTGCATATAAGGGGTGGGAGACCTGTATGAGGGCTCATTCTTGTTGGAGGGCTCATTCTGCATATTAGGGGTGTGAGACTTGTGTGAAGGCTCATTCTGTATATAAGGGGTGGGAGACCTGTATGAGGGTTCATTCTGTATATAAGGGGTGGGAGACCTGTATGAGGGCTCATTCTGTATATAAGGGATGGGAGACCTGTGTGAGGGTTCATTCTGTATATAAGAGTTGGGAGACCTGCGTGAGGGCTCATTCTGTATATAAGGGGTAGGAGACCTTTATGAGGACTCATTCTGTGTATAAGGGGTGGGAGACCTGTATGAGGGCTCATTATATATATATAAGGGGTAGGAGACCTGTATGAGGACTCATTCTGTGTATAAGGGGTGGGAGACCTGTATGAGGGTTCATTTTGTATATAAGGGGTGAGAGACTTGTGTGAGGGCTCAATCTGTATATAAGGGGTAGGAGACCTGTGTGAGGGCTCATTCTATATAAAATGGGTGGGAGACCTGTTTGAGGGCTCTTTCTGTACATAAGGGGTGGGAGACCTGTGTGAGGGTTCATTTTTATATAGGGGTAGGAGACCTGTATGAGGGCTCATTCTGTTTATAAGGGGTGGGAGACTTGTTGGAGGGCTCATTCTGTATATAAGGGGTGGGAGACCTGTATGAGGGCTCATTCTGTATATAAGGGGTGGGAGACCTGTGTGAGGGCTCATTCTGTTTATTAGGGGGAATCTGTATGTGGACTTACAGTGGTGGCCAAAAGTATTGGCACCCCTGCAATTCTGTCAGATAATACTCAGTTTCTTCCTGAAAATGATTGCAATCACAAATTATTTGCTATTTTTATCTTCATTTAATTTGCTTGCAAGGAAAAAGCACAAAAGAGAATGAAGCAAAAATCAAATCCTTGATCATTTCACACAAAACTCCAAAGATGGCCCAGACAAAAGTATTGGCACCCTCAGCCTAATACTTGGTTGCACAACCTTTAGCCAAAATAACTGCGAACAACCGCTTCCGGTAACCAGATCTCTCCACAGGTGTTCTATGGGATTCAGGTCTGGACTCATTGCTGGCCACCTTAGAAGTCTCCAGTGCTTTCTCTCAAACCATTTTATAGTGCTTTTGGAAGTGTGTTTTGGGTCATTGTCCTGCTGGAAGACCCATGACCTCTGAGGGAGACCCAGTTTTCTCACACTGGGCCCTACATTATGCTGCAAAATTTGTTGGTAGTCTTCAGACTTCATAATGCCATGCACGCGGTCAAGCAGTCCAGTGCCAGAAGCAGCAAAGCAACCCCAAAACATCAGGGAACCTCCGCCATGTTTGACTGTAGGGACCGTGTTCTTTTCTTTGAATGCCTCTTTTTTTCCCTGTACATTCTATGTTGATGGTTTTTTCCCAAAAAGCTCGACTCTTGTCTCATCTGACCACAGAACATTCTTCCAAAACGTTTTAGGCTTTCTCAGGTAAGTTTTGGAAAACTCCAGCCTGGCTTTTTTATGTCTCGGGGTAAGAAGTGGGGTCTTCCTGGGTATCCTACCATACAGTCCCTTTTCATTCAGACGCCGACGGATAGTACGGGTTGACACTGTTATACCCTTGGACTGCAGGGCAGCTTGAACTTGTTTGGATGTTAGTCGAGGTTCTTTATCCACCATCCGCACAATCTTGCGTTGAAATTTCTCGTCAATTTTTCTTTTCCTTCCACATCTAGGAGTTTAGCCACAGTGCCATGGGCTTTAAACTTCTTGATGACACTGCGCACGGAAGACACAGGAACATTCAGGTCTTTGGAGATGGACTTGTAGCCTTGAGATTGCTCATGCTTCCTCACAATTTGGTTTCTCAAGTCCTCAGACAGTTCTTTGGTCTTCTTTCTTTTCTCCATGCTCAATGTGGTACACACAAGGACACAGGACAGAGGTTGAGTCAACTATAATCCATGTTAACTGGCTGCAAGTGTGATTTAGTTATTGCCAGCACCTGTTAGGTACCACAGGTAAGTTACAGGTGCTGGTGATTACACGAATTAGAGAAGCATCACATGATTTTTCAAACAGTGCCAATACTTTTGTCCACCCCCTTTTTTAGGTTTGGTGTGGAATTATATCCAATTTGACTTTAGGTCAATTCTTTTTGTGTTTTTTCATTGAAGACAAACTAAATGAAGATAATAATACCAAAGAATTTGTGATTGCAATCATTTTCAGGAAGAAACTGAGTATTATCTGACAGAATTGCAGGGGTGCCAATACTTTTGGCCACCACTGTATATTGTATATAGAGAAACTCAGGCTGTATATAGGGCCTGTGTGTGAGCTCATTATATACAAGGGAACCATACTATAGATGGTGCCTGTATGTGGGCTCATACTGTATATAGCAGGGCTCGTTCTTTATATATAGAGGACTGTTTGTGGGGATATGCTCTATATAGGGGGCTCTGCGTGGGCTTAAACTGTGTATAGGGAGTGCTGTCTGTGGGAATATACTGTATATAGGGCTGAGTGTGTGGAATCATAGTGTATATAGAGGGGTGTGTGTGGAGTCATACTGTATATAGGGAGGGCTGTTTGTGATATCATACTGTATATAGGGGCTGTGTGGGATCATACTGTATATAGTGGGCTATGTGTGGGCTCATACTGTACATAAAAGAGGCTGTGTTCGGGCTCATACTGTATATAGATGGGGATCTTTGGGGGCTCATGCTATATATAGGGGCAGGGTTGGACTGGCCCACCAGAGGGTGGGCCCTGGCTACTCCAGAAGAGTTCATAGTGCAAACCTTGCAGTTGGTATGGGGCTTTTTCAGTGGAGGAGAAAGGTGGGCCCTCAGAATCAAATCCTCCGTTGGGCCCAATGTTCTTCAGTCTGACACTGTATAGGGGTGCTGTGTATGGGATTATATTGTATATAAGGGGCTGTGTGGGGCTCATGCAGTATAGAGAGGAGGTGTCAGCATACTTAATTCTGCTCAATATTAAATGAAACCTTTAATATAAAATAAAAATATAATTAATATGGTAATATTAATATTGAGCAGAATTAATTTCAGCCCTTAGGTTAGGACCTCCAAAAAAATCATGATCTCTCATGTGACCTCTCGGGAAAATGGAATGTGATCCCCTGCTATGAGGGCTCGTTCAGAAGAATACATTAAACATCAATTGTTCATGCGAAATGCCATAAGAATGGACAAAACGGATTGTATATGGATGTTAAACAGGGATGTCATATAGATACGGATGAAAATTGAAAAACTGACATTTTATTCGGGACATAACAAATATGAATTTGCACATTTGTGTGTTAACACAGCCTAACATTTACAGTCCACTGAAATCCACAGCAATGAATAGACAGATCCTGATTCATATAGAGTGGTTTTTCTTTTCTCCATTCATGTCTATGTCTGAAATGACAGCTCTGGGATCTGTCACCTTGGGTTTCATGCATGGATCACTGAGGAAGAACCTGTATTGCACTGAAATGATGAGTTCCACGAAGTATGGGAGTTTGGGGGAAGGGGCTGCAGGAAGAAGCAGCTTCGCACAGTCTGGCCCATTGCTAGACAAGGTATAGCTGTTGCAGAGCAGAGGAGGAGTCCTGCTGGAGGAGGAGGAGGAGGAGGTGTTCCTTGGCTGTGTGAGCAGGCTGTCTCTACACTGTACACACTGCAGTCACATGAAAGTAAGATCAGATTCTCTCTCTTTCCACCGGCTGAAGCTGTCACCTCCCCAGCACCTTCAGGAACTGCTGAGAGAAGATACCAGGTGCAGAGCTCCACGTTCATCCTTTGCAAGTGACACCTTGTTGCATCTACAGGAACCCTTAATTGCTGATTTCTTCTGTATTCCTCGGACCTTTGGATAAGAACATGAAGATCAGCAGCTGATTTAGCAGTTTTCCAAGTCCTGTTTTGCACATCATTTTGCACAAGTGGGGTCATTCTTTGTGTGACATATCTAGGCTAGGTTTCTAATACTTGCATCTTGATCTGGTTAGTGATTATGTGCCATAAAAAGAGTGCCAAAGCCATGTGCTAAGTGGATTCAGACATCCACAGGTAATAGGTTTTCTAGGCTCTACAGGTCAGGCAATGGCTGCTAAGTCATATTCTTGGTAAGCCAACTTCGTTTTTAGGTGGAAAGAGGAGATATGTTTGCTGTTGGAGTGCCTTCAACTCAAGCCATGTCTCAGACAGAAGTGGATTTAGCAGGATGTGGAATCTCATTTGGTTCGGTTCTGCCTGAAGATCCTGCCGAACTCTCCACTCTTGCAGCCTTGAGGAGAAGAAGACTTTCAGGCAAGGAGCCTAGAAGGAACTCTTACCAATTTAACAGAAGAAGTTCTGCTCAGTTAGAGCTATTGGGTTATGACCCACCAGGGACTTCTTTCTCCTCATGGTCACCAGAGGAACCATCAACTTTGGAAGAGAAAGTGGACTCTATTCCTGAAGTCGCTCCTGCTTCTGCCAGTCTCCCATCCCAAAACACCCTGATAGATGTTTTGCCATCTTCAGGAACGTTGGCCAGTATTGTGGACATCAGCTCTGAGTCTGAGGATGAGGCCAACAGAACTGAAAGACCTCCTGTCCCTGCTCCCAAACCAGTAGTGACAGAAAACAGAAGAGAACAAGAAGAGATTGATGAGAATGAGACCAAAGCTGTGGCCACCTCACCAGATGGGAGATACTTGAAATTTAACATTGAGATTGGAAGAGGATCTTTTAAAACGGTGTACAAGGGTCTGGACACAGAAACCACGGTGGAAGTGGCTTGGTGTGAACTTCAGGTATGACAATAATCTGTCCTCAGGTCAATTTTTAAAATTGCTGATGCTTTAAACAGTGTATCAACCCCCTTCAATTAGGAATCACCCAAAGTTTCCAAAACTCTATTTAAGTTATCAGTAGTTATATAAACTTATCAAATATCATTGTTACCTAGTCCAGTTTCTCTGTTGCCCCTAAGCTGTACGTGACATGTTACTATATAACACTTTAGATGTAGACCTGCCTGTTACCTGTCATGTTCATTTTGAATAAATGTCTAGATGAACATGATCAGGTGTTTCTGCTGAATCCAGTCTTGTGTTAAACCTATGACAAATGTGGTCATGTAAGACACCACTAAGTATGTTTCACTTCCACCCTTAGTGAATAGGCCACTTTTGGAGCATTTGTTAGTGTATTCAATAAAAAAGGCTCGTACCCTGTTAGTAAAACACATAATTATTAAAGGGAACTTGTCAACGCACTTTTTACATATGGAAGTATTGGTATGGTTGTGTAGGCACTTGTCCCACCATAAAAATTATAACTTTTTTTATATGTGCCAGCTATGAGAAATCTATCATAAAAGCCATATGTAAATCAGGCTGGAAGTGCACAGGGGGCATGTCAAAGCTCTTATACTGCATCTTGCAAATGAATTGACACACCTACAGTGCACTTCCCGCCTGATCCATATTTGGCTTCTACACTAGACTTCTCATGACTGCCCGAATACATCTTTAAAAAAAAGGTATAATTTTCATTGGGCGACAGTGCATATATACAGCCGTGCCAGTAGTTCCATATGTGCTGTCAGGTTCACTTTAATATAGCTCTAGCTGTGCATCAGTATTAAGGGGGTATGATTTTGTAATAAAACCATAAATATTTTGTGCCCATGTAGAAATATGTGTGTATATGAATCAACAACAATGTGTAACCACGCCATAGTTGCTGATTGCTACATTTTGAATATTTTGATATTTTTACATATAGATACATTAAAGGGTTTGTCCATTCTTAAACTACAAGTCTGCCGTCACTCTGTGTGAATCCTTACATTGCACGCACTGTACGCTGTGAGACTCTCCGGTGCATACTCCCGGCCACAATCCAACTAGACTGTTTCCGGCCTTGCTCGATACACTTGCATTCAACGAGTCCACACTCAACTAGTCAGAATATGACCAGGAGTATGTGTATCACATACTTGTAGTCACATGACTGCCACCGGAGAATCCTCACAGCGTGCAGTGTGCGCAATATGAGGATTTAGAAGTCTGCAGTTACATAGAGCGACTGCAAACTTGTAGTTCAAGACTGGGCAACCACATTAAGGTTTGTAAGCCGTATAGACACCAGATATAATAGTAAATCATGTACCACTGTGACTTGGCAGTACCTGCTTTCACCAGTGATGGCAAACCACCAGAACTTGGAAATAAATTCCAGTCCATGTCTAGTAGCTGCATCCAAATCAAAACACCTTGCAGAGTGCCAGTCTTCAGCCCCAAGGACAGGTAGGCATAGGCATAAACCTGTGTGTCCTGTGGTCTTCAGCCCTAAGGACCAGTAGGCGTAGGCACAAACGTGTGTGTCCTGCGGTCTTCAGCCCCAAGGATCAGTAGGCATCAGGGCCGGACTGGCCATCTGGCAATTCTGGCAAATGCCAGAAGGGCCAGTCTGGTTGTGGGCCACCTTGTCTACTACATTGGTAACAGAATCAGTGGTCTCAATACACTCGTACTGTTAAGAGTTCTGACAGAGCACAAAGCTACCCAGCAGGCCACGGGCAGGGCCGGCGTCAGCACCCGGCACACCCGGGCAAGTGCCGGGGCCCTGAGCAGGCGGGGGGCCCACTCGCAGTCTGGCACCCCCGCGCCCGTTAGCGGAGGAGAGCGGTGTCAGCGCCGCCACTGGGCCCCCCCCCGCTTGCTCAGGGCCCCGGCATCAGCTGGCACATTACTTACCTCTCCCGTGCCTCCGCTGCCGCAGCTGCGGGCTCCAGGGGGCGCCGGCGCTTCCTCTCACAGCCGGCCGCTGAATGACGTCATCATTCAGCGGCCGGCTGTGGCACAGAGCGCGGGGACGCCGGACAGGTAAGACGTGTGTGTGTGTGTCTCTGTGTGTATGTAGTGCGGTGCTTTGTGTGTGTATGTATGTGTGTGTGTGTATGTGTGTGTGTATGTATGTGAGAGAGTGCTTGTGTGCTGTCTGTGTGTGATGATGGGCAGGCATTGCTGATAATGGGGAGGCATTGATGATGATGATGGGGAGAAGATGATGATAATGGGCAGGCATTGATGATAATGGGCAGGCATTGATGATGGGGAGAAGATGATGATGGGCAGGCATTGCTGATAATGGGGAGGCATTGATGATGATGGGGAGAAGATGATGATAATGGGCAGGCATTGATGATAATCGGCAGGCATTGATGATGGGGAGAAGATGATGATGGGCAGGCATTGATGATGATGGGGAGGAGATGATGATGGGCAGGCATTGCTGATAATGGGGAGGCATTGATGATGATGGGGAGAAGATGATGATAATGGGCAGGCATTGATGATGGGGAGAAGATGATGATGGGGAGGAGATGATGATGATGGGCAGGCATTGATGATAATGGGGAGGCCATGATGATGATAAGGAGGCAATGATGATGATGGGGAGACAATCATGATGATAATGGGGAGTCTTTTCCACAGCGCCCTTTCCTGAGCCGTAACAGTGCAGAACGCAGTACAGTGCAGAGGAGAGCTCCATATTTTGTATGGAGCATTATATGGGGACCAGTATCCTGTATGGAGCATTATATGGGGACCAGTATCCTGTATGGAGCATTATATTGGGTCCAGTATTCTGTATGGAGCATTATTTTGGGTCCAGTATTCTGTATGGAGCATTATATGGGGGGTGACATCCTGCATGGGGTATTATATGGGTGATGAGGGGGAGACTGTAGTGCCCATAATATTGTATGGAGGACTGTACTGTCCAGTCTGTACTGTGCGCTGTGAGGATTTGGCGGTTTTTGAGCTATTGTACAATTTACAATAGATATCACTCATGTAATGTAAGAAGAGAAGTGTTTGGCATTGTACTGTACCTATATTTCTCTGCTGTATCTGTGCATCATGAATCGTGGTCTGTGTTAAAGGGGCCCACTGAGACTCTTTCGCCCGGGGCCTATAAAAACCTGGAGCCGGCCCTGGCCACGGGTATCATTAGAAATATTGGTCTTGTAGTAAATCTTGCTTTCTTCGATCCTAGGTAATATTAGTAATATATACCATCTGGTGCTTGGGGACGGGGACAGCAAGGCCCTGTGTCATCTCAAATGCCAGTGCTGAATTTCAGCCCCAGTCCATACCTGATTAGGCACTAGGCACAATCATTTGTGTCCTGCGGTCTTCAGCCCCAAGGACCAATAGGCATAGGCACAAACATTTGCGTCCTGCGGTCTTCAGCCCCAAGGACCAATAGGCATAGGCACAAACATTTGTGTCCTGCGGTCTTCAGCCCCAAGGACCAATGGGCATTGGCACAAACATTTGTGTCCTGCGGTCTTCAGCCCCAAGGACCAATAGGCATAGGCACAAACATGTGTGTCCTGCGGTCTTCAGTCCCAAGGACCAGTAGGCATAGGCACAAACATTTGTGTCCTGGGGTCTTCAGCCCCAAGGACCAGTAGGCATAGGCACAAACATTTGTGTCCTGCGGTCTTCAGCCCCAAGGACCAGTAGGCATAGGCACAAACATTTGCGTCCTGCGGTCTTCAGCCCCAAGGACCAATAGGCATAGGCACAAACGTGTGTCCTGCGGTCTTCAGCCCCAAGGATCAGTAGGCATAGGCACAAACATTTGTGTCCTGTGGTCTTCAGCCCCAAGGATCAGTAGGCATAGGCACAAACATTTGTGTCCTGCGTTCTTCAGCCCCAAGGACCAATAGGCATAGGCACAAACATGTGTGTCTTGCAGTCTTCAGCCCCAAGGACCAGTAGGCATAGGCACAAACATTTGCGTCCTGCGGTCTTCAGCCCCAAGGACCAATAGGCATAGGCACAAACGTGTGTCCTGCGGTCTTCAGCCCCAAGGACCAGTAGGCATAGGCACAAACATTTGTGTCCTGCGGTCTTCAGCCCCAAGGACCAACAGGCATAGGCACAAACGTGTGTCCTGTGGTCTTCAGCCCCAAGGACCAATAGGCATAGGCACAAACATGTGTGTCCTGCGGTCTTCAGCCCCAAGGACCAATAGGCATAGGCACAAATGTGTGTCCTGCGGTCTTCAGCCCCAAGGATCAGTAGGCATAGGCACAAACATGTGTGTCCTGCGGTCTTCAGCCCCAAGGACCAACAGGCATAGGCACAAACGTGTGTCCTGCGGTCTTCAGCCCCAAGGACATAGGAAAGCACAAACGTTGTCCTGCGGTCTTCGCCCAAGGACAATAGCATAGGCACAAACGTGTGTCCTGCGGTCTTCAGTCCCAAGGATCAGTAGGCATAGGCACAAACTTGTGATGCAGTCTATTTTTCCAAAACTGGGAAAGGATCCAGAAAGAGGATGAAAAAAGCTTTTATCGATACTTATTCTGTCTTTCACCTTTGGTCCTTGATGTGGTTATATAAAAAAACTACTTAAACTGCACCACGTGTGAACTAGCACTTACATAGGGATTTTAGTGTAATAGGTAAAAGTAACATATAGGCTAAATGTAGCAACATAATTGAACTATGCAATAAGCACACACAAATATAATGTAAATATGCACCTCACTATAGCTCATCTACCTACCGACCAGTAACTCGGAGACTGTAAGCTTTTATTGTATTGGTGATGGGCAGTGATCACAGCCGGGAATAAACTCCGTGGTGAAGGATGATATGAATAATTCAGTTATGAGGATTTTTATCTCTGTTTAGTCTATATATGCCATGAGACAAAGCTCCAGAATGAGCTCATTTGTGATGATCCAATACACAGTATAATGTAAAAAAAAGGGATGCGTAGAAGGTAAAGGCTTTTGTCATTCTGCTATACTGGAAATGATGGCACTCATTGTCAGTAATCCTCATTAACAAGTAATGAAGAGTCCCTGTAACATCCCAGCGCTGCACACAGAACTCCATGTTTTATTTCATTCATTATTATAGTTATTATTGTACTTCTTGTGATTATGTCTCACTCTGTACTGTTATTATTAGCTATAAATCTCCCAGCTCCTTGTGTTGTGCCTGGGGCAGATCTCTGACCCTGCGTCACATTATCTTCTGCTAATGCAGAGGCATATGGCATGATGTATGAAGAAACTTTAGCAACTCCTGATTCCTGGTTTAGCTACTAAACTGTTGATTTATGTCACAGTTGCACATCATAGGTTGTTCCCTCGGGATTTTTTTTTTAACCTAAATACAGGTATTTAGGGCTAAAAAAAAATGTTGTGATTCCATTTTCCTCAAAAGTGTTGCACTGTTTTGCTTATGCTGGATCTCAGTTTCCTTACTCATTCTTCATGGTCATAAATCAGTTGTGAGGAGCTAAAAAAAGACAAAATGTTAGAAAATCTTCCCTTGGAAAGTCAGAATGAGCTCACTGATAGATTCTCAGTTAACCTATTCTGCCATAGACATTGTAAAGCTAGAGTCACACCAATGTATTTTCTCTCATCCTTAGAGAATCAGGCAGATTATGCTCTGATCAGAGTGTGATCCGATTCTCTTGGATGTGGAGAAGATCAAAGAAATAATCTCCACCTCCATTCTGTCAGTCAGTGGAAATCGGACTGCACTCAGATGTCATCCGAGCGCAGTCCTATGTTTTCCACTGGCTTGCATGACTGAGAGCGGTCCGATAATCAGATCCAACTCGGGTATGCTGTGATTTTTTCCTCGGACTATGGAAACAAAATTGGACTTGTTCACAGTCCCATAGAATAACATTGGTCTGAGTTTGATTCTATGTTTTGTCGGATCGCAATCAAACCGAAAATATGGTCATGTGCATGAGCTCTAACACAGAGGGTATTGAAGGCAAATGGTGGAAAATGGTAATGCCACCCAATTAGAAAAATAATTTCTAGCAAAAACAAGTAAGAAAAACAGTTTTCTCCAACATGTGGAAATACCCAATATTACATGATGAAAATGTAAAAATTCCATTGACTTCAAAACCATGCAACTTGAATCACACAGTGGTACAGTATGTATGATGAGGGTCGGTTGCTCCATGTGTGTGTATGTGAATGTCTGCACAGCAGAGACTAAGGGTAAAGCTCCATGGTCCCAATGCAAAGTCCGTCCCAGGGAAACGCTCTTATGATTTATAAGTCCTCTATTATAGACATCCCAGGCACACGTAGGCTCCCAGCTCAAATTTAGGGGTAACTTTCACCTTGGCAATAATTACAGTATTGTGCTGTCAGCAGACGTTCCATAGCAGTGTGTCCTGTACAGCATTTCGGTTGCTTCCTGTGGGGATAGAATACTTGCTCTTTAATGGGGTACCACAATTTTAGAATACTACATGCTGCATCACTTGTGACACATTGTAGTTAGTTCCGAGACCAAGATCCAGATACACTATGAGAGGTATAAAAAAAAAAGTTGCAATTTTCAGAGTTTACAATCTTTGAGAGACTGTGTCCCTGTTGACTAGTGCAAGGCGGCTTCTCTCTGCCTTTACACCAATAGGTCTCTGCCTATGTACATAAAATACATAAGGAGATACCTGTCAGTCATCTAGAGCAGAGAGAAGCCGGCCAGGGACTTGTGGCACATTGCTGCTAGTCTCGGTGTAACAGGCCATAGTATACCCTGAGTCCAGACTATAACCGGGGTTAAAGCGGCCTAGGCTTGATTATACCCCGGGTTTATTATGGCCATGGCCACTTTATCCCCCCTCATCCCAGATTATACCCCCTTTATATCAGCAGCGATGAGATATATACACAAGAATTACTTAATTTTTCAACATCTTATTGGGGGTTCAGGTTTGTCAGGTAAGTTATGTGAGTAGATAACTGACTTAAATCTTAAAATTCTAAACACATAGACTGAGGTAAAGAATCCTGCCGCACTTCTCAGTAGTTCCACATTAAAAGCAGCCGTGTGTCTGAGTATGATAGAAAGAAACCTGCACACTTTTCAACCAATCAGAGACCAGGTGAGAAATCCAGTGAAGTGATAAGATCAAGTCATAATTACATTCTAAAGCCCCCGTCACACACAGCGATCTCGCTACGAGATGTGCTGAGTCACTAGTTTTGTGACGCAGCAGCGAGCTCACCAGCGATATCGCTGTGTGTGACATTCAGCGACAAATCAGCCCCCCTGCCGGGTATCGCTGATCGTCGCTGAAAGGCCAGGACATTTTTTGATCGCTGGTCTCCCCTGACAGGCACGCATCCTGCGTGTGACAGGCGGGAGACCAGCGATCCGCTGGTAACCAAGGTACACAGCGGGTTTCCAGGCGCGGGGCTGTGCCTAGAAACCCGCTGTGTACCTTGGTTACCAGCTCCCTGCATCAGGGCGCTGGTATCCAAGATACACTGCGGATAACTTATGCGATGTTACCCGCAGTGTCGCTTGTACTGATCGCTGCCTGTTTGGCAGCTCAGCAGCGATAATGTAGCGATACACCAGTGATCCTGATCGTTGTCGGGATCGCTGGTGTATCGCTATGTGAGACCCAGCCTTAAGGGTATGCCACACTAAACAATATCGCTAACGGGATCGCTAAAAAACGTCACTATTTAGCGGTCCTGTTAGCGATGTTGTTCAGTGCGGCAGCTTCCAGCGACGAGCTTCCTGCTGTGATCTCGCTCGTCGCTGGAATCGTTCCGGACCCTATTTTCATCGCTGGCGCTCCCGCTGGGTAAGTATCTTATCGCTGTGTGGCACCTTTTTTAGCGATTTAGCGGTACTTTTGTACCGCTAAAGTCGTTAAGAAGATCGCTAACGGCGATAGCGTCGTTAACTATATCGCTAAATGTGGCCGCATTTAGCGATATAGAAACAATCCCGCTAGCGATCGCATTAGTATGCGTCGTTATCGTGATCGCTAGCGGGATTGTTTAGTGTGGCAGTACCTTTAGGCCGGGATCACACATGCGAGTAAGTCGCCCGACACTCGCATGTGAAATCCCAGCTCTGGCGCCGGCACTCAGGAGTGGAGCTGCGCGCTGCATGTAGTTATATGCAGTCGTTCGCTCCACTCCCGAGTGCCGGCGCCAGAGCTGGGATTTCACATGCGAGTGTCGGGCGACTTACTCGCATGTGTGATCCCGGCCTTAAGGTAAAAGCACTTATCTTACTGGACTATAGTGTAATCTCAGATGTCATGACTGTTATAAGTTACCAGTCACATTGTATTGTAACATCTTCATCATGTGATTAACAACACAAATACCTTCTCATTACATGTAAGTCAGTTTCAAGTTATTAAAAAATGTCATCTAAAATCTATCTCATTTATAAGGGCTCATGAAATAGAAGGGTATATTGTAACCTGGAGGAGTATAGTTTGGCCTAGTCTATTTTACACCCCCAGGTATAGTTTGGCCTAGGACAGTTTATCCCCCTGGGAATACACTGGTCTGGGCCTAACTATACCAAGGTTTAGTCTGGACAAGGGATAATTTTGCTTGTTTTACCAGGACCAAGATCAAGATTTGTGATCTGAAAAATAAACATTTTCTAAAAGTTGCAATGACTATGCATGGCTACATAAAAATATCAATAGTATCAATGGCCTGGTGCCATTTTAAGTACTTGATCATATGCCCCAAACCTCAAAGACACACTCAGTTGTATTGTTCACTCACCACCCAATTCCTGGAGGAGGAGATTTTACATGATAACATGTCATCTTGGATGGTGCAAGTGGCTGTTGGGGGGCAGATAACATAATAATGGGGGGCACTGGGCAGCATAGTATGCACAGTTTTATGGGCCAGCAACAAAGGTATTGTAGAAGCCCAAAATGCATGGTAATTGACATTAGTGACAGTTAATTAGTTGTTAGTGGTCGTAACCATGGATACCTAACGTCCTGCAATGCCTGCACATGGGGTAAACGACATAGCGAATCAGAAGAACTATACTACATTTCTAATTGGAGGTATTTGCTAATATTATTATTCTTACACCTACTACATATTAGGATAGGATCTTGGAGGTGGGAATACCCCATTAATGATATTAATATATACAGTTATGATGAAGACATATTAATTGGTAGACTTACCTGAATTTCACTTGAACCTAACCTGTTCTAATAAGCTAAATGCTGTGTACAAATGATTTGCCGTTCATGATACCTATCAGTTCATTTCCGCCAACAAACCCATATGCTGATGCCAGGTGTTCATTGTGCCCGGATTCAATGAGTGCGACATTCATCAGTGACATGCGACAAAGACTGGGCTCAACAATTAAAAAAAAAACATTAGGGAATATTTCCCAAGCTTCACGCCAATATGTCACTACAGTGTAGCCTGTGCCATGCTCCCCGAGACACCACGCATGACATAAGGAATAAAGGGTGGCTACTCACCTGTCCTAGGTAGAGCCTGGCTTAGGCCTCGACAACTTTTCTGTGCTAAATATGGTAGAACATTTATGTTAAATATTTCCAATAAGTGTCTGTTCTGATTGACAGAGAGTAATGGGTCCTATTGCCATATTCTAAAAACAGGTCACCAAGCAGGCACGGACTCTATTACACGCTATATATAGCCCTGTCAGTGCTGCCATGTGTAAGACATATACCGTGCACGCTCTGGGCACGTGCCATGGTAGTGCAACACGTCTAGACATCTAAAATCATCATTATCTATTTATTTTCTACAATAAACATTTTAGAAATTGTTTCAACTATGACATTGTTAGGCTGCGTTCCCACAATTAGTTTTTGGTGAATTTTTGACCCAGCGTATTTTTGAGAAAACACAATTACCTTATGTTACTTAATGGGTGCAGAAATGCTGCAGAAAATCGGTAACATGAAAAACTCTCCAAAACTCATTGTGGGCACACAGCCTTAAAGGGGTTTTCCAGAAACTATTTGTTTTACCATACACTTCCACAGGTTGAAAATAACAAGCAAAGATTTCTTTACTTGCCCCTGTTCCCTTGCTGGCTCTCTGCTGCTGTTCCTGGACTTTCTTAATAGGCTGAAGTGGTGACATAACGACTATAGTGCACGTGACCACTGCAGCCAATCATTATCCTCATGCTAACTAGCTCAGCATCACGGCTTAGCCCAGTGATTGGCTCATGATGCAAGAATGGGCATATCATTAATTCAACCTGTGCACTGGCATAGGAGCCGAAGAAGTAATCAGGCCAGCTTCCCCCCTCCAAATCAGCAAGCGGCTCCTCCCCTAGACAGAACAATTTGACTGTAACGGGCCCAAATACTCTTCTTGCACTGTGTCCGCCCCTGTCATGACATCACCGCTGAAGCAAAGATTAGGAGTGGCAACAGAGAGCCAGCTTTGGAGCGGGGATCGGTGCTTAAACCTTCATTTCTTATTTTTAACCTGTGGAAGCACATGGGGTAAAACAAATATATTATTGGAAAACTCCATTTAAATTCTCATAAAGCTGGAATCTGTAAAATGGTCAATTTCACCTATATCAGACATTAGTCATGAATGTTTTAGTGACTGATGACAAACCAGACCTAAAATGAAGTTGACAGCGTTGGAATGGTTCATCGAACAGTCAGACCAAGTATCTTTCCTCTAAGAGGGATAACCTGGAATCGTTGAACATGTATGGCCGGCTGGAATGGCCAATATGATCTATAGTGTGTATGGCTCTCTGTGCCGTGCATCAGTTGTTCAACCACTAGCCTTCTACTGTCTAATATGTATGGCCAACTTCAGACTAGGCCTGTTGTGGCTATTCTCTGGGACTTGTCTTGGATTCTTTGTAGTTGTGAGAGAAGCACGAAATAGGCCACGAGTTGGCTTGAGCACAAAAAGTAAACTCTTGACAAAGCTGTTTTGCTTTGAGGGTGCCATGTGCCAAGGGAAAAAAGCCTAGATGTCAGGCAGAGCTATAGATGTCACTGACCACTTCTCTTAATCACTGGATATTGCGCCTGTAGACATCTGTTTGATTTCCAGAGCCAGGGCATCAGGTGCCGGTAATATTCTTCATTTATCAGATAATCTGAGTGATCTCAGCTGCACGTAGAACATGGCAAAAGAAAATGCAGATGCCTGGGAAAAGAATTTTAGGGTTGTTGATTATGGCTGACATATGACTTCAAATGCCCTTCAGTATGTGGTTTATGTAATGAGGCACAGAAGACAAGATAATGATGCCTGCTCACAGGAGATGGGTATTTAAAGAGGTTGTCCGTGTTATTAATGAAAATTGTGAACTTAGATTGTGTTTGCTTGGAAAAGAAAAGGCCCCCAACTGCCTTTTTTTGCATTGTTTAAAGGGAACCTGTTATTAGATTCATGCTGCTCAAGCCAAGACTCTGCAGCCAATCTGTGGCGTAATTTTTGGCATTCATTTTTTGGGCAAAATCTGTGCACATTTTTGGCATTTCCACACCAGTTTTGGCTAGCTTTGCCAAAATGGATGAAGCTGGGGTGGCACGGTGCATGGCAACTCCTGCTTGTCTTTTTCATGATGAGATGCAGCATGCTTTATGCAACAAATCTTACTCCAGTCTCTAACTTTAGTGAGATCTGTATCGAAGTGCATGGGGGTGCTCACCACTTTTTAGACAAGCCTGAAACATTACTCCACCACACCCCCTCATCAAAATTGTGAACTACGCTGGTCTTGATGAACCAGTTTCTGATTGATGATGGCCATGGTTCAGGCAACATGAATCAGATGACAAGTTTGCTTTCAATAATGTGCCCAACAATCTCCTTGTCCATATGATAAAGATAGTGGTAGTCTTGTGATTACACCACATGGTTACCCGAATGACTTCCCAATTGTGCTTAGCCTTAAGGGTATGCCACACTAAGCGAGACCGCTAGCGAGATCGCTAACGAGATCGCTACTGCATCACCATTTATGACGCAGTAGCGATCTCGTTAGCGACTTAGCTGTGTGTGACATGTAGCAGCGATGTGGCCCCTGCTGAGATGTCGTTGATCGCTTATGAACGTTCTGAGCCGTTTTTTGGTCGTTGGTGTCCCGCTGGTGAGCCTGAATCGCTGAGTGTGACACCCTTTATGAACGACTTCACCAGCGTTGCAGATGGGACTAGGTTTTCCCAACGACCGCAGAGGTCGTTATACAGATCGCTGATGAGATGTGTTTGGAATCACAGATCGCTGATGAGTTGTGTTTGGAATTGAACTAGCGATCACATAGCGATCGCACTAGCGATCTCGCCAGGTTAAGTCGTTGTCGTGATCGCTGGTGCGATCGCTATATAAAGTGTGACAGTGCCTTTAAACTGTCCAGCTCTTGCACAGACGCAAGCAGAATTGCCTTTATCTTCAGCAGGTAAACACTTCATGGTCCTGTAGAGTTTGTTGATCAAGTGATACTTAAGTTTAAAAGGATTTAGAGTCAAGAATAACAAACTGTTTCATTTAATCCTTTTTTGAGCCCCTGGCTGGCTGTGCAGAATTTCTAATGCCCCGTCTCACATAGTGAGATCACTAGCGAGATCGCTGCTGAGTCACAAGTTTTGTGACGCAACAGCGATCTCCCCAGCGATATCGCTGTGTGTGACATGCAGCGACGATCAGCCCCCCTGCCGGGTATCGCTGATCGTCGCTGAATGTCCTGGACATTTTTTTGATCATTGTTCTCCCGCTGGCCAGCATGCATCGCTGCCTGTGGCAGGCGGGAGACCAGCGATCAGCTGGTAGCCAAGGTACACATCGGGTTTCTAGGCGCCGGGCGGTGCCTAGAAATCCGATGTGTACGTTAGATACCAGCGCGCTGGTGCAGGGGAATTGGTAACCAAGGTACACAGCGGGTTTCTAAGCGCCGCGCAGTGCCTAGAAACCCGATGTGTACCTTGGTTACCAGCTCCCTTCACCAGAGCGCTGGTATCTAACGTACAATGCGGGTAACTAAGCGATGCGCGTCGCTTGTTACCTGCATAGTCACTGTCCTGATCGCTGCCTGAGCTGCCTATTTGGCAGCTCAGCAGCAATCATGTAGCGACGCACCAGCGATCCTGACAAGTTCATATCGTTGTCGGGATCGCTGGTGTGTCGCTATGAGTGACAGGGCCCTAAGAAAAAAGAAGTGTCTCTTTTATCAGAAAAAAAGAGTGTCAAAGGGCACCGTCACACATTGCGACTCACCAGCGATCCCGACAACGATATGAACTTGTCCGGATCGCTGGTGTGTCACTACATGATCACTGGTGAGCTGCCAAACAGGCAGATCTCAGCAGCGATCAGGACAGCGACTATGCGGGTAACAAGCGATGCACGTCGCTTAGTTACCCGCAGTGTACGTTAGATACCAGCGCGCTTGTGCAGGGAGCTGGTAACTAAGGTAAACAGCGGGTTTCTAAGCGCCGCCCGGCTGAGCGGCCCTCCAAAGTAATGCCACCCCACACCATTACTGACCCACTGCCAAACCGGTCATGCTGAAGGATATTGCAGGCAGCAGGTTCACACTCTGCACATGTGATAGACGTGACAGAGTCTGGAGACGCCGTGGGAGAGCGATCTGCTGCCTGCAACATCCTTCAGCATGACCGGTTTGGCAGTGGGTCAGTAATGGTGTGGGGTGGCATTTCTTTGGAGGACCGCACAGCCCTTCATGTGCACACCAGAGGTAGCCTGACTGCCATTAGGTACCGAGATGAGATCCTCAGACACCTTATGAGACCATATGTTGGTGCGGTTGGCCCTGGGTTCCTCCTAATGCAGGACAATGCCAGACCTCATGTGGCTGGAGTGTGTCAGCAGTTTCTGCAAGATGAAGGCATTGAAGCTATAGACTGGCCTGCCCGTTCCCCAGACCTGAATCCGATTGATCACATCTGGGACAGCATGTGTCGCTCCATCCACCAACGTCACATTGCACCACCGACTGTCCAGGAGTTGACGGATGCTTTAGTCCAGGTCTGGGAGGAGATCCCTCAGGAGAACATCCTCAACCTCATCAGGAGCATGCCCAGGTGTTTTAGGCCTGTTTCACACATCCGGCGGGCGCCTAAACGGCGCCCCCGGCATTTTGCCGCAGCGCCGCATGTGAAAAGCCTTCACACTTCCGGCGGCCAAAATGCGTTTTTTTGCCGGATGGTTTCTGATGCTTGGAGAGATAAGAAACCATCCGGCAAAAACAAAAAACGTTACATGCAGCGTTTTTTCCGGACGCCGCAATGTACATTTGCGCCGCATCCGGACAAAACCGCATGCAACGCATTGACATGCGGCGCCATGCGGCGCTAATGCATGTCAGTGCGTAAAAAGCCGCATGCGGCGCATCAGATTTTCAGATGCGGCGCTGCGGGAAAATGCTGGGGGCGCCGCAAGGCGCCCGCCGGATGTGTGAAGCCAGCCTTAGTGAGGTCATACAGGCATGTGGAGGCCACACACTGAGCATCATTTTGACTTGTTTTCCACTTTAATTTTGTCTTGTTTTGATTTTCATTTTGACTTGTTTCCACTTTCATTTTGGGGGTCTCTCCAAATCCAGGTCTCCATTGGTTCAAAAATTTGATTTCCCTTGATGATTTTTGTGTGATTATGTTCACAGCACATTCAACTTTGTACAGAACAAAGTATTCACCGAGAATATTTCATTCATTTCGATCTAGGATGTGTTATTTGAGTGTTCCCTTTATTTTTTGAGCAGTGTAGAAGTCTCTTAAGTGTTCAGATACCTATCTACACCAGACGGACACTTAGTATGGTAAACTCTGACGAGGAATCATTGTCTTTTGTCTAATAGTTAAAAGTGATTTACCGGGAACACTTTGCAGCATTTATACATTTCAAGGGTTATTATTACCAGCCACTACGTTCTGTAATGATACATGATTCAAAGTAGCAGAACATATTTAACATATTTTTTTTTTAGGAGTTTTAAGATTTTGGATATTTTTTTTTTAGTTCTTGCTCCAAAAACTCAGGAAATTAGACTGTGCACATACGGAGTTTGGTGATCCCCATGCCATGACATGCCGCAGATAGCCAACAAGGTCACAGTAGCCAAATTCACTTAAAAAATGTTAAACCTTCACCAGATGTAATGTATTAGTAAGTAAATGCTATAAGCATTTCCAGAATAGCTGATGTAATACACTGGCGACTGATTTCATGGCATCAGATTATAAGTCCTGATTGATCACTTAGATCATTAATTGTGATCATAGAGCTGCTAAATATGTTTTGGATCTAAGAAGGTTGACCTGAAATCTGCCACCGTTGGAAACTAATGCCTGACACTCGCTAACCCCCTGTCACAAATCCTTGTGTCATGATGCAGATCCCCCAGGGTGAACATCTCACTGTCCGCATAGCTACACACAAACACAGATATAAATAGACCCCCGCTACATACTGGCTCTCCGGGTAAGCCTCGGACATGATCTGATTGCTTAAAATCCCTATTGACAAAGTCAGTTTATCCTACGGCTTGGTGCAGAGAAGGAAGCTTCTTTCATTAGGTCTTTATACAGCCATGTGGCCCCTGTGTTCTGGGCCCTCCAGGATGGATAAAACATTATGTGATAACTAAGACCTGATATATACTTTGTAACACAGACCGAAAACCAATCACTAGTTATGGACCGCATTTATGCATAGAACAGGACCATTTTTATCATTTTTCTTGGATTGGGAACAGTTTTTTTTAATGTGGAAATATATTACAGTGGTTGTTTACTACAGTGACATTGTTGACCGCACTTCAGGATATGTCATCAATGTCAGATTTGTGGGCGTCAAACATTGGGACCCCCATCAATTAGCTGTTGTCTGCGCCATTGTTGGCCAGATGCACACAGTGAATGGATCAGGACAGCACAGATCTATACACTCTGTAGTAGCAATTACCGAAACTGCGCCTCAGCTCCTATTCATCTGTGCGTCATTTACATCTGGCGGATGCCAAATCTGATAGATGGTCATGCCGGGTGTTGGACCCTGACTATCTGATATTAATGGCCTATCCAAGAATAAGTTGTCAATATTAAAGAAACCCTCCTCCCATCAAAGTTTTTATCCTCTTAATATATTGCAGTCACCATATTATACAGCACGCTGTACTTATAATTGCTCATTTTGCCTTTTGATCCAGCTAATTGTTCTCTTTTCCAGTAGGTCTATGACATCAGGTGATGAAAAACTGACTAGCTGAATCCTTCTAAGCTCTATGTAGAAACAGGAGGTCAATTTTCCCGGTATGACCCATGAGTCATCACTGCAAAAGTCCCTGAGAGGGGAAGGAGGGAGCAGCTGGGTCAGGAGTTGAAGAGGGAAATGATAAATTCAGGGACAAGAGACTTCCTGTTTCTACGTAGAGAAAAGAGAAGAATTTACTGGGTACAAGGCAACATGAGCAATTGTAAGTACACAGTGCTGTATGATATGATGATTGCAATATATTAATGGAATAAAAACTTTGATGGGAGGAGGGCTTCTTTAAAACAGCAGACAATCCTTTTAATTCTCTGTAGTCCTATTAAATTCTGAGTCTTATTGAGCCTCCTTTTTCTCTTTTTCCTGAAGTGACACCTTAACCTTTTGTCACTTATCTTTTTTCTTATTTGTTTATAACTCTTTAAAGAGCTTTTCTAGGCTACATAAACTCTAACCACTGGATGGATTATAATTGTTAGATTGAGCGGATCCCCATCTATTGCTAGAACAAGTTGCATCTATGGTAGTAAATATATAAAAATGCCAGTGCCATGGACAGAATGGAGTAGCAGCACACATGTACGACCAGCCACTCCATTCAACTCCTCCTGGCCACGGTCTGGCAATCCTAGGAGACCGTTCATTTAATAATCTACCCAGTTCTTAGCTATATAAATTTGTGAATGAGGATAAAGTCACATTCGCTTGTAGCTAAACAGTGGACCCTTGAAGTTAATGTCACTGTTGCGCCTTTGGCACCCCAAAAATTCTGGGCCTACAACTATACTTTAGCTTTAAATAACATTTCCCATGCATAGCTTTATAACAAAAATCCCTAATTTAGTGGCCAGAGGGTTTTTTTTAACCCCAGCCGATATTTTGTGAATTGGATGCAATCTACAGATTATTGGAAGGTAACTTGTATTTGTCGCTTCACTTGGCCAGTAGGGCTAGAAACTCGCTCTACATGTTTAGCGTCACATTGTTATTGGAATGACCCCTTTAGCTATTGGAGTGATCATCTAATAACCTGCAGGGAGGTAGAGACTTTCACATTCCCCAGAATTGATCTAACCAGCATTTCCAGTACCCTGTTGGACAAACAGCAAGCTGGTAAAATACATTTTTCTTGTTCTGATATGTTTACATCAAGTGCAGGGAGTTCAGAATGTCCTGCAGGTTATCACATTCTACTAGGACTGAACTGACAGGTTCCAGTATGATATTATACTAAATAATTGCTGTTGTTTCCTATTATACTCAAAGATGAAACATTTTTAATGAGTGCCAGGACGTCTCGATTTCACTTTTACATTGTTATTCTATGTGTCACCAATAATGGATTAGATACTCTTGTTGCCCTAATTATAGAATATCTCAGCCGTCATGTTTGCTGTATCCTAAGTGTGTGGTCCCTGTGACTTTCGTTCCAGTTCCAATGGGTTTTCTGACCTTGTGTAGGTTGGCTGACGTTCCTTCACGTAGCTTATGAAGTGCCTGAGGCGTCTCGGCCAGTGGTATGCCGCTGTTCTATCAGCATTGTGGAATGTGCCTGGATCCTTAAAGGAACCTCCATTGCTCACGGCTCTTCTTGGTAATAGATACCTAAAATTACTTACCCTGCAATATCTTGGGATTATTGATTGCGGACAATGATTTACTATTGCAAGGTGTTATAAAACTTTTTTTTTATTTTATATTCATATTTGTTCTTCCAAAAATTGTGACAAAAAGGAATTTTCCATTAAAAGGAATCTGTCACCAGGATTTTTCTACTCGATCTAAAGGCAGCATAATGTAGGGGCAGATACCCTGATTCCAGTGATGTATCACTTACTGATCTGCTTGATATAATTTTGATTAAATCACAGTTTTATCTGCTGAAAATCTAGCAGGTCTCTGAATGCTGAGCTCTGTATAACTCCGCCTCCACCACTGATTGGCAGCTTTTTTGGCTAAGCACATAAAGCTGCCAATCAATGTTGAGGGGCGGAGTTGTACAGAGCTCATGAATATGGTGGGCTACACGGCTGGAGGTTTACTAGTAATGTAATGATAATCCTGCTGATAAAGCAGCAAGCAGTAGAAGTGACACATCGCTGGAATCTAGATCTATATATTATCAGATCTGCTTTCAGATTAGGTGGCAAAAACTTGATGACAGATTCCCTTTAACTCTGTAACCTTTCCTCAAATCCACCCATTCTTACTGTTACATGTAGTACTTGTCTCAGAACGCCATATGGCTTTTCCCAAATGATCACGCACCGATCTGCCCATTAAGTAGTCAGAGCTGGTAACATTCTAGATATTCTAGATAGTTATGGATACGAAGTGTATGCTGTCTGACCTTCCTGAAACAATTAGCTAAACTGCAGGTAAACTATCGAAAACACGACAACGCGAAATGTCTTTTTAATAGGCCAAACAATAATAATATATATTATAATGTGAATTCTCCTTAGCTCAGAAACCGATGACTTTTGGCGGCATGTTCTTTCCTTTACTTCTGGATCTATGAGCAGACACAGACTGTTTTCCTATAAGCTGTAGTTTGCTATCATAAAACTCTTACGCATCATTCAGATTTTAATTATACGCAAAAAAAAAAAATGGAGCAATTTTCATCTGTGTTTCAGATTCTATTTTCATTAGTGTTTGCTCAGTTTATACTGTATTGTGATTAGCCCCATAGACGATAATGGGCACGTGTTCAGTCCAGGAAAAACAGTGATAGAACACAAACGTGAAAAACGGATGTCTGAATGAGGCCTTACAATCATATTCACGTTGCCCAAAATATAAATCCCCAAACTTAGCACTTGTTTTATCCTGCTGGGAATCTCACTGTGGAACCTACTGCCTAAAAGGTCTGTCAATGTCATCCACGTGGTGTTTCCTAAAGAGTCCTCTGCTACGCTGCCGCGTGTCATGTGCGCTGTATCTTTTACCTTTCCTTCAGTGTGTGATATATGTTGTTACCATATTTATGAAAACATTTTTACAGTTCCCAAGACAAAACTTTATATTCACAATCTGTGGTTGGTTGAGTCTTATCTGCCGCGTTTTTCCGCCTAAGGCCTCGTTCAGAGTACGAGAAAAAAGGACCAATTATTTTGATCAGAATTTTGAGTGTGGGCCGATTTTCATCCGTTTTTTTTTTGTCAATGGAAAAAAAGCTTCTCCACCTTCTCCAAAGTAAAAGTCCGTAAAAATTGGACCCCACTCGGATTTTTTCATGGACCCGTAGACTTGCATTGCCGATTTTTATCTAACTTTCGGCTCAAAATAGGACATGCCAAAAAATCACGAACATGTGAATGGCCACATAGACTATCACAGGTACAAGTGATATTTGTGAAAATCACAGATAGCTCTCGCACGCAAAAATTGGACGTTTGAATGAGGCCATAGGTGAGCAAATAAAGTGTTGGCCACTTAACTTGCTGTGATTGGAATAATTATTTATCACCGATCCCACGGATCGGTGATAACTTTCTAAGATGGCAGTACTTCTTGTAAATGTGGCTCCACGATGGCAGAGGTTTCCATCACAGGTATTTAAAGGGATTCTGTTATACGTAGTTCCAGTATGTGCTCTCCTCCTGGGCACCTAGGCCAGTCTCCTAAGCCTCTGTATCCAAAAGGGAGACCCAGGTCTGTAGGATGTGGTTTCGTAGTGCTGGCTCCCATGGTGAAAGCTGGAAATGTAGGAGACACTATTGCTCCATACTGCTATGTAGTAGCACAATCCTACACATTGATATTGGATATACCATGATCAGGGATTGGTCCAGCTGCAATACAAGGGACGGCACATTGAGAAGAGTGGTTCTCCACCTGGTAAAGCTCAGATGAGGCTGTTCTTGTCCATCCACTGTGCCTTCAGCTTCAATTTTTGCGAACATAATAATAATAATCTTTATTTTTATATAGCGCTAACATATTCCACAGCGCTTTACAGTTTGCACACATAATCGTCACTGTCCCCGATGGGGCTCACAATCTAGATTCCCTATCAGTATGTTTTTGGAGTGTGGGAGGAAACCGGAGTACCCAGAGGAAACCCACGCAAACACGGGGAGAACATACAAACTCCTTGCAGATGTTGTCCTAGGTGGGATTCGAACCCAGGACTCCAGCGCTGCAAGGCTGTAGTGCTATCCACTGAGCCACCGTGCTGCCCATAACATGAGAGTTTCCAGAGATTAGATCGTTACTCATTGAGGACACAATAGGACATTTGGCCAACGTCGCAGCTCAACGTTTCTTAGAATTCTCCAGCCCATGGGCTACTTGTGACTTTCAAACGTGGTCCTCACATTGGTTAGGACTGCAGGAGCACTTACGTATCCTAATTATCCTGGCCATAGCAAAAACAGGAATTTTTCTTTCACAGTTAGTAAGCAGCAGGGGTGCACTGTGGTATCTCAATAATTTTCCAAAATGAGAACAGATCTTGAACATGCTGACTTTTTTTCTCGTAATATATTCATTGCCATTTTTGGTAAATATACAGAGGAAACAAAGACTGCCAATATTACTGTCGAAATCAGTCCTATATTTGTAGGTCTCTGGGCCTATCCATATTCCAGCTCTTGCTGAACATTATCAGTTCTCTAATAATCAAGGGCATATTTGAAGCCCATTTATAGTTAGTCACCATGCATAAACCTAATGTGATATGTTTTAGATCCATTCAGCAATATGCATGAAAACAAAATGAGTTTATAGAGAGAATTCCTCTTTTTAGCAACCTCATATTTCAGTTAGAGAAGAAAACTCTACTAGAGAGAACATTTCTCCTCTTGTATTTATGCTACCATGACAGTCCATTGATTCTAATGAGAGCTGTGCAATGCTTCATTTGTCCTGCGGAGGTGCTGCAGGGAAACTGAAAACTTGCAGACTAGTTCCTCTGCAGATTACAGCAGATCACTGTGGGCCCCTGTAGCGGAAACTCTTTGATCAGCTTATGACTCTTCTAACAAAAAGGATTTTCTAAAGTGGATAAAGTCATTAGAATATCTGTGTAGGATTGCAGAATGCCATGTTTATATGTTGATCTTCCTTTCCAATTTACAGGAAACCATTTTTGTTTTTTGTTTGCTTACACATAATTACGGGGTTGTATTACTGTGTTAACGCTTGCGTGTGAAATCCATCAGCAGTAAAATTACACCTAAGCCTTGGCTGATTTCTCCTACCAAAAATACCATAATTATTCAGTGTTCGGTGGTAGGATAGCTTGCAATAAACAGAATTAATTGTCTTCTTTTGTCATGAAGATTTAATTCAAGCCTTCAAGCACGTTGTTTACGTGGATGAAGTATTTCAGTAGCTCCATCCATAATTTCCAAGGACAACTACATGTTCTTATAATTTATCCTTGGAATTACTTATTTCTGGAAATGTCCCAATTTTCCTGTAAACACAAGTACATTGTGTTTTAGGTGAACACTTAAAGGGAATTTATGCCCCATATTTATGAGTAATGAATCACACATCGCTTTTCTGATCTGTTTTTGTTTTGTGATTGGATTTTTTTTTTTATTCTATTGTCTATAAATGAATTTGAGGGTTACCATCTTGCCTGAGCATCAGTCAGCAGCATTCAGAAACAAGATTTAGACCATCTGCATAGACCATAAAAAGAAAAGACTGCAGATGCCACATCGACATATACGAGAATTTTCTGTGAATTCTCTGTAACCTGTATACAGATCATTGTGCCGAGAGGGGGAGAAGGTGAGCTGTAACATCACATACCATGAATGGAGGATCATGTGTCATCTATATATAAGTTTTACCTGTCATTGTATTCCTGCCTATGATGAGCACTGCCTGCCTACTTTGAGGTGAGCACTGCCTGCCTACTTTGAGGTGAGCACTGCCTACCTACTTTGAGGTGAGCACTGCCTGCCTACTTTGAGGTGAGCACTGCCAGCCTACTTTGAGATGAGCACTGCCTGCCTACTTTGGGGTGAGCACTGCCAGCCTACTTGGAGGTGAGCACTGCCTGCCTACTTTGAGATGAGCACTGCCTGCCTACTTTGGGGTGAGCACTACCTGCCTACTTTGAGGTGAGCACTGCCTGCCTACTTTGAGGTGAGCACTGCCTTCCTACTTTGAGGTGAGCACTGCCTGCCTACTTTGAGGTGAGCACTGCCAGCCTACTTTGAGATGAGCACTGCCTGCCTACTTTGGGGTGAGCACTGCCAGCCTACTTTGAGATGAGCACTGCCTGCCTACTTTGGGGTGAGCACTGCCAGCCTACTTGGAGGTGAGCACTGCCTGCCTACTTTGAGATGAGCACTGCCTGCCTACTTTGAGGTGAGCACTGCCTGCCTACTTTGAGGTGAGCACTGCCTGCCTACTTTGAGGTGAGCACTGCCCTCCTACTTTGAGGTGAGCACTGCCTGCCTACTTTGAGGTGAGCACTGCCAGCCTACTTTGAGATGAGCACTGCCTGCCTACTTTGGGGTGAGCACTGCCAGCCTACTTGGAGGTGAGCACTGCCTGCCTACTTTGAGATGAGCACTGCCTGCCTACTTTGGGGTGAGCACTGCCAGCCTACTTTGAGGTGAGCACTGCCTGCCTACTTTGAGGTGAGCACTGCCTGCCTACTTTGAGGTGAGCACTGCCTGCCTACTTTGAGGTGAGCACTGCCTGCCTACTTTGAGGTGAGCACTGCCTGCCTACTTGGAGGTGAGCACTGCCTGCCCACTTTGAGATGAGCACTGCCTGCCTACTTTGAGGTGAGCACTGCCAGCCGACTTTGGGGTGAGCACTGCCTGCCTACTTTGAGGTGAGCACTGCCTGCCTACTTTGAGGTGAACACTGCCTGCCTACTTTGAGGTGAGCACTGCCTGCCCACTTTGAGATGAGCACTGCCTGCCTACTTTGAGGTGAGCACTGCCTGCCTACTTGGAGGTGAGCACTGCCTGCCCACTTTGAGATGAGCACTGCCTGCCTACTTTGAGGTGAGCACTGCCAGCCTACTTTGGGGTGAGCACTGCCTGCCTACTTTGAGGTGAGCACTGCCAGCCTACTTTGAGGTGAGCACTGCCTGCCTACTTTGAGGTGAGCACTGCCTGCCTACTTTGAGGTGAGCACTGCCTGCCTACTTTGAGGTGAGCACTGCCAGCCTACTTTGGGGTGAGCACTGCCAGCCTACTTTGAGGTGAACACTGCCTGCCTACTTTGAGGTGAGCACTGCCTGCCTACTTTGAGGTGAGCACTGCCTGCCTACTTGGAGGTAGCACTGCCTGCCCACTTTGAGATGAGCACTGCCTGCCTACTTTGAGGTGAGCACTGCCAGCCTACTTTGGGGTGAGCACTGCCTGCCTACTTTGAGGTGAGCACTGCCAGCCTACTTTGAGGTGAGCACTGCCTGCCTACTTTGAGGTGAGCACTGCCTGCCTACTTTGAGGTGAGCACTGCCTGCCTACTTTGAGTGAGCACTGCCGCCTACTTTGGGTGAGCACTGCCAGCCTACTTTGAGGTGAACACTGCCTGCCTACTTTGAGGTGAGCACTGCCTGCCTACTTGAGGTGAGCACTGCCTGCCTACTTGGAGTGAGCACTGCCTGCCACTTTGAGTGAGCACTGCCTGCCTACTTTGAGGTGAGCACTGCCGCCTACTTTGGGTGAGCACTGCCTGCCTACTTTGAGGTGAGCACTGCCTGCCTACTTGAGGTGAGCACTGCCTGCCCACTTTGAGATAGCACTGCCTGCTACTTTGAGTGAGCACTGCCTGCCTACTTTGAGGTGAGCACTGCCTGCCTACTTTGAGGTGAGCACTGCTGCCTACTTGAGGGAACACTGCTGCCTACTTTGAGGTGAGCACTGCCTGCCACTTGAGGTGAGCACTGCCTCCTACTTTGAGGTGAGCACTGCTGCCTACTTTGAGGTGAGCACTGCCGCCACTTTGAGATGAGCACTGCCTGCCTACTTGGGTGAGCACTGAGCCGCCTACTTTGGTGAGCACTGCCTGCCTACTTTGGGTGAGCACTGCCAGCCTACTTTGAGGTGAGCACTGCCTGCCTACTTTGAGGTGAGCACTGCCTGCCTACTTTGAGGTGAGCACTGCCTGCCTACTTTGAGGTGAGCACTGCCAGCCTACTTTGGGGTGAGCACTGCCAGCCTACTTTGAGGTGAGCACTGCCTGCCTACTTTGAGGTGAGCACTGCCTGCCTACTTTGAGGTGAGCACTGCCTGCCTACTTGGAGGTGAGCACTGCCTGCCCACTTGGAGATGAGCACTGCCTGCCTACTTTGAGGTGAGCACTGCCAGCCTACTTTGGGGTGAGCACTGCCTGCCTACTTTGAGGTGAACACTGCCTGCCCACTTTGAGATGAGCACTGCCTGCCTACTTTGAGGTGAGCACTGCCAGCCTACTTTGGGGTGAGCACTGCCTGCCTACTTTGAGGTGAGCACTGCCAGCCTACTTTGAGGTGAGCACTGCCTGCCTACTTTGAGGTGAGCACTGCCTGCCTACTTTGAGGTGAGCACTGCCTGCCTACTTTGAGGTGAGCACTGCCAGCCTACTTTGGGGTGAGCACTGCCAGCCTACTTTGAGGTGAACACTGCCTGCCTACTTTGAGGTGAGCACTGCCTGCCTACTTTGAGGTGAGCACTGCCTGCCTACTTGGGGGTGAGCACTGCCTGCCCACTTTGAGATGAGCACTGCCTGCCTACTTTGAGGTGAGCACTGCCAGCCTACTTTGGGATGAGCACTGCCTGCCTACTTTGAGGTGAGCACTGCCTGCCTACTTGGAGGTGAGCACTGCCTGCCCACTTTGAGATGAGCACTGCCTGCCTACTTTGAGGTGAGCACTGCCTGCCTACTTTGAGGTGAGCACTGCCTGCCTACTTGGAGGTGAGCACTGCCAGCCTACTTTGAGGTGAGCACTGCCTGCCTACTTTGAGGTGAGCACTGCCTGCCTACTTTGAGGTGAGCACTGCCTGCCTACTTTGAGGTGAGCACTGCCAGCCTACTTTGGGGTGAGCACTGCCAGCCTACTTTGAGGTGAACACTGCCTGCCTACTTTGAGGTGAGCACTGCCTGCCTACTTTGAGGTGAGCACTGCCTGCCTACTTGGGGGTGAGCACTGCCTGCCCACTTTGAGATGAGCACTGCCTGCCTACTTTGAGGTGAGCACTGCCAGCCTACTTTGGGGTGAGCACTGCCTGCCTACTTTGAGGTGAGCACTGCCTGCCTACTTGGAGGTGAGCACTGCCTGCCCACTTTGAGATGAGCACTGCCTGCCTACTTTGAGGTGAACACTGCCTGCCTACTTTGAGGTGAGCACTGCCTGCCTACTTTGAGGTGAGCACTGCCTGCCTACTTTGAGGTGAGCACTGCCTGCCTACTTTGAGGTGAACACTGCCTGCCTACTTTGAGGTGAGCACTGCCTGCCTACTTTGAGGTGAGCACTGCCTGCCTACTTTGAGGTGAACACTGCCTGCCTACTTTGAGGTGAGCACTGCCTGCCTACTTTGAGGTGAGCACTGCCAGCCTACTTGGGGTGAGCACTGCCAGCCTACTTTGGGGTGAGCACTGCCTGCCTACTTTGAGGTGAACACTGCCTGCCTACTTTGAGGTGAGCACTGCCTGCCTACTTTGAGGTGAGCACTGCCTGCCTACTTTGAGGTGAGCACTGCCAGCCTACTTTGGGGTGAGCACTGCCAGCCTACTTTGGGGTGAGCACTGCCTGCCTACTTTGAGGTGAGCACTGCCGCAATCTTTTACCATATTGTGCTTGTTTGTCCCTGGCCTCCCAGCTTTCTCTTAAAAAATCATTCTTAAAATTCTTAAAAAATATATGTAACTTAAAGCATTGTTTTAGGTTAGAGGATTAAAGGGCAAAGTTAAAGGGCATGTGTCAACAGAAAATGAAAAAAATGACTTTAAATTTTAATGAATATCATTTTCTGCTGACACCTGCCCTCTAACCATGTTGTACACTATTGTGAAAGAAAAAACACACGTGATGGATCATTTGATTCTTAGTGAATATCTTCCTGACTCCCCCTCCTCTTACAGTTATATTCAGTTTATTGGGATACCTATTGGATCAGAACCAAATTATACACACACAGACTAATTCACATTTTATCGTAGGTTGTTTGTTTTTAAAGAAAAATAATCAGAAAACACACAGACACATTATAGTCTATGCCCCCACAAATAAAACAAAAACAATAAAACAAATCAGAGACAAATCCCATTTTAGGTCCGTTTTGCAGACCAAACTCACCCATTATAATAAATGGGTCAGATTTTTATTAAACCTCATATCTGTGCTGTCCGCTTGAAACACGGACGTGTGAATAAGGACTAAGTAGATTAGATGATGGAATATCAACTGTCCTACTAATTATACTACTGATGATGGACACAGGAAGACATAATAAGGATTGCTACACATCTGTGGCAGTCTCCTTTCCTTTAGTATCACCGGTCACGCTCACATAGCACACTGCCAGGCCATTAGATGGGAAAAAATGGTTATACGTATAAAATATATATTCCTGGTTACTTTCTACTTCTTGGTTGTGAGATATGCTAGCAGAATTATACCCTAACTAATATATAATATAATTTCTTTATTAAGTTAATAGTAAAAAAAAAATCATAAGACATCCAGTGTATAAACACACAGACAAAAAAAGACAATAAACCAACAAGTGGATTGTACTCCAAATAAATGCGTGGTCAAGGATCCAATAAATCACTAGACCTATTCCCAATAAAATATTAGGACCACTGGGATAAAGGAAAGGATAAAGGGGTAACAGTAAAACAATAATGCCTCAATGAGACCTAGGTAAGTCCCTAACACTATTCCCTACCTTACTGTGGAGGTTGGCGCCCTAGGATACAATATGGTGCCCCCACTTAACGACGGCTGACCCTTAGTAGAGTGCCTATACAAATCCCTGTTCTTCAAAAAACAAGCAAGCAAAAATGCTTAATTGCACATGGCTAATAATATAGTACTTACAGCATTTGTTCTTCAAGGGTCCCCTTGTGTCAAATGGAGATCCATATCCCCACTGGCATAGCAGAGTCTTAATCCATCCATGACTGAGGCTTCAGTCTCAGTATCAATGCGTTTCCCATCTTCCTGCAATATTTGGGGTTCATCAGGAGACATTAATGAGCCTGGGCACAATTGCCCATTACAGCAGAAAGAGGTATTGAATTCTCGTCATTTTCCAGTCTTGGGTGTGAGGAAACATTTCACTGCCCCAATTTATCTAAAACAAAAATTGAAGAAATTTTACAATTCGCCATGATTATAAAGTAACTATTATTTATGTTCTCCATCTCCTGTGTTTCCATGGTAACAGACAACAAACAAATCCCGTGTAGTCACATCTGGAAGACATATTTCTCCATCTGTCCATTACAACACGTCACTTAGAAAAAGGTGGGGAGAGATCGAAGGCAATAGGACTGCAGGATCAGTAGGGCTGCAGGATCAGTAGGGCTTCAGGATCAGTAGGACTGCCTGATCAGTAGGGCTGCAGAATCTGTAGGGCTGCAGGATCAGTAGGACTGCAGGATCAGTAGGGCTGCAGGATCAGTACAACTGCCTGATCAGTAGGGCTGCAGGATCAGTAGGACTGCAGGATCAGTAGGGCTGCAGGATCAGTAGGACTACAGGCTCAGTAGGGCTGCAGGATCAGTAGGGCTGAAGGATCAGTAGGACTACAGGCTCAGTAGGGCTGCAGGATCAGTAGGGCTGCAGGATCAGTAGGACTACAGACTCAGTATGGCTGCAGGATCAGTAGGGCTGCAGGATCAGTAGGGCTGCAGGATCAGTAGGACTACAGGCTCAGTATGGCTGCAGGATCAGTAGGACTACAGGCTCAGTATGGCTGCAGGATCAGTAGAACTACAGGATCAGTAGGGCTGCAGGATCAGTAGGACTACAGACTCAGTAGGGCTGCAGGATCAGTAGGACTGCAGGATCAGTAGGACTACAGGATCAGTAGGCCTGCAGGATCAGTAGGACTGCAGGATCAGTAGGGCTGCAGGATCAGTAGGACTGCAGGATCAGTAGGACTGCAGGATCAGTAGGTTTGCATTGAGACATAAAATAGGAGGCTAGCTTTTATCAAGATTATTTGCATATGAGCATCATTCTTCTTTATCTGATGCATAAGGAACATAACAACCAGGTGGTAAAGGTGGACAAAGCCTTTTAACAAAATATGCTGGTGTTCAGCTGGTATTTTATGCAGTTTGTGGTATGTACATAAAACTATCATTTGTTTTATCAGCAAATTGCCCCAAACCACGCTGCTGTCTATACATAGAGGATGTCATGTGAGTGTCTCTAAAGCCAATTTGAGGAGGCAAGAAAAATGTTATAAAAAAACCCATAAAGGCTGGTATTGCTCATACCCCAAGTGGCCAATTTACTTTAGATTAATGGCCTAATCACCAAGTTAAAATTACTTTTCAATGTCACGGTTACATTCTTTCATCTTTTATACCAAAGGAGATTGAAACTGAATACAGAAGCCAGCCTGTAATAGTCTGTAATAGGAATAGTATAATTTATTCATGGATTTATCAATATATATTATTTTTATAATACAATTATGATTTTTTTTTTGTCATCTGAGCCATGATAATTTATCTTATATAGTTTATTATATGAGTTGTCTGGTTTAAAAAAAAACTTTTAGGACCTTCCCCAATTAACCAAAGTAGAAGGTAAGTATAAGGATTGTCTCTCCTCTTGGATGACCCAACATGCATGCCGCCATGTTTTACATACACTACCCATTATTTAAGGAAGATTTGTGTAGTGCTTACTTTATCCTTTAGGGGTGCTGTAGGAAAATTTAACACTTTCTGCTGCGCTTCTCCACAAATCACAACTTCTAGGTGATGGTCCCATTAAATTGGACGTTATGTACTTAGCAAATTGTTTGGTGACCTTTATAACCAAAAGGCATAGTCCAAAGCGTACTACCCTTTAAAGTCAAAGGCATACTACATTTTTATGAACCTGTGAAGTGTCACTAACAGAGGAACAGTTAAAGTGTAAGTATGACGGTAGATTCTTGTGATGAGTATTGTTCTTCTAAACTCGAATTTCAGTGTCCAGATGCCTAGCAGTTTATGGAAGGCTACAGACTCTTGTAACACAGTTATACAGACTGTTTTTCGATCCCCCATGGAGTGTCTGTTTTACTTTATACAGGAACCAGTTGCTAAGTTTACAAATTTCATTGGCATTGCTCATTCAAGCAAGTAGGGACCCATCAATCAGAAAGTCATGGCAACTCCATTGTTAGTGTTCCAACACTGCGTTCACTTTCTGATAGAAAATTAACAGTACTTTCTTTATGACAACCATTTTTTATACATTTTTCAAATTTGCCTTTTTTTTGTGTTTTTAACTGCAAAAAGCTAGATTAGAATGCATAGTAAGCATTCGCTTATATACTAGGGAGTTCTGCTCTAAAGATTTTGCCAAAATATAACCATCATGTGAATAGATTTTTATTTTATAGACAGAAATTAAATTTGCCAAAAAAGGCACTTGGACATTACATTTCTACTTTTTCTGCATACCCACAAAATGTATGTGTTAGTAGAGATGATCTGGGTCACAGTCTCTATTTAGAATAACTGTTGCGAACATTTAGGCAATGCAGTTCTAGAATGTTTTATATTACTGAACATTTTCTTGGTCATTACCCATATTACCCAAAATGGAGTAATGTGCATGTACATTAGAGGATTGCTGATAATGCAGCTGCCTTTTAAACAAGGTTTGTCATGTTTGAACTTAAGACTCAGTTATTATGTGCCTTAAAGGATTTTTTCAAGATGTTTTTCATATACGAGTCACATAGTAGAAAATGTTTTAAAATAATGAAATCCTCTCCTACTATGGCACCACCATTCCAGTGGTCCTCACTGGTACAAGAAGTGGTCAGTCACTGGCCTGAGTTGTCACGTGCCATACAGCAGTCAGGTGACTGATGAACGGGATGTCTTCAGTAGAGATGAGCGAATTTGTTCGGATTTTGGCAACAAATCTGATTTTGACATATTCAGGCTATATTAGAACACTATTCGTGCCGAATGTTTGTCTTATGTTCGGTTCCGAACATATTCGGTGATTTCTACTCCCATTGACCCTAATGACGTTCGGCTATGTTCAACGAATATTGCAAAAACAATATTCGAATCCTATTGTGTTCGGAAGTGAATCCGAACAAATTTGCTCATCTCTACTCTACAGTCCATTTGTGACCAACGGAGGTTCAGCACTGGAGCTGCAGGGAATTTACGGTGTAAGTAATTATTTTAGAACATTTCTTAAATGTTTCCCAATTTTCTAAATTCCCTGAAAAGTCCTGTAAACTTTTTGCCAAGTTCAACAGAACCTTTGTTCTTAACGTATGCCATGGTTATTGTGTCCATGTCATGTCTCTTTGGGTTCCTAAACTGTCCTCTTGTGCTGTACTTTTGATTCTTACATTTATGTCATAACCTTGGGGTTACTTTGATATAACTATATCAAGTTAGGACTGGTTAGAGATGTTGAAAACAAAAGCGCTAGAAGACAATTAAACCAGCGAAAAACCAAGTTTAGTATCCTAGATTTATAGAAGGCATACAATTGAGGCAACACACATTCATAGAACTAACACCTACCTTACAAGAACTCATCACCACGAATCTACCATCCAGGTGAGGCTGAGATTGAAAAGAATATAAGTGTAAAATATCCAATTAGCACTTTCTCAGAGAACCTTAGCAAATTTGAAAATAAGAAATACAGGATTTGTTATTTTCAAACCCACCACTTAATACTGAGTTCCCTACGTGGGATCAAAAAAACAAAGCTGTGTGACCCTCTACAACAGAGATCGGAAGAAAACGTATCCACGGCTTTTTATATGTGAGATGTAGCAATGCAATGTGAAGATATAAGGCTGATACCAAAGGACTGTGAAAGAACCCAACTGGAGAGAGAAATATTAGACACGAGAGAGGGGTGTACCACATGGACCATACCAACTTTCCTGTTACATGTGGGAGATTAGCAGGCGATCTGGGAAATATTGATTGAAGTACTGAAACATTCTGTTATTTTTATGGCAGGAAATTCAATAGTGCTACAAAGAAATTACACCATGTAATAAAAAATGTTGGGTGAGAACGAGAACAACTGATAATAATTACAGTGAAGACTGCGGGAAACTAAAATATGGGCTACAACGTCTGAGAGTTTTTTAACTTCAGTCAAGTATCCGACTTTCCTTATTTTCCTGCAGGATAACCTATACAGAGAAGTCACTGAGTAAAATTATATGACCTGTACAATAATAAGAAAGTCTTGGAAAACTATGAATTGGGTGAATCATTTTAGGTGATAATGTAAAGGTGACCATACTCATAGCTATGGGCAGAAAACTATTCCTTCTAATCCCCCACATACATGCAGGCTCATCTTGGCCAAGAGAGGAGTAGGCCGCCTTCAGATACCGGCTTATCTCCTGTGGAATCAAAGGATCAGGCATGTTGAAATTCAGCATGCCCACTCCTATCTTACGACATCTGTTGTAAAAATGGAGAAGATACACATATTTCATCATCGGTTGCTTCAGCTGAAATTTGGATTCAACTAATTAGGGTGGCAATCAGGAATAGAGGGATGACCGAAAATACGTTCTTCGAATTATTTTTTCACTACTTTAAGCCTGGTTTAGTACTTTAATAATCCCTTCTCAAAAACTCTTGCAATCTTGTAGTGGGTCCTTGTGAATGTTGTGCACATTTCGGTCTGCTGATCCCTGGCTTTGTGTTTTTTGTGTATGTCTAAACATTTCCTTGTCAGTATTACACTTGTGTTGGCTGAGATTTGCAGAGAGCGCAGTTATTGGCACTCATCGAAGTCTGTTTAATGTATTAGTTATTCTCAAAATGTGTGTCTATGGCGGAAGCAGGGCTGACACTGTCCATGTGAACCTTGACAGCTGTGGGGAGCGTAGAAGAACGCATCTCCAGGAAACTATCTTTCCTATTGCACTAATGCCATGCACCATTATCTAATTGTGTCCTCATTGCTTCTAATGATCCCTAATCCAATTTCTCACCTGATCTTTGGCTGGAAACTTCCAGTGGATGAACAATTTTCTTTTTTCCGATCTACTAAATATAAAATTAAAGCTCCTTCATGAAACTTAAAGCAATTTATCAAATGTAAGCTATGTATCAAGAAGAAGACTTTTCTTTACTTAAGCAGCATTAAATTTTTTGTCACGTCTTTGTTGCTTTCAGCTGTTTCTGTTGCTTTTGTCACTGGGGCTTTTTAAGTCTCTAAATTTCCTGTTTTTTTTCATGAAACAGCACATGTACATTAGCCACAGCGAATAGACTCTGACGTTATGTACTATTAAGGCATCTAATGAGCGTGTGTAAAGGTCACTATGAAGAAAGGGGGAACAGGGTGGGCTGTGACATCGCTTACTTTGATTGTACTCCTGCATCTAAGAATATGGATTCTTGTTAAAAAATGTTTCCTAAAATTACAGGAAGTACGAGTCTGAAAAAGTCAGTCTGAAAATTGCAATTTTTTTTTTTAATAAAGATCATGATATGAGAAAGAAAACATTGGCAAAAATTTGTAATTGTAAAAAATTTATTGCAGAAACCTGATTTAAATAATAGGCATTTTATGATGATAACTTCTCTTTGAGGTTTGAGTTTATTCCAACTCCTGGTTATCATATGACTACTGTTATGGCAGCCTTTTGTCTCTGTTTAGTTTTTTTGCCTTTGATCTTCACACTTCATCCATCCATCAGTTTCAAGTTTATTTTTTATCACCGCTGGCTTACTCTACATAAAAAATAATAAAGCTCACCAGACCACTGCTACCACTCATTTGGCCTTTTAAACTCTTTCTTTTTTTTTTTTTCTTTTTTTTAATGGACGTTCTAAAAGTTTTCAGTAAAAAAAAAGCCAACTTGGAGAACGAGACTAGGCAATGTAGAATACATTAAGAGATGTTGCAGGAGGTGTAAGGAAGGTGATATCATGTCCAATGAGTAAAGCCATTCTCCTTTATATAAGAGAGCACAGGAAAAGGATTTTTAGAGAAAAGACATGAGTTCTTGGATGACATGTTTGAGGGAATTGATTAAACCAACTCCGGGTTACTTTCTAGGTGGTTGGTTAGAGTCCATAGTAATATCCTTATAGGTTTGTTCTTTTATAAGAATTATTCAACAGTATTTAACGGTATTTAAGTATTATTTTTCTTATTCATATAGATCATCTTCTTGCGGGTTGGGTGTTGAGGAAGGTCTTAGAAGGAGTGGGGAGGCCAGGACAAGCAGGCTCGGCCATCTTTTTATTGTTTGCCATACGTTGACTATACTTCCAGGCCTTAGGCGTAGAGCAGAGCCAACTACATGGAGTCAGTTTTGGGGTACAAAGAGTTTCTTCAGCTCCATAATATGAGCACTGATTTTAGGAAAGCATAACTCAGTCATATAATGTTTTTTTAAGAATACCGTAATACATATGTCTCGAAATCAGACACACGCTAGAAACCTAAGAGTGCCAAAGGAGGTCTCTGAACAACTGAGAGATTTATGGAGACATAGCGCTTTAGAATGTAATAAGATCTTATATTGGTGTAGGGTTGAGCATTCCGATACTGCAAATATCGGGTATCGGCCGATATTGGCTGTATCGGAATTTCGATTCCGAGTTCCGATATTTTCGTCTTATCGGATACCGGAATCGGGATTGTCACTGTCACTGTCAGTGTCCGTCGGTCGGGTCTGTCAGGAGTCAGCGGCACTTACCTGGCAGAAGATCTCCGCGGTCACGTCCTGGACTGCTTCATGGCCGCAATCTTCTTTCCCCGGCGGTCACATGCAGTTTCTCGCGATAACTGCAGTGACTGCTGGGTAATCCCGGCCGTAAAGCAGTCAGTCCGATGACGTCACCGCCGGGGAAGCAGGTAATCAGCTGTGCTGCGTCGCGATGACAGGCTCTGCCTGTCATTCCGATGTAGCAGAGCTGGATCGTCGTGGGACTGTCGTTACTATGGACTGCGTCGGACAGGTGGTATACTGTTGGTTTGTTTTTTTTTCTTTTTTTACAGGAGATCGATGGCGTCGCAGGAATGAGAGTACAATAAAAGAAATGAAAACTGTGTTGTCTCTTTTATTTCATTAAAAGACTTTTTTCTTGCTTTGTCTTTTTTTTATACATTTAATAACTTTGGGATTAATAATGGATCGGTGTCTTATTGACGCCTCTCCATTATTAACCGGGCTTATTGTCACCGTGCAATCAACGGTGACATTAACCCCTTATTACCCCGCTTGCCACCGCTACAGGGCAAGTGGGAAGAGCCGGGTAAAGTGCCACAATTGGCACATCTTTTGATGCGCCAAATGTGGGGCTGCTGTAGCCTGGTATTATCAGGCTGTTGAGGGCCAAAATCCATGGGCCTTGACAGTCTTTTAATACCAGGCCGCAGCAGTCTGCATTTTACTTGGCTGGTTAACAAAAATAGGGGGACCCCTACACCGTTTTTTTTTCGAGGGGATCCCCTATTTTTGTTAACCAGCCAAGCTAAGCAGACTGCTGTGGCCTGGTATTATCAGGCTGGCAAGGTCCATGGATATTGGATCCTTACCAGCCTGAAAAACCAGGCCTCAGCGGTCTGCTTCATCTGGCTGGTTAACAAAAATAGGGGGACCCCACGCCAATTTTTTTCGAGGGGATCCCCTATTTTTGTTAATCAGCCAAGATATGCAGACTGCTGTGGCCTGGTATTATCAGGCTGGCAAGGTCCATGGATCTTGGCTCCTTAACAGCCTGAAAATCCAGGCCTCAGCGGTCTGCTTCATCTGGCTGGTTAACAAAAATAGGGGGACCCCACGCCAATTTTTTTCGAGGGGATCCCCTATTTTTGTTAATCAGCCAAGATATGCAGACTGCTGTGGCCTAGTATTATCAGGCTGGCAAGGTCCATGGATCTTGGCTCCTTAACAGCCTGAAAATCCAGGCCTCAGCGGTCTGCTTCATCTGGCTGGTTAACAAAAATAGGGGGGACCCCACGCCATTTTTTTTTTCGAAGGGAACCCTATTTTTGTTAATCAGTTCCCTCTGACGTCACTGATTGTGTCCCTGGCTGACCTGAAGTGAAAGTGGAAAGCAATCAATTAAGCTTTCCACTTAAGGGCCCGTCTCACATAGCGATATCGCTACCGAGATCGCTGCTGAGTCACTAGTTTTGTGACACAGCAGCGAGCTCACCAGCGATATCGCTGTGTGTGACATTCAGCGACGATCAGCCCCCCTGCCGGGTATCGCTGATCGTCGCTGAAATGTCAGGACCTTTTTTTGATCGCTGGTTTCCCGCTGACAGGCACACATCGCTGCGTGTGACAGGCGGGAGACCAGCGATCCGCTGGTAACCAAGGTACACAGCGGGTTTCCAGGCGCGGGGCTGTGCCTAGAAACCCGCTGTGTACCTTGGATACCAGCGCCCTGATGCAGGGAGCTGGTATCCAAGGTACACAGCGGGTTTCCAAGCGCTGCGCGGTGCCTGGAAACCCGCTGTGTACCCGCGATGTTACCCGCAGTGTCGCTGTCCCAGATCGCTGCCTGAGCTGCCTGTTTGGCAGCTCAGCAGCGATCATGTAGCGATACACCAGCGATCCTGACAAGTGCATATCGTTGTCGGGATCGCTGGTGTATCGTTATGTGACACCCAGCCTTTACTCTCCTGTCAGGCAGGAGAGGAACTCATTCATTTGGGGTTTACTGTGAGGCTGCAGCATTAGCTGCGGTCCCTGCAGTAAACATTAACCCTTTCTGAAGGATTACACCGTGGGACCTGACTGTGCATGGGATAGGTAAGAATAATTTTGCTTTTTTATTTTATTTTTATTACAGGAAATGGTTTTTGCAGTAAAATAAAAGATGGTCAAAAACATGTGTCTTTATTTCATTAAAATGATTTTTAATTAAAGTGTGTGTGTTTTATTTTTATTTCATGCAATAGGATTAATAATTGATAGTTGTCTAATTGACAGCTCTCAATTATTAACCTGGCTTAAGGTCACCTTTCAATAGCAAGGTGGCTTTAACCCCATATTAACCCATTCGCCACCGCTACAGGGCAATGGGAATAGACGGGCAAAGTGCCAGAAAGGGCGAATCTAATTATAGATTTGTCTTTCCTGGGGTGTCTGGGAGCAGATGTTAGTAGCCGGGGGGGGGCAAAAATAATGGTCCCTCTCTGGGCTATTATTATCTGCCCCCACTCACTGGCTTTGTCTGTCTGGTTGCGAAAATAGGGCGGGAGCCCACGCATTTTTTTTCAGCAATTTTACACCTCATATATATATATACATGTCATTGAATTTGTGACACATATATATATATATATTTATATTTGTAGTTCATACACTTCTACATAGTATAATAGCCGCTAATTCAATTGCCGGCTTTTGTGAAAATGCAGAACCCGACATGAAATGACACTTGGTGTACATAGGGTTAACCATGTCTTTTCATGTCCTTTGCTATCTAATTTGCACAAACAATTAAATCAGACTATGTGTGCAAAATTTCACACCTGTAGGGTTAATTAAAGGTGTAAATTCGTAGCAAAAAAGTCCGTTTTTTTACAACGAATTTACACCTTTAATTAACCCCTACAGGTGTGAAATTTTGCACACATAGTCTGATTTAATTGTTTGTGCAAATTAGATAGCAAAGGACATGAAAAGACATGGTTAACCCTATGTACACCAAGTGTCATTTCATGTCGGGTGCTTCTGTCTTTTCACTGAAGCCGACTTTACCCGGCAATTGAATCAGAGGATATTTTACTATGTAGAAGTGTATAAACTATACATATATGTATATATATATGTCACAATGACATGTATATATATATATGTATTCTATGTGTGTATATTTAGTGTTTACAAGGAAAGAATGGGGTTTTTTTAGTTGCGATATTTTGTTCCCATAGACTTACATGGGACTTCCGGTATCGGTATCGGGTATCGCCGATATTTTAGTGATATCGGCGATACCATTCCGATTCCGATACTTTAGGATATCGGAAAGTATCGCTCAACTCTTGTATATTTGTAGGACATTTTCATTTCTTGACCCTAAAAATGAGGATAGCTCAAATTTTACCAGACCTTCCATATCTTCTCACATGGAACATTCTTGACATGTGAGAAGATATGGAAACATAACTCACAGCTAGATTGGATTAGGATTCTTGACCATCGATACATATCTTTGGGTATAGACGCATATTAGACAAATAATTCAATGTAAGTATTGAACTATATGTTTATTTTTTCTTGGTGACCCGTACATTTTTTAGAATGGATCTTCTATATGGCCTCACAATAGAAAATAAATCTTGGTATGGTTGTACAAATATTATCTTTGCAAATATTCATTTGATTGCCTTGGCTATTATTCTGTAGAAGTTTCTTCTTATAGAAATTCTTCCTGAGACTTTCCAGCATTATATTGTAACATATTAGGCTATATTATGAAGCTAAAACGAGGAGCTAATATAAAAACAATTCCGGAGCTTTCTATGGTGGTCCATTTTGCATTTGACTTACAAAGTATATCCATCACCCCTGTGCAGCGGTGGAAGCTTACGTTCAGGAACAACTCTACAATGTTCCATTTTCAGAATGACGTATGAAATAACACTGCATTCTCCATGCAGCACAGGAATGTGCGGTATTGTTACTACAACATAGCTTTATACCACCTTACTGTCCATAAACTGTCACATTTCTTGGACTCATGCCCATAGAGGGAATAGGCAAAGTGCAAGCTATTTAATAAACAGTGAAACCAACGCAGGGTTAAATTGTAAGGTTTGGTCATTCATTTAGATTAAAAATAGAATTGTAATTATTTTGATCTCTTAGAACCAAGACTTTAATAAAAGCAATTTATAATGATAAGACCATGGGCTTCTAAACTTTGCCATATGCTTAGACAGCTGGTTCTTTCACTTCTTTATGAATATAGAGCCCTATCGACCTTAAAGTGAATCTGTCAGCAGGATTTCACACCCCAAACTACTTAAGTCCAGCAATACCTTTATATGGCCGGTCTTTTCCTTTGTTACTGTGAAATCAGCATTTGAATTGATATGCAAATGAGTCTGATGAACTATTTGTAGATCTGAAGCCTCTGTCACTCCAGCTCTATTCCCATTCAGCCCGATTCCTCATAGTTGACTAACAGGAGTAGCTTACTTGCATATATACAGTAAATAGTTGTTGTTGTTTTTATTTTGGTTTTCTTGAGTGGAGGTGTGTTGGGGGGGAGGTCCTGCAGACAGATTCCATTTAAATGGTCACTATGCTATTAACAAATCTACAGATTTATTCATTGGATGAATCAATAGTACCAGTGAATTAAAAAAAAACTTTGTAGTATATCTAATCAGAGATATTTGCTTTTTTATACATTTATGAGTCACTTTTCCCCTCCACCCCACCTCACATCCTCATCTCATCAATCAATCTGAAGACAGCTTAAATCTGTTTAGCTCATACAAGATGGACTACCAGCACAGTGAGGTGTCTGATTACAGAATCAGAGGCGGTAGGGGGTAAAGAAGGGTAAAGCCAAACTCATGCAGAGAAAAAGTTCATGCTGTAGCTTTTTAGCAAGTATATTAAATTATGCCAGAGCTGACTTCACAGCTATACTGCTCAGTATTACTCCTTCAGGTCTGTTTTGTTTTTGTCTGTGTACCAAAGAAAGGAAGAGCAGATATCTCTATCTGTGTACATAGATGTATACCCATGAGCTTGGAGATCAATTGCAAATTAGAGATAGAATGAGTAGAGTGATAAACTGGTAAACAATGGAGTATTGATGTCATACAATGGTCAGAATATGTGTTATTCCTCACCTATGCACATGTGACTGTTTATTCTGAAATGTTAATTGAAAGTGTAATAGCCTTGTGCCAAATTCATGAAAGGAGTTGTCCAGTCACTCTCCTCTGAGCTCTCCTGCGGCTGTTGTGACATGTGATCCTGGCAACCTATCAGCGCTCATATCACTGTTCCCGCCTTCGGACAAATTGAACATGAAGAGGAAGTCAGAGATCAGCTGCAGCCCAGACTTCCTCTTCATGTTCAATTTGTCCGAAGGCGGGAACAGTGACGCTGGTGCTGATTGGGCGCCAGCATCACGTGTCATAACAAATGAACGGGAGCCACGGGGAGAGCGAATGTCGATACTGCGGCATCTACACCAGCACAGGAGGTGAGTGTAGGCTTTTTTTACTTTTTTATTTGATCGGGGCCAAGCGTGGGCTATGACAAGGAGTTGGCCAAGTAGTTGAAAACTTTCTTAAGTAATGTGCACCTCTGAGAAGATACTCCAAACTCATTTAGTGACATACTCCAGCGAGCTCTTCAGTAAAGCGAACCTGTCACGAGATTTGGTCGATATAAGATGCAGCCACTGCTTTTCAGGGCTTATATACAGCATTCTATAATGGTGTAGATAAGCCCCCGATTCGACCGGAAAGATAACAAAAATAAATTTTATTATACTCACCCGGGAGGCGGTCTGGTCCGATGGGTGTCGCATGTCCGGGTCTGGCGCTTCCCATTTTCTTATGATCACCGCCCTCCTGCTTGCTTCATGGCTCCCCGGCATCGCTCTCTCGCGCAGGTGTACTTATCTGCCTTGTTGAGGGCAGAGCAAAGTACTGCAGTGCGCAGGTGCAAGGAAAGGTCAGAGAGGCCCAGCTCCTGCGCACTGCAGTAATTTGCTATGCCTCAACAGGGCAGATAAGTACGCCTGCGCATGAGCGCGATGCCAGGGAGCCATGAAGCGAGAAGGAGGGCGGCATTGCAAGAAGATGGGAAGCGCCGGACCTGCGACACCCATCGGACCGGACCACCCTGCAGGTGAGCATAATAAAAATCATTTTTCTTATCTTTCAGGTCAGATTGGGTGCTTATCTACAGCATTATAGAAAGCTGTATATAAGCCCTGAAAGGCAGTAGCTGTATCTTATAGCGGCCAAACCTGTGACAGGTTCCCTAAGAATCATATGATTAATGTATTAGGGCCTTTGTCTTCGGTTGATGAATAAGCAAATTACTGATAAAAGTATTTTGAGTGCTTATTAGATTGAGTCATAATAATGTACCTTTTATTCTGGACCTGGGCAGGAATCGGCAGTATTTGTGATCCCATTTCACAGGAGAACAATATAAAATTAGGTATGACCATTCCATTTAACCTCGGAATAATGCAATATTTTATTTTCTTATATTTTTTCAGCCTTAGAAACATAGTAATGTAGTTTACATATTCTAGAAAAATGTTAACCCAGACCCAATTTTATGAAGTGTCCCCATGTGTACATGCATTTAATTCATCTCCCCCATTCTGTTTGTTTTCCGCAGGAAAATAACTGTAAGATAAGCAATTTTGTGCACTAGATTATAGCCTAAGATGTGGAGCAGAATCTAGGTTTATACCAGTAATTTACACTAAGAACTAAGAACTGCTTTTCAAACCTCAAGCACAAAGTTGGCTTTAAAAGGGATTTTTGTAAAAATATATTTTATTTCAAGGTTTATACAAAAACATGTTCAGGCAGGCTGTGGTTTGGCAAAGCAAAAGGGTTTTAATCACCATGGTTACCTTTTGATATCAAATTATTCTTGTTTTTCTTAATACACATCAAAAGTGAAATGCTTGGAAAACACTAAAACTTTCATTTGCCCTGAAGTAGCACGATAAAAATCTGACATGTGACATTAAATGACAGTAAAATGTGGTTTGTGTTTAGCTCATGTTACACATCGTGCAAATCCAGGCTCTCCATATATGATTAGTAATTTCATAAATGCTAAAAATGTTTTTTACGCCTTCAGGAATGATTAAATAATAGTTGTCTGCTCACTAATGTGATTGGATGGCCATATAGTGACCTTGCACTACTGGGGTCCTGGGTTCAAGTCTGACCAAGGACAACCTCTGCATGGAGTTTGTATGCTTTTCCTGTGATGGCGTGGGGATTTCTCTGGGTACTGATTAACTCACTTTCTGGGTACTGAATAATTGGCTTTCTGTGAAATTATCCTTATTGTTGTGTTAGAGATAAGGAAGTTCTATTGAGGACCAGAAATGACATGAATGGTGACAATCTGCAGAAAGATTAATACATTTTTACCTGTTATACTATTTGGGTTAGCAAATAGGGGAGATGTCATGGTTTTGGACATGACAAACAGTAAAGCCACTGACTTCCTTTTTATTTTAAGCACTACCTGTAAATAAAGATCCTCACACACGTAAGATAAAAGTTGGCTGGATTTCCAATTTCCATGAGATCAGCCAACCTTCTAATGTGAAAGGGGAGCCTATCGACTTTTCTCCAACCTATGATGTTGAAAGAGAAGGATCCCATTGTTACGATTTCGATAGACAATCCTTTTGGTCAGTGTGGAAATAAACCATTTCCCAAAGAGTCTGCAATGTTTCAATGGTTCTCGCATAGAGAACACAGGAGTTCAAACCGTCCTGTGTATGGGAAAGGTTGGAGAGATAGCTGTTTGCCGACTGCTCATTCATCCTGATCATTGGCTTAACTATAATAGGTTGCATTTGCACTTGGACAATAGAGCCTAGGGGGCCCAAAAGGTGCCTTTGGCCCATATCCCAAACCATTTTTGTACAGATAGATGTCTCGTTTGACTCATTTGAGATTGTTTTCCTCCTTTTAGAGCTAATTTGGATACATTTTCAGATGGAGCGTTGGCTGTGAGTATGTCTTTATCCATCAGTTGGGTTCCTTCAATAAGATCTACCTCCATTGCCAGAGGATTTCATGTTTGAAGGTAGACTCATTTTTTTTATAGAATTTTGAATCGTAGCATAAAAAGACCAAGCATTCATAGAAAATGAAAAGTAGGAACAAAAATGAGCCTAGAGCCAAGGGATCACAAAGTCAAGGATAAATTGGGACTCTTTTTTGGTATTGAATAACCCCACCACACCACTAACCACCTACAATTGGGTGCTTAGTTGACCCTTTATCTTTTTCAGAATTCTTGGGTGAATTGTGTTATTTTAGGGCTTGTGAGGAATAGACCTGTCATCCTAGACTGGGCCCCTTTCTCAAGAAGCACTATTATTGTGACATGGTTAACCTTTATACTAGGTACATTTTTGGTCAGGAAAAATCAAAATGGTCTATTTGGCCTGTCCATTTTCCCTTATATATTTTTTTCCTATTCTGTAAAATTTCTTTTCCAATAATTTTATTCAAGTTTTCAAATTTTCAAGGACGGGAAGGGAAACAATAGGGAATAAGGAAGGGAAAGAGGGAGATAGAAGGAAAGGGAAAGGAAAAAGCAGGAAAGGGGGTGAAGGAGGAAACAATATGAAATTGTATGAAATTGTAACTATAGTACATTAGTGACAAAGTTTATAACATAAAATGGACTAATAAGAAAGAAAAGAGACAAGTACATGTCGTATATTAGGGAAACAATTCCATCCATTTGGACCATTTTTTTAAGAATTTATCGCAGTGGTTATTAACCAATGCTAGTTTATATTCAAGTGATTTATGAAGTGTGATTTTATCAACAATGTCTTGAAAAGAGGGTGACTGATATTTTCCAGTAGAGAGCAATGCTGTTTTTGGTTACCAGTAGGATGTGGACTATTAATAATCTCAAATGTGGGTGAATTTTTCAGTATTTAGTGTGGGAAGGGCCAATTGAGGTGTTAGTAGAATTTGTTTAGAAGAGATGACATTAATAAGAACCAAAACTTTCTTCCAGAGGGGACGGATTTTCGGGCATTGCCAGAAAATGTGTAGGAGATTACCATAACGACCACAGTTTCTCCAACCTATTCTGTATAATTTCTGTGTATCCCTCTGCATAGCTAAGAGTTATAGTTTTGCAAAACTTGGTGGGCCACAAGTAGGACACTGCTGTTGTTTTATGGTAACAAGTTACAACTTGCCTACTTTGGACACATCATACTAAGAGAGAAATCACTGGAGGTCATGGTTGGAAGAATAGAAGGAACAAAGTAAAGAGGGAGACTAGCAACCTGATGGCTTGATAATATCAAGATAACGGTGGCGAAGACCCTGGTGGATCTAGCTAGGCTTTCACAAGATCAATCTTCCTACAGATCGTTCATCCATTAAGTCGCCATGGCTTGAGATCGAGCCGAAGGCCGTTAAATAATAAGTGATATTAACACTAACATTATGATTTATTACAGTGCCCAAATTATGACATAAAGTATAACATAGTACTCACATTCACACTAATGATCAAGATTTAATTGAATTTGGTACTTCACATTCATTCATGTGTCTCTATTCAGCCATGCGAATTGCTAAAATCATATAGAATAGCGGACTGGACTGATATCATAGCGATGAATGTTTCTTTGTGCGTGTCTGCCGCACAGTCTATTGATCACTAGTCCGTAGACGAGGAAGGTTCAACCATAACTAAGCTAAGAAAATCAAGAGTATGAGTAGCATTAAAAATGAATTACTCAGTTTTCAGAGCTCCCTATCAGCAAGAAGTTTTATTATTATAGCTTGTGTAAACTGAACAGCATTTGGCCTTTGATGGGTTAAATCGTCCATATGGGTACAGCAGGGAGCTTGGTATGGCATTGCTAATTACTAAGTACAGATTTGTGAATATGAATGGTTTAATCAGCTCCTGCTCACACAGAGAACCATTCATGTCAAGGGTAAACTGAAGTAACGGAGGTCGAAGGTTTAACATGTGCCTAGTGGGACCCGGCTTTATTAAACTAGTTCTGTGTGGTAGCTCCTCGAAAGAAAATCCAGCGTTTATTTCTTTCTCACAAGTTCTTCTTATGAGACCATTATGACCATGGTAGAAAAATAAACATTAGTCATGTTAACAGGAGACGGACTAATGAACGGCAGAATGCATTCATATGCTAGGATGTAGTCATTTAATTGCTATTTTATCTTCAGGAAAATAAAAAAAAAATCCTTGTAAGTCTTTTTTATTTAGTTGCATATTATACATTGATTTTAATAAATACTGGCAGATTTCTTGGAAAATACCTTGAATGGGTTTGTCTCTATAACATACAGGGGCAGACACTGACAGAAGGGGGCCCATGAGCAAGAACAGTATATAGGCCCTTTGCTGGCCAATAGTTCATCATAACCCCAATCCTGTATGTGTCTGTGTTTGCAGCTTTGGAAGTGACCCCTTTAAGTTTTGGCCCCTGGGCGTCTTCTCTGATTGCCCCAATGGAATATCCTTCCTTGCAAATTTTGTGAACCTTAGAGTACATTCACATGAACAAATTTTCAGTACATATGCTGCCACGTGCAAAATGGACCACACAGTGACAGCACCAATGTTAATCAATGTGGTAGTTCACATGATCATTTTTTCACATAAATTGACAGTCCGTGTGGAAAAAGATTGCAGCAGGGACTAATCCCATCCATTTTTTCGGATGAGACTCAATGGGTGCACAAAAAAAAGAATACCATATGAACTACATCCCTAAAGGAAACTGTTTGACCTTCATTCTTGTTTTGACTATTGATGAATAAAAACAGATTATAAACAGATTACAAAATCGGACATATGAATGCCCATACAGATGAAACATTTTTCATATCCTTTTGTAAGTTTACTCTTAGGACTCATTCAGACGTTGCGAGTTCTGTGATTTTCAATTATACAAAGTGCACATATTTTAGCCTATCTGAATGTTCACATGTCCGAGCTTTTTTGAAGACCTTGTGGCCCACCATAAAAAAAAACCGGAGACATGTCCATTGTTTATCTGAGTCAGGAATCAAACTTTCCAATGCAAGTGTATGAGCCCGTGAAAAGCTCAGAGAGCACTCAGAGGTGCATCCAAGTCCTGCCCTATGTTCATGTTTGTTTAATAGGAGAATTAGGCCATGTTCACACTCACAGTATTTGGTCAGTATTTGGTCAGTATTTTACATCAGTATTTGTAAGCCAAATCCATGAGTGGGTGATAAATACAGAAGTGGTGATGTGTTTCTATTATACTTCTCCTCTGATTGTTCCACTCCTGATTTTGTCTTACCGATACTGATGTGAAATACTGACCGAATACTGAATGTGCGAATGCGGCCTTAGAAACCTTCTCGTATGAAATAAAACTATTGAAATACTGATGGTAAAAACTGAAAACATTGAGGAAATTCCAATCCAAATCACTGATCAAAATCTGACTTTTTTTTCACATGCGAGAAAAACTATGAACATCTTATTTGCGTAAATGGAACATAAACTAAAAACTTTCACGGTAGGCTAATCCTGATATCAAAGCCATTGTGCCAAATTCTGCATTCTAATCTTTTCAATAGCTTGTAAATATCTGATTGTTGGTGTTTTGGTTCTACTGATCATGGGTGTTCAAGTGTTTCGAGCCCCAGCAATCAGAAATTTGTCACCATTTCTGTGGATATTTGACAAATGCTGATAAAAGGTTTTAAATATTCTATAAATGTGTCATTCCGTAAATTAGCACAATAGTTTTTGTTTCAAATTCATTACAAGGATACCGTAAAATGATGTGAGCATAGCCGTACAGTTAGGAAAACTTGAACAATAGGACTGTGTTCCTTTTTTAGCAATGATCTGGAACCTGTGGCTCTCCAGCTGTTATGCAACTCCCAGCATGTTGGCGTATAAGATGAGTATGTGCTGGAACACAGATGTACAGTTGTACTGACATATGGTCGGTGTTTCTTGGTAATGTGGAGGGTTTGCTTTCATCCACATAAATTATGCTTCATGTTCATGTAAACAGAAAAGACCAAAGACTGAGCAATATTTCCTATATATACTTTTTCCAGTTACATCCCTCTAGGTATAAAGTCACAAATTTCTACAATTTGTATTATACTACAATGTTATCAACAAAATCCAACAGGAAATAGAAGAGTTTTTAGGCATATATCTTTTCGTATCAGTTCTATTCAGGGGTGGGATTCAAATTTTTAACAACAGGTTCTGTGTTTGTGCGTCAGAAAACCACACCCATTTTTCAGCCACACCCGTTTTAAAGCCACACCCATTTACACACACCTTTTCCTCAAACATATACAAGAAGGGCGCAAAAAAAAAATGAAAAGCAAATCTGCAGCACGTCACCGTCACAAGAACATTATATTGCCGTCTATGATTTCAAGGTAGCTCGCGACTTGCAACCAAAACTCCAAGCTTGGCTTTGTAATAGTTATGTCGTGTCGCGTGCCCGAGCGTCACCACACAGGCAATCATCTGAGGCCATGCCATGACGTCATGTGCCGTGCAGCCCCTGGCCTATTCACCGAGCGGCCCCCGGCTTTTTCACCGAGCACCATAGGGCAGATTTAACACTTTGTGAGACTAATGTCAGTCATTTGTCTCCTAATATCGGACTTCCCAGGCCAGGCCAGATATTGGCAGCAGACGTGGGCTCTTCTGTCACCTGGGGGTCACATATTTTGCCGATAATATAAGTGGTGGCTCTGTGACTGATGCCTGGAAAGCAGGAACATTTCAGGGTGAATTTCTAATCTTTTTGGCACAGAATTTACATTGGCTCCTCCACTAATGTAAACATAGGCCCAGAAGAGGGAATATGGCCTGGTCTGGTGGCTGTGGGCACATAACACAGGGCCACTGCTAACAGGCCCTCAGGGCTCAGCACCATTGGGCATAGCAGGCAGGATATAGCATGCTGACCCATAGAACTGGCGGTGCAGAGGGCTGCTGTGATATATGGGGCTAGGGGTGCACTTCCCACTACTACTTACCTTACCGACGCCAAGTTCCACAGTGGCGCACTGCGCAGCTCAGCGTCACACTGGTAGGCTGCAGGCGGCGTGCACGTAGTAGCTGAGCGCCTGTGCCTGCCTCGTGACTGTCTGTGATGGAGTACGCAGGGGTGGGATTCAGCCGGTTCTCCCCGGTTCGATGGAACCGCTTGTTAAAAAAGCTGCCGGTTCCCCGAACCGGGGAGATTCACAGCTGCGATCCGGTACTATGTTGCACTCGGGAGTTGGGCTCTGCAGCCTTCCTAGCCTGCACAGTGCGCCCAGGCAGCCGGAATCCGGATACCGCGCACTGATACAGGCGCACACAGCACACCCCGCCGGGCCCTGGCCCCTGCGCACTGATACCTGCGGCAATTGGGTACGTACGCTGCTCACGGCCTCATATAGGATTTAGGGGCTGCAGGCACTACACAGACTCACACCGAGCCCTTATGGTTTCCTAATGTGTCAGTGAGGAATATTGTGTCTGTGCTTATTGGAGAATCGGTCAGAAAAAACAAACAGCGAGGTGGGCAATGGCGACCGTGCTGCCCCTACCACAAGGTGACCAGGACAGGGCACACAATGCCCTTAGCCAGCTCTGTTAGGAGGGCGCCATAGCGGGAGGTAACCCGCGTGCCTTGTGCCCACAGAACCGCTCTGGGAGCCTGTGGGACAGGAAGACATTAGCAGGCACCCTGAGATTGTGTCATGAGTGACTGCACACCGGCGACTGCAGCCACTGCCTGGCAACCAGCACCGGGAAGAGCAGCAGATCACGGACCGCTCGGACCAATCACACGGGTACTCACATCCTCTAATGAGCGGGGCACTTGCAGCTCTGCCTGGTTGCCTGGTGCGGCTCTTGTGAGTGGATGGAGTACGTACCCAATTGCCGCAGGTATCAGTGCGCGGGGGCCAGGCCCAGGGCCCGGCGGGGTGTGCTGTGTGCACCTGTATCAGTGCGCGGTATCCGGATTCCGGCTGCCTGGGCGCACTGTGCAGGCTAGGAAGGCTTCAGAGCCTGACTCCCGAGTGCAACATAGTACCGGATCGCAGCTGTGAGTCTCCCCGGTTCGGGGAACCGGCAGCTTTTTTAACAAGCGGTTCCATCGAACCGGGGAGAACCGGCTGAATCCCACCCCTGGTTCTATTATTGTTAGCAATAGATAGGGCATCCAATCTATAAAAAAAACAAAACAAACGCCGGGGCTCATAGGGCATCACCCTGAGCGTAACAATAAGAAAATAAGAAAATTTTCCTAAGTGCACAACAAGCTATAAACTCTTGGAATGAATAGACTGATGCGGCCATTGGATCCTTTGAGAATATAACGTGTAGGGAAATCTAATGGATGGGAGAGTAATCCACTTCTCCAGAGCTGCTGTTTGGCATTCAATGAATGTTGTTTGAATCCAGTAGGACAATGCTAGTCATGTGTTGGATGAACAAACTTTCTCAACAAAGATTGTAATTTAGGAGCTGATTCGGCTTTGAAACGCGTTGTGCTTATACATATTATTTCACTAATCAGTACCATATTCGTTGAGGAAATCCAACACATGACCGGCACGGTCTTGCTAGATTGAAAAAAGATTCATTAATTGCCAGACAGCAGGATCACTCTCCATCTATTGGATTTTTCTAATGGCCAACGTCTAAGGTTGCTTAATTATCTTCCTGGCACATAAGAGAACAGCTGTGCTGGGCTATGTGGAGGTGTAATAATGTCTAATGTCACTGATATAATAGGCAAAAACAAAACTCTCAAAAAGACAGTCACCTCATACTGATCAGATTTCAATGACAGATTTTATGTTCCTCCTTAAATAATCTATACTGGCCATCTTCTGTGATAGTTCTCTCAATTTTTGGTGGTCATCTCAAGAGGTTTCACTAGACCATACTATCTGAGCAGATAAATCTGTATTTCACTTTTGTAGTCTATACAGATTTTGTAATGAAGTGATTGCATGTGTAGGGATGTCTTACCCTGTTCCTGTCCCTGAAGACAACATGTGCTACATGAATACTGTTGTGTGGTTTTATATGTAAAAGTAACGTGTGAATATAATGTGAATATATTGCATAAGAATAAGCTTAGGACAGCATAGGATAATAGGTTTTGTATGTAAGATAAGAAATAGTTAAGGATTGGTTTAGTCCAGTGGGTGGGCACTAGTGCTGATAAAAAGGGGGGCACTTCCTCATTAGAGAGAGTTTAGTGTGAGTTAGTGAAATGCCTAGTGAAGGCCAAGTTCAGGTATGGTGGGTTGCTAGGGGCAGCATGTGTCACTTGTTCCAGGCAGTGGGAGACATTACTGAGATCCTGAGCGGTCGCTCCTATCACTTCCAGAGACTAAAGTCTGGAATAGGGGCTGCTGGACACATTGTATCCTCTAAAGTACAGTGGAAGATGGACAGGGACCCGCATAGACGGAAGGTGATGGCTGGTCCTGGGTGCACTGCCGAGATGGACGAGAAATCCCTGAGACTGGCAGAATCAGTGGGCTTGGGGGCAGTCCAAGACGAGCTAGCGTCAGGACTGAAGAGGAGTTGTGCTAAGAAGGGAGGAAATGTGAATTGCTGTGCTCTATCCCATATGTCACCACCACCTAATGAACTTGGACTGTCTAGTAAAAGTTTGACTGTTCCAAAGAACTTGATGAACCATGCATTGTGTGTGGCAGCTCTTGAAGACGAAAGCCTGGAGGCAGCGGAGGGCATTAGGCATACAACTGAGTGTGATGCACCCCACACCCTACATCACATTGGGACTGGGACACCCCTTGTCTGTAAAGTGTCAGAGCGAAACCGGACAGCAGCTTGGTCTCGACTACCACTCTCGGATACATTACACAAACACGGGACAACTCTGGAAAATGAATAAACGTGGGGTATATTTTTAATGTTTGAGACTTGTACCAGCAGCTCCAAGCTGCACTTCTAGAGGTGTCTGGTTACTTTCCGTGAAATAGAACCAGGGTTTCTTCTGTGATCGATCCTGCACACATGAAATATATCAGGTGTCCTGACACTTCACGAGTGTCTTTAGAGAGGCTGAAGAAGATCTTCCTTGTCTGCACATAGAAGAGACTGGATGACTCCACATTTACACAGCATTGCTGGACATGTTCCCAAATCATATCTCTTCGATATGCTTTACCAAGTGAGCTGGCTGCCTGAGAATTTGGCTGTTCTGGAGTAAGTAGAGCTGAGGTGTTAGGATGCTACTTAATTTATCATGGGGCCAACACACAATATACCAAAAGGGAGCAAGATGGAAAAAGGCAAAAGTACAGAAAAGAGTGTTAGAGAAGAAAATATGTTGTAAAAACTGAACCCTGAGTACAGACCTTCATGGACACATACGCAATGAGTGATGTGACGTAGGTACAGTATTTGCCTTAATTGCAGGTAACTTCTCTAAATGGTAGAATTATTATAAGAGCTTAGCTCATCATACTGTCTATGGAATTGATGGAGCCCAGCTGTGCTTGGATTCCTAATCTCCAGAAGGGTGCACTGAAGGTAACCACCACTAGAGGTCCAATATATACATTCACACACCTTCACCCATCCCTAGAGCCACCAGAGGGAGCTGTTAAGCTATATATAAGGAGGGTGAAGACACTGAAGTTTAGTCACCACATAGGGTGAAGTAAGAGCAGACAGTCTACGCCTAAAGAGCGAAGTGAGTTTGGTCTAGGCTAAGAGAGTGTTGTGAGCGCAGAGTGTGTGAGTCTAGCACACGGGGCAGAGCTCAAAGAAGAGTTCAGCTGTTAGCTGAGGAGTCTGAAGTCTGCAGCTTGTAGTCTAGTTCAACTGAGTGGAGGCTAGTAAAAGTGGAACGGAAACCACTCCAGCCTAGTCAGAGCTGAGTCAAGTGAGTGCAGCTCAGTGAGCAAGCATGCCGACGCTTAGAGAGCGATGAAGAAGAAGAAGAAGCAGCCCACCTACTGCCAGTGTGTGATCGTGTGAGGGCCCGAGTAGGACGAAAGGCGAGTGGAAAGCAAGTGAGGGACAGAGGAGCCTAAACAGCTCATCCCCATCATTACAACCGGACACCGGGTCCGAGCTTACTGGAATCTTCACGACCAGTAGGAGATACCGGAGTTCCTGCGGGACTACAAGTCGCAGGAGCCCTTTAGTGCTGATACGTAATTGGGTCAGGAAGATGGGAGTCTGGCAGGTACCGCCATCAGAGACTGTGTTCTTTCAAGAGAAGGCCCTACACAACGTCAGCCGGGCGTAAAGTTGGTGACAGACTCAGGCCTAGTTTCACACAGGTCAGAGACTCATTTTAGGAGTAAGGAGGCCCTACACCTACTTAGTGGGAAGAACTGGATGTGCACCCTTCACCCTACAGTGCTCCGGGACGTGCCTGCAATAACAACAGTAAAGGTACAGAAAGAGACTTATGTGTGTGTGTCCATCTTATTACTTCTACCATCGGATTCTCCTCCGTCCTGCACCCTGACATTTTATCTACCCTGAAGGACCCAGCCTTACCTGTGGAAGGCTTAACACCTTGCTGCCCAATACCAACCCTTCAGCGGACCTATACAGCAGCTCTGGTCATCCTGACCAGGCACCACAGGTGGTTCACGAACATTTAACAAACCTTTTAATCCCCTGTAAATATCCCCCTTTTTGAGGTGAGTCCCAGGGCCACGGACCGAGCTGCAGCTACCGTGAAATCCCCCATAGAAGTGGACGGGGTCGGTGCTGAGTACCCCACAGCCCTGGCGGGCGACTCAGAATTAATGTACTGTAATCTTCTGTGTGTCGGCCAAGATAAGTATCATTGATGGACCTGATCAGCTTTATACTTGATCTTAATGGACCAACAGTTATGTATAGATATAGTGTGGCTACCCTCAAGTTAGCCCATATCTGGTGTTCCTGATATTGAATACAAGAACTCTCTCAGACCTTGACATCCCTTGTATTGTTCTCTGTTATCAGCAATTTCAGATGAGCAATTGACTGTATTAGAGTAAGTGTTACAGATGTACTGATGTTACCCTCTTCTCTGTGACATCAACAGCCATGTAGTTGGATTTCATTTCTGATTATGAAAAAATATTATTCAGGGAACTTGTTGTGACGCAGCTACTCTAGCTATGACTATCCATAACAGTTACTTTTTCATGCTGTATTTCTTATTGCCAATATGATAATATGTTTAAGTGATAAAAAAAAACTGTTTTGGTGTAAAAAAAAACACATGCATTGGAATGTAGCTAAAGACTCATAGGCCCAGATGCAAAAGTTCTGCTACCCCAGTACTTCTTGGTGATGTACAGAACAATTTAAAGTCAAAATTCCTGTAGGCTTGGATTAGGTTGTTGAAAAGATTAATTACAAGAATTATTAGGCAGTTGGTGGGCTACAGCCATATGAAAGTGGAGTGTGACATGTGAAACCATTAGGTTTCAAAGGACCCAGCTACAGCTGTAATTGTTGTGACCCCTATAGTTATGATAACTGGAGTGGTCAGAATTGCAAAATTACAGGTACAGTCTAAAAATGAACATTAATATTGGTGTATTATAAATACTTTGTAATGTTACACAGATATGAGGTGATCGCTATGACTGGGTTATGAGTAATAAGAACAAATCAGCAGTGTGTATGGAGATGCCAGCTTATCTTGGATCTTGGACATGCTGTGGAGTATGTTTCATTTTGGGCCTCAAGTCAAATTCCCAATCATCATTATGATAAGTCTAGTAAAATATGGTTGGAAAGAAAAGCACAACAGCAGTGCTCGTGAAGCAACACAGTTTACTCATTACTGAATGTTATTTTTAAATATTGAAGTTATGAGTGTATAATAATATATATAACTATGGTGTGAAAAAGTGTTTGCCCCTTCCTGATTTACTATTCTTTTGCCTGTTTGTCACACTAAAATGTTTCAGATCACCAAACAAATTTATTATTAAGGGAAAAAGAAATCCAAACCTGCAGGACCCTGTGAAAAAGTGATTGCCCCCTAAACCTAATAGCTGTTTGGGCCACCCTTAGCCGCAACAACTGCAATCAAGCGTTTGTGATCACTGGCAATGAGTCTTTTACAACGCTCTGGAGAAATTTTGCCCACCTCATCTTTGCAGAATTGTTGTAATTCATCCACCTTAGTGGTTTCCAAGCATGAACCACGTTTTTAAGGTCATGCCACAGCATCTCAATCGGATTAAGGTCAGGACTTTGACTAGGCCACTCCAAAGTCTTAATTGGACTTCCTGGTGTGTTGTGGATCATTGTCCTGCTGCATAACCCAAGTGTGCTTCAGCCTGAGGTCACGAACAGATGGACGGATATTCTCCTTCAGGAATTTTTGGTAGACAGCAGAGTTCATGGTTCCATTTACCACAGCAAGTCTTCCAGGACCTGAAGCAACAAAACAACCCCAGACCATCACACTATCACTACCATATTGTACTGTTTGTGCTGTATTTATTGTCCCCAATCAGGGCCGGCGTAAGCACCCGGCACACCCGGGCAAGTGCCGGGGCCCTGAGAAGGTGGGGGGGCCCACTCGCCGTCTGGCACCCCGGCGCCCGTTAGCGGTCTCAGCGCCGCCACTGGGCCCCCCCACTTGCTCAGGGCACCGGCTGTGGCCGGCTCAATACTCACAGCTCTCCCCGTGCCTCCGCTGCCGCAGCTCCGCCTCCGGCTCCAGGGGGCGCCTGCAGGATGCCGGCGCTTCCTGTTATGTTTCGGTAGCTGAGGAGTGCAGGAAAAAAAAGGCAATACACCAGAGCAGTTGGAATCTATGGGATTGCAGTACCCTGACTAACCACCACAACTAGAGGCAGCCGTGGAGCGTTCCTACGTTGGTCCTAGACGCCTCGTCACAGCCTGAGAAACTAACTACACCTAAAGATAGAAATAGGAAAGCTAACTGCCCCGGAGCAGAACCCCAAAGATAATAGAAAGCCCCCAAACATGTAATGGCGGTTAGACAAGAGGAAATACAGACACAGAAAGAAAATAGTATGAGCAAACGCTGGGGCCCAAACTAACTAAATAGAAAAGGATAGGAAGGGTACTTACTGCAATCCCAGAAAACCCTGAAAAACACCAACTCTACTAATTTCAAAATCACCTGAGATCACACGACCTCTACCACCTAAATTAGTTCTCTGGTGTAACAAAATTAAAACAGCAGCCACTGAAAAAGCTGGAAAAAGCAAAAGAACAAAACTCAGTGGCTGAACTAAACTGAGAGGGCAGAAGCCCCCGGAGGGACCCTGAAGGCCCCCACAGAAGTGCAGGACAAAATGAAAAAATCAAGCAAAAACACAAAAGCAGAAAAAGACTTATCTGTTAGCAGGAGAAGCAGACACGACACAGCAGGCTACAAGGGAAACTGGAAAGAAGGATTCAGACCAGAACAATTGATCACCGGCAACCCTGATGGGAAAATGACTCCCTTATATAAGACCAGTCAGTAACACCTGATTCCCAGTCCTCACAATCTTCACTAGCACGCTTGTAACCACCAGAGGGAGCCTCTGCTCAGAACTCATCTCAAACCCATTCACAACAGTACCCCCCCCTTGAGGAGGGGTCACCGAACCCTCATTTGAGCAACCAGGTCGGTCAGGATGAGTTCTATGATACGCACGGATAAGTCTCCTAGCATGGATGTCCGAAGCAAACACCCAAGAATTGTCTTCCTGACCATAACCTCTCCATTTAACCAAATACTGGAGTTTCCGTCTAGAAAAACGAGAATCCAATATTTTCTCAACCACATACTCCAGATTGCCCTCAACCAAAACAGGGTCAGGAGGCACAGCAGCAGGAACCACTGGCTCAACAAACCTCTTCAACAAGGACTTGTGGAACACGTTATGGATCTTAAATGTCCCTGGAAGAAGCAAACGAAAAGAAACAGGATTAATAATCTCCATGATCTTATAAGGTCCAATGAACCTAGGCTTAAATTTAGGAGATGCTACTCTCATAGGAATATTCTTTGAGGACAACCAGACCAAGTCCCCCACTTTAAACCGAGGACCATCAGTCCTATGCCGGTTAGCAAACCGCTGGGCCTTCTCCAGAGAGAGGGACAACCTCTCCACTACCTGGTCCCAAATATGTTGCATACGCTCCACAACAGAGTCAACACCTGGACAGACAGAAGCCTCCGTCTGTCCTGAAGAAAATCGAGGGTGAAACCCAGAATTACAGAAAAACGGAGACATCAAAGTGGCAGAGCTAGCCCTATTATTAAGAGCAAACTCAGCCAAAGGCAAAAAAGAGACCCAGTCATCCTGATCAGCAGACACAAAGCATCTTAGATAAGTCTCCAATGTCTGGTTTGTTCTCTCAGTTTGACCATTGGTCTGAGGATGAAATGCCGAGGAGAAAGACAATTGAACACCCAGTTTAGAACAAAAAGTCCTCCAAAATCTGGAAACAAACTGGACTCCTCTGTCAGACACAATGTTCTCAGGAATGCCGTGTAAACGAACCACGTGCTGAAGGAACAACGGCACCAATTCAGAGGAGGAAGGCAACTTAGGTAATGGCACAAGATGTATCATTTTGGAAAACCTATCACAAATTACCCAGATGGTGGTCATTCTCTGAGAAACAGGAAGATCGGAAATGAAATCCATAGAGATATGGGTCCATGGTCTCTTGGGCACAGGCAATGGCATCAACAAACCACTAGAGCGAGAGCAAGGCTTGGAGCGAGAGCAAGTCCCGCAGGACTGCACAAATTCCCTGACATCACGAGACAAGGTAGGCCACCAAAAGGACCGACTAACCAAGTCTCTGGTACCAAAAATTCCGGGATGCCCAGCCAATGCGGAACAATGAATCTCAGACATCACACTCTTTTTCCATTGGTCCGGGACAAACAATTTTCCAACAGGGCAGCGCTCGGGCCTATCCTCCTGACACCCCTCCAGAGCAAGTCTCAAATTGGGCGAGATGGCGGAAAGAACTACACCCTCTTTCAAAATAACAGAAGGATCAGATAACTCAGGAGAGTCCGCAAGGAAACTCCTCGAGAGGGCATCCGCCTTAACATTCTTAGTGCCAGGAAGAAAGGAAACCACAAAATTAAAACGTGTGAAAAACAAGGCCCACCTGGCCTGTCTAGGATTGAGTCGCTTGGCAGATTCCAGATAGACCAGATTCTTATGGTCCGTAAGGACCACCACCTGATGTTTGGCTCCCTCCAGCCAATGTCTCCACTCTTCAAAAGCCCACTTCATGGCCAATAACTCCCGATTACCCACGTCATAATTACGTTCAGTAGGAGAAAATTTTCGAGAGAAAAAGGCACAAGGGTTACTTTTAGAGGTCTCTGGATCTTTTTGGGACTAAACGGCACCTGCCCCAATTTCAGAGGCATCAACCTCCACCTGAAATGGCAGAGAAACATCAGGCTGCCGTAGAACAGGAGCAGAAGTGAATCTCTGCTTAAGTTCCTGAAATGCAGAGACTGCCTCAGGAGGCCAATTCACCACATCAGAACCCTTTCTGGTCAAATCAGTTAATGGTTTAACAATAACCGAGAAATTACCAATAAATTTACAATAAAAATTGGCAAAACCCAAAAATCTCTGAAGAGCCTTTAATGAAGTAGGTTGGACCCAATCACAGATGGCCTGAACCTTGACCGGGTCCATTTCAATAACAGATGGGGACAAAATGAATCCCAGAAATGAGATCCTCTGTACGCCAAAAAGACACTTTGATCCCTTCACATACAGAGCATTCTCTCTCAAAATCTGGAATACAGTTCGAACATGTTTCACATGAGAGTCCCAGTCATTAGAAAAAATCAAGATATCATCCAAATAAACAATCAGAAATTTGTCCACAAAATCCCTGAAAATGTCATTCATGAAGGACTGGAAGACGGAAGGAGCATTAGTGAGCCCAAAGGGCATCACTAGGTACTCAAAATGCCCTTCAGGGGTATTGAATGCCGTCTTCCATTCATCCCCGTGCTTAATGCGAATAAGGTTATACGCCCCCTGAGGTCAAGCTTGGTAAACCAAGTAGCGTTTTTCACCCTGGAAAACAGGTCAGAAATCAAGGGTAACGGGTATTGATATTTCACAGTAATATTGTTCAAGAGACGATAATCAATACACGGCCTTAATGAACCATCTTTTTTGGCCACAAAGAAAAAACCGGCACCTAAGGGTGAAGAGGATGGTCTGATATGACCCTTCTCCAATGATTCCTTGATATAAGACCGCATAGCGTCATGTTCAGGTACAGACAAGTTAAAAAGGCGACCTTTAGGGAATTTACTACCCGGCACTAATTCAATAGCGCAGTCATAGCTCCTATGGGGAGGCAAGGAAGCAGATTTACTTTCGCTAAACACATCAGAAAAATCAAACAAAAAGTCAGGAACATCCTGAGCCTGGGGGAGGCAGAAAAAACAGGAGTGTTGGTATTAACACATGGCAGTCCCAACTGTTACAGACACAGATTCCAATCCAAAACGGATTATGAGACTGTAACCAAGGGAAACCCAGCACGATAATGTCATGCAGATTATATAGAACCAAAAATTTGCAGCACTCCTGGTGATCAGGTTCAACCCTCATTATCACCTGAGTAGAAAACTGGGGTTTATTCTCAGCCAAAGGGGTAGAATCGATCCCCAGTAGGGGAATAGACTTCTGTAGGGGTATCAAGGGAAACCCACAACGTTTAGCAAAATCATAATCCATCAGGTTAATAGCTGCTCCCGAATCAACGAAAGCCTGAGCAGAAAATGAGGACAGAGAGCATATCAGAGTGACAGTTAATAAAAACTTAGTCTGAACACTACCCAAGACAACTGAGCGTGCAAAACGTCTTCCCCGCTTAGGGCAGACTGAAATAGCATGAGAGGCATCACCACAGTAGAAACATAACCCATTGCGCTTTCGAAACTCATGACGCTGTGCCCCAGACACCACTCTATCACACTGCATGGGTTCAGAAGCTGGCTCACAAGGCAACACCATTCCACGCATACTTCTCCGCTCACGCAAACGTCTGTCAATTTGAATCGCTAATGACATAGAATCATTGAGACCAGAGGGGACAGGGAATCCCACCATAACATCCTTTACATTATCTGACAGACCCTTCCGGAAAAGGGCCGCCAAAGCGTCGTCATTCCATTTGGTCAGGACTGCCCACCTACGGAATCTCTGACAGTATAACTCAGCGTCATCAAGCCCCTGATTTAATGCCAACAAGGCTTTTTCAGCTTGATCAGTGACATTAGGCTCATCGTACAATAACCCCAAAGCCTGAAAAAACGCATCAACATCACTCAAAACAGGATCCCCAGGTATCAGGGAAAAAGCCCAATCCTGAGGATCGCCGCGCAGGAGAGAGATGATAATTTGAACCTGCTGCGCTGCGTTTCCTGAGGACTTAGATTTTAAGGCAAAAAACAATTTACAATTATTTTTGAAATTCTGAAACTTAGCTCGATCCCCTAAAAACAAATCTGGCATGGGGATCCTAGGTTCCACAACAGGCAACCTAGCAAGATATGCAGCAATACTCTGAACCTCAGTGGCAAGCTGATCCACACGGCCAGACAACTGTGCAAACTCCATTGGGAGAAAAGATCCTCCCCAGCACCCAGAGATACAGAGGGAAAAAAAAAAAATGCAACAAACAGAAAAATATCTCTGACAACTCTGACAACCTTTTTTCTTTCAAATATTTTTTCCCTTCTGTGAGTACCATACAATTTTCAATTTTTTGGGCCGGTGATACTGTTATGTTTCGGTAGCTGAGGAGTGCAGGAAAAAAAAGGCAATACACCAGAGCAGTTGGAATCTATGGGATTGCAGTACCCTGACTAACCACCACAACTAGAGGCAGCCGTGGAGCGTTCCTACGTTGGTCCTAGACGCCTCGTCACAGCCTGAGAAACTAACTACACCTAAAGATAGAAATAGGAAAGCTAACTGCCCCGGAGCAGAACCCCAAAGATAATAGAAAGCCCCCAAACATGTAATGGCGGTTAGACAAGAGGAAATACAGACACAGAAAGAAAATAGTATGAGCAAACGCTGGGGCCCAAACTAACTAAATAGAAAAGGATAGGAAGGGTACTTACTGCAATCCCAGAAAACCCTGAAAAACACCAACTCTACTAATTTCAAAATCACCTGAGATCACACGACCTCTACCACCTAAATTAGTTCTCTGGTGTAACAAAATTAAAACAGCAGCCACTGAAAAAGCTGGAAAAAGCAAAAGAACAAAACTCAGTGGCTGAACTAAACTGAGAGGGCAGAAGCCCCCGGAGGGACCCTGAAGGCCCCCACAGAAGTGCAGGACAAAATGAAAAAATCAAGCAAAAACACAAAAGCAGAAAAAGACTTATCTGTTAGCAGGAGAAGCAGACACGACACAGCAGGCTACAAGGGAAACTGGAAAGAAGGATTCAGACCAGAACAATTGATCACCGGCAACCCTGATGGGAAAATGACTCCCTTATATAAGACCAGTCAGTAACACCTGATTCCCAGTCCTCACAATCTTCACTAGCACCGCTTGTAACCACCAGAGGGAGCCTCTGCTCAGAACTCATCTCAAACCCATTCACAACAGCTTCCTCTCACAGCAGCGCCGCTAAATGACGTCATCATTCAGCGGCCGGCTGTGGCAGTGAGTGCACGGACGTCGGACAGGTGAGATGTTTGTGCGTGTGTCTGTGTATGTGTCTCTGTGTGTATGTAGTGCGATGCTTTGTGTGTGTGTGTGTGTGTGTGTGTGTGTGTCTGCTGTATGTGTGATGGTGGTGGGGGGAGGGCAGTGATGATGATGATGGGGAGGCAATTATATTGCTGTGGAGACAATGATGATTATAGGCAGGCATTGATGATGATGGGCAGGCATTGATGATGATGGGCAGGCAGTGATGATGATGGGCAGGCAGTGATTATGATGGGCAGGCAATGATATTGATGGGGAGGCAATGGTGATTATGGGCAGACATTGATGATGATGGGCAGGCAGTGATGATGATGGGCAGGCAGTGATGATGATGGGAGAGCAATGATGATTATGGGCAGGCAATGATATTGATGGGGAGGCAATGATGATTATGGGCAGGCATTGATGATGATGGCAGGCAGTGTGAGATGGCAGGCGTGATGATGATGGGCAGGCAGTGATTATGATGGGCAGGCAATGATATTGATGGGGAGGCAATGATGATTATGGGCAGACATTGATGATGATGGGCAGGGAGTGATGATGATGGGCAGGCAGTGATGATGATGGGCAAGCAGTGATGATGATGGGCAGGCAATGATGATTATGGGCAGGCATTGATGATGATGGGCAGGCATTGATGTTGATGGGCAGGCAGTGATGTTGATGGGCAGGCATTGATGATGATGGGCAGGCAGTGATGATGATGGGCAGGCAGTGATGATGATGGGCAGGCAATGATGATGATAATGGGCAGGCAATGATGATGATGGGAGTCTTTCCACGGCGCCCTTTCCTGAACCGTAACAGTGCAGAACGCAGCACAGTGCAGAGGAGAGCTCCATATTTTGTATGGAGCTTTATATGGGGACCAGTATCCTGTATGGAGCATTATATGGGGGATGGAGGGGTGACATCCTGCATGGGGTATTATATGGGTGATGAGGGGGAAACTATGTGGTG
>JARQOD010000003.1:168927529-169287760 GCA_033576555.1 Oophaga sylvatica
AGAATCCAATATTTTCTCAACCACATACTCCAGATTGCCCTCAACCAAAACAGGGTCAGGAGGCACAGCAGCGGGAAACACTGGCTCAACAAACCTCTTCAACAAGGACTTGTGGAACACGTTATGGATCTTAAATGTCCCTGGAAGAAGCAAACGAAAAGAAACAAGGATTAATAATCTCCATGATCTTATAAGGTCCAATGAACCTAGGCTTAAATTTAGGAGATGCTACTCTCATAGGAATATTCTTTGAGGACAACCAGACCAAGTCCCCCACTTTAAACCGAGGACCATCAGTCCTATGCCGGTTAGCAAACCGCTGGGCCTTCCCAGAGAGAGGGACAACCTCTCCACTACCTGGTCCCAAATATGTTGCATACGCTCCACAACAGAGTCAACACCTGGACAGACAGAAGCCTCCGTCTGTCCTGAAGAAAATCGAGGGTGAAACCCAGAATTACAGAAAACGGAGACATCAAAGTGGCAGAGCTAGCCCTATTATTAAGAGCAAACTCAGCCAAAGGCAAAAAAGAGACCCAGTCATCCTGATCAGCAGACACAAAGCATCTTAGATAAGTCTCCAATGTCTGGTTTGTTCTCTCAGTTTGACCATTGGTCTGAGGATGAAATGCCGAGGAGAAAGACAATTGAACACCCAGTTTAGAACAAAAAGTCCTCCAAAATCTGGAAACAAACTGGACTCCTCTGTCAGACACAATGTTCTCAGGAATGCCGTGTAAACGAACCACGTGCTGAAGGAAACAACGGCACCAATTCAGAGGAGGAAGGCAACTTAGGTAATGGCACAAGATGTATCATTTTGGAAAACCTATCACAAATTACCCAGATGGTGGTCATTCTCTGAGAAACAGGAAGATCGGAAATGAAATCCATAGAGATATGGGTCCATGGTCTCTTGGGCACAGGCAATGGCATCAACAAACCACTAGAGCGAGAGCAAGGCTTGGAGCGAGAGCAAGTCCCGCAGGACTGCACAAATTCCCTGACATCACGAGACAAGGTAGGCCACCAAAAGGACCGACTAACCAAGTCTCTGGTACCAAAAATTCCGGGATGCCCAGCCAATGCGGAACAATGAATCTCAGACATCACACTCTTTTTCCATTGGTCCGGGACAAACAATTTTCCAACAGGGCAGCGCTCGGGCCTATCCTCCTGACACACCCCTCCAGAGCAAGTCTCAAATTGGGCGAGATGGCGGAAAGAACTACACCCTCTTTCAAAATAACAGAAGGATCAGATAACTCAGGAGAGTCCGCAAGGAAAACTCCTCGAGAGGGCATCCGCCTTAACATTCTTAGTGCCAGGAAGAAAGGAAACCACAAAATTAAAACGTGTGAAAAACAAGGCCCACCTGCCTGTCTAGGATTGAGTCGCTTGGCAGATTCCAGATAGACCAGATTCTTATGGTCCGTAAGGACCACCACCTGATGTTTGGCTCCCTCCAGCCAATGTCTCCACTCTTCAAAAGCCCACTTCATGGCCAATAACTCCCGATTACCCACGTCATAATTACGTTCAGTAGGAGAAAATTTTCGAGAGAAAAAGGCACAAGGGTTACTTTTAGAGGTCTCTGGATCTTTTTGGGACTAAACGGCACCTGCCCCAATTTCAGAGGCATCAACCTCCACCTGAAATGGCAGAGAAACATCAGGCTGCCGTAGAACAGGAGCAGAAGTGAATCTCTGCTTAAGTTCCTGAAATGCAGAGACTGCCTCAGGAGGCCAATTCACCACATCAGAACCCTTTCTGGTCAAATCAGTTAATGGTTTAACAATAACCGAGAAATTACCAATAAATTTACAATAAAAATTGGCAAAACCCAAAAATCTCTGAAGAGCCTTTAATGAAGTAGGTTGGACCCAATCACAGATGGCCTGAACCTTGACCGGGTCCATTTCAATAACAGATGGGGACAAAATGAATCCCAGAAATGAGATCCTCTGTACGCCAAAAAGACACTTTGATCCCTTCACATACAGAGCATTCTCTCTCAAAATCTGGAATACAGTTCGAACATGTTTCACATGAGAGTCCCAGTCATTAGAAAAAATCAAGATATCATCCAAATAAACAATCAGAAATTTGTCCACAAAATCCCTGAAAATGTCATTCATGAAGGACTGGAAGAGGAAGGAGCATTAGTGAGCCCAAAGGGCATCACTAGGTACTCAAAATGCCCTTCAGGGGTATTGAATGCCGTCTTCCATTCATCCCCGTGCTTAATGCGAATAAGGTTATACGCCCCCTGAGGTCAAGCTTGGTAAACCAAGTAGCGTTTTTCACCCTGGAAAACAGGTCAGAAATCAAGGGTAACGGGTATTGATATTTCACAGTAATATTGTTCAAGAGATGATAATCAATACACGGCCTTAATGAACCATCTTTTTTGGCCACAAAGAAAAAACCGGCACCTAAGGGTGAAGAGGATGGTCTGATATGACCCTTCTCCAATGATTCCTTGATATAAGACCGCATAGCGTCATGTTCAGGTACAGACAAGTTAAAAAGGCGACCTTTAGGGAATTTACTACCCGGCACTAATTCAATAGCGCAGTCATAGCTCCTATGGGGAGGCAAGGAAGCAGATTTACTTTCGCTAAACACATCAGAAAAATCAAACAAAAAGTCAGGAACATCCTGAGCCTGGGGGAGGCAGAAAAAACAGGAGTGTTTTCCAATACCAAGAAACAGATTTAATGGAAGAACTGTAACCAAGGGAAACCCAGCACGATAATGTCATGCAGATTATATAGAACCAAAAATTTGCAGCACTCCTGGTGATCAGGTTCAACCCTCATTATCACCTGAGTAGAAAACTGGGGTTTATTCTCAGCCAAAGGGGTAGAATCGATCCCCAGTAGGGGAATAGACTTCTGTAGGGGTATCAAGGGAAACCCACAACGTTTAGCAAAATCATAATCCATCAGGTTAATAGCTGCTCCCGAATCAACGAAAGCCTGAGCAGAAAATGAGGACAGAGAGCATATCAGAGTGACAGTTAATAAAAACTTAGTCTGAACACTACCCAAGACAACTGAGCGTGCAAAACGTCTTCCCCGCTTAGGGCAGACTGAAATAGCATGAGAGGCATCACCACAGTAGAAACATAACCCATTGCGCTTTCGAAACTCATGACGCTGTGCCCCAGACACCACTCTATCACACTGCATGGGTTCAGAAGCTGGCTCACAAGGCAACACCATTCCACGCATACTTCTCCGCTCACGCAAACGTCTGTCAATTTGAATCGCTAATGACATAGAATCATTGAGACCAGAGGGGACAGGGAATCCCACCATAACATCCTTTACATTATCTGACAGACCCTTCCGGAAAAGGGCCGCCAAAGCGTCGTCATTCCATTTGGTCAGGACTGCCCACCTACGGAATCTCTGACAGTATAACTCAGCGTCATCAAGCCCCTGATTTAATGCCAACAAGGCTTTTTCAGCTTGATCAGTGACATTAGGCTCATCGTACAATAACCCCAAAGCCTGAAAAAACGCATCAACATCACTCAAAACAGGATCCCCAGGTATCAGGGAAAAAGCCCAATCCTGAGGATCGCCGCGCAGGAGAGAGATGATAATTTGAACCTGCTGCGCTGCGTTTCCTGAGGACTTAGATTTTAAGGCAAAAAACAATTTACAATTATTTTTGAAATTCTGAAACTTAGCTCGATCCCCTAAAAACAAATCTGGCATGGGGATCCTAGGTTCCACAACAGGCAACCTAGCAAGATATGCAGCAATACTCTGAACCTCAGTGGCAAGCTGATCCACACGGCCAGACAACTGTGCAAACTCCATTGGGAGAAAGATCCTCCCCAGCACCCAGAGATACAGAGGGAAAAAAAAAAAATGCAACAAACAGAAAAATATCTCTGACAACTCTGACAACCTTTTTTCTTTCAAATATTTTTTCCCTTCTGTGAGTACCATACAATTTTCAATTTTTTGGGCCGGTGATACTGTTATGTTTCGGTAGCTGAGGAGTGCAGGAAAAAAAAGGCAATACACCAGAGCAGTTGGAATCTATGGGATTGCAGTACCCTGACTAACCACCACAACTAGAGGCAGCCGTGGAGCGTTCCTACGTTGGTCCTAGACGCCTCGTCACAGCCTGAGAAACTAACTACACCTAAAGATAGAAATAGGAAAGCTAACTGCCCCGGAGCAGAACCCCAAAGATAATAGAAAGCCCCCAAACATGTAATGGCGGTTAGACAAGAGGAAATACAGACACAGAAAGAAAATAGTATGAGCAAACGCTGGGGCCCAAACTAACTAAATAGAAAAGGATAGGAAGGGTACTTACTGCAATCCCAGAAAACCCTGAAAAACACCAACTCTACTAATTTCAAAATCACCTGAGATCACACGACCTCTACCACCTAAATTAGTTCTCTGGTGTAACAAAATTAAAACAGCAGCCACTGAAAAAGCTGGAAAAAGCAAAAGAACAAAACTCAGTGGCTGAACTAAACTGAGAGGGCAGAAGCCCCCGGAGGGACCCTGAAGGCCCCCACAGAAGTGCAGGACAAAATGAAAAAATCAAGCAAAAACACAAAAGCAGAAAAAGACTTATCTGTTAGCAGGAGAAGCAGACACGACACAGCAGGCTACAAGGGAAACTGGAAAGAAGGATTCAGACCAGAACAATTGATCACCGGCAACCCTGATGGGAAAATGACTCCCTTATATAAGACCAGTCAGTAACACCTGATTCCCAGTCCTCACAATCTTCACTAGCACCGCTTGTAACCACCAGAGGGAGCCTCTGCTCAGAACTCATCTCAAACCCATTCACAACAGCTTCCTCTCACAGCAGCGCCGCTAAATGACGTCATCATTCAGCGGCCGGCTGTGGCAGTGAGTGCACGGACGTCGGACAGGTGAGATGTTTGTGCGTTTGTCTGTGTATGTGTCTCTGTGTGTATGTAGTGCGATGCTTTGTGTGTGTGTGTGTGTGTGTGTGTGTTGCTGCTGTATGTGTGATGGTGGTGGGGGGAGGGCAGTGATGATGATGATGGGGAGGCAATTATATTGCTGTGGAGACAATGATGATTATAGGCAGGCATTGATGATGATGGGCAGGCATTGATGATGATGGGCAGGCAGTGATGATGATGGGCAGGCAGTGATTATGATGGGCAGGCAATGATATTGATGGGGAGGCAATGGTGATTATGGGCAGACATTGATGATGATGGGCAGGCAGTGATGATGATGGGCAGGCAGTGATGATGATGGGGAGGCAATGATGATTATGGGCAGGCAATGATATTGATGGGGAGGCAATGATGATTATGGGCAGGCATTGATGATGATGGCAGCAGTGATGATGATGGGCAGGCAGTGATGATGATGGGCAGGCAGTGATTATGATGGGCAGGCAATGATATTGATGGGGAGGCAATGATGATTATGGGCAGACATTGATGATGATGGGCAGGGAGTGATGATGATGGGCAGGCAGTGATGATGATGGGCAAGCAGTGATGATGATGGGCAGGCAATGATGATTATGGGCAGGCATTGATGATGATGGGCAGGCATTGATGTTGATGGGCAGGCAGTGATGTTGATGGGCAGGCATTGATGATGATGGGCAGGCAGTGATGATGATGGGCAGGCAGTGATGATGATGGGCAGGCAATGATGATGATAATGGGCAGGCAATGATGATGATGGGAGTCTTTCCACGGCGCCCTTTCCTGAACCGTAACAGTGCAGAACGCAGCACAGTGCAGAGGAGAGCTCCATATTTTGTATGGAGCTTTATATGGGGACCAGTATCCTGTATGGAGCATTATATGGGGGATGGAGGGGTGACATCCTGCATGGGGTATTATATGGGTGATGAGGGGGAAACTATGTGGTGCCCATAATATTGTATGGAGGACTGTACTGTCCAGTCTGTACTGTGCGCTGTGAGGATTTGGCGGTTTTTGAGCTATTGTACAATTTACAATAGCTATCAGTCGTAATGGAAGAAGAGAAGTGTTTGGCATTGTGCTACACCCATATTTCTCTGCAGTATCTGTGCATCATGAATCGTGGTCTGTGTTTAGGGGGCCCACTGAGACTCTTTCGCCCGGGGCCCATGAAAACCTGGAGCCAGCCCTGTCCCCAATGGTGGACAACTTCAAGAATCATGTGGCCTGCTCAATGACTCCTTTTAAAGAAAGATTCTGAGAATCCATGCAAGTGACAAGAAGGATGCTTTTTTACGCCCTCAATGAAAGGTGTTTAGGAAGCTGTAAAGTAGATAGCCATTGCAGCCCCCACAGTCTGTTATTAGGATATTTAATAGATCCCGTATGATAATGAGATCTGTCTAGTGACGAGCTCTATAAGTAGCCTATGTTTCCATGTGAAAAGCTAATCCTTTTAGGAACTGTGTAATACCCGAGCTTATAAAATGTATATAGAATCAGATCAATAACTGTAATTGGCCGGATGCTTTAGCAAAAAATATAATCTTTAATTTCTTACCCACTGCCGCAGCTTTAGTTGTAGTCTAAATATAGTGTATGCTGCCAAAAGAAAGGGATTCTTTCAAGGTGACATTTATATGCTGGGATCAAATGCATCTGTAGCCGAGTCCCCATTACTTGGGCTAATGTGTTATCTCCTTGGCTACGGCTCAAGCCATCATCACTTGTTAATGTGACTTTAGACTCCGCGTTGGTTCAGTGACACTAAAAGCCGCTTCTGCAGGAGTCTCCAGAGCCTGCACGGTAGAGATTGACAGCCCACAGAAAAAAAGAGACCTTTTTTTTAAGAAAAATTATCGATTACTCTGTCAGATCCTTATTTTATCTGGGCGCACAGAACAATGAACGTTACCTCACCTTTTCATTTTCCACCACTTTATTAACTCATGCCAAAGACTGCTGAGCGTTCGTCCATCCCTAAGACAATGAATTTTACCCTGAAGCAGGACTTGTCTCATTATAACATTACTGCCGATAACCTGGTCTCATTTTTCCCACCTTATCTGTCAAGAACGTTGCTTCCAATTCTACGACCATCCAGAATTCGACAGTAGTGACCAGTCGCCTTTTGTGTGTTGATGTTGCACCTATACCATTTATTACAGTCAATTCAGATAAATGTGCCTCAGATAGCAAAAAACAACTTTATGTAAATCAGTGCTACATATGCTAATAAGAAATGACATATATCTTCTTAAAGGGGTTGTCCACTACTAGGAAAGCACCTTCTCAATCCCTCTGTGTTCGCCTTGTAAAATCATAACATACATATACTCCTCCAGTGCCGATGTGTATAACAGTGTGACTTTGCGTGAACCATGCAGCCAATCAGCGCATGCTACACTCTCTCCGTCTTCGGACGTATCACATACATCGGGAGGAGGAGAGAGACAGCAGCATCTCTCATTTCCTCCGAATGTACTCGATTTGTACTTCCTCCCTGAAGCTCCGCCCACTTCCGCACTTCTTACGTTTAGGTCCGCCTACTTCTGCATGCGCCCTGCTCACCTATCTTTAACATTGAGTACGCTGGACATGCGGATGTATGCGGATGCGTCGTTTTGATGTGCATGCTGACCGCACGGGAACGCAGCCAATGTTTAAGATAGGTACGCAGGGCGCATGCAGAAGTAGGCGGACCTAAACGTAAGAAGTGCGGAAGTGGGCGGAGCTTCAGGGAGGCAGTATGCAGCCATCCGCAGAGCCCCGGTACGCAAGTGTGAACCCAGCCTTAGCTTGAAGTCACACTGTTATACAATCACCGGGAGAGGCAGAGGTGAGAATAAGTGTTGTTGTTTTAAAAGGGGGAGACATAAGGATTGAGAAGGAGTTCTCCCAGACGAGGACATCCCCTTTAAAGAAAAATATCTCTTTCTTGATTTATCAAATGTCTTTCCTCCTCCACTCTCTACACCCAGATTTCTTTTTTTTTAAATCAGATGATTTTTATTTAAACATTGTCAGCATGAAACTTTGACAGTACATTTAACTTTAGCATATAATATAAACCGTATTCAACCTGACAGGCAATATAACTATTCTTACATCCTAAGTCCCCTACCCTCCCCCCCTCCCCCCTAACCCCGTCCCTTTAAATCATTGCACATATCACACACCATGTCACATTTTGAATCCTTTTTTCGAGACAACCCCTTACGATCCCTGTTTAAAGTACCAACTCAGAGGGTCAAGGGCGCGTAGGCAGACGCATTCTTTCTCTCATAAGAGCCTCCGAAGCCAGGCCCGGGTGCTCCATCCAGCCACCCCACACATTCTCAAACTGCATGTGTTGACCTCTTTTCGCATATATGTTCTGTTCCATCATAACAATAAAGTTAACCTTATTAATCAGTTCTTGTCTAACTGGCGCTTTGTCATCTAACCAGTGGGCCGCAATGAGCTTTCTGGCAGCATATAGGATTCTGGCTATGGTCAGCTTTCCCCACTCATCAACCGCGATATCCTCCATGCACCCCAATACACACGTCAGCGGGTTCCTTATAGGATCCACTCCCATTACCTCCTGTGTCAAATTAAGTGTTTGTACCCAAAAGTTCTGTAGGGCAGGGCAGGACCACATCATATGTAGGAGATCTGCCCCATCCTCAGAGCAGCGCATACAGCAGGAATCCCTCCTCAGGCCCGCCCTCTTCATCCAGACCGGGGTCCTGTATACCCTATGTGTTAGGTAGAGTTGTGAGACTCTCCTGGCTTCACTCATAGAGACCTTGGGGATGAATTGTAATACGCTCTCCCACTGAGAGTCCGAGATTGGTCCCACATCCTCTTCCCATTTTTCTCTGGACTTAGCCGGGTGCCGTACCAGGAATGAATCCAAAAAACCCCTATATACGAGGGAGATGAAACCCTTAGTGCCCCTTAGTGACCCTATAAGATTCACCATCGCATCTGATTGCACCACTATTCTTGATGTTTTAAGCTGTCGATTGATTGCATGCCGCAGCTGCAAATATTGAAAAAAGAGGGATTGACTCAGAGGGAACTCCTCCCTGATCTCCTCAAAAGTCTTAAGCATGCCGCCAACCAACAGCTGTGACACAAACCATATCCCGACCCTTCTCCATTGAGCAAATCCCCTCAGACGCATTAACTCCCCAGTCTCGGGTCAAACCAAACCGACGAGAAGCGCGTGAGCTCCGTAATGCCCCTCCATTGTCTAACTCTTTGCCAAATCTTGTCCACCATAGCGATCGTCGGGAGCCTTTTAGGGTTCACCCGAACCTACCACAATGCCCAAATATTTAAACTCACTAACCACCCTCAAAGGAGTCCCAGGATCTAGCACTAGGGGAGCAGCAGAGTCCACGGGAAGCAACACGGATTTATCCCAGTTGATAGTCAGTCCAGAAATAGAGCCAAATTTACTAATAACTGCCATAGCCGAACTTAGGGAGTCGCTCGGGTCAGCCAGAAACAGTAGCACATCATCCGCATATAAGGCCCCTTTCTCTACGTGGGAGCCATATTGGAATCCCCGAATATCTGTGGTACCACGTATCTTTGCAGCTAACGGTTCTACAGCGATCGCAAACAGCAGGGGGGACAGGGGGCACCCCTGCCTCGTTCCCCTATGTAGGGAGAAACTCTCAGACAGCAGACCATTAACCCGTATTTTAGCACTAGGGGATGTATATAGCAAACGTACCCAACCCACAAACAGATCACCAAATCCCATGGTTTTCATTACCGCCCACAAATACCTCCACTCCACACTGTCGAACACCTTAGCGGCATCCAGGGAAACTATTACTCTCTGTCCCACATTATCCGCCCTCGCCTGCATGTTTAAGTATAATCGCCGGAGATTTATAGCTGTGGATTTATTGGGCATAAACCCTGACTGGTCTTGGTGAATTAGGGATTCGATGACCTTGTTAAGTCGGTTCGCCAGCATTTTGGCCAATAACTTAATGTCAGTGGTCAACAAAGAGATCGGACGATATGAAGCTGGGTCCGTCAAATCTTTCCCTGCTTTGGTAGGACAACAATTATCGCCTCTCGCATGGACCGGGGCAGCTCCCCCCCCGCCAAACTCGCAGTGTAAACCTCCATCAACTTGGGAAGCAACACCTCTTTGTATTTTTTGTAGACTTCTCCTGGGATACCGTCCCCCCCTGGGGCCTTGTCACTAGGTACAGAGGCCAGAGCGGCCTCAAGTTCCTCCATATCAAAGGGCTCCTCAAGAAGCCTCTGCTCCGCCAGTGAGAGTCGTGGAAGCCGCACCCCCACTAAAAAGTTATCAATTTCCTCCTCCGATGGCTGCACATGTGACTGGTACAGATTTGAGTAAAATCCCATCATTACCTCCAGTATGGCCCTACCGCCTGTATGCTCACATCCGTCTTTCCCCTTTAATTTAGTGATATACGCCGATTCCCTTTGGGCCGCCACCACCCTGGACAGAAGGTGACCCGCTCTCTCTCCCTCCTCGAAAAACTTCATCGTGCAGAACTGCCTTTTCCTCTCCGCAGTTTTCATAGTCATATTACAAACCTCTCTCTGCGCTGATCTCAAACGTTCTCGGGCCTCAGGGGTTTGCTCCTCAATTAGTGTCGCCTCTGCTCCCTCTAATGACCTAATCAACTCCTGGTCTCTCCTGCCCGTTTCGGTTTTAACTTGCGATATGTTTTTAATGCACAACCCTCTGAAGTAAGCCTTCAAGGCTTCCCATACCATCAATACCGAAGCCGAGCCCATATTAATTTTAAAGAATTCTGTCAGGTCATCCCCCACATGGCCGTCCAGATCAATCAGCTGGAGCCAGAACGGATTTAGCCTCCACAGGGGTCTCCTGGAAAACTCAGAGCCCTGCCCCTGAAGCACCACACACATAGGCGAGTGATCCGACAGAGTTCTAGCCAAATAAGTTACCTCACCCACTAGACTTAGCATCGGACCATTCCCCAGGGCCAGATCAATCCTGGACAGCGAGGCAGAGGCGGGAGAGAAGCAGGAGTACTTATAAATTCCGGGGTGATGGGTTCTCCATATGTCTATTAGTGCAGTCTCCTTCAGAACCGCCCCAAAGGGGGTGCAATTACCACCCAGTCTCAGTGCCTCCCGACCACCTCTGTCCCAATGGGCATCAGGAACATTGTTGAAGTCACCAATTATCAGAAAGGGAACCCCCGGGAAATCGCCCACTACCTCCATGACCTTGTGCAGCACTTTCCCACAATACGGCGGAGGGATATATATCGAGATCAGTAGCATCAGTATACCAGACAATTTACATAGCAAGCATACGAACCGTCCCAGCGGGTCTATAATCACTTTACACTGTTCAAAAGGTATACCTGTGCGAACAAGAACACTGACCCCCCGTGAGTATGTGGAATATGTTGCATGATACCCCGCCTGCAGCCATCTTTTTTTAAGAAGATGCGTTCTACTCTTTATCAAATGGGTTTCTTGCAAGCATATGACTGCAGGTTTGGCATCAAGCAAGAAAGTAAACATTGCCTGTCTTTTTACTCCGGACGCCAACCCTCTAACGTTCCAACTTATTATTTTTATTTTATCCGCCATTACCCTGCAACCCCAAATACCGTGTCATCCATTTCCTCATTTGTGAATTAGTAAGGCTGTCTCCCCTCGAACCTGTGTGACATAGACAATAGTTTAACATTCCCCCCTCCCTCCCCACCCTCCACCCCCCCTCACACAATACCCCAACTTCACCCAACTCAAGCTTTCCATCTCCTCCAGGTGTCACGGAGGAGAGGGCGTACTTTATCCGATTCAGAGTATCCACTTCACCGAAGCAAACCCGCTTTACTCCCCAAACTCTGGGAGTAGCATATGGCTAGTGATTGCAGCCAAACAATACTCAACAGTTAACCATAAAACATTCACATTTAGCTTTCTGTTAAATACATTTAACATGTCCAGAACACATGAACTAGAAAAAGGTAGGAAAATTTCTCCCCCTCCCCCTCCAATGCACAGCAAGATTATTTCCCAAAATGAGAGGGAGGGTCTTCCTCCTGAGAAAAAGGTATTCAGGAGGGAAGAGCGGATATATGTAAGATCCGGTCCCGATTAAAGGACAAGACCCGTCCCGATTAAAGGACAAGTCAGCTCAGTCAGCCAGCGGAGTCCTTAGAATTTGCCTTGCTGAGACGCGTCTCGTTGCTGTCCATCCAGTTAAGGGCCTCCTTTGCATCCGGGAAGAAATGGACAGTGTCCCCGTCTACCACTCTCAGTTTAGCCGGATATATCATTGAGTACGGCACACCCAGGCTCTCAACCTCTTCTTAATGTCAACAAATTTGGCCCTCTGCTTTTGAACCTCCATAGAGAAGTCCGGGTAAATGGAAATCCTGGAGCCGTTGATTTTCAGGTCCGGATGATTCTTGGAAAAGCGAAGAATAGCATCCCTGTCCCGATAATGCAGAACCTTGACAAGCACTTGTCTTGGAGGACGGCCATGGGGGAGGGGGAATGCGGGGACACGGTGAGCTCTTTCCACGGCATATAAACGGGAAAGGTTGTTCTGGCCAATAGTGTTCAACAGCCACTGTTCAAAGAACTCGGTGGGTGCAGAGCCTTCCGTTTTTTCCGGTACCCCAATAATCCGCACATTATTACGTCTTGACCTATTCTCTAGGTCATCAGTCTTTGCCTGCACAGCTGACATTGCAGTAGCCATACGCTGATGCTGCTTGTCAGATTTTGCAATAGTATCTTCCACAGTGCTAATACGTTTCTCAGCTTCCCCATCCTCTCCTTAGTGACATGCATGGAGTGCTGTAACTTAGACATGCTGGCCTGCAGGACCCCAAGCTGTGCTGCCACCTCAGTAATAGTAGTGTGAGAGTGCATTGCCAGCTTGAACAAGTCTTTTAATGTGGGCTCCTCTGGGATCACCATCCCCCCATTTGCCGCTTACATTCCTCCATCTCACCTCTCTCCCATTTCATAGTTCCTTGGTCTTCCTCCCGGCTTTCACAGTCACTCTCCTCACCATCCTCCACACCAGATTCCTCTGGCTCCTCTGCATTCCCCGCAGGCCCCCTCTGACCTCTACCTGCACTTGCCGGACACCGCTTATCTTCCTCCAGCCTGGCGAACCTCCGCAGTTTAGACACTGCATCTGACCTGCTGGGATTCCCCCATCTTCCTCCGGGCCCGCCATCAATACATCTTCTCCACCGGCGCCATCTTGTGCCTTCTTCTCCGACTGGCCTGCTGGCCTTTTGCTTCCTTTCTTCCCAGCCATTTGCTTGTGCACTCCTGATTTACAGAGCCTGTGGTCAGGGTCAGCACCCTCTCCAAGGAATGTGAATTTAACAGCTAAATAGTGGCTGCAATCTATCAAACTGTCATATATCCAGCAGGAGCTCCTGCTGCACGCGTCTGATCACATCTCCCTCAGGCCACGCCCCCCCTACACCCAGATTTCTAAACTGACTGTTCACTTTCAGTTCACTAATGAAAACCATCTCCAGAGTAAAAACAACGTTCAGCTTTACTGAGAGATCAGGTTACCTGCTGCTTGTAAAAGTTTACGGAATGGTAGAGGAAGCAGTGTGAGATGGTGCTGCTGTTGGTTATTAAATGTTTTGTTTTATCTCACTCAAAGCTGGATTCACAGTTTCGCTGGTCAGTACTGCTATAAAATATCATCAATGCTGCTGCTATTTCTTAGGGTGCACTGCAGAGCGCTAGGGGGAAGCAAGGTCTTCTATCTCCTGTGTGCCATACTTAGAATCCATTATAGCAGCTGCTCTCCATAGACTTCTGTGCTCAGTATCGCTCAGTGAAAGTGAAATGCCATCTTCAGGAAATGGATTGAAGCAGAAAAGAATGACTAAACGGTTTAGGAAACAGTTTAGGGGAGAAAATAGGCCCAATTAGCAGAGAATGAGACATTTTTCTCCACTACAATGCACTACACAGCTTTTTTATCTTTTACTATTGATTTTAAGAATTGTTTTATAATTGAAGGTACTCTTTCAAGGGGTATTCCCATGTCCAAGATCCTATCCCAATATGCAGTAAGGGTATTATAATATTAGCAAATACCTCCAATTAAAAATGTAGTACAGTTCTTCTGATTCGCTATGTTTCTTATTCCCTGTGTAGGGAATTGCAGTAGCTTAGTTATCCATGTTTATGACCATTAACAGATAACTGTCACTATATGAGTGGTCTTAATGCCCTGCACATAGTGTAAGGGCCCCGTCTCACATAGCGACACAGCAGCGATCCCGACAACGATCAGGATCGCTGGTGTGTCGCTACATGATCGCTGCTGAGCTGCCAAACAGGCAGCTCAGGCAGCGATCAGGACAGCGACACTGCGGGTAACGTCGCCTAGTTACCCGCAGTGTACGTTGGATACCAGCCCGCTGATGCAGGGAGCTGGTAACCAAGGTACACTTCGGGTTTCCAGGCGCTGCGCGGTGCCTGGAAACCCGATGTGTACCTTGGTTACCAGCTCCCCTGCAACAGCGCGCTGGTATCCAACGTACACATTGGGTTTCCAGGCACAGCCCCACGCCTGGAAACCCGATGTGTACCTTGGTTACCAGCTGATCGCTGGTCTCCTGCCTGCCACACGCAGCGATGCGTGCCTGTCAGCGGGAGTTGTCAGCGGGAGACCAGCGATCAAAAAAAAGTCCTGGCATTTCTGACACGACCAGCGATTCACTGCAGGGGCCTGATTGCTGGTACGTGTCAGACATAGCGAGATCGCTGCTGATCGCTGTGTGAGACATGGCCTTAAGCGACATAGCGAATCAGAATAACTATACTAAATTTCTAATTGGAGGTATTTGCTAATACTATTATTATTACACCTACTACATATTTTGATAAGATCTTCATGCTCTTTTGTATGTGCCATCCACATTTAGGTGAAGGACTCACAGCCTTGTCGGAAATTGTGATTAAGTTAATTTCTTCAAAAAATATACGCATAAAAAAAGAAAACTTTTTTAATAAAACAAAACATGCCAGTATAAAACAAAGATTATTTTTATTACTTAAAGAAAGAAAGAACATAGAAATGATATAAAATAATATATAAAATCCTCATGTGAATACTGTTTCCTGTTGAGCTAATGTGTTTATAATTTTCTAAGCCCACCCTAAAAGTCGGGAGAAAGTGATGGAAAACGGAAGCCCACTCTATTCTATAACTGAAGCTTATATGTGAGAGAAAATGTGCTGACATGAGGCTATTTATCATGGTGCTCCTTAATCCAGCGCTTCTTGCACCAAGTAGCTTAATAAGAGGCCACCGGTGTTCAACACTAATCCAAAGGAGCTTCTATTATCTGAAGGATACACCATGCTTGTAGGGTACATTATATGTAATGGGATGACACAAAACAGCCATATAAATATATAGTTAGTAAAATGCTGTCCCTGCTCTGTTAGAATGTCTCCGCTGCTGTCTCTCTCGGGTTTGTGGCTGATGGAACCATCGTGATGTCGGTGGTTGAGGACATTCTCTGAAATGTATCAGGGTTTAGCCTAGTATATGTTGCATTGTTGCTTGTTGTTTTCAACATATATTCAGCCCCCAACTATAATACACAACTGACCTTCAGGAGCAGTACTTTAACGCTGCACGCAGGCATGGACAGGCCCACAGAGGAATAAGTAAATTCCCTGGTGGGCACCGGTGCAGGTGTGAACGCACTTTCCGACATGAGCAGTGTTTGGAACAGTACACTTAATGCACTATATACAGGCAGGCTGTAAAGCAGAGGTCTCAAACTGCATTCCTCAAGGCCGCAAACAGGTCATGTTTTCAGGATTTCCTTGTATTGCACAGGTGATAATTTAATCACCTGCACAGATAATGATTCCAGCACCTAGTGCAATGCTAAGGAAATCTTGAAAACATGCAAGGTTTGCGGCCCTCGAGGAATGCAGTTTGAGCCACCCGCTGTAAAGGAAAGTGTCCCAAATGATATATTAGATAGATAGATAGATAGATAGATAGATAGATAGATAGATAGATAGATAGATAGATAGATAGATAGATAGATAGATAGAAATATATAGATTTGCTTGTTAGCCCATATATATATATATATATATATATATATTGTAAGCTTTTCCGGGGTTTAGCTCTAGGATCGCTGTCTGGGTAGACAGAATGGCACGGAAACAGTTCATTCAGACAGCAGTTTGGTGAAAACTGGCCGCAACCAGTTTTATTAAAGTCCACAGCACACAGATAAAAACAAATCATAAACAGAAAACCTGGGCTTGTCTAGCCACTAAATTACACTTAGATAGATGGCCCTCTCTATCCGGGACCCAGACTCTACCAGTCTGTGCCCAAACAACACATATCACATATGTTACCAGTATGGAGTTTCACAGACACTCCTCTTTATGTCCGAAGGCAACTCCAATGTCCAGACTTGAGAGAGGTCACCTCCTATTCAGTCGCTATTCGCCGGATTCTCACTGCGACTACTCCTGTGCCCGGGGTACTTCCTGCACCCAGACTGAGATAGCTCACACTCTTAGAGACTGCTTCCTTGTGCCAGGACACCTCCCTGTGTCCGGGCTAAAGACAGCTCCCACACTCTTGGAGACACCTTCTGTGTCTGGACCCCTTGTCCAGACTGAATGAGCTCTCTGACTGTGCTCACAAGCACCTACTTCTGGCTTCCTAATCAACCCCTGAGTGGATTCAGGTCTGAGCTGCAAGCATGTACTGAATGGCAGGTGTAGTGACCTTTCTTTACCACCAGGTTTACAAAGCCACACATTTCGCTCATACCAGTCAGCAAGGTACTTAGGTGAAATATACACCTCATTCACCACATATTCCTTCACTGTCTCACATATCCCCTCCCTCTTCTCCAGACCGGAGGCTGGTCATCCAGACCGGAGGGCTGGTCAACAATCCAACAGAGACAGTGAACTCTGGACCAGTCATGGCCCTCATCAGCTTCATCCTCACCACTGTCATAGCCAACATCAGTTTTCTCTTCATCTGAAGCATCCGCACTCCCCTGTACCCTCCCAGGCCTATACTCTCTGCGGGCCTCGGGTACCCTGCACGGTTTCATCTTGACTTTAGTGCCAGCCTCAGTCTCGGTATAGTGGCTCACCAGATAAGTACGACCAGGCACGTCAGAACAGCTCTGCTGATTCTTCCTCAGAAACTTTCGTACCTCCTGTTTTTGGGGCACTGACCCTGTGTCACCAACTGTCACAGGAGGTATAGGGGTTTTCTCTAATTCCCCCTGAACTTTCTTTAGCACATCTACTTTCTTAAATATCAGTTGATTCATAAATTCTACCTCACAGAACCCAAGCGCCTCTGTCATGGTCTCTGACCATTCCGAGCCACACTGTTCAAACGATTGGCACTGTAGAGGGAGCTGATCGTATTTCTTGGTCGGTACACATAATTTATCCTCTTCTGGTACAGGCTCAGAAGCCCTACCATCAGTCTTCTTTTCCACCACGTTCTGCATCCCATCTGAGCTCCCGTGTATCTGCAGCGGCAACGGAGCGACACATCGCCCCTCCCACTCCCTGGGACGTGGTTCAAGTGTAGACTCCATGAAAATGCGCCTGAGCTCACCAAGGCCAACCCGAGGTCTCAAAATCTCATCTTTGGATTTATCCAGATCCTCTGGGTCGCTCGGGAACTCCGATGGCGCACCGGGCGCCGAACTTCCGGCCCGAGCTTCGCGAGTCGCAGCCACGGATCCGGACAGTACACCGTCCACGCCGCTGTCTCCAGCAGAAACATATTCCGGGACAGAGTCATTCCCCACATCTTCAGTCTTGTTCCTCACAGCTTCACTTGAGACATCAGCCTCTGGTGAGGCACCTGGCCTGGTGTCCACCACTTCCATGGCTTTCTCCACCTCTGCAGCATCACCTTCCGAGTCCTTGGCCTGATGCAGATCCACACCATACATTGATAACTTCTCATTTTCAACAGCATCCACTTGTGCTGTGTTCAGTTTCAGAGTCCTGTCTTTCACCTTAGTCTTCGCCAGGGAACCGGCCAACGTACAACATCTTCAGATGCCATCCTCCGTCCGACTGCAAGGTCAGCCTCAGCCTTCCTCTCAGGACTCTCAATCTCCTCTGCTACCATGCCTTCCTCACTTGCACTGGTTGCTTTATTGTCATCAGATAATTCACTATCACTATCTGACCCCTTTTTCTCAGCCACATCTGGCTCACTGTCAGGGCTATACACTTCATTTTCATTCACATCCTGCTCACTGTCAGGGTTATACAATTCATTTTCATTCATATCCTGCTCACTGTCAGGGTTATACAATTCATTTTCATTCACATCCTGCTCACTGTCAGGGTTATACAATTCATTTTCATTCACATCTTGATCTGGAACCTTAGTTAACATGTCATCCACAACATTAACTTCACCATCTGGTCCCTCAAGTATGTGACTATGTGACAACCCCAGCACTATACTTCTATATAGTTCAGGCACTAGGAGCTGACTCACAACCTCTCCCTGGACTTCAGTGTTTATGGCAACATGAGAGAACCTCTCCTCAGAGTCAGGCTCCTCGGAAACCTCATTTAGAACAATCATATTTTCCTGTGCTGTTTTAAGAGAGGGTTCTCGCCACTGCTCACTCTCAAAACCGTCACAGGACACAGGCAAGTCAGGGACACTCGGTTCCCGAGAACCACCATCCTCGTCTCCAACATCACCTGCAAAGAAATGTCATCTTTATCACGGTCATCATCAGTATCATCACTATTATGATTAGCATTATCATCATTATCAATATCAGCATCCTCATCATGGTCATCATCATTATCATCATTATCATTATCAATATTATCATGGTCATCATCATTATCACATAAGTTTAACGGCCCACTAGCATTGTGTTCCGCCCCTCGGGACTGCGCACCCTCAGTAGGAGCTTCATCACACTGTCCATCAGAAACATTTTTCCCCCAGAGATCCTTAGACCGGGGAAAGTCATTACCCAATATAATGGGTGCACCAGGGTCTTCACTACCCCCACTTCATATGAAACCTCCCGAGTTTGGGGACCAAGTCCACGGCAGTCTCTGGGTAGACTTTGGTGTCTTCATGGATGTACACCACACTCAGGTGCTTATCAGGGATGAAGTCCCTATCACTCAGGCTGTCACATACGGAAGTCACTGGACTCTCTGAGTCCAAGAGGGCCTGTGCTGGGCAGTCACTTACAACCACCGGGGACCCTGTGGTCCAGTCTCTTCGGCTGAGGTGGACACACACACAGGCTCTGCGCAGGGAGAGAGGGATCTGCCAACATCACAACACATAGGCTCCCCCTCTATTGGACAGTTGGCTGCAATTTCACGCCAGCTCCAACACTGTCCATCACACTCTCCCACCCACATGTCCCCTCGGGCCTGAACCCGCTTATCAGCATACCCCATGTCCCAACAGCTGGAACGCTCTTACCGCGAGAGTTCAGCGTCCGGGAACTCCGAAAGTGACGACCTCTCAGACGGCTGTACCTCAGGAGGACGTGCTTGGGTGTAGCGGTCCACTATCACCTTTTCAACTCCATAATCAGGCCTGCTGACTGCAGACTCCCAACTGTATCTCCAGTCACGAACTCCCCTGGCACGGGCTGTCACCGTAACACCCAGCCGGGTAAGAATCGCCGCTTTCAACTTGGCATAGTCTTCGCTGTCCTGCTTGCTCAGGTCAGCCCAGACTTTTTGGGGTTCCCAATCAGATGGGGTACGACCGCCATGGCCCATTCAGATAGTGGCAGATTCTCCTTCTCTGCCAGTCTCTCAAACCTAGTAAGATATACCTCCACATCATCACGAGGTGTCATTTTTCTCAAGGACCGTCTTACCGCCTTCTTTATAGCGGACAACGCAGGTGCCTTCACAACATTACTCTGGGACGAGGTGCTGAGAGCTGCAATCTGCTCCAACACCCGGTTATTCTCCTGCTGCTGCTGCAGGAATTGCTGCTGGTGCTGCAGGCGCTGCTGCTCCATGCTCTGCTGCATGCTTCGCTGGGCCTGCACCAGGTACTCAATGAGCTCCTCCATACTGCCGGACTCATCTGTCTCAATCACAGCAGTCTTATGTTGCACATTAACTTGCGCCATTTGTTCAAACAGCGCCTCCATGCTGTCATCCATGCTGTCAGACTTCTCTGTCTTCACAACGGTAGACTTCAGTCAAGGCATACACACTACACAGCTTTTTTCCACAGAAAATTCAGCCTTGCTGTGCAAACACTTTTTTTTTTTTTTTTTTCCTTTGCAAAGTCTATTAGGGCTACTGTCTCTTTAAGACTGCTCCACAAACTTTTCTTTTGCTGCTGCACATTCCACAGTCATTTTCACAACAAGTTCAGCTTTGCTGTGCATACATTTTCTCTCTGCAGACCCTATCAGGGCCACTGTCTCTCCAAGACTGCTCCAAACAGACGTTTCTGCTGACACACACTTTTTTTTTTTTTCTGTTGCTATTTCAATAGACTTCACCTTTAATGCTGTTCAAAAAAATACGCATAAAAGAAACTTAATAACAATGCATAAAACAAATTTATACAAGAGCAAACAAATGACTACAAACTAATATTACCAACCTGCGATGCACGTTTCCGAATTGTAAGTTTTTATTTTCTAAGCACCTGTCGGGTAGAAAGTGATGGAAACGGAACCATTTCATTCAACTGAAGCTTTTGGTGAGAAAATGGCTGCAACGCATTTTCATGTTCCTTAATCCACGTGCACCAAGTACTTAATAAGACATCGTGTCAACAAACCAAAAAGGGCTTTTATCATGAAGATACACTTTGTAGGGTACTCTCTAATGGGTGACCAACTACCAGTCTTGACTAAATATAAAACTATCTCGTATAGTTTCCGTGTTTTGGGTTTATCAGGAACCATCGTATTTTGTGAGGACATCTCTAATGTATCAGTCTTAGAGTAAGTTCATTTTTTTTGTTTCAGACTATTTCGCCACCGAACTACAATCACACTGACCTTTCAGGAGGGTACTTTACGCTGCACGCCGCACACAGAGAGATAGTAAATCCTGGTGGGACGTGCGTGTCCACTTGATGCAGTGGAACATACACTATGCTTTACGGCGCTGTAAAGCAGTCTCAAACTCTTCTAGGGACAACCAGTCTGTTCGGATCCTTGTCCAGGTAAATGTAATCACGCCATGATATGATCACAAGCACCTAGTTGCTGGTCTTAAAATCAACCCCTGAGGAATGCAGTTTGAGCCAGCACTGTAAAGGAAGTGTATGATATATTTAAATAGTTTTAGAAATAGCACAATTATCGCTATACCAGATAGAAGTAATTAGGTGAAATATACGATTCATTTACCCATATTTCTTCATATTATCTATCATATATATATATATGTAGTGGTTTGCAAAAATATTCACCCTTCCCCCCCCCCTTGGAATTATTTGTGTTTTGCTACCTCACAGCACGAAATTTCACTTTTTTTTAGGGTTTGCATCAGTTCATGTAAAAAAAAATACTACAGCTATGAGCATTTGGTTTTCTTTTATTGTGAAGCAAACAACAAATAGGACAAAACAACTGAAAATTTCAGTATGCATAACTATTCACCCCCCTAAAGTCAGTACTTTGTAGAGCCTCCTTTTGCCACAATTACAGCTACAAGTCGCTTTGGATAAGTCTCTATGAGCTTTCCACATCTTGCCACTGGGATTTTTGCCCATTCCTCAAGGCAAAACTGCTCCAGCTCCTTCAAATTAGATGGTTTCCTCTGGTGAACAGCAATCTTCAAATCTGACCACATATTCTCAATTAGATTAAGGTCTGGGCTTTGACTAGGCCACTCCAAAACATTTACACTTTTCCACTTAAACCACTCAATTGTTGCTTGAGCACTATGCTTTGTGTCATTGTCTTGATGGAAGGTGAACCTCCATCACAGTCTCAAATCACTGATAGACTGAAACAGGTTTTGCTCAAAAATCTATTCTATTATTTCTAAACACTGTTTTTTGGTGATTACTTTGTATCTCCGTTCATACTGCACCCACACACACAAATGATACATGATTTGAAAGGTAAACTTGCCTTCTTCAGCAAGAAAATAGCCAAAAAACCACACATCCATGATTTGATCACAAAATACAGTTTAAACATTAATTTTCATAAACCTGCAGTAAGAAAAAATGACCGGCAGGTAGCACCACAGTACCCCAAAGCACACTACCACAAAGCTGCTTACAGACATCACAAACAAATCCAAACATTTGCCTTGGGGGCTTTCCAGCTTGCTGAACTGCTTGCCCAGCCTATGTCAGACAAATTGGAGGATTGCACACTTCACTGCAGGTGAGGCACATATGCAAACACATTTGTAAACATGCACTGCCTATTGAATTGCACACTTGTTCTGTTCATACTCCACCCACACAAACAAATGATACACCATTTGAAAGGTCAAATTACCTGCAGGTGGCAGCACCCTACCCCAAAGCACACTACCACAAAGCTGCTTACAGACATCACAAACAAATGTAAACATTTGCCTTGGGGTCTTTCCAGCTTGCTCAAGTGCTTGCCCAGCCTATTTCAGGCACATTGGAGGATTGCACACTTCACTGCAGGTGAGTCACATATGCAAACACATATACATTGCTTTTTCGGTGATTACTTCTACCCATACACACAAATGGTGAGTCACATATGCAAACACATTTGTAAACATGCACTGCTTTTTCGCTGATTACTTCGCCACACACACACAATTGATACACCATATGAAAGGTAAACTTGCTCCCTTCAGCAAGAAAAGAGCCAAACAAACCACACATTCACGATTTTATCACTAAATACAGTTTAAACATTTATTTTCATATACCTACAGAAAGACGCTATGACCTGCAGGTGGCACCTCATCCGGAAGAAAATTTTTTGGCCTCTACTTATCAAACCAATTTATTGTATTACCAAGCTACATATATATGTACCTGTCTGTGTTCATCATCTCATGAAATACATTTACATTTGACCAGCTTGCTTTTTCTGAAATTGCCTGCGCCCCCGACCACCAATGTGCGAAACTTTCGCACTGGCCAAGCTAGTATCCCTGTATTTTAAACTATGCGTATTCACCTCGACTCAGACCATTTGCCCTGCCACTACCATGTTTCACTGTGGGGATCTTGTTTTCGAGCTGATGAGCTGTTTTGGTTTGGTATCAGACATAGCATTTACCTTGGTGGCTAAAAAGTTCAAATTTGGTCTCATCTGACCACAGCACCTTCCACCATACATTTGGGGAGTCTCCCACATGTCTTTTGGCAAGCTCAAAACAAGCCTTACAATTTTTGCGTGTAAGTAAAGGCTTTTTTCTGCCAACTCTTCCATAAAGTCCACCTCTATGGAATGTACGGCTTATTGTGGTCGTATTGACAGACACTCCAGTCTCTGCTTGTGAATGCTGCAGCTTCCGTTCAGGTTTACCTTTGTTCTCTGTGCTGTCTCTCTGATTAATGCCCTCCTTGCCCAGGCTGAGAGTTTTGTTGGGCATCCCTCTTTTGGCAGCTTTGTTGTAGTATCATGTTCTTTCCATTTGATGATAATGGATTTGATGGTGCCCCTGGGGATCATCAGAAATTGGGATATTTTTTTATAACCCAACCCTGACTTGTACTTCTGAACATCTTTGTCCCTGACTTGTTTGGAGTTCTCATTGGTCTTCATAGTATTGTTTAGTTACTGGTGCCTCTTGCTTAATGGTGTTGCAGACTCTGGTCTTTCAGAAAAGGTAAAGTGTATATACTGACAGACCATGTGACACTTAGATTGCACACAGGTGGACTTCCTCTCAGTAAGCAAGTGACTCATGAAGGTAACTGCTTGCACAAAATGTGTTTAGAGGCTTCATTGAAAAAGGGGTGAATACATATGTACATGGCAATTTTTAGTTATTTGATCCCATAAATTTAATTTATGCCTATATTTTTCACCCTTCACTTCACCAACTTAGACTATTTAGTACTAATGCATTATAAAGAAATTGGATTACAAAAATACTTAAACACAGATTGTAATGTAACAAAATAGGTAAAAATCCAAGGGGTTAGGTGAATACTTTTGCAAGCCACTGTAATCCCCCCCATGAACCCACATGAATAATGCCCCCACTGTTGTTTCACCACATGTATAGTATCACAGTGTGTTTGTTGCTAGGGTAGGATTTACTTTATACAATAGAATATCCATCTGCTGAAAAACATGTTCAGCCCCGAATGAACCATAGCCAGTGGGTGTGGACTAATACAATAGACTGACATCATTTCCCTCACCTGAAACTGGACACTTCCTCTTGTCTGGTGGGTTTAAAAAGCCCACCTAGGGACATGCTCTTTCTCTCTCTTATTCTACTGGCATCATGAGGAGCTTACCTGGCTGAGTATCCACTTAACCCCTGTTGTCCTGTAGCACCTTACATATGAAATAGGGGGAAAAAAAATCCCTCTACCCATTTACACAGGCCACTTCTGGCAATATAAACAAGGCTCATCAAAACAGCCATAAATGCCACCTCTGGGAGCCTTACTTTATCAGATGTTGGGGTCCACCAATTCCACCTCACTGCCTCATCCAAATACTTTGGTGAAGGTATGGCTGCTTGTGTAACATGACACAAACCAGTGATTGTGGGCTAGGTACGCGTGTTTCATGCCCCGGGATGCTGCATGAAATTGGGGGTCCTAACTGGGTGAGAGGACTTTAGTTGTGGGAGTACTATGCCCTTGTAGACCTTATGAAGCCATTGACTTTGGCTGGAAAGGACTAGATGTTGTAGAGTTCAATGAGGAAGGCTTCCAATAAACTGCCTTTTACTGAACAATAAAGTAAGAAAGCTGGTGTATAACTTCATGAACGTTTGTCCTATAACACAGAACACCTTCATACTCATTTCTCTTCCTTCCTGAACTTACTCAGCCTCTGTCCTTTAGCCTCTCTCTCTAGCTTCACCACCACCCAGTACAGCACTTCAGGAGCTTCACTGGAGTCTGACTCCCCAACAACAGCACGACTAAACGGTAGTCGAAAGCCTTATTCTTCAGCCCACAGTTCCACTTCCTTTTCCCCTTAGGGGAGCTACTTATGCCACTATGCCCGTTACCTATCTTCTCAGATTGCCAACACCTTGGAACTACCACACGGGCACTCTCTCTTCGTCCCGCTTTCCTTCTCAGCACTGTTCCGTCACTTGACTGTTAGATAACTCCACACTGTCCCACTAGGTTTCTTGCCTCAGACCCTGTCTACAGGGAATAACTCACTCCTTCTAACACTTTTCCTTTGTTTCTACTCTGATTCACGTTATCTGTTGCCTCCGCCCACTTCTGTGACTTCCACTTCATGCTGTTCTGTCTCTTAGTCAGATGTAAGTCTGCTTGTGCTGCAGGCTATCTGACTCCTGACAGGACCTGTCTGCTGTCTCTTCACGTTAGCCCTTCCCACTCTGGGCTAGTCCTAACTATTAACCCTATCTCTCCCTATTAACTCCCTGCTGTTGGGCAGAAGGCAGCTTCAACATATAACAATGCAAACAATTAAACACACAAATATCATAACACATTACAACAATACACATCTTCAATGGGAAATGTGGGCACTACTTCCACCTTCTTACACTCGCTCAACACTATTTTTTTATTTGAATGTATGGAATATGTGTTGGCTGGAATATTGTGAGTATCATGTGAATATAGATGTAGAGTGGGCCACCAGAATCATTGTTACTGGCGGACCATTGGCACCCCAGTCCGACACTGTCTGCAGGCATATACCTCATGTGCCCAATGAAAACTCCATCCCTGAATCCAGTTCAACAAGAATATGTGACAGCAGATATACTATTTAGCTTGTTGGACAGCAGTTTTGTAATACTCATTCTAAGTTGTTGGAAAATTGGCAAAATATTTCAAGCCGATTACTAGTTTTTTGGTCATGTAATGAAACTGCTTTTCATACAAGCATAACGTTCGGTTTGTTTGAAAAAGTGTAGGAATGCTCGAATTCTGTGAAGCCGCTCAGTGTGTCCATTTTGTTTTATCTTTTTGCAACTCACATAAAATGGAAGAACTGTAGTCCTATAAAAGTTAACCCATGATGTACTGGAATAGTAGGCGCCCTTGAATGGTTTTAGATCTTCTACTTGCATACCACTGGAATGTTCTTCTTCCACACAAAGCTGTTAAGGTAAGGTAGTACTGGTTCCCAATTTTTGGATTTGGAAAAAGGTAAAAAACATGAAATTACTAGTTTTAGTCCTATCTCTTAGAAAGCACAGCTAAATGAGATTGATTGCCATCAAGGCAGTTTGAATGGAATGTCTTTAAAATAAGGTTAAAAAGAATATATAGATGTATATTGTACTGTATGAACTGTCAAAAAAAATCTGGCCTGCAAATACTGTATGTCACAGTCATAAAAAATAAGGTTGGAAATACAAAGTACACTATCAATTATGGCCTCACATTCATGTTTAGTAGGCATCTGATCTCAGTAGGACGAGTGAAATAAGCCATCTCAGATTCTTATAGAACCATGTAACCCCCAAGAACAAAAAGATCAAGCAGGTGAAATTCAACTGCTCAATCTTTGTCTCCCACAATATCTGCCATCAGGGGAAATAGGAAGCCCAAATACACATTGAAAATTCGGTCTGTGCCACCAAAATTGGAATGTTCAACTGATATACATCTAACGCGCATGGCCCACTTTAGTCAACATTTCTTAGCACTTGGCCCTTATGTAGACAGGAAACCTTCCAAGACTTATGGGCTCCCTCCAACATTAGGACTTAAATACAACTGAAAACTCTACCCCTATGGTTATACCCCAATGATCCTTCAAGGTGTATATAGTTACGTTTGCTGGTGCCCAAACCGGATGCTTAAATAAAAAAAAATGGGCATCGATGTTGTTCCAAATACGTCATATAAAAAGTACCCATGTGGGCCTACTTTCCTTCAAGCTTAATGTCTATTCTACATCTACACATATGTGTCTTTGGTTTAGATGGAAGATGGCTGGGTATAAATTCACCTATACTTTCACATAGATATATCATGGACTGTACCTATCAAATTCTTATATGTGAGACCCCTCTACTTTCTTCTTAACTTTTTTCCATTTGTTCTCTTATAATTGGGACTGTTGGTGTGATAATGTGCCGACGAGAGCATCTAAATTTCTACGGCTGCGATGCTATAAAGTATTTGCTGCATGTGTCAGCATTCTAGGTAATATTTGTTTACATTGCCTGATATAATCTTGGCGTCATCCCATGGAGAAGTATAATGTTCTTACTATGTCTGGTTCTTGTTATTGGTTACATAGCATTCATTTATGGGAAGTAGCATGGTTATTGGACTGCAAGGTTGGAAAAAGTGAATATTATATAAAGTTTTTCCTATGATTTCAACCTTTAATGATGTCGATTCTGACTAATCAGTGTTTGGAATTGGATTTCAGTAAAATATTACAGTAATAATGGTATAAGTGTGTATTATATCAATAGATCATTGCTACATAGTATCATAGGTGAACTACCAGATGCTAGTAAAGTCAACTGGTATGGTTAAGATTTGCCTATAGCATAGATATCATGGCTCCATGTCACTGGCGGACACAGTCAAGAGAGGGTCCCTGTAGTACAATATATGGGCCCGTTACACCTCAATAGCTCATGATGATCACTTCCACTTGCTTTGGAGGTGGAAATGGGCCCCTTGCCTCTTGGGCCCCTGTCGTTGCACCAGTGATATGTCTGCCCCTGCTCCATCTAACACAGGTACTTCTTCATATGAATAAGGCATCAATCAAAATGAACTGGAACTTTGGAAGTATCTACTATTGCTAGTAAGGTAGTGGGGTAGTGGGGCATAAATATGGGTGCGGGCTGAGCACAGACAATAAATAAATGTCCCTTAGGTTCTGGATGCCTGGAGAAGTGCCATCCAACCACTTTGCCTTTGCCAAGATACTAAGGAAAAAGGCTTTAATTACAAATTGTTGCTCCACGTAAAAGTAAGCCGGTAAATTCTAATGCAAAAACCTTTTCTTATTATCACAATAATTGGAAAATGCTCATGTTTTCTGGTAACAGCATTTTCATTGGTGTATGGACATGCTAAAGACTCTTCTTCTCCGCAGGGGTCGTCCCTTTAGTAAGACGGAAATGTCCTTAATGCGCGATACTCTTCTCCCCGGAATAGGATAGCAAGAGGGTTCTTCCATTCTATCATGCGGGGTTATCGTAGTGCCAAATACATGTTGCTCCTTAGGAATAATGTTCTGCAGGTATGATGCTTTTCTGGACGCTCCGCTAAACAGGCTTTTTTTGTCTGGTTGGATGAGTACATAGACAAATCACGCTAAACAGGATGACACAGAAGAGCTGAGTCACAGACGAACGTTATTGGAATGATGACATTTTGTTTTTTGCTATTTTTTCTCTAACGTCCATCATCAAATATGCATTAATGCTAGCTTATATAAGCTTGTCTACACACACATATACTTATACACATGTGCACAATGCACAGAGCCGAGCTAACAATGACACTAAGTAAAGCACTGCATGGGGAGTGAGGAGGCTGAGTGTGCACAGACGCACAGTGGTGTAATGTGGACTTTCTGCACACTGAGCCCTCTGTATGTGCGATCGAGTCTGTCTGTACAAATGTCATTTTGCAGCATGAGTCACCCAGACATACGCGCCGAGATGCTCCACGCTGCATTACGTATCTATGGCGCAAAGGAGAGTAAACAGACCCTTAATGATTCCCCATGTATACAGCTGACTGCCAGGCTGAGTGATGGGCATCTCTTTTTAGATGATTAAACCTTTAAAGGCACATAACATTTATACATTTTAATGAGACTCCGTCACTGTTTATATGGTCATGTTGCTCTCTGAAAGATAATGTCATCCATACCTCTAAGGCTCATTCAGACATCTGTGCACATCGGTATGAGATCAAACTGCGAATGCACGGACTGGATGAGGTTCTTCCAACCCAAGTGGGGCAGCCTCATAGAAATACAAGAAGCTCTCACATCAGGTCGGGTGACCTTCAGCCAGTCCATGCATTAGTGGTCTGATCTCGTCTCATTGACGCCCCGTCAGATAAATTTCTGTTTTAATTCATATGGAAATTACATTAGGCAAAAGCACTTCCTACCTTCCCTACTCTATTTCCCGCCCAGCCCCAACTTCCTATACTCGACTGACAGCTCACTGTCTTGACTAAACAACATGTAATCTGACAGTCAAGCAGAAGAAGGTGCGACTTGGCAGGTAAAAGATAAGAGAAGGCAGAAGGCTTGGGAAGTGCTCTGATACACCTAGAGCACTTAAGCCTCATTTTCACATATGATTTTTCATTCAGGGAGGAAAAGATTGCATGAGGAAAAGTTTGAATGACATCTTTCAGAGAGCAACAAGAGCATTTAAACAATTTGGGTGCTGAATTGTGCTGCCAGATTCCCTTTAAAGTGCGCAGATAATAAAAGAAAAAATGGGTTACAAAACAGATTCTACCTGGAGACTTATTTTGGTCTACAGATATGTAAATCATACCTTGTAAGATACAATCCTTGTGCAGATGTTGAAAATGGCTGTAAATTATTGTTTCTGACCTAAAGAAAAAGATCATGAACGTTCAGGACTGATCATTTAATGTTCTCTAACTTTGCATTATGCTTCACAATAGAGTTCAGTCCCAAACATGGTCCTTGTGGACTATGGCTACGGGGAGGGAGGAAGCTATTGTTTATATATAAGCACATTGATAGGTCTGCTTATATCATACCAGTAGCACCTTATTCGTATATGTACAGTACAGACCAAAAGTTTGGACACACCTTCTCATTCAAAGATTTTTCTGTATTTTCATGACTATGAAAATTGTAGAATCACACTGAAGGCATCAAAACTATGAATTAACACATGTGGAATTATACATTACACTTTACAAAAAAGTGTGAAACAACTGAAAATATGTCTTATACTCTAGGTTCTTCAAAGTAGTCACCTTTTGCTTTGATTACTGCTTTGCACGCAGAAAAGGTGAACAGATGGACTCTACATGCCTGGTTCCCACCGTGAAGCATGGAGGAGGTGGTGTGATGGTGTGGGGGTGCTTTGCTGGTGACAATGTTGGGGATTTATTCAAAATTGAAGCGGTGAGCGGTCCAGCTCACCCCAAACCATCTCGATTGGGTTCAGGTCTGGTGACTGTGGAGGCCAGGTCATCTGGCGTAGCACCCCATCACTCTCCTTCTTGGTCAAATAGCCCTTACACAGCCTGGAGGTGTGTTTGGGTCATTGTCCTGTTGAAAAATAAATGATGGTCCAACTAAACGCAAACCGGATGGAATAGCATGCCGCTGCAAGATGCTGTAGTAGCCATTAGGGTTCACTATGCCTTCAATTTTGAATAAATCCTCAACAGTGTCACCAGCAAAGCACCCCCACACCATCACACCACCTCCTCCATGCTTCACAGTGGGAACCAGGCATGTAGAGTCCATCCGATCACCTTTTCTGCATGCAAAGCAGTAATCAAAGCAAAAGGTGGCTACTTTGAAGAACCTAGAATATAAGACATATTTTCAGTTGTTTCACACTTTTTTGTAAAGTGTAATGTATAATTCCACATGTGTTACTTCATAGTTTTGATGCCTTCAGTGTGATTCTACAATTTTCATAGCCATGAAAATACAGGAAAATCTTTGAATGAGAAGGTGTGTCCAAACTTTTGGTCTGTACTGTATGTAGAACAACCTTGCTCCCTTCCTAGTCCCCAAAGCAGTGCAAGACATTGTCCACCGCTGCTCCTGAATGTGAGTGGCTAAACAGTACGCAGATGCTTACATGATATCTTCCCTCTCTGTGGCAAGTATATATGGAGACCTGTTTGGCTGACATTTGTAACACGGATACTGTTCTAGGAATGGGCCAGGATTTTTAGGAGGTAACTTTGCACGTCTCATGATCAGACATCCTGACAACAGTACTACTGTGATCTAGCGAGAGTATAAAGAGTATTGTAGGCCAAGGCACAGCGGGGCTAAATCAGAACAGTGACGAGGATGTGTTGTGAATAGGCTGGAAATGAGTTCTGAGCAGAGGCTCCCTCTGGTGGTTACAAACGGTACTGGACTGTCCAGTGAAGATTGTGAGGATTGGGAATCAGGTGTTACTGACTGGTCTTATATAAGGGAGTCGCCTTCCCATCAGGGTTGCCGGTGATCAATTGTTTTGGTCTCAATCCTTGATTCCTGTTTCCTTGGTAGCCTGCTGTGTCGTGTCTGAATCTCCTGCTAACAGATAAGACATTTTCTTCTTTTTGTTTTTGTGCTTGATTTTTGCATTTTGTCCTGCACTTCTGTGGGGGCCTTCAGGGTCCCCTCTGGGGGCTTTTGCCTCTCAGTTCAGTTCAGCCACTGATGTTTGTACATTTGCTTTTTCCAGTTTTTTCAGTGGCTGCTGTTTTGTTTTTGGTTACACCAGAGAACTAATTTAGGTGGTAGAGGTCGTGTGATCTCAGGTGTTTTTGAAATTAGTAGAGTTGGTGCTTTTCAGGGTTTTTTGGGATTGCAGTAAGTGCCCTTCCTATCCTTTTCTATTTAGTAAGTTTGGGCCCCAACGTTTGCTCATACTATTTTCTGTCTGTGTCAGTATTTCTTCTTGTCTAACCGCCATTACATGTTTGGGGGCTTTCTATGTTCTTTGGGGATCTGCTCCGGGGCAGATAGCTTTCCTCTTTCTATCTTTAGGTGTAGTTAGTTTCTCAGGCTGTGACGAGGCGTCTAGGACCAACGTAGGAACGCTCCACGGCTGCCTCTAGTTGTGGTGGTTAGTCAGGGTACTGCAATCTCATAGTTTCCAACTGCTCTGGTGTATTTCCTTTTTTGCCTGCTCTCCTCAGCTACCAAATCATAACAGTATCACCGGCCCAAACTGAAAATTATATGGTACTCACAGAAGGGAAAAATATTGTGGAAAGAAAAAAGTTGTCAGAGTTGTCAGAGATTTTTTTTTTTTTTCTGTTTGTTGCATTTTTTTTTCCCCTCTGTATCTCTGGGTGCTGAGGATGATTTTTTTTCTCTCTCAATGGAGTTTGCACAGTTGTCTGGCCGTGTGGATCAGCTTGCCACTGAAGTTCGGAGTATTGCTACCTATCTTGCTAGGTTGCCTGTTGTGGAACCTAGGATCCCCATGCCAGATTTGTTTTTAGGGGATCGAGCTAAGTTTCTGAATTTCAAAAATAACTGTAAATTGTTTTTTGCCTTAAAATCTAAGTCCTCAGGGAACGCAGCGCAGCAGGTTCAAATTGTCATCTCTCTCCTGCGCGGCGACCTTCAGGATTGGGCTTTTTCCCTGACACCTGGGGATCCTGTTTTGAGTGATGTTGATGCGTTTTTTCAGGCTTTGGGGTTATTGTACGATGAGCCTAATGTCATTGATCAAGCTGAAAAAACTTTGTTGGCATTAAGTCAGGGGCTTGAGGACGCTGAGTTATACTGTCAGAGATTCCGTAAGTGGGCAGTCCTGACCAAATGGAATGACGACGCTTTGGCAGCTCTTTTTCGGAAGGGACTGTCAGATAATATAAAGGATGTTATGGTGGGATTCCCTGTTCCCTCTGGTCTCAATGATTCTATGTCATTAGCGATTCAAATTGACAGACGTTTGCGTGAGCGGAAATGTATGCGTGGAATAATGTTGCCTTGTGAACCTGCTTCTGAATCCATGCAGTGTGATAGAGTGGTTTCTGGGGCACAGCGTCATGAATTTTGAAAGCGCAATGGGTTATGTTTCTACTGTGGTGATGCCTCTCATGCTATTTCAGTCTGCCTAAGCGGGGAAGACGTTTTGCATGCTCAGTTGTCTTGGGTAGTGTTCAGACTAAGTTTTTATTAACTGTTACCCTGATATGCTCTCTGTCCTCATTTTCTGCTCAGGCTTTTGTTGATTCTGGAGCAGCTATTAACCTGATGGATTTTGATTTTGCTAAACGTTGTGGGTTTCCCTTGATACCCCTACGGAAGGCTATTCCCCTACTGGGGATCGATTCTACCCCTTTGGCTGAGAATAAACCTCAGTTCTCTACTCAGGTGATAATGAGGGTAGAACCTGATCATCAGGAGAGTTGCAAATTTTTGGTTCTGTATAATCTGCATGACATTATCGTACTGGGTTTCCCTTGGTTACAGTCTCATAATCCTGTTTTGGATTGGAAATCTGTGTCTGTTACCAGTTGGGGCTGCCAATGTGTTAATACCAACACTCCTGTTTTTTCTGCCTCCCCCCAGGCTCAGGATGTTCCTGACTTTTTGATTGATTTTTCTGATGTGTTTAGCGAAAGTAAATCTGCATCCTTACCTCCCCATAGGAGCTATGACTGCGCTATTGAATTAGTGCCTGGTAGTAAATTCCCTAAAGGTCGCCTTTTTAACTTGTCTGTACCTGAACATGACGCCATGCGGTCTTATATCAAGGAGTCATTGGAGAAGGGTCATATCAGACCATCCTCTTCACCCTTAGGTGCCGGTTTTTTCTTTGTGGCCAAAAAGGATGGTTCATTAAGGCCGTGTATTGATTATCGTCTCTTGAACAATATTACTGTGAAATATCAATATCCGTTACCCTTGATCTCTGATCTGTTTTCCAGGGTGAAAAACGCTACTTGGTTTACCAAGCTTGACCTCAGGGGGGCGTATAACCTTATTCGCATTAAGCATGGGGATGAATGGAAGATGGCATTTAATACCCCTGAAGGGCATTTTGAGTACCTTGTGATGCCCTTTGGGCTCACAAATGCTCCTTCTGTCTTCCAGTCCTTCATGAATGACATTTTCAGGGATTTTGTGGATAAATTTCTGATTGTTTATTTGGATGATATCTTGATTTTTTCCAATGACTGGGACTCTCATGTAAAACATGTTCGGACTGTGTTTCAGATTTTGAGAGAGAATGCTCTGTATGTGAAGGGATCAAAGTGTCTTTTTGGCGTTCAGAGGATCTCATTTCTGGGATTCATTTTGTCCCCATCTGTTATTGAAATGGACCCGGTCAAAGTTCAGGCCATCTGAGATTGGGTCCAACCTACTTCATTAAAGGCTCTTCAAAGATTCTTGGGTTTTGCCAATTTTTATCGTAAATTTATTGGTAATTTCTCTGTTATTGTTAAACCATTAACTGATTTGACCAAGAAGGGTTCTGATGTGGTGAATTGGCCTCCTGAGGCAGTCTCTGCATTTTAGGAACTTAAGCAGAGATTCACTTCTGCTCCTGTTCTACGGCAGCCTGATGTTTCTCTATCATTTCAGGTGGAGGTTGATGCCTCTGAAATTGGGGCAGGTGCCGTTTTGTCCCAAAGAGATCCAGAGACCTCTAAAAGTAACCCTTGTGCCTTTTTCTCTCGAAAATTTTCTCCCACTGAACGTAATTATGACGTGGGTAATCGGGAGTTATTAGCCATGAAGTGGGCTTTTGAAGAGTGGAGACATTGGCTGGAGGGAGCCAAACATCAGGTGGTGGTCCTTACTGACCATAAGAATCTAGTTTATCTGGAATCTGCCAAGCGACTTAATCCTAGACAGGCCAGGTGGGCCTTGTTTTTCACACGTTTTAATTTTGTGGTTTCATTTCTTCCTGGCACTAAAAATGTTAAGGCGGATGCCCTCTCGAGGAGTTTCCTGGCGGACTCTCCTGAGTTATCTGATCCTTCTGTTATTTTGAAAGAGGGTGTAGTTCTTTCCGCCATCTCGCCCAATTTGAGACTGGCTCTGGAGGGGTGTCAGGAGGATAAGCCCGAGCGCTGCCCTGTTGGGAAATTGTTTGTCCCGGACCAGTGGAAAAAGAGTGTAATGTCTGAGATTCATTGTTCCGCGTTGGCCGGTCATCCCGGAATTTTTGGTACCAGAGACTTGGTTAGTCGGTCCTTTTGGTGGTCTACCTTGTCTCGTGATGTCAGGGAGTTTGTGCAGTCCTGCGGGACTTGCTCTCGCTCCAAGCCTTGCTCTCGTTCTAGTGGTTTGTTGATGCCATTACCTGTGCCCAAGAGACCATGGACCCATATCTCTATGGATTTCATTTCCGACCTCCCTGTTTCTCAGAGAATGACCGTTATCTGGGTGATTTGCGATAGGTTTTCCAAGATGATACATCTTGTGCCATTACCTAAGTTGCCTTCCTCCTCTGAATTGGTGCCTTTGTTCCTTCAGCACGTGGTTCGTTTACACGGCATTCCTGAGAACATTGTGTCTGACAGAGGAGTCCAGTTTGTTTCCAGATTTTGGAGGACCTTTTGTTCTAAAATTGGTGTTCAATTGTCTTTCTCCTCGGCGTTTCATCCTCAGACCAATGGTCAAACTGAGAGAACAAACCAGACATTGGAGACTTATCTAAGATGCTTTGTGTCTGCTGATCAGGATGACTGGGTCTCTTTTTTGCCTTTGGCTGAGTTTGCTCTTAATAATAGGGCTAGCTCTGCCACTTTGATGTCTCCATTTTTCTGTAATTCTGGGTTTCACCCTCGATTTTCTTCAGGACAGACGGAGGCTTCTGCCTGTCCAGGTGTTGACTCTGTTGTGGAGCGTATGCAACAGATTTGGGACCAGGTAGTGGAGAGGTTGTCCCTCTCTCAGGAGAGGGCCCAGCGGTTTGCTAACCGGCATAGGACTGATGGTCCTCGGTTTAAAGTGGGGGACTTGGTCTGGTTGTCCTCAAGAAATATTCCTATGAGAGTGGCATCTGCTAAATTTAAGCCTAGGTTCATTGGACCTTATAAGATCATGGAGATTCTTAATCCTGTTTCTTTTCGTTTGCTTCTTCCAGGGACATTTAAGATCCATAACGTGTTCCACAAGTCCTTGTTGAAGAGGTTTGTTGAGCCAGTGGTTCCTACTACTGTGCCTCCTGACCCTGTTTTGGTTGAGGGCAATCTGGAGTATGTGGTTGAGAAAATATTGAATTCTCGTTTTTCTAGACGGAAACTCCAGTATTTGGTTAAATGGAGAGGTTATGGTCAGGAAGACAATTCTTGGGTGTTTGCTTCGGACATCCATGCTAGGAGACTCATCCGTGCTTATCATAGAACTCATCCTGACCGACCTGGTTGCTCAAATGAGGGTTCGGTGACCCCTCCTCAAGGGGGGGGTACTGTTGTGAATAGGCTGGAAATGAGTTCTGAGCAGAGGCTCCCTCTGGTGGTTACAAACAGTACTGGACTGTCCAGTGAAGATTGTGAGGATAGGGAATCAGGTGTTACTGACTGGTCTTATATAAGGGAGTCGCCTTCCCATCAGGGTTGCCGGTGAACAATTGTTTTGGTCTCAATCCTTGATTCCTGTTTCCTTGGTAGCCTGCTGTGTCGTGTCTGAATCTCCTGCTAACAGATAAGACATTTTCTTCTTTTTGTTTTTGTGCTTGATTTTTGCATTTTGTCCTGCACTTCTGTGGGGGCCTTCAGGGTCCCCTTTGGGGGCTTTTGCCTCTCAGTTCAGTTCAGCCACTGATGTTTGTACATTTGCTTTTTCCAGTTTTTTCAGTGGCTGCTGTTTTGTTTTTGGTTACACCAGAGAACTAATTTAGGTGGTAGAGGTCGTGTGATGTCAGGTGTTTTTGAAATTAGTAGAGTTGGTGCTTTTCAGGGTTTTTTGGGATTGCAGTAAGTGCCCTTCTTATCCTTTTCTATTTAGTAAGTTTGGGCCCCAACGTTTGCTCATACTATTTTCTGTCTGTGTCAGTATTTCTTCTTGTCTAACCGCCATTACATGTTTGGGGGCTTTCTATGTTCTTTGGGGATCTGCTCCGGGGCAGATAGCTTTCCTCTTTCTATCTTTAGGTGTAGTTAGTTTCTCAGGCTGTGACGAAGCGTCTAGGACCAACGTAGGAACGCTCCACGGCTGCCTCTAGTTGTGGTGGTTAGTCAGGGTACTGCAATCTCATAGTTTCCAACTGCTCTGGTGTATTTCCTTTTTTGCCTGCTCTCCTCAGCTACCAAATCATAACAAGGATGCTACCAAATCATAACAAGGATGCATAGTTACAGTTGATCACGGCAAGAAAAGTGGTTACCATAAGATACAATGGTGTGGTTTCGGACAACCTTCTACACTATAAATCTTCTCTGGACTGCTGTTATTATTGGCCCTGCTGCAGTAAATATCCTTTAAATATAGGTTAGCATTGAATTTTGCAGGTGGATGCTGATAACTTCCAACCTGACTCAAGAAAGTGCCCAAGACATAGAAAGATACAGCCTGCTAAGCCCAACAACCACCTGTTGTGAGTTAAATTGTGAACAGTGTTAGAGACTATTCCTCTTGCTGCTGGTGACCATCAAGCTTTGAGCGTCAACTCTGTTCTGCTATGTAGCCACTAAGCTTTGTACCCGAACTATGCTGTGTAAACACCAAACTCTGTGCCTCAACTCTGCTGTGTAAACACCAAACTCTTTGTCTCAACTCTTCTGTGTAATCACCAAGCTCTGTGCCTCAACTCTGTTGTGTAACCACCAAGCTCTGTGCCTCAACTCTGTTGTGTAACCACCAAGCCCTGTGCCTCAACTCTGCTGTGTAACCACTAAACCCTGTGTCTTAACTCTGCTGTGTCACTGCCAAACTATTTGCCTTTATTTTGTTGTGTAACTACACGCCTCATGAGAAAATGTAACCACTTCTTAGATGTCTCATATTTACTAAACATTTTTTCCAACTGAACCTTGCTGTGTCCGTGTGAGTCGTTGCACCATTCTCGAGTGGGGTACCAAGTTAAGGATCATAGGCCTCACATCCATAACTGAGCCTCATACATGACCATATGCTTAAAGGACAGACTGAACAAAGATGTTAACTTATATAAAATATACTGATGTAGAAAAACTGCATTTGTTATATTACTAGTATACAAGAATATACAGTAAATCACTGTCTATATAAATTGCCGCTTCTGGTAAGTGTCATTTTTTTAAAAGTAATTTTCCATTTTATTACAGGATACACTTAGGCAGCAATTTTCTTCCTACTCGTTTCTTCTGTTTGTAATTATGAAGATGCAAATCATACAATGGTTAAAGTTCTGCTAGTGTTTGTGTATGCGTTTGACGCACATTACCGTGTCCTCGTCCTTTGGTTACATTCACCAAAGGCAGGAACTGTTTAGTAAATACGGGCTGGATCCAGCAGATATATACTATATGTAGGTCACATAGTAATTTTCCAGAAGAAGAGGCGCCTCCTGTAGTACAATGATTGCAGTTATTAAACAGTAAGGTGTTCCTTCTTTGTGTGCTGCACTGCTGCAGATATATAAAAATAAAGTGTTCAAAGTTTTCGAAATCATAGCAACTTCAATCATGTGCATTGTATATGAAGTGGGGCTCACATTCTCCCCTTCTTCTCCTGTAAGAGAGCTCTGTGTGTAGCGGCTTGTTGCTCGCGTCTTCATATAAACACTTTTCTCTCTACACCATCTGTACCTGCTTGTCAGGAAAAACATACACTATTGTGCTGCCGTCCTCCCCCTATCCACCTCCTCTGATATTTTTGTAATGCCCAAGGCTGGGTTTAGTTATGGGGAGATCTTGTTAATGCAAAGCCCCCATAAATGGCAATGCCTCTGGGGAGCCGCTCCGGAATGAGCCAAACATTTCTTGGAATCAGACTGAGAAACTGAGACCTATTGATTAACTGTACTGTTTTCTAAGGCCAGGTAAAATTAGGCAGGTCTTATGAGGTGTACTGGAGCCTAAGCGGCAGGGTAATGGCATGGAAATTCATATATTACTATGACTTGGATCTCTAACCTTGGAAAATATGAAATTAAGTAAAACGCTTGGTAAACATGAATTTAGTTTTTTTGCTGTGTGTTCGTCAGTGAATGGCCCAGATATGGCCGCTCACTCTTGTTTTGTACACAGTTTTCCAGATCCTGTCATATACTATTTGTAGTATTGTCATTGTGCAACTTGCCAAGCAGTGGCATCAACCATCGATGGCTAATAATGTGCAAAATAATCTGGATCAATATCAGTGTCGGACTGCGTTGCCAAGGGCCCACCAGTAACATTGACCTTGGGGGCCCACTTTTCACCTGCATACAAATATTACACTATCCTTGTTCACAAACTTACCTATATCTCTATATAATAATAAACTGGGTAGTTTGGTTAATGAATGATGAGATGCTGTTTTTTTCTGTGCAAAGTGAATCAAGTGATTTATGCCAAGTACTGCCCATAGAATGGGTTTGGAGGCCCAGATCCACAGAGGGGTCCACCGAGCCTGATCAATATAGTTAAACCCTTAGTGGATTGGATCGTCAAAAATGACTTATTGTAAAGTTGTTTTTTTCTTATTTTTTCCTGTAACTTTTTATATTTCAAACAAAATTCTGAAATCTTGCAATTTTCACTATGGTCAATGAACATTATTATAGGCTGGCACTATCTGTTTTGTATAGACACTTTACCGCAGTCTCATTATCATCAGAGGCAGGATTACAATAAAATGTATCACTAATATATACATAATACTGGGTCTCCATTCACAATTGGTGATGGTCACAGCTCACCTCCTCCCCCTGCCTGCACAGTGACCTCTCTACAGATCACAGACCTTGCCTAGAACATTCTCCCATAGAAATCAATGTGCCATATCCAGTCTACAAGTTCATATGGTTCATGTAGCTGCTGTAAATCCGAATACTGTTAACAATAGCCCAGGCTAGATGGCAGCCCCAAAATGTTGCCTAGAAAATAAAATAAAAAAAATCTACATTCAAAAAATTAAAAAAATTGAAAAAATATATACTTTTCACTATTATTTGAATAAGTAAAAAAATGTAGGTGATTCATTAAGCATAAAATACCTGGGGCATAATATAGTTGGCCAGTTGTCTTAAGGCTTGGCATCTGTGGGATCACATAAACCCACTGATCCCTAAAGCCATGCCTGATGTCATCAGTAGAGCAGATTAATTTCCTCTCCGCTTAGCTCTGATTTATTGGTTAGTATACTGAGCATCTCAGCCTTTATGCCCAGGGCTGTCTTAATTTGGTTTTACATTAATGCCGTAACCCATATCCCTTCCTTAATGTGGTTGTCCAGTGACTCTTTGCTGCAGCTTTCACCACACGTGAAGTCTTCTCCATGATGTGCTTGCGCCCCAAGGTTAGGCATCCATAGCAACTTTTTGGCACTGTTAAATAAGTGAGGTAGTTTTATTTTACTCAACCTCAATGTATCCTAAAGAGTTACAAGTTGTGGGTGACTTGTGACGAGCTACCTAGTGCTTGTTCCTCTAGGGAGGTGAAATGATACCTGTGGGCAATTGTATGTGTCTTAACTTGATTACCATCTTCTGTGCCAACTATTTAGCAAGTTTTATTTTTTTAGTTGGCATAAGAAAGCCATTTCTACTGTTCTTCTAAATATTACAAACATTTATAATTTAACAACTACTAAACTTCTTTTCACTGTCGATGTATGCCGTGAGTTGGCGTTCCAAAGCTGCCCTCCTAGCATAGGTTGTTTGAGTCTATCTCCCAATGTATAAATTCAGTAAACCAACCATTGAATCGGTGTCACAGAGCTCCTTGTTATACTTTGCTGTGAGCCTTCATTTTTCTTGAACGTTCACAGTTACTGGTATTTAACGTTAGTAAATGGCTCGCGGCTTGTTCTGTCACTTTCAGCTAAGTACACAGGACGGTGTGTGTTCAAACTTAACTCTGTGACTTTCATGGGTGGAACCAAAGCTCTCGATTACTGTGGTTGACTTATAGATTTATTTCAGAGTAGGCTACACATTGGCAGCAGTGTAGCTATTTGGGGTGCAGAGGTAGCAGTTATACTTGGGGTTTGATGTCTAAGGAAGCCCAAAGGCCAGTTTGTCACATAAGAAGACACCATCATTATAAGTGGGGTGTGGCTTGTCAGGGGAAACCTCATTACAGAATTTGCCCTGGGTACCAGGAGTTTCTACTTTTGCACATTGAGTAGATCATCAATTTCGGTATTTGTTCCCATAGCTACTATATAAGCATTACAAGCCATTGTCAAAAAACTCTAATCGTTTCTGAAAAGTGAAGACATCTTTCCTTAGAGGTACTTACTAATTATTGTATGGTTTCCCGGAAACAGGATTAGTCAAATAATTTTCATTTTACCTTTACTTTATCTTTCATGGGTGGAACCAAAGCCTTCGATTACTGTGGTTGACTTATAGATTGAGATATTTCAGAATAAGCTACACATTGGCAAAAGTGTAGCTATTCAGGGTGCAGAGGTATGAGGTCTGATTAAAAGGAAGCCCAAAGACGAGTCTGCCACATAACAAGACACCAGTATTGTAAGTGGAGAATCCTTATTATTGATTTTTCCTTGAGGCTCAGGAGTTCCTTCATTCTTTGCACATTGAGTAGATCATCAATTTCGGTACTTGTTCTCATAGCTAGCTACCAAATAAGCATAAAAAGCCATTGTCAAAAAAAACCCTAATGATTTACGAGAAGTGAAGACATGGTTCCTTTGAGGTACTTATTATTGTATGGTTTCACAAGGACAGGATTATTGAAATAATTATTATTTCACTTTGAATTAAGGTAAGAGGAAGCGATGTGTGTCTGGTAAGTTTTACTATGCAATGGGCTATAGCATTTTCAGAGAATGCCAAAACTCAGGTTATTGCAACATGTTCTTTGGGCAAAAAGAACAGAAATAGTATGGCAGCAGAAAATACCACTACTTAGGCTAATATGGTGTGGGTCAATAAAGCATTATTTCACAGTGAGCAAATCAGCATAATTCAGTGTGGAACAAATGCACATGGATACCCTAGGGCTCCATGGTCCAGAGCCAAAGGGATTCCAATTGAGTCCATAGAAGAACTGCGCATCTAACTTTGCAATGTGCATGAAGCCTAAGGACTGAAGTAGAGGTGACCATTTAAGGTTGTCCACTACTTTCAAAAACTTTACAGAACGTAAGAATCGTTCTAAAAGTAAGAAAGAACTAATACAACTTGAATTTTCTGCCGCTCCAGCTCTGCTGCTGCTCCTTGGTCTCCTCCTGGACTTTAAATAATGATGTTCCAAATATCAGTTTGCTGACCACCGATCCATGGCTTCTGCATGCCTTCAGGTCAAGCTTATAAGGGGAACATCTCCTTACCTGTGTCCTCCCAGTTTTAACGCCTGATGAAGTGCAATTTACCTGAAATGTTGCTGTATATACAAGCAGTGATTTTTTTGGGGGGATCAGGAATAGTAAAGGAACATTTGGACAAACCTGAAAATTATGGAGTGTTAGTCTTTCTGCATATACTGGTAGTGAATGTCATCATTCTGGTCCCGGCAGAGACCATCAGACTGGAGGGGATTTTAGTAGTAAACATTTTTTTCTTTTCTAATGGACAACCCCTTTAATGATAACTTTAAGGTCTTATCATCATGTAACTTTCATTTTATGAACTATAATAAAGTTCAGCCTTATTAGGCATCTTGAAAAGTTCAGAACACGGAAACGCTGTGTCAGGGCGTGAAGCAATCTATAAAAGGAAGGATCCAGCTCAACGAAATAGTGATTAAGGGTGCTTAGTCACCAGAAATGTGTCGATATCGCATTTCATGAACTGTTCACGCTGATGTTTTTATCCTCTATTGAGCATGTTTCTCAATGAATAAAGGACCACAAATTTTTTTTCACTAGTTCGTTGAGCTGGATCCTTCCTTTTATTGATAACTTTCATTTTATACTAGATAATTCTAGAAGTGGAGCACAAATTACAATTTACTAACGTTATTTGTGAAAACTTCCTTTAAAACTTGCATTTTACAATAATAATATTATGCATTTCAATGAGCATTTAACACCTATCCATCTTTTATGTTATTTTAAAACCAGCAAGAAGCTCTGCCAGGCCTTGATGGCTGATCTGCTCTTTGCAGTACCTTGGTATTTATAGAACAGATCCAGTTCTGTGTAGAGGGTGTGAGGTTGCTTCCCTAGTGATAAGACTTAGCTTAGTTCCATTTGTTGCTCTGCTTGGTCAGGTTACACATGAACATAGGTACATAGCTTAACCATGTGAAAGGACAATCTGCCATATCCCTAGAGTTTCATTACAAGTGTTGCACAAACATAATGGGATCTGTTCCCACAAATTAGGTGATTAATTTCATGGATTTTCTAATACACTCTAATATAAATTTGCTGATTCTTTACAAGTGCATAGTGAAGACTGGTAAATCGTCATTTCTATAGGTGGTGGTTTTTGACCTCTTTTGGCATTGTCAAAATGCAGGCACATCTGTAAATATAAGGTAGATTCATCCACATTTCTCTCATACCATGCTCCAAGTACCCTGCTTATTGTTACACTGTGATAGGATTACGGGGGCATTCCTAACACAGACACTAACAACATACTCTGATTTACAGTACTGATTCACAAAGTTATCCAAGTATTGCTATTAAATATACGAGCATATAAATAAGATGTACAAAGAAGTTAAACGAAGGAACATAGATGTTGTAATATTGAAGAATGACCTTCATGGTTACGATATGTGTGCCTCTCTACAGCATGTTTCGCTTGATGCTCTTTCAAGGGAACGTTCCCTTTATATACATATTTGTATATCTGTATGTTTAATAGCGATAATTGTCCAACTAATGTACCCTTTCTAAAGTAGTGTGTTTAATACGAGTCACTTTTTTCTATTACCTCAGTACTATCTTCTCTACTATGCTATGTCCTTGTCTGCCTGTATTTTCCATGTTTTTAACTGTTCTTTTATGAACTGTCATAATAAAGATATATAAATATATATATAATATGTTTGTGTAAATATATATATATATACACACAGTATATATGTATATAAATGCTGCATATCTTTGTGAATCAACGATATAGTCTTTCTTTAGGTATGCAGCCACAGGTATTTTTTCTAGTGTTAGTGAGTTGGTATTATAAAGTGACTACCGGACACATAGTTGATGGGAGGTATTTATCATGGAGGCGGTTGACCTCTGTGATGTAAACCTAGAGTAAAGGCGCTTGTTTTGTGCACCTGGGTTAGGTTGACAGGCAGCCTGAGAGATGGGTGGGTCTGGCTGCCCACATACCCCACCTATGGGTATGGTTCACATGATAAAATGGAGTCTGTTTGTGTGATGACTCTAGACCAAACTGGTATGCTAGATGCTATCCAGCCTGTATGTCCTGGATTATCTCTAAAGTGACATCATTGGAACTGTTTACTTTGTTTTGCCTGCACTGAAAGGCCATTTATTTTTGTTTGCTTATGGCATGGGTTATGAAGCACCAATAAACCAGCCTGGACATTTTAATGGAAACAGTTCCTATGTTACCTCACCACGCACTCAAGTGAGTAGTATTCCCACATTATTTATAGCCTGAAATATGCTTAATAGATGCGGCAGGAGAGGATGGACGGACATACTATTGGTGCAACCTGTACCAGAGTATGGTCCAACCTAGCAGATGAGGAATCTGCCAAATCCAAGGGCAGAATGAATGCGAATTATTCTGTTTATTCACGTCTATGGGAGTTACAGAAACACCCAAGCACTATAGGAAGCTTGCTAAAGTTGAACAACTTCCTAAGGTAATTTTCTCCTCAGTAAGCTCCTCCTAGTGGCAGCTGCTGGCACAAGTATATAAAAAAATATTTATATAGAGTTCTACTATCTGTAAACTGAAGATGTTGCACCTTTTATTAAAGGAGTTGTCCCAACTTAGCAATTGATAGGTGAAAACTTACTAATTGTTGGGAATCCCAATCACTAATTCCAAGAATGGGGCTCTAACATGCCCCATCTGAATGAAGTGATGCGTGCCATAACCTCATTCATTGTTTCAGCCTGAAATAGTTGAGTGCGGTACTGAATTATTTTCAGTAGTCAATGAATGGAAAGTTGCATATGCATGGCATGACTTGTTCTAATGGAGCACTTCAGATCCCTGGTTTTGGATCGTTGATCGTGACCACCATTGATTAGCAGGTTATCACCTACCATGTGGATAGGTGATAATTTGCTAAGTTGGGACATCCGTTTTAATTGTAACTCATAGTATGTTGTCTCCTCTAAATTATTAACTTACATAATATATTTGTTTATACTGTTCTGCACTTAAAAAAGAAATGCAGCTCTCATTATGGAACAGCTTGGATAGAACCAGGTTGTGCATAATAAGTAGCCATTAAACTAATGCATGCCCTTTTTATTTGGCGTATTTTGCCTCCCAGTATACATACAAGACTCCTCAGCCCTATAGTTTGTCTTTGTGTGTAAAGCGCACGTGGCACAGGTACCATGAAGAGGTTAATTATTCTGCGATTATGCGAGCCGTACAATTCATCCCGACGCTTTGCTGGGTCATCCTGATCTGGGTGATAATTGGGCAGTGCATGTTCAGGTATTTGTGGCTCAGCGGAGCATTTATTATATTACACAGTCGTTTTACATCATGTGCTTATGGGAGTTATGCGAGGCGTCCCGGCTCTGACAAGTCATGCGCTGTATGTTCACACCAGCAAGGATCCACTTGCAATAACACAGTATACATTATTTTTATAACATTGCTTGTGCCCGTGGGTGGATTAGATACACCCTTTATTATTATTATTTATTATTATTTATTTCTATAGCACCATTGATTCCATGGTGCTGTACATGAGAAGGGGTTACATACAAATTACAGGTATCACTTACAGTAAACAAACTAACAATGACAGACTGATACAGAGGGGAGAGGACCCTGCCCTTTCGGGCTTACATTCTACAGGATTGTGAGGCAGGAGACAGTAGGTCGGGGGGGTTGCAGCAGTTCCGGTGTTGGTTGAGGCAATATCTCCGGTAGTGGTGAGGAGGTAGCAGGGTCATTGCAGGCTGTAGGCTTACATTCTACAGGATTGTGAGGCAGGAGACAGCAGGTTGGTGGGTTGCAGCAGTTCCAGTGTTGGTTGAGGCGATATCTCCGGTAGTGGTGAGGAGACAGCGGGGATCATTGCAGGCTGTAGGCTTTCCTGAAGAGATGGGTTTTCAGGTTCCGTCTGAAGGATCCGAATGTGTTTGATAGTCGGACGTGTTGGGGCAAAGAATTCCAGAGGATGGGGGATATTCGGGAGAAGTCTTGGAGGCTGTTGGATGAGGAGCGAATAAGTGTGGAGGAGAGAAGGATGTCTTGGGAGGATCGGAGATTACGTGAGGGAAGATATCGGGAGATTAGTTCAGAGATATAAGGAGGAGACAGATTATAGATGGCCTTGTAGGTCAGTATTAGTAATTTGAACTGGATACGCTGAGGGAATTGGAGCCTTTACACTATTCGTTCATTTATTCCTTTACTTAGCATGATTGTTAGCATCCTATACTAGTTATGCAACTGGGGAAAGGTCTCTGTTGGGCATCCCTAAAATGCACTTCGAAGATAGGTCGAATGGAAATCGTCCAACACCGTAGATACCATACAGGCAGCCAGTGCATCTGCTATGACAGCCACGAGAAAAGGAGACCCACTTACCTGCACAACGCATCCTTCTGTACCATTAGAGTTGTTAAGGGGACGGTTGCAACAACTTTATTAAATGATAGGGAGCAACCGAACCCTGGGGTTCGCGGTACAGCTAGAGATGCTGCGGCCGAACACCCCTCGGGTATGAGGGTGAAACTGACAACAGAAATATTAAGGTCTTGCCTGTGTTATTTCACATTAAGCAAGATATTGAATTTGCACTATCTCCGTTAACTTCACGGGAGATGTGCTGTAGGCTGGCGTAGATGTAGCCCTGTTAACTGCACAGAAGCCACTTGCCAGATATTAGATCTGCACTATCTCCGTTAGCGTCACGGAGATGTGCTGCAGGCTGTCGTAGATGTAGCCCTATTAACTGCACAGAAGCCACTTGCCAGCCGATTAGGAAGTGCATGCGACTCACGCCAGGCATACGTGCTGCCAGCCAGTGTGCAACCGGACTGAGCAACTCTCTGTTCAGCTGGCAGGCGATGCCCAGGTTACGCGCCCCGCAGTGTGCTCAGGGTGAATCGCTACGATCTTGTCGGAGCTAGACTGCGCCACATTGGCTATCTGTCTGGCATAAGCTAACCTGCCTGAAGGACCTGTGCTAATTAGCCGAGCGAACTCTGGCATCGGCAGGTCCCGGAGAGCAAAGCTAGAAAGCACGTGGAGCCTAGATTCTGGTACGTCCACACATGAGAACTACCTATTTAGTATGATCTGACCGCACGCCGCGCCTGCAGCCAAGCTATTTAAGGGCTAAGCCCTGCCCCCAGCCATCTTGTTAATCGCATCACTGATGACGTCACCCGTGACCAATCAGGCGGTGCCAGGTCACCGTCTCAGCTGACACCAAATCACCAATCACGGTCTGCCACGTCACAGGCATGCTCAGTGCAGGGAATCCGGGACTTAAACTGTGGCAGCTCTGTTCCTTTCTGCAACTGCTGCTTAAAACTACTAGGAACAAAGACCCTTGCAACAGCTTGTACTTCTCTTGTACTGGCTAGGTGTTGGGACCGATGGCGAAGCTGAGCAGCATCTGCCCCGGCTGGACTCGGATGGGAGACCACAGACTCCTCAGATCCAAGTTTGGATCCAGCTGTCGCCCGATGCCTAACATTATCCCCCACCCACCTGATGCTCACATTTTTCAATGAGCCGGGGGGCATGAATATGGTCCAAAATTTTGAAAGGACCCATAAAACGGGAGGCGAACTTAGCAGATTCCCCACGTCCTCTAATATTGCGAGTCGCGAGACAGACCTTGTCGCCCGGGGATAATACGGGGCCTTGACAGAGATAATTGTCAGCCGACTGTCTCTGATGGGACGATTTCTCTCTCGCACAAGAGGTACAAGATTGGACACATTTTTTAACATCCTGAGGCAACCGAGGCCACCAATACGACCGTTGGAGAAACTTAGTGGTACGTTTAACTCCAAAATGACCTCTGGTTTTAGGGGCATGTGCCCAAGAGAGCACCCTATTTTGTAATTTAGGAGGAATGAACATCTTCCCGGGAGGGACCTGGTCTAAGGTCATTGGTGCCACCGTCCGCATATCCCCAGAAGGCATGACATTTTTGAGCTCGTCACTGTCCTCAGTCATATCCACCGGCCGGGAATAAACCCTACTGTGAAGAGGCTCTGAGTCGGGGACCAAATCAATTGGACAGTCAAACGGTTGGTGGAAAGGCAAAGTCTCAGCAGCCTTTCTGGAATGCTCAGGACGAGCGATCAAGTCAACAGGCGGCTCTGAGACTGCCCTCCGGGTCGAGGCGATCATACACTGAGAAACACCATTCACACCCCCCAAATTAATTTCCCCCGGTTTTCCAGTTAATGTGTGGATTGTGACAACGTAGCCATGGAAGGCCCAATAGCACCTCATTACGATCCACCGGGAATAATGAGAAAAGAGATATCCTCCCGGTGGCCCTGAGGAAATGACATAGTGAGGGGAATCAACTGGTGGGTGATTTGCGTATCTAGCAGTGAACCGTTGACTACCTTAATGTTCATTGGTTTGGGCAGTAACTCCATAGGAATCGCATATCTCTGGGCAAAGGTTAACGACAAAAAATTGCCATCTGCCCCAGAGTCCACCCACGCCTTGGCAGAAACTGCAGTTGCTTCGAAGAGCAACGTTACCTCATATCCTAGTTTGGAGGTAGAGGTCCCTGAATCTAACCCACCTCCTCTAATGGTGGTTAGACACTCTCGTTCCTCTGCCTGCTTGGAACTCTTATTATTGGGGTACTCCAAGAGATGTGTAGGACGGGAACGAGGGGACCATTTCCTAGTCAGGGATATATCCATAGGCTCAGGTTCCGTGTCAGGAACCGCGGGTTCGGAAATAGGTCTAGAAAACGAAGGTGCCAACTGGAACCGAGGTTTAGAGACCTCCAGCTCCAACTTGCTTTCTGCATGATGTAAATCTATTCGGTTGGCAAGAGTCATTAATTCTTCCAGAGAGGTTGGAATCTCCCTGGTGGCTAGAGCATCTTTTATATGCCCAGCCAGACCCTTCCAGAATACCGGGATTAGCGACGGTTCAGACCAATCCAGTTCTGCCGCTAATGTTCTGAACTGGACGGCATAGTGACTGGCCGTGGTCGAACCCTGTACTAATGTAAGAAGCTTAAGAGCCGTATCATGTGTAACCTGAGGACCGAGGAACACAATTTTTAGGTTTCTAAGAAAGACCCGCATTAGCCACTACCGGATCATTCCGTTCCCACAGAGGAGTAGCCCACTCCAAGGCTTTGCGGGAAAGTAATGATATGACAAAGCCCACTTTAGCCCTTTCGGAGGGGAACCGTGCCTCCATCATTTCTAATTGAATGGAGCTCATAGATTAATAAACCCTCTGCAGGATCTGCTGTCTCCAGAAAAATTTTCCGGGAGGTCAAAACGAGGTAATGAAATTCTAGCAGCTATCATAGCATTATTTACGAGACTTGCTGCTTGTGCGGCTGCCTGAGTAGCTACTACAGTGAGGACAGCAACCGGAGCAGCCTGCTCCAGAGACCTAAGTCTGGCCTCTAGTTGCTGAACGTAGCGCTGTAGCTGCTGAAGGTCAGCCATGTTCGGCTAGACCCTGGCGGTCAGATACTGTTAAGGTGACGGTTGCAACAACTTTATTAAATGATAGGGAGCAAGCGAACCCTGGGGTCCGCGGTGCAGCTAGAGATGCTGCGACCGAACACCCCTCGGGTATGAGGGTGAAACTGACAACAGAAATATTAAGGTCTTGCCTGTGTTACTTCACATTAAGCAAGATATTGAATTTGCACTATCTCTGTTAACTTCACGGGAGATGTGCTGTAGGCTGGCGTAGACGTAGCCCTGTTAACTGCACAGAAGCCACTTTCCAGATATTAGATCTGCACTATCTCCGTTAGCGTCACGGGAGATGTGCTGCAGGCTGTCGTAGATGTAGCCCTGTTAACTGCAAAGAAGCCACTTGCCAGCTGATTAGGAAGTGCGTGCGACTAACGCCAGGCATACGTGCTGCCAGCCGGTGTGCGACCTGACTGAGCAACTCTCTGTTCAGCTGGCAGGCGATGCCCAGGTTACGCCCCCCGCAGTGTGCTCAGGGTGTATCGCTACACTCTTGTCGGAGCTAGACTGCGCCACATTGGCTATCTGTCTGGCATAAGCTAACCTGCCTGAAGGACCTGTGCTAATTAGCCGAGCAAACTCTAGCATCGGCAGGTCCCGGAGAGCAAAGCTAGAGAGCAGGTGGAGCCCAGATTCTGGTACGTCCACACATGAGCACTACCTATTTAGTATGATCTGACAACGCCTGCAGCCAAGCTATTTAAGGGCTAAGCCCTGCCCCCAGCCATCTCGTTAATCGCATCACTGATGATGTCACCTGTGACCAATCAGGCGGTGCCATGTCACCGGATCAGCTGACACCAAGTCAACAAACACGGTCCGCCACGTCACGGGCATGCTCAGTGCAGGGAATCCTGGACTTAGACTGTGGCAGCTCTGTTCCTTTCTGCAACCTGTGCTTAAAGCTACTAGGAACAAAGACCCTTGCAACAGCTTGTACTTCTCTTGTACTGGCTAGACGGCAAAGCTGAGCAGCATCTGCCCCTGCTGGACTCGGATGGGAGACCACAGACTCCTCAGATCCAGCTGTCGCCCGATGCCTAACAAGAGTGGTGAGGAATAAAGTGAAGACTCATGCCAATGAGAAACCTCCATGATGCTACGAGAGGCATTTACTGATCATGGTTTCTTATTTATACTGGTCAATAATAGAGTAGAGCATACTGATTCACAGGACGCTGGTCCTGCAGCCATTGCAGTAGATGAGGCACCAAAGGTTTGCATGGCTCAGGTCCGGAAGTCACGGCCTACTGACGCATCTGATGGATTTGGGTGCTCTTGGTATATTTGTTCAACTCTAGTCAATTATGATTGCTGGTAAAAATGCAAGTTTTGGCATTCAGTCCCAGGATATTAGGCGTGTTCATTGGGGGGGTGTGAATGTGTTTGTCAAGTTTGTATAGGACCCTTCCTGCTCAGTTTATGCTCTTGGCAAATGTACTATATCGGCAATTGTCACGGCCTATGTAAAGGGAATCTGTCACTAATTTTTTATACCTAATCTGAGAGCTGCATAATGGAGAGTCAGAAAACCTGATTCCAGCAGTGTGTCACTTACTGGGCTGCTTGCTGTAATTTTGAATAAAACACTGTTGTATCAGCAATAGATTATCACTTAGAGGACTAGTAACTTGCTGCCAAGTAGTCCAACCACACTCCCCTCCCACTCATTGGCAGCTTTCTGTCTATGCACAGTGTACACAGAGAACTACCAATCAGTAATGTGGGAGGGGTTATAGAGAGCTCAGCATTCAGAGAACTGGTCAATCTGCAGCAGAAAAAAACTTTTTTTGTAAATTCTTTATTTATACAAATAACAAGAAACACAAAAGTCAGGACAAAGCATCCCCAACACATTAGGTATTAGAGTAATTTCTGATATACATAGCATTTCTTGCTAGAGAAAAAAAAATTCCTCCACCAACATAGCGCCGCCTGTGCAGTAGCAGCTATCTGATCGCCGTTGTTATTTTTTTTTTCTGATTAATTTATTCAATGAAATAAAAGAATGAACTGTACATTACACATGTGATCATGCTGCAGGTGATTTTTTTTTCAATATATATAATATTCATTATGTAAACTAGGGGGCAGGTCAGTGAGGGATCAGTGACCTGTCAGCAGTCTGCATTATGAATATATAATCAAAGCACCACATGAAGACCCCCCGCAGGCCGCCCCGGGGCACGAGCATATCATTAACACAAAACTGAAAATAAAGATTACACAACAACCACAAGACAGATTTCATCAACCAAGGTATCATTGTAATCAGTGTAACGGCTCCGACCTGACATTGTCTGTAGGTTACTGTGCACAATCCTGCAGGCAGGTTCCCTGTAAGAAAGATTGGGCAAACGAATCGTGTTAACCCTCAAAAATGTTATATAACATGCGTTACATTTTCTAGAGCTATGCTTTCTACCTTTTTACTGAGGCTGACCATGCCTTATAAATAAAAGAATGGCTGTGCAAGGAATGTTACAAGTCGTTACCAGAATATAGAGAAGCATAAAAAGGTTAATCATTGAAAAACATGGGATATGAGCTTTTTAACACTCAATAGTTCCAAGGACAACAGGATTTTGAACCAAAGTAAAAAACAAAAACAATATAATCCACAGATCCACGGATCAACAACAGAAATGTAGCCTGCTGGACAATATTTATATTAGTGGTCAGCTATGTTCTCTATTGTCCTGTATATTCTTCGGACACACAGTGTGTAAGCAATGTGCAGTGACATGTGTAAGCCTTATACCTGGATGACATGAGCAGTGTAGGCCAAGAAAACAGTTGTATTCTACATAAATATCCTGGCTCCTCGCGCTATGCTGCATTTAGACTAAAATGCTGCCCTCTCCCAACCTCCGTACTATATATATCCAGAGCTCACTACTAATTTAACAGCAGCACACAGATCTAATTCTAGGGATGGAACCAGGACGTGTGGGACACAGACCCATCTCAAGTATCAAAGTATTCATTCCAGTGAATGTCTATGCAAGTATAGAGGAAAGAGCTATGAAGATAGGTGGGATAGCGGTATTCTAATAATACAAAGAGAGACCTACAAAGATAGGTGGGATAATGGTATTCTAGTAATACAACAATAGATCTACAAAGATATATGGGATAATGGTATTCTAGTAATGCAAGGATAGATCTACAAAGATAGATGGGATAATGGTATTCTAGTAATGCAAGGATAGATCTACAAAGATAGATGGGATAACGGTATTCTAGTAATACAATGGTAGATCTACAAAGATAGGTGGGCTAACGTATTCTAGTAATACAAGGACAGAGCTAAAAAGATAAATGGGATAACGGTATTCCAGTAATACAAGGATAGATCTACAAAGATAGGTGGGATAACGGTATTCTAGTAATACAAGGATAGATCTACAAAGATAGATGGGATAACGGTATTCTAGTAATACAAGGATAGATCTATAAAGATAGATGGGATAATGGTATTCTAGGAATTCAAGGACAGATGTACAAAGATAGATGGATAACGGTATTCTAGGAATTCTAGGACAGATGTACAAAGATAGATGAGATAACGGTATTCTAGTAATACAAGGATAGATCTACAAAGATAGATGGGATAACGGTATTCTATTAATACAAGGATAGATCTACAAAGTTAGATGGGATAACGGTATTCTAGTAATACAATGGTAGATCTACAAAGATAGATGGATAACAGTATTCTAGTAACACAAGGATAGATCTATAAAGATAGATGGGATAACGGTATTCTAGGAATTCAAGGACAGATGTACAAAGATAGATGGATAACGGTATTCTAGGAATTCTAGGACAGATGTACAAAGATAGATGAGATAACGGTATTCTAGTAATACAAGGATAGATCTACAAAGATAGGTGGGATAACGGTATTCTAGGAATACAAGGACAGATCTACAAAGATAGATGGGATAACGGTATTCTAGTAATACAAGAACAGAGCTACAAAGATAGATGGGATAACGGTATTCTAGGAATACAAGGACAGATCTACAAAGATAGATGGGATAACGGTATTCTAGTAATACAAGGATAGATCTACAAAGATAGATGGGATAAAGGTATTCTAGTAATACAAGAACAGAGCTACAAAGATAGATGGGATAACGGTATTCTAGGAATACAAGGACAGATCTACAAAGATAGATGGGATAATGGAATTCTAGTAACTGTTATGTTTCGGTAGCTGAGGAGTGCAGGACAAAATGCAAAAATATAGCACAAACACAAAAGAAGCAAAAGTCTTATCTGTAAGCAGGAGATGCAGACACGACACAGCAGGCTACAAGGGAAACTGGAATGAAGGATTCAGACCAGAACAATTGATCACCGGCAACCCTGATGGGAAAATGACTCCCTTATATAAGACCAGTCAGTAACACCTGATTCCCAGTCCTCACAATCTTCACTAGCACCGCTTGTAACCACCAGAGGGAGCCTCTGCTCAGAACTCATCTCAAACCCATTCACAACAGTACCCCCCCTTGAGGAGGGGTCACCGAACCCTCATTTGAGCAACCAGGTCGGTCAGGATGAGTTCTATGATACGCACGGATAAGTCTCCTAGCATGGATGTCCGAAGCAAACACCCAAGAATTGTCTTCCTGACCATAACCTCTCCATTTAACCAAATACTGGAGTTTCCGTCTAGAAAAATGAGAATCCAATATTTTCTCAACCACATACTCCAGATTGCCCTCAACCAAAACAGGGTCAGGAGGCACAGCAGCAGGAACCACTGGCTCAACAAACCTCTTCAACAAGGACTTGTGGAACACGTTATGGATCTTAAATGTCCCTGGAAGTAGCAAACGAAAAGAAACAGGATTAATAATCTCCATGATCTTATAAGGTCCAATGAACCTAGGCTTAAATTTAGGAGATGCTACTCTCATAGGAATATTCTTTGAGGACAACCAGACCAAGTCCCCCACTTTAAACCGAGGACCATCAGTCCTATGCCGGTTAGCAAACCGCTGGGCCTTCTCCTGAGAGAGGGACAACCTCTCCACTACCTGGTCCCAAATCTGTTGCATACGCTCCACAACAGAGTCAACACCTGGACAGACAGAAGCCTCCGTCTGTCCTGAAGAAAATCGAGGGTGAAACCCAGAATTACAGAAAAACGGAGACATCAAAGTGGCAGAGCTAGCCCTATTATTAAGAGCAAACTCAGCCAAAGGCAAAAAAGAGACCCAGTCATCCTGATCAGCAGACACAAAGCATCTTAGATAAGTCTCCAATGTCTGGTTTGTTCTCTCAGTTTGACCATTGGTCTGAGGATGAAATGCCGAGGAGAAAGACAATTGAACACCCAGTTTAGAACAAAAAGTCCTCCAAAATCTGGAAACAAACTGGACTCCTCTCTCAGACACAATGTTCTCAGGAATGCCGTGTAAACGAACCACGTGCTGAAGGGACAACGGCAACAATTCAGAGGAGGAAGGCAACTTAGGTAATGGCACAAGATGTATCATTTTGGAAAACCTATCACAAATTACCCAGATGGTGGTCATTCTCTGAGAAACAGGAAGATCGGAAATGAAATCCATAGAGATATGGATCCATGGTCTCTTGGGCACAGGCAATGGCATCAACAAACCACTAGAGCGAGAGCAAGGCTTGGAGCGAGAGCAAGTCCCGCAGGACTGCACAAATTCCCTGACATCACGAGACAAGGTAGGCCACCAAAAGGACCGACTAACCAAGTCTCTGGTACCAAAAATTCCGGGATGCCCAGCCAATGCGGAACAATGAATCTCAGACATCACACTCTTTTTCCATTGGTCCGGGACAAACAATTTTCCAACAGGGCAGCGCTCGGGCCTATCCTCCTGACACCCCTCCAGAGCAAGTCTCAAATTGGGCGAGATGGCGGAAAGAACTACACCCTCTTTCAAAATAACAGAAGGATCAGATAACTCAGGAGAGTCCGCAAGGAAACTCCTCGAGAGGGCATCCGCCTTAACATTCTTAGTGCCAGGAAGAAAGGAAACCACAAAATTAAAACGTGTGAAAAACAAGGCCCACCTGGCCTGTCTAGGATTGAGTCGCTTGGCAGATTCCAGATAGACCAGATTCTTATGGTCCGTAAGGACCACCACCTGATGTTTGGCTCCCTCCAGCCAATGTCTCCACTCTTCAAAAGCCCACTTCATGGCCAATAACTCCCGATTACCTACGTCATAATTACGTTCAGTAGGAGAAAATTTTCGAGAGAAAAAGGCACAAGGGTTACTTTTAGAGGTCTCTGGATCTTTTTGGGACAAAACGGCACCTGCCCCAATTTCAGAGGCATCAACCTCCACCTGAAATGGCAGAGAAACATCAGGCTGCCGTAGAACAGGAGCAGAAGTGAATCTCTGCTTAAGTTCCTGAAATGCAGAGACTGCCTCAGGAGTCCAATTCACCACATCAGAACCCTTTCTGGTCAAATCAGTTAATGGTTTAACAATAACCGAGAAATTACCAATAAATTTACGATAAAAATTGGCAAAACCCAAAAATCTCTGAAGAGCCTTTAATGAAGTAGGTTGGACCCAATCACAGATGGCCTGAACCTTGACCGGGTCCATTTCAATAACAGATGGGGACAAAATGAATCCCAGAAATGAGATCCTCTGTACGCCAAAAAGACACTTTGATCCCTTCACATACAGAGCATTCTCTCTCAAAATCTGGAATACAGTTCGAACATGTTTCACATGAGAGTCCCAGTCATTAGAAAAAATCAAGATATCATCCAAATAAACAATCAGAAATTTGTCCACAAAATCCCTGAAAATGTCATTCATGAAGGACTGGAAGACGGAAGGAGCATTAGTGAGCCCAAAGGGCATCACTAGGTACTCAAAATGCCCTTCAGGGGTATTGAATGCCGTCTTCCATTCATCCCCGTGCTTAATGCGAATAAGGTTATACGCCCCCCTGAGGTCAAGCTTGGTAAACCAAGTAGCGTTTTTCACCCTGGAAAACAGGTCAGAAATCAAGGGTAACGGGTATTGATATTTCACAGTAATATTGTTCAAGAGACGATAATCAATACACGGCCTTAATGAACCATCTTTTTTGGCCACAAAGAAAAAACCGGCACCTAAGGGTGAAGAGGATGGTCTGATATGACCCTTCTCCAATGATTCCTTGATATAAGACCGCATAGCGTCATGTTCAGGTACAGACAAGTTAAAAAGGCGACCTTTAGGGAATTTACTACCCGGCACTAATTCAATAGCGCAGTCATAGCTCCTATGGGGAGGCAAGGATGCAGATTTACTTTCGCTAAACACATCAGAAAAATCAAACAAAAAGTCAGGAACATCCTGAGCCTGGGGGGAGGCAGAAAAAACAGGAGTGTTGGTATTAACACATTGGCAGCCCCAGCTGGTTACAGACACAGATTTCCAATCCAAAACAGGATTATGAGACTGTAACCAAGGGAAACCCAGCACGATAATGTCATGCAGATTATATAGAACCAAAAATTTGCAGCACTCCTGGTGACCAGGTTCAACCCTCATTATCACCTGAGTAGAAAACTGGGGTTTATTCTCAGCCAAAGGGGTAGAATCGATCCCCAGTAGGGGAATAGACTTCTGTAGAGGTATCAAGGGAAACCCACAACGTTTAGCAAAATCATAATCCATCAGGTTAATAGCTGCTCCAGAATCAACGAAAGCCTGAGCAGAAAATGAGGACAGAGAGCATATCAGAGTGACAGTTAATAAAAACTTAGTCTGAACACTACCCAAGACAACTGAGCGTGCAAAACGTCTTCCCCGCTTAGGGCAGACTGAAATAGCATGAGAGGCATCACCACAGTAGAAACATAACCCATTGCGCATTCGAAACTCATGACGCTGTGCCCCAGACACCACTCTATCACACTGCATGGGTTCAGAAGCTGGTTCACAAGGCAACACCATTCCACGCATACTTCTCCGCTCACGCAAACGTCTGTCAATTTGAATCGCTAATGACATAGAATCATTGAGACCAGAGGGGACAGGGAATCCCACCATAACATCCTTTACATTATCTGACAGACCCTTCCGGAAAAGGGCCGCCAAAGCGTCGTCATTCCATTTGGTCAGGACTGCCCACCTACGGAATCTCTGACAGTATAACTCAGCGTCATCAAGCCCCTGATTTAATGCCAACAAGGTTTTTTCAGCTTGATCAGTGACATTAGGCTCATCGTACAATAACCCCAAAGCCTGAAAAAACGCATCAACATCACTCAAAACAGGATCCCCAGGTATCAGGGAAAAAGCCCAATCCTGAGGATCGCCGCGCAGGAGAGAGATAATAATTTGAACCTGCTGCACTGCGTTTCCTGAGGACTTAGATTTTAAGGCAAAAAACAATTTACAATTATTTTTGAAATTCTGAAACTTAGCTCGATCCCCTAAAAACAAATCTGGCATGGGGATCCTAGGTTCCACAACAGGTAACCTAGCAAGATATGCAGCAATACTCTGAACCTCAGTGGCAAGCTGATCCACACGGCCAGACAACTGTGCAAACTCCATTGGGAGAAAAGATCCTCCCCAGCACCCAGAGATACAGAGGAAAAAAAAAAAAATGCAACAAACAGAAAAATATCTCTGACAACTCTGACAACTTTTTTTCTTTCACAATATTTTTTTTCCTTCTGTGAGTACCATACAATTTCAATTTTTAGGCCGGTGATACTGTTATGTTTCGGTAGCTGAGGAGTGCAGGACAAAATGCAAAAATATAGCACAAACACAAAAGAAGCAAAAGTCTTATCTGTAAGCAGGAGATGCAGACACGACACAGCAGGCTACAAGGGAAACTGGAATGAAGGATTCAGACCAGAACAATTGATCACCGGCAACCCTGATGGGAAAATGACTCCCTTATATAAGACCAGTCAGTAACACCTGATTCCCAGTCCTCACAATCTTCACTAGCACCGCTTGTAACCACCAGAGGGAGCCTCTGCTCAGAACTCATCTCAAACCCATTCACAACAAGTAACACAAGGATAGATCTCCAAAGATAGATGTGATAACGGTATTCTAGGAATACAAGGACAGATCTACAAAGATAGATGAGATAACGGTATTCTAGTAATGCAAGGACAGATCTACAAAGATAGGTGGGATAGCGGTATTCTAGTAATACAAGGATAGATGTACAAAGATAGATGGGATAACGGTACAGTTAACATAGAAATCAATAGAATATCTATTTATTATCCTCATGAGGCTAAGTTCACATTTCTCTATTTTCGGTCAGATACATAGCAATTGTTAACATAGGAAACTGTATTTGATTTTGTACATTTTTTAGGCTGACATACATACAGAAGACAATTCTGAATTAAATATGAATTTTTAATCATAGGGAGACTCTCTGTTTCTAAATCCTAAAACTATGATCCCCTCTATATACTTAGAATTCACTGATTGGCATTTGCATGTGCTTTGTAAACCCGGCACTTCCTCTAGATATCACATATACAGCCTGAGCTGCTGTGCACATTGATACGATTTATAAAGAGTCCTTATTTCTCTGGACGACAGAGATTACTGCGAAGTCTGTAATATTCCAGGCTGATATTCCACCTTCTGGACAATATTTTGGGCTGCCGTGCAATTATGGAGACTGTCGCTGTAATCTGCATATCCTGAGCTTAACTTTAAGACTGATTTCACAAAGTAGATTATAGCAGTGCTCCGTTTAGCATTTGTTACATAAGAGGCATTTCTTGACATGGCAAGAAACAAGTATGAGCACCCTTGTAAGATGCGAGGAGTCAAAACTGTGGAATTAAGATGACATTAAGACCTGATCCTTACCTTGCTTTTATGTTGTGCAAGCCACACTTGAAAACATTTGCAGCATACCTTTAAAGGGGTTTTCAAGTACACTTATAGTATTCACCTGTCCTTACGATAGTCCATCAATATGATTTGAGGATGACTGACATCCAGCAACCAATCAGCTATTTAAAATGTGACACTGCTATGGTGTACACTATTTAGTAACTGCTAATCAGCTAATTTTGAAAACAGTAGGAACAGTATTTCAGTTTTTCTTTTTTTAAAAATTTGCAAAAATTGCAGACTGTACATTAATGAGAAAAAAATTAACTTTTTTGAATTTATCAAATGGCTGCAATGAAACAAAGAGTTTAAAATTTAAAGGGGCCAGAATACTTTCCGATCCCACTGTATGTAAATGAGCTGTTTAGAACTATGGGCTGGACATAGATCTGCATTCGAATCTGCGTCTAGTGGATATTATAAATGAAAGGAGGACGTTACCAATTTGAGACATGTAATTAACACAGAACAGTACAACTGAACTTTGTAATAAAAAACGCATTTGCTGCAGCTCTCACAGCTCTGCTGTACTGCAACACTATTGAAAACCTGTCTGAATGTGAGGTGGAAGCTGAAGCTGAGAGGAACCTGCAGATGTATTAGGTATAAACACACACAGCTCTACAGTGAGATCAGGAGAGCAGACAGCTTCCATTACACATCACACTGGTAATGCCTCCTTCATATAAAATAAGCTCTGGAGGCAGATTCTCAGGCAGGTCATTGTCCGGCCCATACCCTGGAACAGCTCATTTACATATAATAAAAACGTGGATTACTCTGGAAAAAGATCGGATTGCAGATATCAAGGTATCATTTTATTCAGCTTTCTATGACCCACATACCCATATGTATGGCTTAGTAAGGTTGATCCTACTGACAGATTCTTTTTTTAAACCAGGTTCACATCTGTGTTTTGTGGTTCCATGTAGCCTCATTTTTAGGTAAAATGACAGACACCAACAGACTCCCTTATAGTACTTTAGGTCCATGGGGCACTGTTGTTTCTCATTTTATTGGTGATATTTATAGAACCTGATATTGGTGATATAGAACCTGAAGACCTACCTCTTCCGACAAGCCTACAACCTGCAGTAACCACTGGTCCACCAAACCGCTGCACAACCAGCTCTGCCCTCACCTACTGTATCCTCACCCATCCCTTGTAGATTGTGAGCCCTCGCGGGCAGGGTACTCTCTCCTCCTGTACCAGTCGTGACTTGTATTGTTTAGGATTATTGTACTTGTTTTTTATTATGTGTACCCCTCCTCACATGTAAAGCGCCATGGAATAAAAGGCGCTATAATAATAATAATAAATAATAATTTTAGGTTTTCTGCTCCCATCAAAACTGGAAACTTGTAGCGCAAATGTGGACCTAGGCTAAACTGTTTGATCTCAGCTATATTGAGCCTGCCGGATTCCAATCTGTTAATTCAAATAACAAGTAAGCACCCTAATTCCTATAACACTTTATACACATAGCCATATTAACATATTCCACGTTGCATGGAGCATAGAAGGGTGTCTGTGGGGCTACTGAACCTTCATACGGTTTACATTTCATACAGAGGAGCCACTGGCCACTGTATTATGGCGCCATGCTCCAACATATAGCAGCACACGGAGTCCATCCTTTTTAACTTGATCATAGGGCGATGTAACATTGCCATTTCATTTAACCTTCTATGAGCATTTTATAGATGCTCGTATTTATAGTGCCAATATCTCATCACAGATATTCACAACTGTTAGTAACACGTTTCCGACGATTAGCACCTATATGGATCAGCTCTAGGGAGATGCCAACTACAAAATGCATTAATGGGATTACTGATACCTGAAATCTAAGAGGAATAAGAAAAAGTTCACTCATGTATAACATCTCTGTAAAGATACTTCCAAGTTGTGATATTAATTAGCCACGAGGTTAATCCTGTGTCCTCTATGTCGTATAACTAACAATCGGTAGATTATAAAATCCTTACTTTTTGTTAAGTGAGATTACCGAACCTCAGAGGTCACTCTATGTGATATAAGTAATTAGGGGAGAATGCAGGTTAATCTTCGAATGACCAGATGGATCAAGAGTCATTAATTCTTCAATTTAGCATCACTTAACTCAAGACTTTTATTAAAAAGGGTTTCATTATATTAATTAAAAGGGCCCTTCTTATTTAGAACAATATGGTTTATTATACGTTTTATTAAAAAGTTCATATTACATGAAAAAAATGTATATGATCAACGTAGCATGTAAACATAATGGCTTCAATAATGAAAGCTTTTAAGAAAAATGTGCATTGATCAAAAGAGAAAGCTAAGTCCATGGCCATTTATGCCAATGAAAGAAATGCTGTCAAGAAATTAAAAAACCCTATTCCACAAATAATATCCAATAGTACTGCGGCCAGTGATTGACTGCAGTGGTCATTTATCAGCCATTTGTAAATAAAGACAGAGAGGACTGCCAGAACATTGGTGCGGCTATTTTTTATTGCAAATCTTTTTATGGACTTTTCCCCATTAGGGCGACTGCAGTTGATTGGCCCATACATACATCATAGATGAAGGACCCTTACAATCCCTGCAGCCATTTCTGCTGAGATCAGATGGGGCAACCCCTGTAATGCTAAATAACTTATTCCACCCAACCGGTAGTATTCTGCCAACCAATTTGGAAGCTAAATACTGTATAATTAATATGGCTTCTGGCACGTTTTGCTTGTTTTTAGCAAACCTCTGTCATTATGTAGAGGGAAGGTGTGCACATTTTTGGCTATACTGCAGTCACATGGATACATATGTTATATAACACCCATAAGAAAATACAGACTGCATATATAATTGCTTCTGTAATTAGCTAGGCCGATTTATGAACGGTTCCAAACCTGCTTATAGGAAAGAGTGGATGTGTTGTTTTAGGTGTACCCATTCATTGTGGCACTATATTATTATAAAAGTGATGCTGTAGAAGAAGTTCACGTTTTTGCCATACACTGCTTCATCATGTGCGATCTCCTAATGTCATGCTACAGCCGTACAATACACTTCTGTTGTTCCAACCACGAAGCTTCTCCTTGTGTAAAATTTAATGCGGTTTTATAATCTTTGTGATTTAATATGTTACGTAAACCGGGATTCATCAGAGAGCTAAAGCACCCGAAGAGACAAGACTTGCTTCTGCTGGTGAACAATATGTCGGACTCGGTCAGGAAAAATTTAAATTATCACATATGCTTGGAGTTTAATCTCTTTAATCTATTTTAATAAATGTCTTTTGTGGGCAATAAAGTATTTAGGAGCCACCAGAGTTTTCCGTATAAAAGGATCCTTAGTTTATAATTTTATGAAAATTATGACCCCCGATTCATCAAATAATTTTTGCCAAAATTCTGGTATAAAATTTAAACATTTTGCTAAAGGTTTACACGACTAGTGACTTTTGGCATTTGTACCGCAATCCTGCCTACTTTTTGTGAAGCTTAGCTGAGACGGGGATGGGGTGTCAAATACAGCCAACAAATTCATCATAATTCCTATCAGAAAAGTAGTGAAATTTACAACGGACATCTACTCAAGTCCCTGACATGTCTAATAGTGGCGCACAGCAATGGAAAGATGTACCAAATTCATTAATAGGAGCATGCCTGGTAATGAATTTGCCGCATGTGCACTCTTCAGCTAGACAGGTGTGCAAAATGCCCATCTTGATGAATTGAGGCCTGTGTGTTTTGCTGTGGGGTCTCTTACTGACTTGATAGAGTTTGGGATCGGGGGCATTGACTCAACAATATAGAGACTTATTTACAAGCAAAAATATGCAGAAAAAAACTCTCCTCCATAAGGACACGGGCTTTTGCTAAATTAAAAAACAAAACAAAAACACCTCCAAAACAAAAAGAGATTTATCATATCTGTATACAATTTACTTAAAGGGGTCTCCTCATCTCCAAGATCCTATCCCAATATGTAGTAGCTGTAATAATAGTAATATTAGCAAATACCTCCAATTAGAAATGTAGTACAGTTCTTCTAAATCGTTAGGTCTCTTACCCCATGTGCAGGACATTGCAGGACCTTATTTGTCCATCTCCATGTTTACTTAGCTAATCTAAAAAATTACAAAAAAAATGGAGCATTATGGATATTTTTATGTAGCAGTTTTGTTTGGTTTATTCTGTAATCATATGGTGGAGACACAATGTACCTCGAGCCGCAATCTTCACAAGTCTTCATTGAACATGTACATGTTTTGGATAATACCAGCTCAAGAATATTTTTAACAAAAGCCACAATTACAGGCGTACAGCTTGACATACAGTATATAAAGAAGCAATATGCTTTACATCACTTATAGTCAACGGACAAATCCTGATGTAAACTGCTTTATTTTCCTAGTATTCTGTAAAAAAAAATCTATTTTTGCAGCCGGTTTCTTGGAAATTCTTGATAGTTTCCTTAACACCGGTTTATCAGGGATGACGCCATTTGCTTGTTTCTTTACTGCGTTGCAGATAGTATATGGCAGTTAGAAATATTTAGTGTTGTGATATCTGTTTTTTACTGTGATTTAATTAAACTATTTAATGTTTTTTTATTTTTGTAATAAATTATTGAAATAACAAAGGGAGGGAGGATGCTTAATGAAACCATGAAATTATTACTAAAATGTTCCCTTAGACATAAGTTAACGGGTGTCCTTCATTTAGGGATCTCAGTGATCACCTGTGGAGAAACTCTGCAGTAATTGTGTTATTTTCCTGTAGCGCCACCATAGGGTAAAAGAAGCATGGCACAGTTCCTATTAATATTAGTGAGTGAATACTGGGAGATGAAGGGAGAGAGCAGAAAATAATAGTGAAAAAAAATGATTCCGGCAAAATTGTGATAAAGAGAAGCCGCCTGCTTAAAAATAGTGGAACATTTCTTGAACATATCAGACTGATATCTTCACCAAAAGAAGCTGGAACTTGTTGGGGGGGATAAGGACGGCAAGAACATGACTGTCCGCAGGTTTTGTGTGAAAGACCAGGTAAGCTTTAAGTCTGAACCAAAAATGTATGAAAAAGTGCCTCCACTTACCCACAAGTTGATATAATACATCAGATAGAAGAGTTTATAGTTTAACGATAGCTGGGTGTAGTCAATTTTTAATCAATCATATTATTATTGTAACACTATAGTTACGGTAGTGCATATCTCCAGCGTATGTTCTCCTTTCTCCAGCTCCATTTGGGTGAGCGTTTTGTAGTCAATCTGTTGTACCTAAGTGACTGCCTGTTATACTTATTCTCCATGATGTCACTGCATTTATGAAGAGACCACATGTTTGTCATTTCTTTTTCTTGTCCTCTCTTGCAGTCAAGGTGTTCCTGACCCTCATATATTCAAGCATTGGCTTTAATGTATGTGCTCCTGGTGATCTTTTTCCTTATCAATAACGTGAAGATAATAATTTTTGTATATTTATTAGTTTTCATTTTGAGATAATTCGGCTCTAACTATCCACATAATGTCTTATTTACATTTTGTTTATATTGATTACATACCTGGTAGAGCCTAATCACTGGATCTCTCATATTAATGTATATTTTTGTGACTAGTCTATAACATGGTGTAATTGCCTTGTTACATTTCTATTGTATATTGAAAGAATTTTTTTCTTTTTTATTTCTATTTTCTATGTAGTGTAATTCTGATGAAGGGCTAAAATTGGCTGAAACGTCAAAATTGTGGATACACCTTTATCAATAAAATTATATTGTTTTCAGCATCTCAGTTGGGAGTGCCAAATTCTTCTTTTTATAGTTCTCACATCACCTATGTATGATCCCCATTTACGGAACTGATAACTCTATATATAAGTTTGTAAGACTTGATTGGTGTTGGGTTTGAAGTTTAGTTCCATTGTTAGTACTGATGTGTAACTGTGACATAACCATCATATAAATGTGATTTAGAGCAGAGCCTACACGACTCCTCGCATTCATGGAGCTTGTATAACTTCCCAAATGTTCTGTTTTCCACCTTCAGAATGATCTGCTCTGGGTGTGAGGAGGTCTCCCGCAGAGCATGTTTATTTTGGTTCAGTTTTTGCATATCAGACTGTTTATTTTTGGTTGCTTCATCTTTTTGTTTCTCAAGCAGATGGAAATCTACTATGTGACTCTTCTAGCTATATATAATTTTATATTACTTGAATTCTATTAAGGCCAAGATGATGTTTTGAAGGTTATGCTATTTGCAAATTAGTCATAAGACCCCCATACAGATTAGAGAGTTTTTGGGCAATCATCATAACTATTTTCCCCCGACTCCTCAGTACACATCAAAACTCAACTCGGTAAAGCGCTCCTGTGTTGTGCCAGGTTCTTCTGGGAGCGGCGAATCTCCAAAGAATAAAGGATGGGCATTTGGAAATCCAACACCCCAGATTCTTTATTTCTTCCCAAGTAATGTGTTGGGAAAGAGTCGGGAGAGTCCCATTCCCATTAGATTGTTGGCCGATCCTATCGATGTCAGCAAATTTGACTATCTTTAGTCTATAGAGACAACATATTTTGGGATTGAGGAATTGGATGATGGGATTAGGATTCCAGATCTGCATATGAGCTGGTTTTGGGCTGTACACGAGACCTGTGATTTCACTGTTGCTCAGGATAAATTTATAATCCACTCTCTGAAACAAAATCCTTTATTGCCAAATTGCATTATTTCCACCTCGAAAACATTTTGCTACTTTTTACCTTGACATTCATAATATTCTTTTATCCATTTAGAAATTTGCCCTTTGCGTTATATTGTAATTTATTATTCTATTTGTCTTCGTGCCATTTTGATTTTCCTTTGCTCTTTTCTAACCATGCAAGAACGTTTCTTGAGTGTCATAAATGTAGAAAATGAAAGATGAAACCTAATCTTCATTTCACAACGTGCCATAGTTCTGTCAAATGAGTTGGGCAGAGTGTTTCTTATCTTCTGTCACCAGCGATTTTCCTAAGTTATCTTTATCTTCTCTAAACACTTCTAAACATTAACTTGTAAGAGACTTTTTTCATCATTTTGCCTCAGGTGAGGGAAGGCATCAGTTTTACCTCCTACAACCCCATTAATGTAAACTGACAATTCCTACTTGGGATTTATGTAGCAGACAAAAAAGGACAAAGTCACTGGGTCGCGCCCTTTCCAAACCCAAGCTTCACAGGGCATAGTCTGATGCCAGCATCACTCACATGGCAGAATCACCTTCAAGGTTTAATTAAATCTGTGCTCAGAACAGTGAAACATGAAATATCCAGTAATTACAGCTCACGTTGAAATTTCACACAAAAGGCTTTCTTTCAATTTGTAGGAACCATTTTGCAACACTGATACCTACTCTATATGTACACAGATCCTTCTTTGTTTTCTTTTTTACATTGCAGTGGAAATATAAGTGTACATTGTTAAATTCTTCCTGCATACATCTATCGCCACATTTATTCATTGTGCATACACTGTATAGTAGGACATTTTTTTCTAGCAGTTTGAATCATTTCATCAAAGAAAATCACATTTTTTACACCAGGTTTGGCCGATACGAGTTACGACTACCGCCTTTCAGGCCTGATATACAGCATTCTATAATGTATATAAGCCCCCGATCCGACTTGTAAGAGAAGAAAAATAACATTTATTATACTCACCTGCGGGGCGGTCCGGTCCAAGGGGTGTTGCTGGTCTTGGTCCGGCACCTCCCAACTTCTTGGGATGCCGCCTTCCTGCTTGCCTCATGGGGGTGATGCATCTCTGCATCATCCACACAGGCTCCCTGGCATTGCGCTCCTGCGCAGGCTTTGTGCCTCTCTGACCTTTCCCGGCGCCTGCGCACTGCAGCACTTTGCACTGTCCTCAACAGGGCAGATAAGTACGTTTGCACAGGAGCACGACACGAATCAAGCAGGAGGGTGGCATCGCAAGAAGATGGGAGGCGCCAGACCAAGACCTGCAAAACCCCACACGTGAGTATAATAAAAGTTATTTTTCTTCTCTTGCAGGTTGGGTTGGGGGCAGATTTACAGTATTATAGAATGCTGTAGATAAGCCCTGAAAGGCAGTGGCCATAACTCGTATTGGCGAAACTTGGTGACAGGTTCCCTTTAAATAGCAATTGGACGAATGCTTGTTTGGACAACAGATATTCTGCCAGTATGCTCGAATGTGCACAATAGTAAAAAGGGAATAGACCAGTATTGGACACCTCTGGAGACTGCTTACCTCAGGGAAAGCAAAAAGATTGGGAGATCAATTCTACAGGCTTGATCCATCTATCCCTGGCAATGACCTAACAGTAGGTCCTAATTCAAAATAGACGGTTCTTCTGAAATTTAAGGTTCAGTTGACATTAATCTAAAGTCTATGGAACCTTTCAACCCTTTATATAATGATAAACTTTCTATGATCCTCATCTGTGGTTATGATTCCTTTTTTCTTTCCTTAGTGTGCTTCTCAGTTCATTCACCTCCATCATCAGAAAAATGCACTAGAGTTTTCAGAGAAACACCTTCAAAAAAACTTGATGATTACAAATGATCTCTGAAGACCCTGACCTGGCTATTTCCATTAGTTAAAACCAGAAATCATTGATTGATTTCTATTTTGTTCTGTGACCTTTGATTGACTTCTACTAATGAGGACCTTTTTACATTTGACCAATTTCTGCACCTGACAATAACCAATAAAATCCAACATAGTAGGTCAACTTAGATTGGTGGTGACAAGTAAAGACCATTGGCGCATCAGTGCAGGAGTTTCGTGGGCTTGAACATGTTTCTTTATAACATTTCCTGTTATAACTCATTTTTTTTAAATCCAGAATACGCCTTTACTTCTCATATTTCAATTATTTTTATTACATTTTCATAATTTTATGTAATTGAATTTGATGTTCATTCTATGTTCTTAGCAGTGTACATCTGACTTTTACATCCCGTGTTCACTTAGACATTTTCTCCAGGCACATTCTGGATTTCTGTGCATGACTGTCCCATAAGATAAAGTTTTATTATGCCACTATAAAATTTTCTTTTATTGCAGAAGCCAATCGCTTACTGTAAATTTCAGTTCTTTGATTAACTTTTCTCTCATGTGCTAAATCAGCCTTGTTTACTTCCAAATCATATTTGGACATTAAGAAGTGAATTTACTTCAGTTACTTCGGAGAGCAAGAAAAGGACAGAGAAGACTACGTTTCAGAATATCCAGGACAAAACAGAGATTACAAATAATAATACAGTCTAACTAGAAAAACATTTTGATGATGTGAATGATAATATTATAATCAATACTCACAAATGTAAAAGTGATTTTCTATACATGGTTGATATAGTAGGCAGTTGATTGACCTTTTAATAGGAAGTTAAAATGGTCATACCCATGACATAGCTGTCAGCTGCACGTTCACATGTTTTCATCAGAGAAAGAGGAGAAAACAAAATGATTGGCAAATTAAATTTGAATTGCCGATTCTCTGTGATCGGCAGCATTGTCGCAACACATGATTGGCCAGTCATGCTGAAATCGGCTGGTTTGGAACACTTTACTCTAATTGTTTATTTAATGGTTTAACATAAGAAGGTCCCCTTCTCTAAAAATCTTGGTGCCCCTTCAATTAGATGTTCCGAGTATCAGTACGCCCATTGAAATTGATAGACCTCCATGCTGTCCATTCTTCAAGGTGGGCAGATTTGAGATCTTTCCATCTATAGAAGGATATCATAAGTAATCTTGATAAATGTGACTCTTAGGATCAGACGGTGCAACATATTAGCAGTACTGTACATCCTTGCATGCTCCTTGGCTGTTGATTTATGGTTGAGGTAAGGCTGAGAGAGAAAATGTTGTATTTACCAGTGTATTAAAAGAGAGAACAATCCAAAATTTGCTACAGTATATGCACTTTGTTCTTAAGGCACTTTGTACACATTTAGTACTAACTGGAGACTGACCAGGCTGTGTCACATCTCATACCATGTGCCCGGATACAACCTTATTTGAGTACATAAAGATCTTTTCTTAATTCTTTATGTTCTGGTTGGCTTCAGTTTGTAAAGAAAAGATTTCAGCTCAACTAGTATCTCAAGTTTCTTTATTAGATCATCATTTATAGCACTGAACATATTATCTTAATTTAAAGGATAAATTCAGGTAAAAAGGATCTTTCAGTATGCTGTAGATACATGTCATATCAGAGGTGCCCAATTTACCGATGAAAATTTATTTAAAACTTTGGAATGCCTTTTTAACTCTCGAGCTGGATCAAGTAGGTATAGTTATAAAGAAAAGACGTTATTGGCTAAATAGACTTACTTGAGCAATAGTAAAGCTGGTAGCTAGGCATAGATTCTATCTCATTGGCCAGTGATTAAAATCTAGACCCAAGACCCAATGTGGACCATTCAAAAATGTATAATAGTATAAATGCTGTAACATTTGGGTGCAGAGAAACATTAATAATATTCATCGGACAGTCCTAGTAGCTTTTTCATATGTCATTTTTGACTCTCAGAACTCAGATTTACCTAGCCTTAATTAAAAAATGCACTATACAGTTGTGTTCAATAAGGAAAAGAAATTACAACCAGATGCATTGCTGAATATTTTTAGCAAAATCGTCGTACGGTATGGTTTAATCTTCCTCATAGTTTGCTAATACTGAAGATTAATTAGAGCACTGTATTACTATCCTTTTTCATCTTTGCCATCTTTCCAATCCCGTTGGGACTCCTAATGGTCTCTGGCATAGGTGTGGGTCATGGCACAACACTACTTTGCTTTTTTGCCTACGGGACACAATGTTCTCAGTTTGGTGCCAATGAACAGATCACAGCGACATTGTTTACTATGTGACATTGTCCATTTGGAATAGTCTATGCTTTTTCTATTGGAGATTACAAGTTTCATAGTAATTAACATCCGCTTTCCAGATATTGCATGAGTTTTACGTTATGCTAACAGTGTCCTTAGTCATTTCATTTAGTTTATTATTTGATGCAGGAATTATTTATTTTACCCGCTTATATAGCACCAATAATTCCTTAGCACTTTACAGAGATTTGACTGTATATAAACCTCCCAACTATCGAGAATAATAATTTTATATCTTTTTTTTAATTTAGAACTACTCTTATACCATCTAAAAATTATTTTTAGACAAATGTATACCTAGCACTAGGGAAACCTAAAACTAATTCCATTGGAAGTTGTGTACCCTAATCAAACTGTTTGAGTGGTACGACCACCTAGCAAAAAACTTTAATAGAAAAAATTAGTGATAGGTGGGTGCTGGCCGATGAGAGTTGCAAAATTGTTAATTTGGTTTGCCAAGTTTATTACAAAAGATCTGACTCTATAGTTTTGTTAATGTCCATTTATGCTTTAGGGCAAGGGCGGCAAATTCATTTTGTCGAGGGGCAACATGGGAGATCGTGACTGTTGTGGAGGGCAGAACCAATAGGTTGAAATTATTCCTGCTTAACATTATTACTAGTATTAACGTAATAATATTTTGTAGTAATATTAATTTTGTGGCTTAATATTAAGCACAATTCAGTCTGTTGACTAGCTGCTACTGCTAATACGTTTAATGCGGCTAATTGTAGTGTTTATTCTTACCTGTGACAATAAATCAAAACCATATAATTTACTGCTTTTTATAAAGTTTATAAATTATAATGCTTCTGTTTGTTATTCACATCAACAGCTTCCGCCACATAGTATGATGCCCCCAGCATCCTTCCCAACAGAATTATGGCCCTAACAGTTCTCCCCGACACACAGTATGATGTCCCCTAAATAATATGATGTTCCGCATAGTCCCTCACACAGTATGATATCCCCCACACAATATGATGTTCCTCACAGTTCCCCACATGGTGTAATGTCTTTCCCAGCCCTCCCACATACACAGTATGATGGCCCCAAAATACATCCCATCATATAATTATACCCAATTATCTTTATATACATTCTCATTATGATATCTAATTGAAAATATTTCCCAGGTAATTGCCTCTGTAGACATGCCTGGGCAACAGTGACAAGTCTCCACTGAAAATCTATGCTTCATATCTGTATAGCCTGTGGCAGTAGAGACATATATATGGAAAGTTGTTGGAAAGAAGTTATATCATCTTTTCATCCCATATACTGGTTAGATGGTTAATAGCAGGAATGGCTACCAAGTAGAGACATATATATAAAAGGTTGTTGGAAATAAGTTATTTCATCTTTTCATCCCTCATACTGGTTAGATGGTTAATAGCAGGAATGGCTACCAAGTAGAGACATATATATAAAAGGTTGTTGGAAATAAGTTATTTCATCTTTTCATCCCACATACTGGTTAGATGGTTAATAGCAGGAATGGCTACCAAGTAGAGACATATATATAGAATGTTGTTGGAAAGAAGTTATGTCATCTTTTCATCCCTCATACTGGTTAGATGGTTAATAGCAGGAATGGCTACCAAGTAGAGACATATATATAAAAGGTTGTTGGAAATAAGTTATTTCATCTTTTCATCCCACATACTGGTTAGATGGTTAATAGCAGGAATGGCTACCAAGTAGAGACATATATATAAAAGGTTGTTGGAAATAAGTTATTTCATCTTTTCATCCCACATACTGGTTAGATGGTTAATAGCAGGAATGGCTACCAAGTAGAGACACATATATAGAATGTTGTTGGAAAGAAGTTATGTCATCTTTTCATCCCTCATACTGGTTAGATGGTTAATAGCAGGAATGGCTACCAAGTAGAGACATATATATAAAAGGTTGTTGGAAAGAAGTTATATCATCTTTTCATCCCATATACTGGTTAGGTGGTTAATAGCAGGAATGACTACCAAGTAGAGACATATATATAGAATGTTGTTGGAAAGAAGTTATTTCATCATTTCATCCCTCATACTGGTTATATGGTTAATAGCAGGAATGGCTGCCAAGTCGACATTTTCTGATACTCTGACACATATTGTCAATCAATCTTATGACATCTATTACTCTCCTGAGTATATTCCCATGTCTAAAATATTATCAGTGATAAACTGTCTCCTTTACGAGGAAATAATGATTTTTCTGTATACAGTTTGTCTACCTTATTGTTTTATAGATGGGATAAACCATTCAAACCCTATTACCCCTATTAATAGGTCATTTCTGTTTCCTCATAGATTGTAAGATTGCGGGCAGTGCCCTCTTTCCTTTTGGTATATGTTGATTTTATGTGTCTTTCTGTAATGTCTATTGTCTGTACGAGTACCCTCTAAAATGTAAGGTACTGCGGAATATGTTGGCGCTATAGAAATAAAAACTATGATTATATGCTATTCTATTTTCTGTTTTCCAATTTGTCCAGATGGGAACAAAGAAAACTTGTAAGCTATAATAAAAACATATTTCATAAATGAAAATGTTATGGACCAATTAGCGTGCCTAACAATTTCTTATTATTCTTACACAAGACTTGTATTATTAATTAAAAAGACTATATAAAACATGTTGACAGGTTCCCTTTAAATTGCTCAAGCATTTGGCAAGGATGCATAGTCCTTTATTCCATAGTCCTTTATTCCTTCCAGTACTGGGCTATACGATTTGGCAGGAATTTTGATGGAAAATGATGTATTGAACCGGTGAGAGTAGAATGATGTACCCAAAACAAGATTTCATTGGCTGACTCCTGGCAGCTATATTGGCTCCTGGCTGTCACCTATGTGCCTCTTGATACCTTTTTCCAAAAGAACAGGGCATTCCAATAGTTTTGGACACTGTCACAATGCGTCCTGTGTAGTTGAGTTGTGTAACAAGGCACTGGAAACTTTCATTGCGTACTGCTGACAGAGGCCGTTTGTCGCAACTTACCTCATTGCACTGGACAAATGACAAAGGGTTTTGGGGAGGATAAAGTCTGAAAGAGACTGATTGTAATATATAGATAAATTCCCAACTCCCTATACAAGTTGCAGACAGAATAACTAATAAAAGAGACACCACCAATTTCTATTTGCTTTCCCCTTACTAAATGTGTTAATTCATATATAGAAAAAACCTACAAAAATACCTCCATAAATACGTATTCCAAATAAAGAAAAAGAGGTTTTGTTTCCATAAAAAAGTAATTTTTATTAAACAATCATAAAATATATTAAAAATGTACACATATATGCAAAAAATGGGGATCACAAATGCAATAAAGATATGTAAAGCAAAACCTAATAAGGGTATCAAATACAATTAATCAAACAAAGGGGCCAGATATACAAAAAACAGGGCACCAGAAAAAGCTGCTAAAGTGCGATATGCCCATCTGCTATATAATGCAGCATATGAGTAATTGCCCTAAAAGACACCCTCAATCGATCATTTAATATAAATCCAGCTTATGTCCATCTGAAGCTGATACGTAATATGTTTCAAAGACGAAATAATCTTGTATGTTTCAGATTAGTTTCATGGTTCTATACGATAATGAGATGTTGCATTGTTGTTTTCACACTATTGTTTGTCAAAGTTACAATTTCGGTAAATTAGACTTGATGTTGGCAGGACACAAAGGACCAAATGAGCTCATTCATATTCACGTCGGTAAATTTTGACTTCAAAGCGTAACTGGCGGACTAGGTTGAGCATTGTCCTCCCAATTATTACTGTCGTAAGGTTAATGGTGCCTATATGATTTTGTCATGTATTAGGGACCATGTACATGGCCATATTACTACTCCATAAAGAGTCATATTAGGCATTTAAAGAAACAACCTATGAGGTCATACTCTGTATGACAAAAGCGAACAGTTCATCAGCTCACCGGTGTAGAAGATATATTGAAGCTGGGCGCGATGCACGGAGGGATTAGGCTGACTCCTGAGCTGAAACCATGGAAGAAATAGTGGAAAAATCCAGCAAAAAAATATGCTGTATCCAGACTAAAAGTCTGTAAGACTCAAAACCCGTTGTCAACCATGTTATTTTAGTCTATCTTTATTTTTTCTTTACTTTTAGCCATAGTCAAATAAATGTGATGTTTTATATATAAAACAGATTTTTTTGTGGTTCCTGGATTTGTCCACTATGTAATACTATGTATGCCTTTGAACTTATATAGAAGCATACGATTTTAATTTAATCCTTATATGGAATCTAGTAAAATGCTCCATTAAACAGATCTTTAGATCAGGAGCGGACACAGACAAAAGAGACCTTTGAGCAAAAACAATATATGGGCCCTTTTCAGTCCAATATTTCATCATACAGTACAATTCCACATGCTTTGGACGTGGTAGTGGGACTCCTTACCTCTTGGGCCTCCATGCGGGCCTTGCAGTTTTCACCAGTTGTACTTCCGCCCCTGCTCTAGAGAATCCATGTAGTTAATTTTTCATTGATGAGTTGTGTCGATTTTAACAACAATTAAGCGAGCTTGAATCAAGTGTGAAAAATAGAAAGTCAGCTTAATGGAAATCTAGCATGTGGTTTTTAGTGACTTTGGCAGCATAAAATGGAAAAATATTTCAACAAAATACAGCGCAGAGCAGTTGTTTTGTTGATATTTTGACCTGTGAAAATTGACCAACAGATTTCAGCATAATTATGTCTGTTTTATGTTACGTGCTGGTACATCTTTGTTTTACTTTTCGCTAGACCTCAGAGTCCAAAAATACTTTTATTCACAGCCAAGTTTTTATGTAGTGTTTTATTTAGTACCAGCATGTCCTCCTGGTAGAGAGAAAGTATTTCTTTGTCTCTGCAAAAATTAGACATAGGCTAGACATACGGTAATATTTAACACTTTTCCACCCAAGAGTGGCAGGGCCATGTAGGCAGACCAAATGGCAACTATATGGCTTATGAAGAGAAAGAGCCTCAAGTCGGGTTGTCCTCATCCACCCGCCCTACTAGTGCTATGAACCAACAAAGTTATCCTACTCTGTTCATGCCCCTCAATGGACATGGGAGACATTTACAGTCCTGAAAGTCATGACGGAAGGGGAAATAAGTCCTAAGCCTTTTTGTACCTCACCTCCATATTATGGTAATTAAAATATCTTGGGATATTTTGAATATCTCCAAACATATGTGTAGGTCATTCATTCACCCAAAGAAATTAGGGTCATAAAAAAATCATGCATATCATGGTAGTAACCTGATCTACTGATCACTTCTATCAATAACCTCTTGGCTACTAGAGCCTTTGGTATCAAAAGGGCCCAAGAAAGACACTTTGATTGCTCCTACTTTGTGCTACATATGGTTCCATGTGGCACTTTATGAGTTGAACCGATGACGTTTCGCCTCTTATTGTGTGTATAAGTACATTTAGAACATTATGTTGTTATAAAGGGTGTGGATCATACTTTACTCTGAGAAAGTGAGGTTGTGCGGAATAACTAGAAAATCTTGTAAATCCTATGATACTATATTAATACTCTTCATTATTCTTGATTGTATGATCAAACTCATTGCCAACATCATCTGCAACATTTAGCGCTATATAATTAGCTCTCTTCCTGCCTTCATAACTCAGAGTTAGAAGATGCTCAGATGTGATTTATGAGCTTTTATATGTCATAGACTACCTGCAGTTTAATCAATGTAGCCGCTCTAATCTGTCATTATCTTCTTCTTTATGCGCTAATTATTTTACAGAATTATGAACTGTAATCTTTGGAAAACTCAGTAATGTAATAAAAATTGCCCTTCTGGCCATCACCTCCTTTTTAAAAGATACACGTGAAAGTAATTGTACCTGCTCCGTCTGTTAGATAGGCTGCTAATTACAGCTTCCTCTCAATAGCTAGTAGTCTTTCTTACACATGTATTCTATAATATTGTCATTTTTACATTTAGGAGTATTTTTTTTAATATATTTTACCAGCTCATTTTTACAGTTATTTTTCACCTTATAATTTGTCATCTGCCTATATTAAATCTGATGAAAATGTACACTTTAGGGATTTGTTGGCCAATAAGACACTAAAGGCCTTCATACACATTAGCTTAAAGTTGGCCAAACTAGCCAGTATTGGCATCATTAGCCAAAAGTCTAATATGTATGTGGGCCTCCTGACTCATCTAATGTGTGACAGCCAGGAGACCCATGTACATATTAGTCTATTGGAAGATGCTAACGATATTGGCGGATTTGGTCTACTTTATAATAATGTGTATGTAGGCCTTTATTGGATAACCAATGTCTAATCTTAATTAAGCAGAAAAAGGACAAACATGACAAAATTAGCATTATAGGCTGACAGTCTAATATGTATGTGGGCCTCCGACTCATCTATTGTGTGAAAATCAGGATGCCCACTTACATATTAGACCCTTGGACAATCCCTCCAATATTAACCAGTATGGCCGACTTTAGGCTAATGTGTATGGAGGCCTTTAGTGTCTTATTAGCCTACCAGTGCCTAATCCTTATTAGGCAGAAAAAGGTCAAACATGCCAATATCCTCATTGTTGAACAACAGTCCAATATGTACAGTCATGGCCAAAAGTTTTGAGAATGACACAACTATTAATTTTTACAAAGTCTACTGCTTCACTTTTTCTAAAGGCAATTTGCATATACTCCAGAATGTTATAAAGAGTGATCAGCTTAACAGCAATTACTTGCAAAGTCAATATTTGGCTAGAAAATGAACTTTATCCCCAAAACACATTTCAACATCATTGCAGCCCTGCCTTAAAAGGACCAGCTAACCTCTTTTCAGTGATTGCTCCATTAACACAGGTGTGGGTGTTGATGAGGACATGGCTGAAGATCAATCTGTCATGATTAAGTAAGAATGACACCACTGGACACTTTAAAAGGAGGCTGGTGCTTGGCATCATTGTTTCTCTTCTGTTAACCATGGTTATCTCTAAAGAAACACGTGCAGTCATCATTGCAATGCACAAAAATGGCCTAACAGGGAAGAGTATCGCAGCTAGAAAGATTGCACCTCAGTCAACAATCTATCGCATCATCAAGAACTTCAAGGAGAGAGGTTCTATTGTTGCCAAAAAGGCTTTAGGGCGCCCAAGAAAGACCAGCAAGCGCCAGGACCGTCTCTTAAAAGTGTTTCAGCTGCAGGATCAGGCTACCAGCAGTGCAGAGCTTGCTCAGGAATGGCAGCAGGCAGGTGTGAGTGCATCTGCATGCACTGTGAGGCGGAGACTCTTGGAGCAAGGCCTGGTCTCAAGGAGGGCAGCAAAGAAGCCACTTCTCTCCAGAAAAACATCATGGACAGACTGATATTCTGCAAAAGGTACAGGCAGTGGACTGCAGAGGACTGAGGTAAAGTTATTTTCTCTAATGAATCCCCTTTTCGATTGTTTGGGACATCAGGAAAATGCCTCATTCGGAGAAGACAAGGTGAGCGCTACCACCAGTCTTGTCTCATGCTAACTGTTAAGCATCCTGAAACCATTCATGTGTGGGGTTGCTTCTCAGCCAAGGGAATCGGCTCTCTCACAGTCTTGCCTAAAAACACAGCCATGAATAAAGAATGGTACCAGAATGTCCTCCAAGAGCAACTTCTCCCAACCCTCCAAGAGCAGTTTGGCGATCAACAATGCTTTTCCAGCATGATGGAGCACCTTGCCATAAAGCAAAGGTGATAACTAAATGGCTCAGGGAACAAAACCTAGAGATTTTGGGTCCATGGCCTGGAAACTCCCCAGATCTTAATCCCATTGAGAACTTGTGGTCAATCATCAAGAGACGGGTGGACAAACAAAAACCTAAAAATTCTGACAAAAAGAAAGCATTGATTGTGCAAGAATGGACTGCTATCAGTAAGGATTTGGTCCAGAAGTTGATTGAGAGCATGCCAGGGAGAATTGCAGAGGTCCTGAAGAAGAAGGGTCAACACTGCAAATATTGACTTGCTGCATTAACTCATTCTAACTGTCAATATAAGCTTTTGTTACTCATATGTTTGCAATTAATATATTTCTGTCTGTGATAAAAACATCTGTCAAACACACATAAAAACCAGAGGGCAGCAGATCATGTGAAAATATAATATTTGTGTCATTCTCAAAACTTTTGGCCATTACTGTATGTGAGCCTCCTGACTCAGCTATCATGTGAGAGTCAAGAAGCTCACATACATATTTGATCCTGCCAATATTAACGGGTTTGGCCGACTTTAGGCTCATATGTATGGAGGCCTTTAGTTTCTTATTGACCAACTAATGCCTAATCATAGTTTGGCAGATAGAGGATTCACCAAAAACATTCTTCAAATGATCATAACTGATCATTTCAGATAATAGTCAACCCTGTACTAGGAAGGGCTTCCCTCCTCTGTATGTCTGTGCCTCTAACTATTCTACGTATGTATAATGCAGTCACACTCAGTTTTTAAGGCATTTGTACTGTGCTGATCTGTTTTTGTTTTTTAATTCTGCCTCGTTAGAAAATATATATCAAAGCTTATTGTGAGATGTGTGCATGTTTGGGTTGAACCAGAAGATGGTCATTATGAGTCTTGGCTGTCCAAGTTTTGGATCCACTGAAAAAGATTGATTTCTCAAAATATTAATTACTTTGATAAAATTTCCCAATAATGGACAGATGAGTTTTATTTCAGCTATTCATAACTTCTTGCTAAATGTATATAACTGTAGGCTGTATACCATACTTGCTGCATAGACAAAGTCTGGTAAATACAGTAAATGGTGGACCCACTAGCTCACTGCTTATTTCAGACCCGTGCTTCAGAATTTGTCTTGTTCTGGTGGATAATGTGACATTATCCACATGGGATCTTAGGCCGGTGTCACACTTGCGTGTGTGGTGCGAGAAACTCGCATCAACACCTGGCACTGCCGCCGGCACTCGGGCCAGAGCGTGCGGCTGCATTTATTTCTATGCAGCCGCACACTCCGGTCTGAGTGCCAGCGGTAGTGCCGGGTGTTAATGCGAGAGACTCGCGCAAGTTTCTTGCATCACACACTCAAGTGTGACACCGGCCTTATTCAGTATATCCTTATATATTCCTTCTAAAGTTTTAATCAAGCAGTGGCAAACTTACAAACATTAAAATTGTCAAATCGATATATTTATGCCTCACGTTAGAAACACCCCCAAATTCCTATTCTTGGGTGAGGTTTGCATAAACCCCACCTCTTGAGGCCCAGTTCGCGGGTTTATCCTTACAAAATTGGGACAGTTGGCAGTTAGGAGGGAGCATCTTACATCCAAGATGAGGCCAGCCAGCGTATTGTAAGAGACGGTGCTTTCTTGTTTTTCTACAACTACTTCAGGAGGGAGAAGTTTGCTGTATAGATTTATTGTCCTGTAGTAGAAGTTGGAAGGTTCAACAGAGCACAAACAGATCCACTGGTGGGCTCTTATTAAAGATTAGTATTTTATTAGCAGTCAAGAAAATTTCCAATAATTTTCATAGTAAGTACACCAGCCTCGTGAGGCCTAAACGTCTATAAAAAAAATTTGATCCCCTAAACGTACAATATTTCTGACAAGTTTGACATATTTTATGTCACATAAATACATTTATACATAAGCACTATTTTTTTTGGTCGCTTTTCCAGTACATGTTATTTTCTTTGTAGAATCTGACTTTCTAGAACAATTATAACAAGGTGCAAAAAGCTGTATGTTAAAAATAGTGAAGCCTGCCTGGCTTCATGGACAATTAACCATGCTAATGATGGAGACAGATGTCTCTGGGCTGGGGCTCACTGAGTGAGGTAGAGGGGTTGCAAATTGCAAAATGTGCAGCTCTGGGTGTTAAAGGGACGACTGCAAGTTGTTTACACCATTAGCAAGGACAAATTATCTGTGGGAAATATCATCCAAATGAAAAATATAGTGGGAAGCATAAAAATATGTAAATGAGAACATGCAGGGTTCCATCACAGAGTCACATAATTCATTATGTAGTTGTTAAGTCATCACAGGGAGTTTATAGCGTTTAAAAGTGTAGGTATACTTCTAGTACATTTAAGAAACAACTAAAAATAAAATGAATATTTGTTAATGCTCATGGTTTTTTTTTTAGATTTCCATATGGTATAAACCAGTTTTGTGTATAATTAATAATATGTATGTATAATACATTATTTTATTACAAGTCCTTTAAAGTAAAACCCCAGCGGTTTTTTATTTCAGCGCTGGAGTGGTGCTAGACTAAGTTCCCAGACCCTAATATTATATTTAGCAGCTGCCATTTTTAACTGTTTCCAGAGCCGCTCCGGTCCTGCGCAGCCATCTTGTGACCGCAACTTTTGACTGGCCTGAAGTGAGAAGTAACGGTCACAAGCTCTCAGTGTCAGTCTATGGGAGCCTCATATTGGCCTTGTTGTGACTCTCATAGACTTACATTGAGATGCAAACACTGGAGCGATCCGGCAGGTCACAAACTGCAGAAGTTGACTGGAGCTGCGCTGATAAAAGATGAAGATGTTGGCTGGTACGTATGAGTCTATGGGTACCGTCACACTCAGCGACGCAACAGCGATCCCGACAATGATTCGACCTGGCAGGGATCGTTGCTGCGTCGCTATGTGGTCGCTGGTCAGATGTCAAACAGTCAGATCTTCCCAACGACCGCAGCAACGATCTGCGACCCGTAGCGACCTGTGTAACGCTGTGTCGCCTATGTGTCTCGGTTCTGAGGTCGTTGGTAAGGTGTCAAACACACCGATGCATGCTACCCAGCGGGACCTCAACGATCAAAAAAAGGTCCAGGCCATTCCGACACGACCAGCGATCTCACAGCAGGGGCCTGGTCGCTGCTATGTGTCACGCTAAGCGAGATCGCTTTTGCGTCACAAAACTTGTAACTCAGCAGCGATCTCGCTTAGTGTGACGGGGGCTTAAGTGCAGAGAACTTAGATTAATGACACCACTCCAGTGCCGCAATAAAAAAAAACCTTGTGGTGGTGTTTTAGGTTTCAAATGTTGTTGAGGAGCCCATCATAGATACAGGACAATGACTTTTTTTTTTACTTTTCCTGTTCCCTTTTGTACAGACCAGAAAGCTGACTAAAGCAGAGCGCCAGAGGTTTAGTGAAGAAGTAGAGATGCTGAAAGGACTACAACATCCAAACATTGTCCGCTTTTACGACTCTTGGAAGTCCATCGTGAAAGGGCAGATATGTATAGTTCTGGTTACCGAGCTCATGACTTCTGGGACGCTGAAGACGTAAGGATATCATTATTTTTTACACTTACATTGATTCTGATAAGTACATATATTTTTACAGCTTTGGGTTTTACCTTTTTAGTGTATATAAAGTGAAAACTCTATATTCTATTCTCTATAGTGTTTTCTGTCATTTTCAGTTGATGACCTAGCCTTCCGTGTATGATGGGGAAAGGGGTGTTCTAACATTAGGACTCCTGCCAATAGGTAGGACAAATGATCAGCACAGATATGTCCCTACAAGAGTGACTGTGTTCGGTACTGCAACTGAGCATTATTTTACCTCCATAATCACGCCTAAATAGCCTACCCTAAGAATGCTGCAAATGAGTATTCGTCATTTTTATAAATCTTCTCTAGATAAGCCTCAAATTCTGTCCATTGTAAATATAGAATAAACCAATTTGAATGTAATATTACATGTACAATAGACTATTAGCAGAGTAGTCCAATGGGAATATGAAGCCTCCTGACGCTAGACCCAATTTACTTGTGTTTTCCATAACTAATTTCATTGCTTAGAGAATTTTCTTCTTTGCATCTTTTCTAAATGAGTTTGAATCTTCCTAAAATTGTCTTACTGTTGATATTTTAGCTACTTGAAGAGATTCAAGGAGATGAAACTGAAGGTTTTACAAAGATGGAGCCGTCAAATTCTGAAAGGCCTACACTTCCTCCACACCCGATCTCCTCCCATCATTCACCGTGACCTTAAATGTGACAACATCTTCATCACGGGGCCCACAGGCTTTGTAAAAATTGGGGACCTGGGACTTGCCACGTTAAAGAGTGCTTCTTTTGCGAAGAGCGTTATAGGTAAAATATTAAGAGCTAAGGTTTTCAGATTCAGAAACCTAGAACATGTGAATCTATCCTGGTATCTGTAGTGACACCTCTACCAACCCTGATTTCATGGCAGAACAGAGGGTAGGTCACCTATTAACGAAATGAACTACTGTAAAGCTGTATTTGTAGGCGGACTAGGATTATACAGCCCATCGGGGGAAAGCATTCATAGTCTAGACAAGTACATTAATTATGTCAAATTATATCATTATTACTGGCAAAAACCTACATTTCCTGATTGCCAGTCTGGGCTTGAATGTGCCATGTGAGCAAGTTAGCAGTAATTTGAAATAATTAAAAATGAATATTTGCTCTTAAGAGTTTTTTTCTTAAAACATGAACGTGACATCGTGTTTAATATCCACAGGCACGCCAGAATTTATGGCCCCAGAGATGTATGAAGAGAAGTATGATGAAGCAGTTGATGTCTATGCCTTTGGGATGTGCATGCTGGAGATGGCCACCTCTGAATACCCCTATTCTGAATGCCAGAATGCCGCTCAAATATACCGCAAGGTGACCTCGGTGAGTATCCACGACCAGATATATTCACATGTGGCTGCTCTAAAATGTTGTAATCCTTGAGAAATATTTGGAAGCAAAATTGCAGTTTAAAGAATGGTATAAAATATGTTTCAATAAATGTAACGGGCAAAGTAGAATATGTTATTGCATAAAATTATCCGTATGATAATCACAAATAGCACACATCAAAATATTACACCATGGCATCCATATCCATTAAACCTATGTGTAGTTTAGTTTAGGGGTACTACATACACTGCATTTGGTGACATTCATAAGTATGCATGCATAGATCACATTTATACAAATGTGTTGTCATATGACAACAAAGCTGTTAACATTGCAGAAATCCTTAACGGATGGTGACAGTGCTGACTCCTTGCCCCCATCAGCTGTTCGAAATGGAAGACCATTGTATCCATAGTATCCAATGTTTAGTTGGTGTATCCCGCCGTCCCCCATAGTTTTGTTGAAATTAACTTTGACTTTAGGTAATGGTGGGTGAGAGACCTGAGTATTGGACCATCTTCTATTGGCTATGTACAGTAGGTCTAATGGTGGATGTGGTCTGGTGGAGATGTTCCCTATTGAATTCTGCTTACTGAAAGTATTTTCCATTGTCCCTTCAGGTATTTTAGAAGAATTTTAGATATATGATATGTTTATAGAAATACATCTGGCATGAGTCAATAGTATTAATCCCTAGGCCTCGCACGCGGAGCAGTAGCACATGGAATCCCTCCCGTACAGAGCCTTAGGCCCATAAAAAACCTCCTTGCATAAAATTGGAGCCATGCAGAGAACCAGCAAAGCTCCATGGTCTTCTATTATTGCGATATTACAACGTTGTACAAAGCCACAATACATCAATGTCCATGAGCCGTATACTTGCCGCTCCAGTTAGGTGCGCAGATAGTCATTTTCCATGGTTTCTACACTTTACATTAGTGGCAGGTGGGAATTTTTCTGCGTATTACAGAACCAACACTGAGGATCAGATTAGATAAAATCTCATTTACATCCTCCAAGGAGAATTTGTAGAGAAAATTGACTTGTTCTCAGAATTGTCAGCCCCACAGCACATCAATTTATGCAATTCATGCTTTTTTAGACATCAGGATAGCTCAGTGGTTGGTACTGTTCCTTTGCAGCACTGGGGTCCTGGGTTCAAATCCCATCAAGAACTACATGCATAAGGATTTTGTATGTTCCCACCTTGTTTGTTTGGGTTTTTTCCCACACTCCAAAGACATACTGATAGGGAATCTAGATTATGAGTCCCATCGGGGACAGTGAGGATAATGTCTGTAAGGCGCTGTGGAATTAATGGCGCTATATAAGGGAGCATAATAATAATAAATAATGCTGTGCATACTTACAAAAGCTTTTACACTTTGTAAGGTAATTTCCACAATGTAATCGCCAACAAAATTTGCAAGCTTTTGCCGCTGCAGATGTGACTGTGGATCCTGACACACCACCTGACACAGGAATATGCTACGAGCAGTTTTCACTTTCCATCCTTCTCCCCACTTGCTAGATCATGTATTGCACATTACTCAAAGGAGTAAAGAAATGATTTCATGCACAGAGGCCATCTTCAGGCACATTAGGAGCCAAATTTAGAATGAAAAAAATCCAACATAAAAATATCTATCATGGACCATTAATCAAGGGGAGGAATTTTTTGCTGATATGGGTGTTGTTATGGTGACTGGAGCTGTATAATATTTATACTATGTCTGCGGACTGTCTGAGTAATTTGCATGCACAGCCTGCGGCAGGGAGAGCGAGGATATATGAGCAATGTAAATACATACTGTTAGTATTATAGTGTTTTCTTAGGATGGAGGATGTTTTATTTCACTGTCTATATGATGATAAATGTTCTTCTATAAGTTTGGTTATGGTTATTGCATTGCACAGATGGAAGGTTTCACCGTATATGTTTTCAAGCAAGGTGCGTTGAATCATTTGGGATGTAATAGATTAATATTGGCAAGTGCCTGACAAGTCTGTGTACTGTGGACTTCAGTGTTATATGGCCGTCATTTCTAGAGAGGTATGAGTCTAATGAAACTGTTAATGGAAAATGTCATTAAGACTTGATAAGAATTTTTAGATAAGGGGAGAAAGAAAGGTTTGTTCCCTCCGTGGTGTACAATGTATTAGGGTAGGAGAACGGCTGCTTCATACAAAGTAAGAGATAACTAGTCAGATGCTCGAGGGCTGTGCCACAGGAAAGAAGTCAATAAGTCAAGATAGATTTACCAAGATAATATACCCAAAAAGTCAAATATAGTAACCAAGTCACATTTCAACCATCAATCAGACATGGTTTAACTGCTTAAAGGAACACTGAAAATCTCCCAGCAATTCCTCCCTTAATCTTCTCCTTTATATCCTATTTTATCCTAATTTAAAATTAAAACTGAAAAATATATAACGAAATCCTCTATTTGTGTCTCTAGAGCTCAGCCATGCCCCCTCTCCTTCTCCGCACTGTCATGTGTGTCGCTATAAGACAACTGCCTGCAGCAGGAGCCTCTCCCTTCTATCATGTCTGCAGTAAAACAAAATATCAATTCAGTCTGCCTTCAGCCAAAGATAGAACTGATCAACTGAGGGATTAACCTCTGTGTTCTCTGCAGAATTTCCACAAAACTAATTGTTTCAGCACGAGGCTGAAAATTCTGTAGACCACCAAATCGTTAGGGCAGCTATATTTCCTGTTTAATTTTAAGGGTTTTTCCTCTTTTTGAAAAGTGGATCTCAACCAATCAGATAGTAGTAAACAAGCAGAGATAGTACTAACCCGCCTTCTGTCCAATGCCAGCAGCTCCTCCTCTGTATAGTTAATTATAGAACATTTAGTCATTGTAATGAAACCTTAAAGTCCGAATGGACTGTACACAAGGAGTATTATGTTATGTCCACTTATGACAATCTAGTTGTAATTCCAAATTCTGAACCCCTGTTTCTATAACATAATGTACGCTGTCCATACCATGTAACATGTATAACGAGGTGCAGGAAAACTTTTACACCATTTGTAATTTATTTCCCCTTTATTTATGTGTAAGCCTTTGAATTTTGGTGCTGGCTTCTGGTTTTGCCTTAGACATCAAGCAAAACAAACTGGTGAGCTCTTGCGGTTATTTATTATTTAATAGCCTTCGTATCTCGATCTTAGGCCATGTCAACTTAATGGATGAATGTTCTGTGGGAAGGTCAATCTTATGAAAGTCTAGATAGATCCAATAATGAAGGATGAAATCCAGCTTTACAAACAGATTCTTCTTTATTCAAATAAAGTTCGTAGAGCTTGATTTCCTCCTGCATTACTCAATTATCCAGGCAGAGCCAGTCTCTGAGCCCATAACGGATCGGGTTATTATCAACGGTGAGCTGGAACCCATGTAATTTATTAATAGGTAGGTCCACCAGGGTGTTCTCCTCCGTTATTTTGATTTTATCAAGCCTTGAGTTGCTGGTCTACCTCTTTGCCTTGTTCCTTCTATTCTTCTGAACATTATGTCCTTCTCCAGTGATTGCTCTCTTTGTATGATGTGTTTAAAGTAGGCAAGGCGTAACTTGGCGATCCTTGCTTCAAATTACATGTCTGGCTTGATTTGTTCCAATAGGTAAAGATGACATGCTGTGCCGATCAAAAAATGTTGAAACTTAAAGGGTTTGCCCTATGACAACCCCCTTTTTACTTTTTTTTAACCAATTAAGCCATATAGAGATATGAATGGGGCTTCCAGAAACAGCCAAATCACCATTTCTTTTCCCAACACTCTCACTTAAGTCCATAGAGAAGGACCAGGCATGCTCGGCCTTCTGTACGGACAAAATCTTGGAACTGGTGCCATTTTTCCTATCATTATTTAACATTATGGGTACAGTAGTGGTTCACATAAGGGGTTTTTATTTACAGTAGTGATCCCATTATTTTTATCGCCCTTCTGATTTATAGGTTATAAAAGAAGAATGGCGATGTTGTAAGGCAACCCAATAAAAGACATTTTCAAAGGCAAGATAGTTAAGAAGCAATGAATGGTGGAGAATTTTACTTACATTAGTAACTTCAACACAGAATAATTTCCAGAAATATTTCACCCTCTACTGACCCCTGTAATGTTGTAATTTGTGGCCTCCACATCCACCAGGTCTCCAGTTTCATCGTGTTATTGATTTATGTTTAGTCCATCAGATGTCTTTTTTTACAATCAAGGCACATAAGTTTGATTAGTGGAGCAGAGCGAAGCCAGTTTTCATGGAGAATTCCTCCCAAGCCAGATGCAGCAATGACTATTATCTGATTACACACAGCCTGATGTTATTAACCTTGCATTAATGAATGTATGAGACCATGCTGGGATCTGATTATACAATATGCAGAGCAGATAACAATTGCCTCTCAAGCATAGATCCTTGTCGACCGGCATTTTAGAAGAATGTGAAATCTAGCTCCATTTTAGTTTATTGTCTTATCCTTAATAATAATTAAAGGGGTTGTCCACTTCTGACCAACCCTTTACTAATGGGGCCACGGAGATAAATGAAAGAAAAGAGTGGGCTACCTCTGTTATTCAGTACTCAGCACTGTATCCCTCGATTGTCTCCTGGCATTAGCATCTGGCGGGGGGCATTATGTGAGCACTGCACCCAATCAGCGTTCACATTTCGTCTGAGCGTACGAATCAGTATTAAGCCTGATAGGACAATTAATGCACTGCAACCAATTAATGGCCGTACATCGGCTTCAAACCTCATGTGATGCCCCCATCGGATATTGTTCATATGAGACTGGCAGGAAATGCAGCACTAAGTACATAGAAGCCACCAGTCCAGGAAGTAAGTATATTTTACTTTATTTTTTTCACCTCCCTGGGCTCATTAATAGGTAGTTCAGTAGTAGAAAAACCCTTTAAAGGGGATTCAGGTTTTAAATTAAACTGACTATTCAGGTTTTTTTTTAAATAATGGCTTCGTCTTAGGATAGGCTATCGATATTATTTGTGTGAGGGTCAAACTCTGTTTAATAAAGGTGCTACAGACAATCTACTGTCCATTCCATTCTGCTCAACTCCATACTTTGAATAGCAGTTGTACTTGGTGTTGAAGCTTTGTAGGACAAAGCTGCAGTACCAAGCACAGCAAGGACAAAGAGACAATTTGTCAATACCAATAGTGTATTTAGTAAAGATATATAAAAACAGTGTTGAGGCTTCAACACTAATTCATGGTGCTGCCGAGTGTTGGACCCTCATAGATCTCTAGATCAACCTGCAGTCTACTGTTACTAAGGGCAGGTGCAAGCAATCGGAGATTCATCCAAGAGAATCGCCACGATTATACAGATGACACTCTTCAGAGTTTGATCAGAATGTGATCACAGTGTGATACAGTTCTCTCAGATGAAAAGATGGAGAAAAAACTGCATCAAACTCGAACTTCAGTCAAATGTCATCCAAGTGCAGTCCAATGGTTTCAACACATTCATGGATGTGCGTGGCCAACTGTTATCCAAGTATCGGATCAAACTCAAGCATGCAGCAATTTTTTTTTCTCAGACAGTGGTCAAAAGATAGGATCGCACTTGGACCAAAAATACTCTCGTCTGCACCTGCCCTTTGCACGATTTTCTCACTTGTCCTGATGAGGGGGCGTGGTGGAGTCAGATGCACCTGATTCATGAAGAGATACACTCCTCTTCATGAATCTGGAGCGTCTGACGAATGGCATACGCTCCTGTACAACACTCCAGAAATTCTATTCCAGACTCCAACTCCGACGGTAGTAAGATTTCTGGCTTAAGGAACACCACAGCTGATCATGAATTAGATGAGCTGTGACATCGCGCCCCAGTTCCACCCATTTTGCCGGAACTAGGAGAAACTGGTGTGAAAACTCCAAAAGTCGCAAAAATCTTGTGCAACTCCAAGTTGCATCAATATTGTGTGACTTTTCAAAGCAAATTGTCCACATTGCTGGAATGTAGATAATGTTAGTCATAGATGGAGTATTTCTTCAGGCCTTTGTCTTTTTTTCTCAAATATTGGGAGACAAAAGTATGTAGGCCATGTACGTATGCCATGTTCTTACCAAGCAATACCAATCGAATTCTCTGTCCGTCCCCAACACTGGTATTTTTCAATGTAGAGAAGATAGAGGCTGTGGTCAAGTTCAATCTCATACCTTAACATCTACATTGGGAGCATATACGTGCCAAAAGTAGTGTCTGTTCCTAATTTGCTGAGTTGATCTTTTGTCTCTTTAGCTATTCAGTCATTATAGTGTTTCATAGGAGTATTTATCATAGTGACAGATAACACTACAATATACTCTAGATTTTTTTCTTAAAGGAGTCATTTGTTCTTCATCTCATTTTCCAACCGGGACATGGAAGGGGTTTTTCTGGCAAACACCAAGTTTTTATACTCTTAGTCTGTTCCAAAACAAACTAGCCCTGGAGCATGGCTGTAATTACTTATTAATGGAATGGAAACTTCAAGCCTATATATTTTGATGCAATCAGCTTAATAGCCTGCCGTTCGGAGAAAATGCGGATGTGGTGTCTGCACCGAGAGCAGTAAGGACCAGTCTAATGCTGATTGCTCCTGAAACTGGCACAGACACAGAAAGTGCTCTGTAGCGCAGTCTCATGTTGCCGGTAAACCCTAAATCTGCCATTCCAAAGAATATGGGAGTAGAATCATGGGCAGCACATTTGTCTTCTGCCGTAACAAGAAGTAATTTAGACCCAAGGGAAAAATGAAAAACATTAGGAGATTTCTAAGTAATCTTTAGATAATCTTTTAATCTTCTACTGGCAGAGATTTAATCAGTAATTAGGATACAAAAAAAGAAATTATGGCAACTTTATTTGATATATTCATTAACCGTGACATTGTGCTTTAAATCACTTGACGGGAGTGAGTCTTTTTTCTTGTTTTCTAGCTTTGTATTAAAATATAATGGATTTTTTAGAACAATCATACAATATACGTGATCAATGGAAGTTGTCACATGGATTGTTCCGCTAATGTAAATAAGAGCCTTATAGAGGTATAGCAATAAAAGAGCGCCACCTAGTGGCCATATCATAACAACTCTGAAATGATATAAGTACAATATTGTTAGTTTTAATATATTAGCAAAGTCACAAAGAGAGGAATTAATATTCCCCAAAAATTCAAGAATTAACACAGCAGAAAAGGGCAACGGTATTTACCTGTTCAGGTCTCTTTCTAATATAAAGTAATTTAATATGTAAGACATATATTGTGAAAATACAAAACAACTTTATTACAATCAAGAATTGGTGTTTAGCGGAAGTACAGAAAAAGGTGCACACCCTGAATTAATAATTACATATTATAAAAACAATGATCAAGTTGCATGCTGTGCTGAAACCCATAAAAATAGTAATACATGTAAAATCACAACTACAATTACCCAGTGTCATGTATGAAAATATTGATTACTATAGACTGATGTAAGAGTGACCGAATCAAAAGGGAATACAGATGGTAGTATGCCTGAAACAGGACCTCCTGAATGCGAGTGGCGCACACCCTGAGGACCTCCTGAATAAGAGTTGCGCCCACCCCTGAGGACCTCCTGAATGCGAGTGTCACCTACCACTAAGGACCTACTGAATGAGAGTGGCGCACACCCCTGAGGACCTCCTGAATGAGAGTGGCACCCACCACTGAGGACTTCCTGAATGCGAGTGGCACCCACCACTGAGGACCTTCTGAATGAGAGTGGCACCCACCACTGAGGACTTCCTGAATGCGAGTGGCACCCACCACTGAGGACTTCCTGAATGTGAGTGGCACCCACCACTCAGGACCTCCTGAATGAGAGTGGTGCCCACCCTTGAGGACCTCCTGAATGAATGGGCCACCTACCATTGAGTACCCATGAATGAGAGTGGAACCAACTCCTGAGGACCTCCTGAATGAAAGTGGCGCCCACCCTTAAGGACCTCATGAATGAGAGTGGCGCCAACCCCTGAGGGCCTTCTAAATGCGACTGGCACCCACCACTGAGGACTTCCTGAATGCGAGTGGCACCCACCACTGAGGACCTCCTGAATGAGGTGGTGTCCACCCCTGAGGACCTCCTGAATGAGAAGGGCACCCACCACTGAGGACCCATGAATGAGAGTGGAACCCACCCCTGAGGACCTAATGAATGAAAGTGGCGCCCACCCCTGAGTACCTCCTGAATGAGAGTGGCGCCAAACACTGAGAACTTCCTGAATGAGAGTGGCGCCCACCGCTGAGGCCCTCCTGAATGCCACTGGCACCCACCACTGGGGACCTCCTGAATTAGAGTGGCACCCAACACTGAGGACCTCCTGAACCACTCATTCAGGAGGTGCTGTTTCAGATATGCTACCATCTGTATTACCTTTGATTCGGTCACTCTTGCATCTATCTATAGTAATCAATATTTTCAGAAGTACCTCAGGGTACTTATAGTTGTGATCTTATACAGTCATGGCCAAAAGTTTTGAGAATGACACAAATATTATATTTTCTCATGATCTGCTGCCCTCTGGTTTTTATGTGTGGTTGACAGATGTTTTTATCACAGACAGAAATATAATTGCAAACATATGAGTAACAAAAGCTTATATTGACAGCAGTTAGAATGAGTTAATGCAGCAAGTCAATATTTGCAGTGTTGACCCTTCTTCTCAGGACCTCTGCAATTCTCTCTGGCATGCTCTCAATCAACTTCTGGACCAAATCCTGACTGATAGCAGTCCATTCTTGCACAATCAATGCTTTCATTTTGTCAGAATTTTTAGGTTTTTGTTTGTCCACCCGTCTCTTGATGATTGACCACAAGTTCTCAATGGGATTAAGATCTGGGGAGTTTCCAGGCCATGGACCCAAAATCTCTAGGTTTTGTTCCCTGAGCCATTTAGTTATCACCTTTGCTTTATGGCAAGGTGCTCCATCATGCTGTAAAAGGCATTGTTGATCGCCAAACTGCTCTTGGAGGGTTGGGAGAAGTTGCTCTTGGAGGACATTCTGGTACCATTCTTTATTTATGGCTGTGTTTTTAGGCAAGACTGTGAGAGAGCCGATTCCCTTGGCTGAGAAGCAACCCCACACATGAATGGTTTCAGGATGCTTAACAGTTGGCATGAGACAAGACTGGTGGTAGCGCTCACCTTGTCTTCTCCGAATGAGGCGTTTTACTAATGTCCCAAACAATCGAAAAGGGGATTCATCAGAGAAATTAACTTTACCCCAGTCCTCAGCAGTCCACTGCCTGTACCTTTTGCAGAATATCAGTCTGTCCATGATGTTTTTTCTGGAGAGAAGTGGCTTCTCTGCTGCCCTCCTTGAGACCAGGCCTTGCTCCAAGAGTCTCCGCCTCACAGTGCGTGCAGATGCACTCACACCTGCCTGCTGCCATTCCTGAGCAAGCTCTGCACTGCTGGTTACCCGATCCCGCAGCTGAAACACTTTTAAGAGACGGTCCTGGCGCTTGCTGGTCTTTCTTGGGCGCCCTGGAGCCTTTTTGGCAACAATGGAACCTCTCTCCTTGAAGTTCTTGATGATGAGATAGATTGTTGACTGAGGTGCAATCTTTCTAGCTGCGATACTCTTGCCTGTTAGGCCATTTTTGTGCATTGCAATGATGACTGCACGTGTTTCTTTAGAGATAACCATGGTTAACAGAAGAGAAACAATGATGCCAAGCACCAACCTCCTTTTAAAGTGTCCAGTGGTGTCATTCTTACTTAATCATGACAGATTGATCTCCAGCCATGTCCTCATCAACACCCACACCTGTGTTAATGGAGCAATCACTGAAAAGAGGTTAGCTGGTCCTTTTAAGGCAGGGCTGCAATGATGTTGAAATGTGTTTTGGGGGATAAAGTTCATTTTCTAGCCAAATATTGACTTTGCAAGTAATTGCTGTTAAGCTGATCACTCTTTATAACATTCTGGAGTATATGCAAATTGCCATTAGAAAAAGTGAAGCAGTAGACTTTGTAAAAATTAATATTTGTGTCATTCTCAAAACTTTTGGCCATAACTGTATGTATTACTATTTTCATGGTTTTCATCACTGCATGTGACTAGATGGTCATCGTTATTATATATCCAAAACAGGCCTCCTTTTAGTATATTTCCATTCAGAATGTTGTTCTAATATGTCATTATATACTCAGTATGTGCACTTGTCTCTCTTTTCCTGTATTTCCGCTGCACACCAATTCTTGATTCTAATAAAGTTGTTTTGTATTTTCGCCATATACCGTTTACGTATTTAATGACCTTATATCAAGTCTCTGATGAGACTCACCCATTCAAGTCTATGGGTGAATAAAAAGAAAAAGTGATCCCACACAGAACATCGGAGTGGCATCCGATTTTTACTGATTCATTTCTGTTATAAACCAAGAAAACTGTATTTGATGGTGTACATTTTTAGTGTAGATGTATGAAAACGGTTTCACATGGATGTAGAAAAATGGACACACAGATGAAAGTCAGTTGAAAATCGTCTGAGTTCTCTTGATGAAACTCGGATGCTTTTTCATACCGGCCTTCTCAAAATTTTCTGCTTAGAGAAACTATTGGTCACGTAGCCTGAGTAATCTGTACATGGTACAAACACACTGCTAAGTATATGATAGTTGTGATTTTTTTTGTTCATGTCTGAGCATTGCAGTTCTACCGGTCTGATGTCATTTCACAGAGAGAGGACAGAGTTTCCATTTTTCCCACATATTTTCTGACTGCCATTCTGAGCTGAAGTAGAGATGATAAGTATTATCTGACAGTGAGTGCAGTTTGGGTGTTTTCCTGCTTCCTTGTGAGGAGCTGATAAATGGCATGGAAGACATTTGTAGCTGTGGGGAGCAGCTCGGAGCAGCGGCAGGGGAAGCAGCTCGGAGCAGCGGCAGGGGAATCATATTCGGAATGCCATGTTTACAGGAAAAGATCCGACCAGGTTTGGAAAGTTCAGGACAGGAAAGCAGGTTTGGATGATAAACATTTATAAATAGACCGTAAATGAAAAGAGAGAGAGAGCTCGGCATGGAGGCGACGTTCTCTGCTTTATCAGATTTTAATTAGTCCCTAGCCATCCCGCACCTGGAGACCGGGCTTTAAAGCTGCAGCTGTGGACTGTTGCAGGTTTTGCAATATCCAACCACATATACAGTATTTCAAGATTTTTGCAGAATGTACAGAAAAGTAAGCAATTTATCATGTATTAGCAAAACGTGGAAAGAAAGTTGGAACTAAATCAAATTTTAGGGAAACAAAGAACGTATTACATAGAAGGGCATATGTTGTCTAACTGACCAAAAGTTGGGATTCAGCAACATAAGTCATGTATGGTTCTACACAGAGGTAGACATGTCATTGGTTCAACCTGTGCAGCCGCACAGGGGCCCAAGAGGTCGGGGCCACGCTAACACCTCCAAACCACCTGGAATTGTGCATTATGATGGGATATTAGACCACAAAGGGCCCATATACTGTTCTTGCACAGGAGCCCTCTTCTGTCTGTGGCCGCCACTGGTTCTGTATTATCAATCGTGAAAGGTATCTGGGAATCAGAGGATGAAAATAAGCGTTGAATAATACTCGAAAAAATATCACGTCCTGTTAAGCATCTTAGAAAGTCCTCTACAGTGAATTTATTGCAGGAGTTGTACTACCTTGAGGCCGTGTCATGCAGCTGTTTTCTGCAGCCAAAACCAGCTCGCTTGGCATGAAAAACACTGCATCCAAAATGCCCATTTTTGCTGTGTTTTTTGCAGCATTTTTTACTTGTTTTTTAATAGCTTTTTTTGGGGTGCAGATTACATGTGAGCTTTTTCTATACTGCACGTTTAATAAATTTAGTTTTATTCACCAGAAACACTTTTAAAAAATGCCACGGCTGTGTTTTCTTCACTTTCTCATTGCTTTCTATGGGTAAAAAAATGCTGCAAAAACAGTGAAAGAATTCAAAAATTCAGTTTTCCAATACAGTCAGGAAAAAAAAGCAAGTGTGTGCATGAGATTTCTGAAAATCTCATCGCTTTTGCTGGTCATGTAAAAAACAACTTTTAAATTGAAAACAAAAAAAAAACAGCAAAGAAAATGCTGCAAAACACAATGTGTGAACATAGCCTAAAGGATTATTTATATGCCCTATGCAAAAATCTTCCTGTGATCCTCAAATTGGAGTTTTGAAACCTCAGTAATGGGGCTCTATGAGCCAAATTTTTGAATGGAGGTATACTGTACATGCGTGACCTTCACCCATTCATTTTCTATTGGAAAGCAGAGCGCTGTACTCAGCTTTTTCAAGCAAACCCAAGGACATTGAATGGAAGGTAGTCTAGCATGTGCATTGCGCTCCTCTCAAAACGGGATCCCAGCAAAGGAGGCATCCATTCATGATGAGTTCCCAAGAAGCATCTCAGCTATTGGACCCCCAGCAATCAGCAAGTCTCCCCTAACCTTTGGATAGAGGTTATCTTGTTTTTTTGCAATAACTCTTTAATTATATGTTGCCTAAGAATAATAATATATATATAATATATAGAACAATTATGATTATTGCCACTTTTTAGTAAATTCATATCAGCTTGAGCTACACCAAGTAAAGGCCGTTTTCACCGCGGCACCAGGGGTATGTGTTTTAAGCCCTGGTGTTCCCGGTGTGAACATAGTGCTGATATTGATTCTCACGTAAACAGCGGCATGTCAAGAGTTGAAACGTGATTATTACAAGAACTGCCTGCTAGATATGTACAGTAATTACTGTAGCCATTAATCACAAATGATTCCTCAGCTCAAGCTCCAACATAAATTAAGGCTGTCACAATGTAGATGATCATCTTGTTTTTAAGTTCCTCTAATCACATCACTCAGATCAGTATAATTTGATTCCAAGAAGTTCTGAACCCTAAGAGCTGGTTGCAACTTGTTAGAATTGAAATAAACTAAATTCCATGTGAGGTAATATCCTCAAAAGTTACCTAGAAAACTGTATTTCTTTTCTTATTAGTGTAGAGTACAAAGCATTATGAAGAATGCGACTTCTCAAAAGTTAAAAGGGTTTTCAAAGACTATATTAACTTTTTACTATGAGAAAAACAACTAATAGGCAGGTAATTGCTAACTAACTGCCTGTCCTGTACTGGCCAGCGCAGATCTCTGCCTGCTCAGAGTGGTTAACAGATCAGCGGCTTCTCTTCCGCTCTGCTCTGTTGAGAGGGCAGCCTGACAATGTCATGTTCATTGACAGCCAACTTCCCGCTGCCTAACTGCAGTGAACTGCCTGTCAATCAGTATGATGTCAGCACTTACGCCCTGTCAACAGAGCATTCCGGAAGAGAACAAAAAGCTCTGTTGATGTGGAGGAGCTGACACTCCTGCAGGAGGTGTCAGGGACTGCTCTGAGCCGGTACCAGATAGAGCAGGCGAGACGATTGACCTAGGAGTATGATTCTCGCTTAGGGTGTGAGAGGTCCCAGGTTCAAATCCCGGACACGCTCTGCATATCTAGTAGGGATGAGCGAATAGCTTCGGATAAGAGCTTCTCCGAATAGCTGCATCAGTATCCTGGATACCTGGAGCGCTCACTATCAGCTGTGTGACCCTCACAACACATGTATGGAGAGCCTGTTTATTGGAAACATGCAGCTCTAGCGCCGAACAGCTGATGATCGTGAGCACTCCAGGCATCCAAGATACTGAGGAATCTATTCGGGAAGCACTATAGCTATTCGATAAGCTCTTATCCTAAGCTATTCGCTCATCCCTAATAGCTAACACTAGAGAAGACAGAGAAATGATTTAAAGGGATCTAGATAAGCTTGAACAATGGACAGCGACTAATAGAATGGTATTTAACAGGGTGAAATACAAGATTCTACATCTGGGCAAGAAAAATGAAAATTACATATAGAATGGGAGGAATAGAACTAAGCAACACCATGTGTGAAAAAGACTTGGATATACTAATAGATCACAGACTGCACATGAGTCAACAGTGTGATGCAGCAGCAAAAAAGGAAAATACATTTCTAGGATCTATTAAGAGAAGCATAGAGTCTAGGTCATACTGTGTCCAATTCTAGGCACCACATTTTAAAAAACACATAAAAAAAACTGGAGCAGGTTCAGAGAAGAGCTACAAGGATGGTGAGCGGACTGCAAACTATGTCCTATGAGAAAAGGCTAAAGTATCTGAGAATGTTTAGCTTGCAAAAAAAGGCTAAGAGGAAACTTAATAGCAGTCTGTAAATATCTGAAGGGATATCTCAGTGTAGAGGGATCATCCTTATTCTCATTTGCACATGGAAACACAAGAAGCAATGGAATGAAACTGAAAGGGAAAAGATGCAGATTAGATATTAGAAATAACATTTCGACAGGGAAGGTGATCAATGAGTGAAACAGGCTGCCATGAAAGGTGGTGAATAGTGTTGAGCGATACTGCTCGATATCTAAAAATATCGTATCGGAATGGTATCGCCGATATCACTAAATATCGTCGATATCCGATTCCGATACCGGAAGTCCCATGTAAGTCTATGGGAACAAAATATTGCAACAAAAAAAACCCTTTCTTTCGTTGTAAACACAAAATATACGCACATAGAATACATATATATATATAATATATATTATATATATATACATGTCATTGTGACATATATATATATATATACATATATTTATAGTTTATACACTTCTACATAGTAAAATAGACTGATTCAATTGCCGGGTAAAGCCGTGACATACCCCATAGAAGTCGACGGGCTCGGTGCCGAGTACCCCCAAAACCTCTGGCTCTGTGCGACTCAACTTGGGCGTCACGAACAGGATTCTGTAGCTCGCTATAAGCGAGTCCTGTGTGCCTTAATTGAACTGGTTTTGTGCTTGAGAATTGCTAAAATCATCAGAGAATGTATTTGCCATTTTTCCGCCATATCTGCGTCACGACGAGGCACTGGTGAAGAAAAAGGGCGTGCTCTTCGTGGGTGTACACTCACTCAGTGGCGCGAAAACGATGGCCGACCACTCTAAATGGTACTGCAATGTAAGATCGTGCCCCACAGCTCTTCAGTTCCGCCTCCTCATCCTCCTCAGTGTGCGGAAACTAACACGAAGGTCCCGCCTCACTACAAAAGAGGGGCCCTCTCCAGATGCTAATGACACATGTGACTTGGCAGAGATGGCTAATGGACACGAGCAGAAGTGTGAAGGGATGGAGCAGTCAGAGCTCTCCCCCCACGGAAGCGACCCGATCGCCACGGAACCACCGTTGGGCACCCGGCCTGGAAACCCTCCTACGCTGCAAGAAGCGGAGGATACCCTAAGAGGCCTGGCCCGGCACCGGGAGGAGGTCGCCAGGATGGAAGCCAGCTGGCGTGCCCTAAAACTAAACTTGGAGCGGCGCCAATCCCTCTTACCTGAAGTGTCTGTACCGGAAGGTGAGGCACCCGTTCTAGTAGAGGAGTCCGTGCGGGCATCCCAGCCCTTGCAATGTGATCCGGTTGACGTTGTCGCAGTGGAGGCACCCGTTCCTGCAAAAAACTCTGCACCGGCAGCACCCCAGATCCCGCTGTCTGCCCCCGTCGCTGAGACAGAAGAAGCGACACCCGTCCTCATGGAGGAGGCCGCGCAGGCACCAGAGGTCTACCTGTCTGTACCGGAGCCCCGACTGTCATCTGTTCCAGAGCCGGCTGCTTCCTCCGCAGGTGAGCGCCGCCAGGACTGTCGGGCGCCATGAGAGCTGCCGCAAACCGGACATCGTAAGCTGCAGTTTGATGGTGGAGACATGGAGATGCTGGTGGAGGAGAATTACAACCGGCGTCAGGAGGAAGAGTGGAGACGTTGGGAGCGGGAAGCAGAGCGACAAAGGGAGCAGCGAGAATCCCAAAAGCTTCGGCAACGTAACCTGGAGAAGGACCGGGCAGATAAGGACCGGATGAGAAAAGATAAAGGAACCCTGTGGGAGCCGCGGCGTAAGGGTGCAGTACGGAGCTTTAAATTGAAAGGTGGTTGGGGCTTCATCCAGGAGCCTGGACTTTATTTAGAAGTGTTTGTGACCCGGCGGGACGTGGAGACTCACCTCCCAGAAGGACACCTGGGAGGGACCTGTTGCCAGGAGACTTGGTGACTTACACCTGACACTGGGTTACAATGGATGGTACGCCCTAAATGTTACCAGGTGCGACCCCTACTCCCCAGAGTGTCAGGAACCTGTGAGACCCTCGGAGCCTTCAGCCTCCCACATCCAGGCCTCTGCACAAGTGCCCACCCCACGCCGTAAATCTCCCCAGCCTCCCTCAGTGGTCTCCTCAGCAGCCCCAGCTATGGACATGATAACTATAGCTGGCCCGTACCCGGTGCCTGTTAGGCCCCCTGGGGTTCGTTCAGTCCGGGACATAGGGCTCCAGACCCGAGGGAGATGAAAGAGGTGGCCACACAGACACAGATAGCGGGTCACGACTTGACTGTACAGGCCACACGACGTCATCAGGTCCTGGTGGTCCTTGGTGTCTCGGATTTTTGGCAAGCATCAGAAGAGTACCAGGTGGTACCTGGAACACCCCTGCCAAAGAATTATAAATAACCCGGACAGGGTCCCTGTATGTAAATAGTTAAATTGTTGATGTACCCGGACGGGTGAATGTTCATAAAAAAAATTTTTAATTTAATAAAAAACACAACACAGTTTTCATTACTTTTATTACAGTCTCATCCTGCGACGCCATCGATCTCCTGTAAAAAAAATGAAAAAAAAAAAACAGCAGTATACCACCTGTCCGACGCAGTCCATAGTAACGAGTGTCCCACGACGATCCAGCTCTGCTACATCAGAATGACAGGCAGAGCCTGTCATCCCGGCGCAGCACAGCTGATTACCTGCTTCCCCGGCGGTGACGTCATCGGACTGGTTTACGGCCGGATTACCCTGCAGTCACTGCAGTTATCGCGAAAAACTGCATGTGACCGCCAGGGAGAAGATAATGGCGGCCATCAAGCAGTCCAGGACATGACCGCCGGAGATCTTCTGCCAGGTAAGTGCCGCTGACTCCTGACAGACCCGACCGACGGACACTCACAGTGACAGTGACAAATCCGATTCCGGTATCCGATATGACGAAAATATCGGTACTCGGAATCGAAAGCCCGATACAGCTAATATCGGCCGATACCCGATATTTGCAGTATCGTATCGCTCAACACTAGTGGTGAATTCTCCTTCAATGGAAGTTTTCAAACAGAGGCTGGACAGACATCTGTCTGAGATGGTTTAGTGAATCCTGCGCTGCATTGACCATGGGATTGGACACGATGACCAATGAGGTCTCTTCCACCCCTAACATTGTATGATTCTATGTCTTGGTACCACCTCCAATAGGCATATAAACCCAAAAAATTATGCACGACAGAGCACACGTTGACTCCGTCTGCATAATTATAGTCAATGGTCCCTTCGGGGCATATGACCGAGTCCTATGTTGCGGGGAAGAGGGTCGGACTTAAGCCCCTGCGGGGGCTACTGAACATAGAAATAAACACTGTCAACCGACCCTTATCCGTTTCCAGCTGGAGAGTAACTGAGACAGATTTCAAGAAGTAAGGCTGGTCTTTGTCTCTCTGTTCTAGTTTCTTGTCATACAGGTAGGAGCCAGCTCTGGGCAGGAAACCGTTTGGACAAGGGTAAGAGCAATGTATGCTGGAAAATTAGGGAAGTTCCATCTCTTATAGTGCTGGTAGAATGCTAAAGAAAAGTGGATAGCAAGTACAGAACATGAGAATCAGAACAGTTACTGTACATATAGGACTGTATATGTAAACCAAAAGTGGTTTAACTTGTCAGGGCAACATGATTATGCTTTTCTACAGGCTTTGTATATTTTTATCGGATTCTGTCCCTTTAAGAACGAAAATCCTAATACTAATAAAATAGGAAATAACTACATGTGCAGTTTAAGAAAGTGTTAAGTCTTAGTATATTCCAAAAGTATACATTGGTTATTAGTCTTGTGCGTTGAAAATGTAATATTGAGGTAAGTGCGCCTTTATTTAGCGTGTTACTGGACTATGTAAGATCAGTTTCCACTACTTTTGTTAGGCGTAGGTAGACTTATGTCTCTGTTATGGTTTCCTGCATCAACAAGTAGGCAGCTCTTGACACTCCCTCCCTCTCACCAATGATCTCCTGCTCTAAAACCCATGAACCACTCTATTAACCGAGGCAGCACAAGCTGCGCATTCATCCTGAGCTTTAGGTTGCCAGAGAAAACAAACCATAGAGAGAGCTAAAAAATATTGTTTACAGGGACTGGACTGACTGTGCTGTTCTCCGAATTATCTGAGGCCAAGTGAGGTGCATACAATTTAGAGGTCAGCCCTTGTCACTAGCCCTAAGACTATTCTTGTTTATGTAATACCCTGTACATTAAACATTTTTTAGGACAGTGTTGTTTTTTTATACAAGATTTCCAGTTTTATGTTGCGTAAAGGGCTGTTCAGTTGCCTTAAGATTCGACTTTGAAGTCTAAGCCTTGTCAATCCATGTTTTTCTGCAACTTTACCGTGAGCCAAGATTGGGTTGCTAGATTTGTTACTGAAACATATTGACAGACCACATAGTTTTTAGGAACGTTAGCTGTTACAGCAGTTGGTCCAGGATATGTTCAGCCATCTTTAATATGAGGCGATTCAACAGTACCAATATATACATATATGGTTACTGTGACTTTAATTGTAAAACATGAACGAGTCTGGTGTTTTGGGCCTATTTTCATTTTGAAAGTGTCTTTTGGGTGATTTTTCCACTTCAAGTAATTTAACATGAAGCTCGTAGGCCCCAAAGTAAAATCTTCCACAAGGCCCCCAACTATCACTGGTCTTTAAAAGTATTGGTGTTACATGCCTGTCGGGATTATCCGGGATCGGTTTCCTACACCTTGGTCCGATGCCCTCTTTTGTGTTTCACGTCGCGTTTTGCAGGTTGCCCAGTGTGGCTCAGTGACATCACCTCCATGAACTTATTTAAGCCCCATTAGGACACACGCCTGTGTCTTCGGATTGAGAGTCAAGACTTTGGTTTATTTCAGGTTCTGTATACCTTACATCGTTCTTAACTTGCTTCAATGCCTGCTGATTCCTGAGTGTGCCATATCCTCACTCCCCACGTGCCATCCTGTCAGCTGCACCAACCCCTGGAGTCCATGTATCCAACCAGATCTGAGCGTTAGTGAGCCAGCTCACAATTGGACTTCTAATATGGGACTTTTATGCTCTCCTTGATCCAGGGCGCAACTGTGACTGAAACTCTGTCCCCTTTATGGCTATACCCTTGTACCCTTGTATACTTTTGATGCGCACGTACCAGGGCTTTGGGGTACTCGGCACCGAGCCCATGGAAGTCTATGGGGGATGTCACGGGTAGCCAGCTCGGTCTGTGCCCTGGGCGCTCACCGTAATGTGGGATATTTACAGGGGATGATGGAAATGTTTGTGTAAGTTGTCGTGACGCCACTTGTAGTATCTGGTCAGAGGGACCAGCGCTGCTGTGCACATACTCTGGAAGGGATCATGTTGGGCAGCTAGATGGTAGGTCTTCTACAAGTAAGACGGTGTCCTTCCAGGGCGGATAGAAATATGAGGATGCAGGACAGATGGGGATCCCGCCGTCAGAGACAATAAGTGAGTCACACACAAAAGTCAGTTTGGTACCTTTACTGCAGGAATGGCAGGTACTCCCTGGAGCACGGCAGGGCGAAGGATGTACGTCCGGATTCCTCCACTGGTAGGTGTATGGCCTCCTGTTCTCTGTCGTTATTTAATGAAGTCCTGACCTGCTTGTAACTAGGTCTAACTCAGTCTCTGTTCTGTACCTGGCTGACTTGGTGGGGACCTTCTCTATGGCAGAACAGGGTCTTTTTATCGCTGATCAGGCAGACTCTGTTCCCCTGATCCTGTACGTGTCAACTCTGTGGTACTCCTGGGACTTGTAGTCCTCCAGGAACTCCGGTGTTCTCCTAAAAGGTCGTAGAGATCCTTATAGGCTCGGGACCCGGCATCCGGTATTCGTTGCTGGGGGAAAGCTATTAATGCTTACTGGCCCCTCCAATTCCACTTGCTTTCGGCCTACCTGGGTCCTATAAAGATCACACACGCTGGCAGTTAATGTGCTGCCTCTTCGCCGCTCTCTTAAGCATCGGCACGCTTCCTCCTGAGTTACACTTCAGCTTCAGCTCTGACTAGGATCAATCAATCTCCGTCTGTTTTTAGCTCTGACTGAGCTCTGACAGGAATCCTCTCACTCTCGTGTCCTGAGGAGAACTCATCTGTCCCTCACAGCTTGTCTGAGGTAACTGCTGTTCTGATCTGTCTGAGGTAAAACTGGAACTGTTTTTTTTTTTATGTGCCTAACACACAGCTCCCTCTACTGGTCTCTTAGGTAAGCTGAGATGTGTGTGTGTGTATAGTGACCTCTAGTGGGATCTTCCTTTAGTACATCCTTCTGGAAGATATGGATCCAGTCACAGCTGGGCTCCACATTCCCCCTTAGTAGAATTCAGCACTCCGGGGCTAAAATACAAAAACAGGTAACAGAACAATAACATATAAAAACAATTCTTCCTTTACGGAGGTAAGGCACTCTTGAACCGTTGCATAAACAAAACTGATCAATTATGTACAATGAGGGATTGAGGAACTTTGAGCAACCATAAAAGTCCCAGTCTCTTTTGGAAAGGATGCTCAAATAGGGGTGAGAAAACAAGTAGAAAATAATGTCCATTCCTCTTGTTCCAAGATGATAAGGGAAAACAGGTCAATAAATACTGATATATACATTATAAGCAAACATATGTACATTTATATATAATGACTTTAAACAATTATTTACATTTGCCAGAGGTTAAACTAATCTCTGAACCTAGCAGGGATGTGTCCTTTTGTGCTACGTTCGGATCTGCGTGGTGCAATGACCTGTGGGGTAGCAGTTTCCCTGTTTGTGCAATGTGAGAGTGAATTATAGAATTGTCTCAACCTCCCTACTGGACTGGCAAGCACACTGTAAACTGAGTGAACCGGTGCAACTTCTGCAGGGGATCCTTCTTCCTGAGGCTCAGTTTCTTGGGATTCTGCTTCTCGTGGTTCCACTGGTTGAGGTTCTTCCGGAACAGGTCCTTCTGGAACTGAAAAAAAGAAGAAAAATCCAGCGTGGAGCAGAGATGATTACGCGTTTCGACGTGTGTCTTTCTCGGAGATCTTGAGAAAGACATACGTCGAAACGCGTAGATCATTCTGCCATATCTCTGTGGGTCTGTACTGCGTGATATTGCTGTTCATTTTTAGTCAACTTTATTAAAGACTTTTTATTTTTAATCATCTCTGCTCCACGCTGGATTTTTCTTTTTTTTTTTGCTTGCTATGGTTGCTCTGCCACATCCGTGCGAGGAGTGAGGATATTTATGTGCATCATGAACATTGGGGTAAGCTGACATCATCTGTGTTTTTTTTTTTCTACTTCTGGAACTGACTCTACTGGCACAATTGGTGCAATTGGATTTAGAGATTCTTCTTGCGATTGATAAAATTGAAGCACGGGAATGATTACAGCTTCTCCAATTCTGGGCCAATCTGCGGGGAAATCTCCCAAGTCTGTATGTATAACTGCTTCATTACTCTTTTCCTGATTGACAACAGGTTCTTCCTCACGGAGCTTTAATGGGTCCGGACACAACTTTAGATGGTCTCTAGACACAGTTGCAGTTGTTTTTCCTCCATCCTTGCTTATTATGCACGTTTTCTTGTTATCAAACCTTGAACTTTGTATGATGTAGGGCTCTCTTTCCCACTGATCGTCGAGTTTGTGTAGCCTCCTTTTTCTTTTCAGTACGATTTCACCAGGTGCGAAAGGTTCAGCCGGCGCACTTTTATTGTAGCGATCTGCTTGTTTATCCCTTCCTCGATTAAGACTTTCCTCAACACAGGCCTGTACTTTTCTGTACTGTTCCTGTCTGTTTGTGTTCCAGTCTCCAGTAGTTACATCCGCTTCCGGTTCCACAACTCCAAGCTCTAGATCCATGGGCAGCTTTCCTGGTCTTGCCCGCATGAGATAAGCTGGGGTGCAGTTGGTGGAACTCACCGGTATATGGTTGTACATGTCTACCAGGTCAGGTAACAAGTCTGGCCACCGATTTCTTTCTTCCAGTGGTACAGTTTTCAGTAAGTCAATAACGATGTGATTCATCTTTTCACAAAGTCCATTGGTTTGGGGGTGGTACGGTGTAGTTCTTATCTTTTTACACCCGTACAGGTGACAGAACTCTGTGAATAGTTCGGCCTCAAAGGCTGGGCCTTGATCAGTTAGCACCTGCTCAGGATAACCGTGTGGTCTGCAGAAACTTGCTTGGAAGGTCTTTGCTGCTGTCTCTGCTGTCAGATCTTTAACAGGGGCGACCACCAGGAATTTGGAGTAATGATCCACCATAGTCAGGGCATAGGAATATCCTGACCGGCTGGGTGACAACTTCACATGGTCCAGGGCCACGATTTCCAAAGGGCGAGTTGTCTGGATGGGCTGCAGGGGTGCCTTCTGATTGCTGTAGTCTTTTCGTCTGAGGCCACAGGGTCCACAGTTCCGGCACCACTTCTCGATGGAGCTGCGCATCCCTACCCAGTAGAACCGACACTTCAACAGGGTCTCCAGCTTTTTCCAGCCAAAGTGTCCCGCTTGATCGTGGTAGGCTTCTAACACCATCTGGATGTCTGCTCTGGGAACTACTATCTGCCAGACCATTTCATGGGTCCTCGGGTTGACGTATCTCCTGCACAACTTCTCACGGTAGATGAACAACCGGCTTCTTTCATTCCACAGCTGCCTTGCTGGTAGAGATGCGTCTTTCTCCAAGGAGGAACCTTTGTTGTGAATGGGTTTGAGATGAGTTCTGAGCAGAGGCTCCCTCTGGTGGTTACAAGCGGTACTAGTGAGGATTGTGAGGACTGGGAATCAGGTGTTACTGATTGGTCTTATATAAGGGAGTCATTTTCCCATCAGGGTTGCCGGTGATCAATTGTTCTGGTCTGAATCCTTCTTTCCAGTTTCCCTTGTAGCCTGCTGTGTCGTGTCTGCATCTCCTGCTATCAGATAAGACAATTTCTTATTTTGTGTTTTTGCTATATTTTTGCATTTTGTCCTGCACTTCTGTGGGGGCCTTCTGGGTCCCCTCCGGGGGCTTTTGCCCTCTCAGTTTAGTCCTGCCACTGTGTTTTGTACTTTTGCTTTTTCCAGTTTTTTTTCAGTGGCTGCTGTTTTGATTTTTTTTACACCAGAGAACTAATTTAGGTGGTAGAGGTCGTGTGATCTCAGGTGATTTTGAAATTAGTAGAGTTGGTGTTTTTTCAGGGTTTTCTGAGATTGCAGTAAGTACCCTTCCTGTCCTTTTCTATTTAGATAGTTTGGGCCCCAGCGTTTGCTCATACTATTTTCTTTCTGTGTCAGTATTTCCTCTTGTCTAACCGCCATTACATGTTTGGGGGCTTTCTATTATCTTTGGGGTTCTGCTCCAGGGCAGATAGCTTTCCTATTTCTATCTTTAGGTGTAGTTAGTTTCTCAGGCTGTGACGAGGCGTCTAGGACCAACGTAGGAACGCTCCACGGCTGCCTCTAGTTGCGGTGGTTAGTCAGGGTACTGCAATCTCATAGATTCCAACTGCTCTGGTGTATTTCCTTTTTTACCTGCACTCCTCAGCTACCGTAACATAACAGTATCACCGGCCATAAAAATTGTATGGTACTCACAGAAGGGAAAAAATATTTTGAAGGAAGAAAAGTTGTCAGAGATATTTTTCTGTTTGTTGCATTTTTTTTTTTTTTCCCTCTGTATCTCTGGGTGCTGGGGAGGATCTTTTCTCCCAATGGAGTTTGCACAGTTGTCTGGCCGTGTGGATCAGCTTGCCACTGAGGTTCAGAGTATTGCTGCATATCTTGCTAGGTTGCCTGTTGTGGAACCTAGGATCCCCATGCCAGATTTGTTTTTAGGGGATCGAGCTAAGTTTCAGAATTTCAAAAATAATTGTAAATTGTTTCTTGCCTTAAAATCTAAGTCCTCAGGAAACGCAGCGCAGCAGGTTCAAATTATCATCTCTCTCCTGCGCGGCGATCCTCAGGATTGGGCTTTTTCCCTGATACCTGGGGATCCTGTTTTGAGTGATGTTGATGCATTTTTTCAGGCTTTGGGGTTATTGTACGATGAGCCTAATGTCACTGATCAAGCTGAAAAAGCCTTGTTGGCATTAAATCAGGGGCTTGATGACGCTGAGTTATACTGTCAGAGATTCCGTAGGTGGGCAGTCCTGACCAAATGGAATGACGACGCTTTGGCGGCCCTTTTCCGGAAGGGTCTGTCGGATAATGTAAAGGATGTTATGGTTGGATTCCCTGTCCCCTCTGGTCTCAATGATTCTATGTCATTAGCGATTCAAATTGACAGACGTTTGCGTGAGCGGAGAAGTATGCGTGGAGTGGTGTTGCCTTGTGAGCCAGCTGCTGAGCCCATGCAGTGTGATGGAGTGGTGTCTGGGGCACAGCGTCATGATTTTCGAAAGCGCAATGGGTTATGTTTCTACTGTGGTGATGCCTCTCATGCTATTTCAGTCTTCCCTAAGCGGGGAAGACATTTTGCACGCTCAGTTGTCTTGGGTAGTGTTCAGACTAAGTTTTTATTAACTGTCACTCTGATATGCTCTCTGTCCTCATTTTCTGCTCAGGCTTTCGTTGATTCTGGAGCAGCTATTAACCTGATGGATTATGATTTTGCTAAACGTTGTGGGTTTCCCTTGATACCCCTACAGAAGTCTATTCCTTTACTGGGGATCGATTCTACCCCTTTGGCTGAGAATAAACCCCAGTTTTCTACTCAGGTGATAATGAGGGTTGAACCTGATCACCAGGAGTGCTGCAAATTTTTGGTTCTATATAATCTGCATGACATTATAGTGCTGGGTTTCCCTTGGTTACAGTCTCATAATCCTGTTTTGGATTGGAAATCTGTGTCTGTAACCAGTTGGGGCTGCCAATGTGTTAATACCAACACTCCTGTTTTTTCTGCCTCCCCCCAGGCTGAGGATGTTCCTGACTTTTTGTTTGATTTTTCTGATGTGTTTAGCGAAAGTAAATCTGCATCCTTACCTCCCCATAGGAGCTATGACTGCGCTATTGAATTAGTGCCAGGTAGTAAATTCCCTAAAGGTCGCCTTTTTAACTTGTCTGTACCTGAACATGACGCTATGCGGTCTTATATCAAGGAATCATTGGAGAAGGGTCATATCAGACCATCCTCTTCACCCTTAGGTGCCGGTTTTTTCTTTGTGGCCAAAAAAGATGGTTCATTAAGGCCGTGTATTGATTATCGTCTCTTGAACAATATTACTGTGAAATATCAATACCCGTTACCCTTGATCTCTGACCTGTTTTCCAGGGTGAAAAACGCTACTTGGTTTACCAAGCTTGACCTCAGGGGGGCGTATAACCTTATTCGCATTAAGCACGGGGATGAATGGAAGACGGCATTTAACACCCCTGAAGGGCATTTTGAGTACCTTGTGATGCCCTTTGGGCTCACTAATGCTCCTTCCGTCTTCCAGTCCTTCATGAATGACATTTTCAGGGATTTTGTGGACAAGTTTCTGATTGTTTATTTGGATGATATCTTGATTTTTTCTAATGACTGGGACTCTCATGTGAAACATGTTCGAACTGTATTCCAGATTTTGAGAGAGAATGCTCTGTATGTTATGGGATCAAAGTGTCTTTTTGGCGTACAGAGGATCTCATTTCTGGGATTCATTTTGTCCCCATCTGTTATTGAAATGGACCCGGTCAAGGTTCAGGCCATCTGTGATTGGGTCCAACCTACTTCATTAAAGGCTCTTCAGAGATTTTTGGGTTTTGCCAATTTTTATCGTAAATTTATTGGTAATTTCTCGGTTATTGTTAAACCATTAACTGATTTGACCAGAAAGGGTTCTGATGTAGTGAATTGGCCTCCTGAGGCAGTCTCTGCGTTTCAGGAACTTAAGCAGAGATTCACTTCTGCTCCTGTTCTACGGCAGCCTGATGTTTCTCTGCCATTTCAGGTGGAGGTTGATGCCTCTGAAATTGGGGCAGGTGCCGTTTTGTCCCAAAAAGATCCAGAGACCTCTAAAAGTAACCCTTGTGCCTTTTTCTCTCGAAAATTTTCTCCTACTGAACGTAATTATGACGTGGGTAATCGGGAGTTATTGGCCATGAAGTGGGCTTTTGAAGAGTGGAGACATTGGCTGGAGGGAGCCAAACATCAGGTGGTGGTCCTTACGGACCATAAGAATCTGGTCTATCTGGAATCTGCCAAGCGACTCAATCCTAGACAGGCCAGGTGGGCCTTGTTTTTCACACGTTTTAATTTTGTGGTTTCCTTTCTTCCTGGCACTAAGAATGTTAAGGCGGATGCCCTCTCGAGGAGTTTCCTTGCGGACCCTCCTGAGCTATCTGATCCCTCTGTTATTTTGAAGGAGGGTGTAGTTCTTTCCGCCATCTCGCCCAATTTGAGACTTGCTCTGGAGGGGTGTCAGGAGGATAGGCCCGAGCGCTGCCCTGTTGGAAAATTGTTTGTCCCGGACCAATGGAAAAAGAGTGTGATGTCTGAGATTCATTGTTCCGCATTGGCTGGGCATCCCGGAATTTTTGGTACCAGAGACTTGGTTAGTCGGTCCTTTTGGTGGTCTACCTTGTCTCGCGATGTCAGGGAATTTGTGCAGTCCTGCGGGACTTGCTCTCGCTCCAAGCCTTGCTCTCGCTCTAGTGGTTTGTTGATGCCATTGCCTGTGCCCAAGAGACCATGGACCCATATCTCTATGGATTTCATTTCCGATCTTCCTGTTTCTCAGAGAATGACCACCATCTGGGTAATTTGTGATAGGTTTTCCAAAATGATACATCTTGTGCCATTACCTAAGTTGCCTTCCTCCTCTGAATTGGTGCCGTTGTTCCTTCAGCACGTGGTTCGTTTACACGGCATTCCTGAGAACATTGTGTCTGACAGAGGAGTCCAGTTTGTTTCCAGATTTTGGAGGACTTTTTGTTCTAAACTGGGTGTTCAATTGTCTTTCTCCTCGGCATTTCATCCTCAGACCAATGGTCAAACTGAGAGAACAAACCAGACATTGGAGACTTATCTAAGATGCTTTGTGTCTGCTGATCAGGATGACTGGGTCTCTTTTTTGCCTTTGGCTGAGTTTGCTCTTAATAATAGGGCTAGCTCTGCCACTTTGATGTCTCCGTTTTTCTGTAATTCTGGGTTTCACCCTCGATTTTCTTCAGGACAGACGGAGGCTTCTGTCTGTCCAGGTGTTGACTCTGTTGTTGAGCGTATGCAGCAGATTTGGGACCAGGTAGTGGAGAGGTTGTCCCTCTCTCAGGAGAAGGCCCAGCGGTTTGCTAACCGGCATAGGACTGATGGTCCTCGGTTTAAAGTGGGGGACTTGGTCTGGTTGTCCTCAAAGAATATTCCTATGAGAGTAGCATCTCCTAAATTTAAGCCTAGGTTCATTGGACCTTATAAGATCATGGAGATTATTAATCCTGTTTCTTTTCGTTTGCTTCTTCCAGGGACATTTAAGATCCATAACGTGTTCCACAAGTCCTTGTTGAAGAGGTTTGTTGAGCCAGTGGTTCCTGCTGCTGTGCCTCCTGACCCTGTTTTGGTTGAGGGCAATCTGGAGTATGTGGTTGAGAAAATATTGGATTCTCGTTTTTCTAGACGAAGACTCCAGTATTTGGTTAAATGGAGAGGTTATGGTCAGGAAGACAATTCTTGGGTGTTTGCTTCGGACATCCATGCTAGGAGACTTATCCGTGCGTATCATAGAACTCATCCTGACCGACCTGGTTGCTCAAATGAGGGTTCGGTGACCCCTCCTCAAGGGGGGGTACTGTTGTGAATGGGTTTGAGATGAGTTCTGAGCAGAGGCTCCCTCTGGTGGTTACAAGCGGTACTAGTGAGGATTGTGAGGACTGGGAATCAGGTGTTACTGATTGGTCTTATATAAGGGAGTCATTTTCCCATCAGGGTTGCCGGTGATCAATTGTTCTGGTCTGAATCCTTCTTTCCAGTTTCCCTTGTAGCCTGCTGTGTCGTGTCTGCATCTCCTGCTATCAGATAAGACAATTTCTTATTTTGTGTTTTTGCTATATTTTTGCATTTTGTCCTTCACTTCTGTGGGGGCCTTCTGGGTCCCCTCCGGGGGCTTTTGCCCTCTCAGTTTAGTCCAGCCACTGTGTTTTGTACTTTTGCTTTTTCCAGTTTTTTTTCAGTGGCTGCTTTTTTGATTTTTTTACACCAGAGAACTAATTTAGGTGGTAGAGGTCGTGTGATCTCAGGTGATTTTGAAATTAGTAGAGTTGGTGTTTTTTCAGGGTTTTCTGAGATTGCAGTAAGTACCCTTCCTGTCCTTTTCTATTTAGATAGTTTGGGCCCCAGCGTTTGCTCATACTATTTTCTTTCTGTGTCAGTATTTCCTCTTGTCTAACCGCCATTACATGTTTGGGGGCTTTCTATTATCTTTGGGGTTCTGCTCCGGGGCAGATAGCTTTCCTATTTCTATCTTTAGGTGTAGTTAGTTTCTCAGGCTGTGACGAGGCGTCTAGGACCAACGTAGGAACGCTCCACGGCTGCCTCTAGTTGCGGTGGTTAGTCAGGGTACTGCAATCTCATAGATTCCAACTGCTCTGGTGTATTTCCTTTTTTACCTGCACTCCTCAGCTACCGAAACATAACAAACCTTCCTGGGTTATCAGCTCCTTGATACGGCTGACCACTGGATCACTGTCCTGAGTCTCTTTCCAGCTGTGGTGAGGTAAAGGATTCAACGTCTTACTACACGATCTCCTGCTGGCTTGTTGCTCGTAGATCACCCCATTCCGGTGAAAGGCAGGTAGTTCAATCTCTTCCAGATCATCCACTTCCTCTTCAGTGTCTGATTCATGAGGCATCCTGGACAGGGCATCAGCATTGGCATTCTTGCGGCCCGCCCGGTACTTAATTGTGAATTGATAATTTGACAGTCGAGCCACCCATCGTTGTTCCATGGCTCCCAGCTTGGCTGTTTCAAGATGCGTCAAGGGGTTGTTGTCAGTGTAGGCAGTGAACTTGTTGGAGGCCAAGTAGTGTTTAAACCTCTCCGTGATGGCCCAGACCAGTGCCAGGAACTCCAACTTGAAGCTGCTATAGTTCTCTGGGTTCCTTTCGGTCGGGCGGAGCTTCCTGCTAGCATAGGCTATGACTTTCTCCAGGCCATTTTGCTTCTGACTGAGGACTGCTCCCAATCCTTCGTTGCTGGCATCTGTATACAACAGGAACGGCTGGCTGTATTCAGGGTAAGCTAGGATCTCCTTCATTTCCTTGAATGCTTCTGCCTGTTCTTTACCCCAATGGAATTGAGAATTTCTGCCTTTGAGGGACTGTCCCACCAGGAGGTCTTGCAGAGGAGCTGCTTTCTTAGTGTAATCTTTTACAAACCTCCGGTAGTATCCTGTCAGTCCTAGGAACTGTCGCACCTCCTTGAGATTTTTCGGCTCCGGCCATTTCTGGATAGCGGTGACCTTCTCAGGATCTGGCGCTACTCCTTCAGAGCTGACGATATGTCCCAGATACTGTACTTTTTGTTTGAGCAGGTGGCACTTAGAAGGCTTCAGTTTCATCCCATACTTGGACAGTGACTCAAATACCTCCGCCAGGTGCTTCAAATGGTCTTCATACGTTTTGGAGTACACGATGACGTCGTCCAGGTACAGCAACACAGTTTCGAAGTTGAGATGTCCCAGGCAGCTCTCCATTACTCTCTGGAACGTGCCAGGGGCACTGCTGAGTCCAAACGGCATTCTGTCAAACTCACAGAGCCCCATCGGGGTGGTGAAAGCCGTCTTCTCCCGATCCTCCTCAGCCACAGCTACTTGCCAGTACCCACTAGTGAGGTCAAGGGTGGAGAAGTAGTTAGCAGTTTTTAGTGCAGCTAAAGATTCCTCAATGCGTGGTAAAGGGTATGCATCTTTATGTGTAATACGATTTACTTGTCTGTAATCTACACACATTCGCATGCTTCCATCCTTTTTTCTAACTAAGACTAGAGGTGCTGCCCAGGGACTGCAACTATCCCTTATCACCCCTGCTTCTTTCATATCACGCAACATTTCCTTGGCTTTCTGGTAATGTGCTGGTGGTATAGGCCTGTACCGTTCTTTGATGGGAGGATGATTGCCTGTGGGGATGTGATGTTGAACCCCTTTAATTGTCCCAAAGTCGAGTGGGTGTTTGCTGAATACCTGAGCATACTCCTGAACTACTCTGTATACTCCTTGTTTCTGGTGGGCTGGAGTGGTGTCTGTCCCAACATGGAGCTGCTGACACCAATCCTCCACCTGGGTGGTGCCCAGGAAAGTTCTGTTTTCAGGTTTTACAGTTATGGCAAAAAAAACAGAATGAATAGTTATTTATCCACAATACTGTTTCTAGAGCTATAACTCGGGGTGAGAGATCAACATCATGGTCCTGGATTGTGTGATGTTCCATTATAAAAAAAAAATGGAAGCGAGTGAAAATCCTGTGTATTATCCTGTGCATTGTATTATCCTTGGAAATTTAGAAACTGTGAAACCAAGTTACTTGGTACCACTTACGTTTATTGAAACATTATTTTTTAAAAAATGGTAGTCCTCCTTTAAATAATCTCAGACCAACATTTATTAAAACCAAAGATCATTACTTTTCCTTGGTTCACACACAATGATATAACAAGTTTGATAGTTTGATGGAGACCTAAGGCACAAACACTTGGTGGTTACAGTTCACTCTAGAAGACAACTTGAACAGTCTTTGGAGTACAGCACTTGTAACTCTTTTCCTCTAATCCATGTTAGCTTCACAGAAGCCTCTGATCGTTGTCATCCCACATTGACTTCTAAACAGTGATGCTTCACCTTTGTTTGTAGAACTTGTAGTACTGTAACACATCAACTTTGCAACAAAACCTTCAATATGTAGGAGGGTCACTTCTATGCATGGACCTTTTTCTATAAACACTCCTACTACAGTGACGCATAGTCCATGGCACCACAGGACTGAACTAACCAGGCTTCACTACAAGCCTCAGCGCAGTGAACTACTTGCTACATGCTGTTCCCATTTCCTGGCCGATGTCTAGCACAGCATCCCACCTAAAGTCAGCTGTAGCTTCCGATGAGTGTAGGTCCATCACCATTCAATCTTCTTCGGCTTCCCCTCTTCCTAATGTCACTCATATTTCCACAGACTCCCCAGAACTGACCCTTTCCTAGGCTGACAATGTGATCAGCTGACACTGCTTGAGTGGCAGCGCCTGCTGAGTTTCGCAAGCTGCTACTTTTCACAGCTAGACCACAACTCTCAAGGGATGACAGATCTCTGCATTATCTGTCTGCTTACAGTGAAGCTCAGTGACATAAGGGTGCTAACTCTAGCTCATTGGATCTCCTGAGGAGAGCTAGTTGGACTATGAGCAGATAAACCATTGGTGCAACATGCACAGGTGCTCAAGAGCTAAGGGGGCCCATTGTTTTCCCCAAAGCAGGTGGAATTGGGTATTATGATGAGCTATTGGGCTGCAAAGGGCTCATATATTGTTCTTGAACAGGGGCCCTCTTCTGTTTGTGTCCACTCTTAAAATGGACCATTGTGAAGCATTTCCACCAACCTTGTATCACATTCTCTCCATTTTCCAATCCACTTCCTTCTGCGATGGACAAGCCACTGCAGCCACCAATGATGCAACGAACAAGCCCAGTTCATTTATTCTCCTCAGACGGACAAGCTCCAAGCCAAAGACTCTGCACAGGCCAAAAGTTTACTGTCTGCTCCCTTTTATTAGGCCCTCTGACTCTATGCCAGTCTTGATGAAGAGTTTACTGGAGTAAGATGCACCAAATTCATTAAGAGGCGTACACCTCAATGATTGCGGCATATCTTTCGGCTACCATACGCCACCACAATGGCTGTACTCCTTCCCGGCTAAGCTTCGCCCACTTTTATAATTGACTGGAACACCAAACCTATGAGCGGTGCAACAACTTTGCAACAATTTAAACAGTTTAATGGTAGAATTCTGTTGAAAACTGTTTAATGAATCGATCCCAAAGTCTTTATACCTTAAAAAAAGGGAAAAGGTATGTTCATTGCCCCTACAAATTCACAGATTTTATTAAAGAGAAAATACTGACATTTTATGTGCTAGCGTAAATCAGTGTGCTTCATAGAAAGCATGTAAGCATTATGGAGGACAAGACAGCGGGTCATAAATGGAACAAATTGGACTTTGCATTCACACCCTGTAGAAATGCGTAAGATAAATAGCTGCTACTTCAAGAACTCTCAAAGGTAAATAATTGAACTACAATTATAACATTTATTTTCACAATGCTATCCCTATAAGATTCCTCCTGTCAGTTAAGTGCTATACATTATGTAAAACCCAGTGTGCTTCTGCGGATTGTCTGTGTGTTTAACACATCAGCACTAAATTAATTAGGACAATAAAACAGCTTAAAGCTCCATTGGTCCTGAGTAGTCTGCAGTTACTGCGCGTCGTCTTGGTTACGGTGCTTATAATATACATGTAGCCGTGTGATACACAGCAAGACCCATATGAGTCTCATATGGCATTTGCTAAGGGAACTGTGGAGAGGATTAGGAGCTGTGATCTGCGCTCACAATGTATTCATAGATGAACAGGAGACTTAAAGGGGTTGTCCGGCCTTAGGCTGCAAGTCTGTAGGTGGCTGAAGGCTTGTGAACCCTGACATTGTGCACGTTGCGCCCAGTGAAGATTCTACAGTAACATCGGAGAAACCTCACAGTGTGCAATGCGCAGGTTTATTTTATTTATTTATTTTACTCATTTATATAGCGCCATTAATTTCACAGCGCTTTACAGACATTATCGGCACTGTCCCCAATGGGGCTCACAATCTAAATTCCCTAGCTGTCTTTAGAGTATGGAGGAAACCGGAGAACCCGGAGGAAACCCACGCAAACACGGGGAGAACATACAAACTCCTTGCAGATGTTGTCCTTGGTGGGATTTGACCCCAGGACCCTTGCGCTGCAAGGCTGCAGTGCTAACCACTGAGCCACCGTGCTGCCCTGTGAGAATTCACAAGTCTGCAGATACGTTCAGTGACTGCACTCTTGCAGCCTACGCCTGCACAACCCCTTTGCGGTCCATTTAAACTGAAAGAGTAAAGAGTATCATGAACATTTCATGATAAACTTTCAGTGTAAACAGGCTACTAAGAAAACACTCAATTGTCCGGTGAAATGAGCTTTTGTGCTGCACATAAGATCATCGTTCCCGACAGCACATCTTCCTGTGCAAACAGGACTCACACTGCCGAGAACAGTGGCAGCCTCTGTCCCATGTACAGACCCATCGGAGTGTTTTTATCTTCTCGTTGCAGGTGGACTCACACATTTTGATCAAAATGTGTTACTAAATACAGTACTAATGCCATTTAAAATAATACAAATATTTGTTTGAATATATCTTAGTGTCTGCAGGGTGTTGCTGTGTAATTTCATTTATTTTGCAATGGAGTCACAGCAGATTTGCTCATGCACGTTTATTTTACTTTGTTAAGTGGGTTTAAAAATTTTTTGGGAATTTGGCATAGCCGCTTCTAAGTAGTATTAAAGGTATTGTCCACTGCTGGACAACCCCTTCATAACAGCTAAATGTTCCGTCATGTAATAAAAAAGCATATATTTACTTCGTGATGCAGGCAATTAGTGGCCAATGATTGGCTGCAGCCTTCAGTATTGCGTTAAAATTGATGTCTGCTCTGACAGAATACTAAAAATTGTAGCTAATCAGTCGCCGCTGATTAGTTACAGCGTTCACATGACTTAAGAATGTCAGATGACCTCCAGGAGACTGGGAGTGATATTGGAGGAACTATGCCGGTTAAGGAGGAAAGTAATGGGAACTTTAGCTGTTAATAAGGGGTTGTCCAATAGTGAAAAACCTCTTTAACTTGTGGAGGCCTGGGTCCTTACATGCCCACTTATTGTCCATTCAAGGAGTCAAAGCACTTGGTTTATCCTCAAGCACAAGTGGAGAGGTATACAAGCTCAATAGAAGGTCTACGGGTCAGGAAACCACTCTGCTCACCTCAACAATAAACTGAGATTTTTCACCTCTTGATTTGAGCATTCGGTGTGGGTCTCCGGATCTGGCCCCCCCACTGATTAATACTAATAAGCAGGGGCTGTAACACATAAAAAAAATTATTTAAACGTTTAGCTAACCTTACAAAAGTAACTCCTAACTTTTTACAGAATCTTCATCGTACATTTACAAATACTAAACTACAAGGATACGCTAGTACTTCTAGTGCCTAGAACATGGTGTTTTGGGAACCTTAGTTATATATAGAAGAGAACAAGTTCTGGTTAACCTGAGCTCCTGGCATCCAGCCTTGCTTTATGGTCACCCTTATTCTGTGTGCTCAGTCTGCAGGTCGTCAGCATGTTACTATTTCAGCCTTTCCATACAGAACTATGCTTGGCCAAACCTTTCTGACCTGACGTTATGTTTCTTTTCATCGTCTGCAGGGCATGAAGCCAGACAGTTTCTATAAAGTTAAAGTCCCTGAGCTTAAAGAGATCATCGAGGGCTGTATACGCATGAACAAGAATGAAAGGTAAACTCTCCTCAAGAAGATGAGTAACTATACTGACCTGATCAGAGCACAATAGGTGCACAGACTTAGTGGAGAGGTGTGGAGAGGCAATTAGGGAGTTGTCCTTGTGCAATCAAAGGTTCAACTTTGGTGTGAACGTCAGCGAATTATTTTATTTACATTTATTCTCACTGTAAAGCTCTGATGTGGCATCACCTTAACCCACCCCAGAAGTGAATGGAATCTACATACAGTACTTGTCTCAAATAGATGTTACGTGACATATTATCGAATATGAAGAAGGACAATAGAGAACAACTGGAGAGCACTAGTGAGACATAAGTGTTCTAAATTTATAAAGGTGGCCACGATTAATCTTGGATAAACCTGATAATTTCATCAACCAATGTCATTCGCGGTTGCCTTCATTGTCCTTCAAGATGTCACAGAAAGAAGGGTTAGATGTGGAGAAATCCAACATGCCTTCCCTTTTTTTCTGTGACACCGCGAGGAGAATCAATTGCAACCACTGAATTACAAGGGTTGAGGAAATCAGCAGGTTTGTCCAAGATTAATCCTTTTGTTTCCGATTCTTTTGTTCTTGATGGAGGTGAGCCACCACCAGAGGAGTCTGATGGCAACTTATACCTCTTCTCATTCAGAACACATACGTGGCTTAGCCAACAATGCATGAGTATGAGGGAAATATAAAGGTCAGAAAGTGTATGTGTATGGACAGTTAAAGTGTTCAAAAACATTGAACCACCTTTTTCCTTTCTGTGTCAAGTATGTGAATTATTGTTGAATTTACTTCGACCATCTATTGACCACATAAACTGAGCTAGTTAAAAAAAGATGAATAAGCAATTTGGAGTTTTCACATTTCTGCTGTTTCTCATACTGTCATTTTACAAGATGTAATCAATAAATGACTATCAACCTTGACAGATATACTATCCAGGACCTGCTCGAACACTCCTTCTTTCAGGAGGACACTGGAGTCCATGTTGAACTTGCTGAGGAGGATGATGGAGTTAAACCAGCCTTGAAGCTTTGGCTGAGGATGGATGACACCAAAAAGCTGCATGGCAGATACAAAGATAATAATGCTATTGAGTTTCTCTTTGACCTTTACAAGGATATTGCTGAAGAGGTGGCTCAGGAGATGGTAAGAATTTTAATAAACCTACATTTCCATATAGAAAAATTAATTGAATGGAATGTTTAATCCCTTTTCTCTCCAAAATAGTCAGTTTATCACCTATTAAGTAGTGGTAAGGCACTGTCACACTTAGCGATCGCACCAGCGATCACGACAACGACACGACCTGGCGAGATCGCTAGTACGATCGCTATGTGGTCGCTAGTTAGCTTCCAAACACAAAGATCTCATCAGCGATCAGCGATCTGTATAACGACCTCTGCGGTCGTTGGGAAAACCTAGTCCCACCTGCGACGCTGGTGAAGTCGTTCATAAAGGGTGTCACACTCAGCGATTCAGGCTCACCAGCGGGACACCAACGACCAAAAAACGGCTCAGAACGTTCATAAGCGATCAGCGACATCTCAGCATGGGCCACATCGAGGTCGCTGCTGCGTCATAAATCGCTTTAGCAATCTCGCTAGCGATCTCGCTTAGTGTGACAGTATCTGTATTGTCAAAGAACGTCATCCGCCAATGTCATAAAATAGTATGTACTAAACTATACTTGTATTTTGCGGTTATCATTTGTTAAGAGGCCTCACCCTCAGCAACTGTCAACTCTGCAAACTTCCCATTGTTTGGAAGATTGGTAATGATTATGTCATAAATTACTAAAGTTACATCTCAACTGTTGCATATATTGTTTAAGTGAATGGGAGATAAACTATAGTAGTGAACAATGTACAGAGCTGTGGTGTTCAGCCCCTTACATTGTTTACATCTTTTTCCTACGAGCACATATAAGCTGATCAGTTGAAGTGCCAGGTGTCAGACCACCACTAATCTCATATTGATGACCTATTCTGTGGATAAATTATCAGTATCTGCTTCCCAGACAAAACCAGAAGTAGATTATGGGGCCCCACGGCTTCACAGATAATGTTGGAGTAAAATAATGATCAGGCTAGTTGAATTTACACACCTGATCCGTTTACTCTCAGTGAAGATATATCAAAAATACATATATAGCCGGAATGAGCATGTGTATCAAGAGTTTGGGAGAGAAAGCTGTTGGATAAAGGAGTATTTGTCCTACAGATATCTAGAGTGATATCCTTGACACATCGTTGGATTTAAAATTATCTCTATATATGTCACATCATTTAATAAAATGTAAAACAGTATCAATAGAGAGAAAGATGAATGGAGTGAATTAACAGTGAGTATATTGCTATGTGTTTCCCAGGTGGTACTTAACTTTGTTTGTGAAGCTGACTACAAAATTGTGGCAAAAGCCATCCGAGACCGAGTATTAGCCATAAAACGGAAGCGTGAAAAGGTGAGACGTGCCCAAGAGGAACTGAAGAAGAAAGAAGAGGAGAAGCAGCAAAGCATTCTCAAGCTTCTTGAGCAGCTGAGAGGCCCTCAAAGCACCACTACCATTACTACTTCTGATGTGGCATCTGGTCCTACATCCTTACCAACAACTTCAGACTCCGCTGAGTCAATCATCAGTGGTACATTCTTGCCTGAACCAGAGGAGCCAGAAGCAGACCAGCATCATCCATTTAACTTCAGACACTCATGTTACTCATCTGCTACATGTAAGCTATATATTACTGCCATGTACAGTACAGACCAAAAGTTTGGACACACCTTCTCATTTAAAGATTTTTCTGTATTTCATGACTTTGAAAATTGTACATTCACACTGAAGGCATCAAAACTATGAATTAACACATGTGGAATTATATACTTAACAAAAAAGTGTGAAACAACTGAAAATATATCTTATATTCTAGGTTCTTCAAAGTAGCCACCTTTTGCTTTGATGACTGCTTTGCACACTCTTGGCATTCTCTTGATGAGCTTCAAGAGTTAGCCACCGGAAATGGTCTTCCAACGATCTTGAAGGAGTTCCAAGAGATGCTTAACACTTGTTGGCCCTTTTGCCTTCACTCTGCGGTCCAGCTCACCCCAAACCATCTCGATTGGGTTCAGGTCTGGTGACTGTGGAGGCCAGGTCATCTGGCGTAGCACCCCATCACTCTCCTTCTTGGTCAAATAGCCCTTACACAGCCTGGAGGTGTTTGGGGTCATTGTCCTGTTGAAAAATAAATGATGGTCCAACTAAACACAAACCGGATGGAATAGCATGCAGCTGCAAGATGCTGTGGTAGCTATGCTGGTTCAGTATGCCTTCAATTTTGAATAAATCCCCAACAGTGTCACCAGCAAAGCACCCCCACACCATCACACCTCCTCCTCCATGCTTCACGGTGGGAACCAGGCATATAGAGTCCATCCGTTCACCTTTTCTGCGTCGCACAAAGACACGGTGGTTGGAACCAAATTTGGACTCATCAGACCAAAGCACAGATTTCCACTAGTCTAATGTCCACTCCTTGTGTTCTTTAGCCCAAACAAGTCTCTTCTGCTTGTTGCCTGTCCTTAGCAGTGGTTTCCTAGCAGCTATTTTACCATGAAGGCCTGCTGCACAAAGTCTCCTCTTAACAGTTGTTGTAGAGATGTGTCTGCTGATAGAACTCTGTGTGGCATTGACCTGGTCTCTAATCTGAGCTGCTGTAAACCTGCGATTTCTGAGCTGGTGACTCAGATAAACTTATCCTCAGAAGCAGAGGTGACTCTTGGTCTTCCTTTCCTGGGGCGGTCCTCATGTGAGCCAGTTTCTTTGTAGCGCTTGATGTTTTTTGCAACTGCACTTTGGGACACTTTCAAAGGTTTGCCCAATTTTTCGGACTGACTGACCTTCATTTCTTAAAGCAATGATGGCCACTCATTTTTCTTAGCTGCTTTTTTCTTGCCATAATACAAATTCTAACAGTCTATTCAGTAGGACTATCAGCTGTGTATCCACCAGACTTCTGCACAACACAACTGATGATCCCAATCCCATTTATAAGGCCAGAAATCCCACTTATTAAACCTGATAGGGCACACCTGTGAAGTGAAAACCATTTCCGGTGACTACCTCTTGAAGCTCATCAAGAGAATGCCAAGAGTGTGCAAAGCAGTCATCAAAGCAAAAGGTGCCTACTTTGAAAAACCTAGAATATAAGACATAATTTCAGTTGTTTCACACTTTTTTGTTAAGTATATAATTCCACATGTGTTAATTCATAGTTTTGATGCCTTCAGTGTGAATGTACAATTTTCTTAGTCATGAAAATACAGAAAAATCTTTAACTGAGAAGGTGTGTCCAAACTTTTGGTCTGTGCTGTATACTGAGCAAATTATTCAAGTAAATGCCATGTATTTATATTTGTTTATACTATGACAGTGTAGGGTTGTAATGGGAAAGCTATTGCTATCTAGTGTAGAATGTTTAAAAGTTGTAGATTGTAAATGGCTGGTTGGATACACAAGCCAACATTGGTCATTTATCCCAACTGGAGAAGTTACAAATAAAAATGAGTCTTAATCAGTAGAGTGAGGCAAGTTGGTAAATTTGTAAAGGTGGTCACTCACATTAGATAGTTATTGATCCTTGTATGAGGGAACATACTTTTGGTAAGCAATACTATGAAGTTTGTCTTTACTGGAGTGTTCTGGGTTGAAGTGACACTCCACTGGTCCTACTCCTTATCTCTCCAAAATCAACTGTCAAGGTAGAGTTGGCGTACCCCATACACATTAGATGCATAGCCGTTCCTCCGTTTGGGAGTCTTAATTATGTATAAGGGATTGCAAGATAACACCTCGCAAGTTATAGTTGAAAATGGCTATTAACATAACATTTTTCTAATGTGTATGGGCATCTTAAGGAAGCAGAACTTATGAAACATTCATCAAATATGTTGTAATCTTTAACATGTGGCAAATATAATGTGTCCTGGGTGAAATGTATGGTCTTTATTTAATCCCATCTTTTATGGTTTCTATTTTCAAGTTTAATTAGCTAAGTCTAAAATGACATCTGTTTTGCAGCGGACTGTGAGACAGATGGATACCTAAGTTCTTCTGGCTTTATGGATACTGCAGATGGGTCCCAAAGACCTTCAAGTGATGCTTCTCAAGAAGATCCCAATAGCCCCCCAGGCACTCAGCCAGAGATATGTTTTCCTGGGGTAAGAAGTACAAGAACTTTGGGATTTATAAGCTTATTGCATTTTAGTAGTAAAGCATACTTCACTATGTATACTTTTAAAGGGGAATCCAGGACTTTGTAAAGAAAAAAAATGTGCCTAAGCACTGCTTGGCACAGTTCTTTACTGGAAAAGAGCGGCCACAGACTGTTTCTGCCGGCAGTTCTGCTGTTTCTGCTGATGTCATGTCAACAGAGCGGTAGCTTCTTTTCCACTCTGCTCTATTGACAGGGAGGGACTGTGATGATGTCATGCTGATTGACAGCCAACTCTTTGCTACCTAACTGGGGGAGTTGGGGTTGTCAATCTGCGTGATGTCGACAGTCACACCCTGTCGACAGAGCAGCCCAGAAGAAGAAGAGTTGTTCTGTTAACTCAAAGCAGGTGAATTGCACCAGGAGTAGTCAGTGACCGTTCTGTGCCGGCTCTGGGTACAACAGGCAGATAGTTGCCTTTGTTAGCCACTACCTGCCTGTTACTTTTTTAAAAAAAAAAAAAGTTCCAGAGCATCCCTTTAATATTTTACATTTTTGATCAAACTTACCGTTGACTGCTTTTGGAGAATTATTTTATTATGATATTTATTGTGCGTTGAGAGTTAGTTAATCTTTCACTATCTTGTTTTCACAGAGTATTGCAGTAAGTGTGAATTCAGACCTAACTTCTCCCATTGCACTACCTAGTGATATCTCCTCTCCAGTGGATAGGTGAGCAGAACCAGGGGAAAAAAATGATTTAACGAAAGGGTGTTTAGAAGATTTTCTTTTGTCTTACACTTTCCTCAGTTTGCTGTGATATTTGGTGATGGGAAATGTCTCCCTTTCGCGTGCTTAATATCATGTTATACACGTGTTAAAATATCTTTTCAGTTATGCATCCGACGTGGCCTCGGGGCTCAGTGATGGCTGTGAAGGCCTCTCTCCTGTAGAGCGGACTGTCAAGTCCCCTGTGAAGAGGACTCCTGCTAAACTTCTGCGACGTAAAGCAAGGTCAAGACTGCGTATAATCAATGTAAGCATTCACCTAAAGGCTACCTGACGCTCACTGTATATTTGTAAGACAGATGAGTATTTAAGAAGATTTGTAAAATTGGTGCAAGACGTATTTCTGAAGGGAAAAACCTTTGCTGCACTTAATTGCAATGCTTTATGCCTAAAGTGCTCCTCACATGGTATAGCTGTTTAGAACATTCTGACTTACCCTACGAGACACAGTATAATCATGTTTTTACCATGATGCTCGGTCAACATTAGATGTAAAAGATCAGTATATAATAAACTATGAATAGCACTGGTATTTCCATGAATCCACCTTTTACATAGCAAAAATATCTTAATAAAAGTTAACGCTATATAAAATAATCAAACTTAGTTACAATTGTGCGGTACACAAGATTTTAGATCTTACAAATGCATGAATAACACAGCGTAACTTTGTTGAGTCACTCAAAGCAGTATCAGTATTCAATATTATCAGGTTTTCACAGTCAATTTCTTTTTTTTTGTACAGATCTCAGATAAAAGTGATCGAGTTGTAGAGTGCCAGCTGCAGACCTATAATGGTAAAATGGTCACTTTCAAGTTTGACCTGGATGGGGATAACCCAGAGGACATTGCAGCAGTTATGGTAAGTAACAAAGTATATTTTCAACTAAGGCTATGTTCATATGCAGCGTTTTTGCGCTTTTTTTTCCTGCAGCCAAACCTCGCTCTCTTGGCAGTAAAAATGCTGCTTTCAAAATGTATGTTTTGTTGCATTTTTTGCAGGTTTTTGTGGGTGCTGATTACATGTATGCTTTGGCTACATTAAATTTTTACTAAAATTAGTTTTATTACTCAAAAATGCTGCACAAACTCTGAAAGAATTTTCATGCTGCAGATTTTTTTAAAAAAAATGCTGCAATTCTCAAGTTCCATTTTAGAAAAAAAAGCGTGTGCATTAACTTTCTGAAACCGCGCAGCTTTTCTTGGTTGTGTAAAAAGTCTCTTTTAATTTGCATAAAAAACGCTGCATCTGAACTTATCTGAAAGTGTACAGAGAGAATAACATAGTGCAGTAGTGTCACAACATTTTTGGGGGCAATAATGGAGTTGGAAAGATAGAGTTCTATTTTTTTTCCCAAAAGCTTTCGTCAGCTAAGTAAGGATTACTAGATTGTGCCAAATCCCAGAAACTGGGGCGTGATTAATTATTTTGATCACCACGTTGTATACACTGCCTAGAAACACTTGGTGAATCTAATATAGAATTTAGAAACTTGAATAATAAAGGATGTATTTTCTGTAGATTTATTACACTTCTTAAAGACAGCATAGATCCCAGAAGCCTGATGAAATTATATCCGGTCCTAAAACGCATAGCCTCAATAAAGTGACTGTGAGCCAAGGAAAAAAAAAAAAAAAAAAATCAAGCTTCCAGGATCATCTGATGAAATACCAAAAGTTTATTAATCAAAAATTAAAACAGTCGCAAGTCCATTCAATGATTAAAGACGCTGTCTGAAACGCGTTGGCTCATTTAATTTCATTGGCTCAGTGTTGTAGTTGCGACTGTTTTAATTTTTCTATAATAATTTTTTTTTATTTTTTCTGATGACCCTGGAAGCTGGATTTTTCTTTTTTTTCCTTATTGCCTCTCATTGCACTTCGAGCTTCTGTGCTTCCAGATACTCCATTGACTAAGCTTACTTTCCCTTTCTTATATATCTACCCATGAGCTGTCTTTTTTCCAGCAGCACTCAGTGGTTCCTTGTTTTTCTTCCACACCCTGCAATAGACCCCAGAAGGGCTGGCTCTTTATCTATATGAGACACAAAAATCCAATTTTGAACTAAAATTTTAAATAAAAAAAATTTGCTTCTGACGTCAGACCATTTTTATTTTACCCCTATATGAAGTAATATAATTGCGTCTTTAAGAAAAACAGACCTAAATGTGATCTTTGCCTTGTTTTGTGGTAGTGGAATCTTGCCTAAAATAAAACAAGCTATGGATATAGAAGACCAAGGATCTTGTTAGTATCTTGCAGCTGACGATATCGGCAGCTTGTACACACAAGTGAAATAAATGCTTTTCAAGTACCGGCTTATCTTGTTTGTCTCCATTACGTTATTAGGGTAAATGTCAGTCTTTGCTCTTAAATGTTCTCTATGACTCATTTGTCACTGTGATAACTCAACGCACCAATCTTCTCAAGGTGTCCAATGGCCAAAACTACAACTGTGCAGAATAATGTGGCAGCACTTTATAAGTACTTGTCACTTTAATACATTGGGTTCAAGAGTGACAACCTTATAAACCGCCCTTATGTTCTACTGTTTCTCTCCAGATAGTGATTTACAAAGATAAAAGCTGTTGAACATTGTCTTCCAAGATGCCATTGAGACAATGCATGCCGAGAGAGGAGGAGAGCCTTCTCACCTAGCTCTCTCCCATACACAGCAGTAGCAGCATCTGTATGTGTCTCTGCCTCTTCTCTCTGCGGCTGCTCCCTCCTCTCCTCCTTGCCATAAAATTTATTGTCTATGTTAATTTATCCTCTCTGATAATGAATTTGCACTACAATTATATTGTATCCTGTAAAATGGCTGCCTATAGATGAAAGTTCTCTACTTCCAAAAGGAAGAGCAGTTCTGCCACCTAAAATATTGCTCTAAAACATTTAATATTGTACATACGACAATAGCTTTTGCTTTTTGAGCAGGGATCCAGTTTAATTTTTATACTGTACAAAGAGCCAAAGTAAAAACATAGAATAGAGACTTAAGTTTCTTTCTGTTTTTCCTCTCCCAGGTAAACAATGAGTTTATTATGCAGTCGGAAAGAGAGAGCTTCACCAATAGGATAAAGGACATCATTCACCGTGTGGAGACGCTCCTGAAAAAAGAGACTAATGGAGACCGGGAAGACGACATTGATAGGCTGACTACTGGTCCATGCACTGCCTCTCTGCCTAATTTACAGGTGAGACTCCATGTATTTATCAATGATTTTAAAGGTAATGTTGACAAACAGTTGAGGTGAAATAACCATAATGATAAAAAGCATTAGATGGATTCAAGAGAAATCATAAGCGATATATTAAAGAAGCACTTCCATCAAAGTATTTATCCTGTTAATAAATTGCAGTCATCATGTTATATAGCACTGTGTACTTACAATTGCTCATTTTACCCTTCTACCCAGATAATTCTTCTCTTTTCACTGCTCTATGTAGAAACAGGAAGTCTCTTGTCCCCGCAGAAATCATTCCCCTCTTCAACTCCTGACCCAGCTGCTCCCTCCTCCCCCTGCCAGGGATTTTTGCAGTGACTTATGATTCATACAAGGAAAATTAACCTCTTGTTTCTACATAGAACTTGGAAGGATTCAGCTAGTCAGTTTTTATTCATGTGATGTCATAGAGTTAATGGAAAAGAGAAGAATTAACTAAGTAGAAAGGCAAAATCAGAAATTGTAAGTATACAGTGTTATATTATGATGTGATTCTGAGTCACTTCCTATGGACAAGCCATGAGTATGTCATAAACAGAGGGAAGAGACAAAAGTCGTAGTCAAGTAATCAGCAAAATCCAAGGCACAGAGTAAACTATCCACGCTTAGCTGAAGCTTTGACTGCCAGCTCAGTTAAATTGTTTAGCAATTATGGTAACTGATAGCACCCAATGAGAGCTCAGCATCTCCCAGTCTCAGATTGGATGGTCGAGCTGTCAGGTCTACTGCACCAGACAAGCTTTAGCACTGAGGTGAGTGAAATCTTACATATGACTGCGATATAGTAAAAGGATAAAAATGTTGATAGGGGTGCTTCTTTAAGTGATATAAAGGGTATGATGTTTAGGTGTACAAAACTGAAAGTGAAAAATTTGGGGAAATTGCCAACTCGTCATCTCAATATTTTCCCACAGGCTGATCTTCAACTTCAAGAGTTATCACGATCCTTTTCCTCTTCTTCGCTTAGTGGTAAGTACCTAAAATGATCCTATTCTTACAGATATTAGTGACTTCCTTTATTTTCTGTCACCCAAATTTACATTGACATGAAGCTTTACTTTTCTTTCTAGATTTAGTATGTACAAGTCCCAGCAAAGGAATTGGTTCCCCTGGCCATGTCTACCAGAGCAGTCCTATTCTAGACAATGAAGTGTTTGGTCCAGCTGGACCTCTAATGGGTGCACCAGACCATAGAACGAAATCTCTTCCTCCTACTATGACCATAGGTAATTCTTTAATTGCAGTTAAATAATGGAAATCACTTATATCTACTCCTTGAACAACAATTAACTAATGTTATAGTTGAAATTCAATAGGCCTCATTCTTCTTTCCACCAATATCCTCAGTCTGGAAAATTGGGAAGCCCCCATGCACATTAGATGCTTTCAGTCCCACTGAAAACAGGCTACAGGTCATACTATTTTTCCTGAGAGCTTTTAGTTACCAATGTATCTCCTCTCCTCTGCATATACTTTTATTGTGGCGCACTATTTATTAGAAGTTTTCCCTTTGCTTATGGTGACAAAAACACTATATGAACAATGTATTGAGACACCTACATGTCACACCTACAGGAACTTCTGTTATATACTATTGTAAATCCGAAGGCATTAATACAGATCTGGTTCACTTCTTTGCAACTATAAAATCTTCTACTCTCCAGGGAAGGCTTTTTACGAGATTTGGAGTGTATCTGTGGTAATTTTGCTCATTCATCCAAAAGAAAATTTGTGAGGTCAGACACTGATGTTGGATGGGAGGTTCTGGCCCACAATCTGCATCATAGTTCATCCCAGAGGTGTTTGATCAGGTTGAATTCAGGGATTTGTGAGGGCAGTTATGTTCTTCCCCTTCAAACTCACCCAATTAGTCTTTAATGGACCTTGCTTTGTGCACTTGGGCATAGTCATGCTGGGATAGAAAAGAGCCTTCCCCAAATTATTCCCCCAAAGTTGAAAGCATACAATTGTCCACAATTTCTGGGTTATGGTTATATATTGTCATCTCAAATTCATTCTTCCAAGATATAAAACATTTGAACTATACAAATCAAATTCTTTTTAAATCACAAAATTGATATATCTTCTACACAATATTTTCTGTGAATACATAGGAGTGGATGTGCTTATCCTGTAGATGAAGCTACATGGTTCAATGGGGGCAATTGAATTAAGAAAATGCTTTATGGATTATGTATTAAATTTTACGGTTTCTGTTCTAGGTTGAAGATCATTTGGTTGAAACTTGAAAGTCACAACATTTTATTTAGAGTCGTTGATTCCAGATATTACTGTCTGCCTTAGTTTGCTGTTTCAAGTTCTTTAAACTTTTTTTACCATGCCCGTCTGTTTGATTTTCAGGTTCTCCAATGTCAGCAAGCAGAACCTGGCCTTCTTTTGAAACAACATCCAGTCCCGCTGTACCTTTCTCAACCAGCTATTCCATGCCATCTTCCCACACTTTTCCGCCAGCAACATACAGCTCCATGCATAGTGGTAACTACTTTTCGACTTTACCCCAACACTTGATGCCTTCATCTTCAGCAGAACATATGAGCTCCCAAAATCCATTATTTCCAAACATGATCAATTCTTCTGTAAATCATGGAAATGCCTTTCAACACATGCTGAATAGTGGTATGGTACCACAGACTATGACTAATGCTTTAGCATCTAATGTTCCACCAGCCACCCAGTGGTCTGCAACAGCGCCTATGTTTTCTTTAGCCAATGTCTTATCTTTGGCTATGAGTATGGCTCAAACCTTATTACCGGTGGCATCAACTGCTACAACACAACCTCAAGGGATGCCTCCTGCCTTTCCTCAGCCAATGTCTGGACATCTCCACACTCCTCTGATGTATCCCTCAAGTTACTCTCAACCTCAAAGTCCAGTCAAAGATTTCCGTGGCCAGTGCCCTTATGTATACCCAGGCTCCCCTCACACCAGTGGGATGTATATTCAAAATATGCCAGGCCAAACTTTTTCTAATGTGAGTGGCAATTTTTCACAGCCCTTTGCACCCCAAGATTATGTGCCACAGAGTGGAATGTTTCCTCAGCAAGTGCCATCTACAAGCATGCCAGGATACCTTCAACAGTCATCTCAGCAGCTGGAAGTGCCACCTTCTCCTGGGATTGTCAAGGACTTGCCTGAGCTCCAGCCAGTGTTAGGGGGCTTCAACGAGGTTTCTTCTACTGGAAATCAGGTTTCAGAAGCTTCTGGATGTGTGATGGGACAGACCATGAACAAACCTGTAAGCATTAGCTTTTAACGTGTGAGGTGATGTAAATTGTCTTGTTGGGACATGGTTCAGTCAACAGATTAATTAAAGGGATACGTTCCTGCTAGATTCTCCAAATAAATCAGAACTGATGATTATGGTGCTCCAATCTTGAGTTTACCGTAAGTACTGTTGTGAGCTGATCATAACCAGACAAATTATTAAAAACTTCCTGACAGCAGGGTTTACGATAAAACAATATAAAGCGTAAAAGCTAAATACCTCCCTCCTCCAGCACCACCACTCCGGTGTTTCTGCCTATCTTGGTGGTGATGTTTTGACTTTGTATATGACCACTGCAGCCAATCCTTGGACTAAATAATAATTGCTAACACCATGTTAAGGCTAGTGATTGGCTGAAGTGATCATGTAATGGTGATCTGAACATCATGACAGCAGCAGAGCTAATAAAGACTGGTGGTGGCAATGGAGTGGTAAGACATTTTCTGATATCGTAATATATCCCCTGCTTTCTGGCTATTAAAAAATCCTGAATAACCCTTTTAATAGAAATCAAAGCACTTTAAATGAATGGTCTACACAAGTTCTTTCCTAGGGTCTAAAAAAAAACTCCATATGTTTGGCGGTTACTTATAAATGTAAATATAGGGATAATTCAGCATATATACCGTGTATTGCAGAATGAGTTTTTTTTCACAAACTTTATCACTTAGTGATATTACTGCATCATACAATTATAACATGGACACCTTAGACATTTCAGTGCTATTGGTTTGATTTGGAACTAGCAGGAATAAACCTTTATTTTCACAAATTCTATTTTATATGTTATGTGTAATATTCTGTTTTAGGCTCATATGCACCATAAACGTGGGTGTCAAGTCCTGACGCTGATACCTCTGTGTACGGAGGGTATCTGTAAGAAAAGGCTAACTGTCTTAGGAGGGATTTTCATTTGCTTATTTAATAAGGGAAATCTTTAAAACTACCGTATACTCTATAAGACATCTTTCCTAACCATTATTTTGCTTTTAATGCGGTTTACTTTCCTCAATCTTCTCTCTCCGTGACTGATTTCTTATGCAGGAGGGAAGGAAGAATAGATTTACAGGGTATTCAAAAAGTTTTGAGGAAACTTTGCTGCTGCTTTTCTGATCACTGTTTAAACTATTTACGTTTTTTTTATGTGACTTCTACTTTTCTATTAGAATATTTTTATAATATTATGTATGCTTTACTGTATTTGACAAGTTGGTATTCCCAAAGTTGAATCCATTGGGGGAAATTAGTTGATAGTGTCAGGACGGAAGGAGAAATTCTCTAAAGCTCTCCAGTCCATAGAGACTAAACAGACAAGTTATCGGTGGAACTGGCGGCATTTAGGTTACATTGTGAGATTATTATTTTGGTACGTATACATAGAAAATGATTTTTTAGCAATAGTTGTGGCACTTTTTTTTCTATTTATTACAATTTGACAGCATCATATGGGAAGACAGAGCATAAACATAGAGGTTCATTGAGCGTGCAAAATCTTTTATTCCAAGGGTTTCCAACCTAAAATATGGGCTTTTGTGACGGAATAATATTCTACCAGTGGCAGCAGACCATTTTTGCATATGTAATTGAAGATATTTATACTTTGTATTGATGTCGGAACAATACATTGATGTGATATTAATTCCCTCCTGGAAAAGGGTCCAGTCTTTGATAAATAGTTGATTCGTTCATCTCATAATCTGTTCATAAGGAATGAAAATTATCTTATTAATAATGTTAAGATATGAGATTACCTTAAAATCATTGGGGGTCCGACCTCTGAGGCTGTCATCAATCCTGTGCTGGAGAACTGCAGTATGGCTCTATTCAAGTAAATGGGACAAGCCACAAATCAATGGAAAATCAGTAAGGAGGATACAATGATGAATAATTCCAGCACCCACATCATTCTCAGAACTGGTGGGAGTCCCAGATATACCATTGGTATGTGAGATGGCCATACCCCTTTAATAAATTGCTATTTTATAAGTGCTGAGACCCCCTTCACTTAGGGCATGGGCCGGTGACAACTCTTTGGATACCATTTATGTATACTTTTGTTCTACCTAAATGATGTGTTGGAATAATGAAAAAAAGAGAAGAAATCCATGAACCAACAAAATTAGTTGTATGATTTAGTAGGGGGGGTTTGTAGGACTTATCAAGTGATGCTAAAGAGGACCTGTCACTAAGTCAAAAGTGGCCAGTTTTTGTTATTTTTTTCCTGCAGCTCCCCTAAGTAACCCATTTTTTTTTAAATCATACAGTTCCAGAAGTATGGTCCTCTTTATCAAGTGTTAATTTGTAAAGTCTATCCAAGGGAGTGTGGTTCACAAGATTCCTTGGGGGCGTGTCTTTAAACTGCTTTGCATAATTAAACTGTGAGCCCCGCCTCTTTGGTAAAGACTATAAAACTTAGCACTTAATAAAAAGTCCTATATCTCTGAAACCGTATGGCAGATTAAAAAAAAAGAAAAAAAAAACAGATTAACTAAGGGAGCAGGAGTAATAAGATAAGAGCAAAAGAAGAAAAAGAAATAACTGTCCTTTTTAAAAGATCATCTCTATTTTTTTTATTATAAATGTTCTAAAAACCATGTTGATTACAATAGCACAACACTGTACTAAGGTCTCCGCAAAAGAATACAAGCACCAGCCTTTATGAACTTACTATATTTTTTATACAAAACTTGAAAACTACTTATGGGATGTTTTACATAAATTCCCATTTTTTCCTGTAGTTTACTATAAAAATACATATAAAAAGCGAGTCTATTAGTTATTTTTTTTAATGGATTATTGTAGTTATATTTAAGAAAAAAATGCTTTTATGATCAAATCTAATCTTTACAAACCAACACTGCCCGTAAGTTACATATCCTACTCTACATAATATATACAAAAAAAATACATCAATATATATATAAAAAATAATGTAACTAAAACCTGTATGGTACATAATATAATTTTCACATAAGAAATATTTTTTAACTATAATGTTTGAATTCTAAAATATAGCAAGATGTATTTTTTTGTATTTTTATATATATAAACGGTTGCGTCCGTAAATTTTCTTCCCGGATGTTGAGAGCCAAAAATAATAATTATTAAAATACTTTAATTATTAGGTGACTATAATTTTTTTTTTCGGTGCGCGATTTATATATACTATACATAGGATTATGATTCCAATTATTAAAGCCTTAATTCTTTATGATATACAATTGGTATAAACATTTTAAAGAAATGCTGCTGCTATGTTACATTTAGCAGGGTCATATGTAAGGATTTGAAAATGCATTAAGTTTGGGCGATTTAAGCCATCCCATTGCCTTGATTACTCTCTGAACTCGGGCTTGGTGCCTGGCCTCTTAATCATCTTTCAGTACAAATCCTTGTTACAGTGGCCATAATAATAATGCTCTTAGTGTGGGGCGTATGTGAGCCCCTGAATCATAGGTTATACTGGGTTAATAACAGTAACCAGGCTGCTTCACGTTTTTTTTTCTTTGTTTTACCCTGTAAACTTGTGAGCAATATTTCGGGATGACAGTCGGACCCGTCTGTAAAGGGTGTTTTGGAGTTTCGGCTCTTCTCGGCACAGGCTGGCTGGCGTTGTTCCCTCTGAGCTGAGCGATCTGGAAAGGAATAGTTAATAACAGTCTAATAATGAAGTCAGTGAGCCCAATTACTGATATATTGGTCTGCAGAGTGTGGCTTCCTTTAACTCAGGGGTGGGGAACCTCAGGCCCCAGGGCCATTTACGGCCCTCGATTACCTTTTATTCGGCCCCCGGGCAGATTCTCAGGGACCGCTTTCTTTGGCAGGGAGATCTATTTTGATTGCCACCAGCTCATTAATTTCTTCTTGCTCTGTAAGTACACATGTAGTGTTCACTACTGAACACTGAAGGTCATGCAATGAAAGATTATGTCCTGATGTCCGTGCCAGAGTCAGGATGTACTTTGTGGGCGGAGTTTGTACGGCCCCCGAAGGATGATATAAATATCCAAATGGCCCTTGGCAGAAAAAATATTCCCCACCCCTGCTTTAACTCTATAATTTCCAGAGCATACAGTTTGGAGTGATGGTGTTGGCTGGGTGAGATGCCTTTGACGAATACACAAACAGCTGTCTACAGACTTCGGTCCGGTTTGGCTAGCTTGATTTCAGTGCTGTTTAATGGTATTGGACATTGACGTAGAAGATAGCTACCTGTAAGTGGCGCTACAGAGGCGGTTTTCTTCTTTTTTGAAGGCTAGCCTATGTTTGACTTTTTGCCGCAAGGCGCATTACCTGTTAGCCTTCCTACACCATCTAGATCTGACCAGTAAAAAACAGTACAGCCCATAACCAAAGAAAAATAAAAACAAAATTACACTATATTAGGTTAGTGTCAACCTAGAAAGAGACACCTATTATGTTAGTTACATCAGTCCCATAGGTGTAAATGGAGCAGTGGTTAATCATGCACTATTTCTGCATATACACAGACTTTATGACCCTGTTCTTTTAATCAGTGGGGCTTCCACTGGTGAATAGGTAATACATTTGTCACCAACTTTTTGCCACATAATCTAAGAGCGACATAATGTAAAGACAAAGACTCCAGTGATGTGTCACTTACTGGGCTGCTATCTATAGCTTTGATAAAATCAGTGTTTTATCAGCAGAAGATTATCATTAAAGGACTAGTAACCCTTCTGCCATGTAGTCCTCCATGCTTATGCATTCTGCATAATCCAGTCCCACCACCAATTGGCACCTTTCTGCCTATCCACAGTGTACACAGAAAGCTGCCAATCAGCGGAGTGGGCAAGGTTATACAGAGCTCAGCATTCAGAGAACTGCTTTATCTGCAGTAAGCAGCTGAGTAAGTGATGTATCATTGGAATCAGTGTTTCTGCCCGTGCTTCATGCTCCTCTCAGATTGGGTTGCAAAACCTAGTGACAGATTACCTTTAAGATACTACAATACATGTTATGATGCACAAATTCTTTGCCTTTTAGGTCTAAAACATTGTATCTATGCGAGTTAATGCACACTTTTAAACATCATTTTGTCTTTATTGGTCAGAGCGGTTATCCTTAATTATTTTTTTAAAAAGAACAAGGCTTTTAGTTATCTAAAAAGAAATGTCCTTTTTTTAAAAACCGTCTAACAGTAAAAGTATCTTTGTTAGCCATAGCAACTAGTAAAACAGCGCTTGACAAGTGGGTATTCGGGATCCCGGTGTTTACAAACCCTTCCCTTCTACCATCTCACATGTCCTTAGCCCATAACCCACAACTCTCTCCCACAAATTAATCACCAGACACTTTATTGGATAAATTGGCCACAGCAGCCTTTTATTAATATTTTGTGAAACAATTTAGCAATAATTACCAACAATTGGGGGAAGGGCGATCCTCGAGGCCCCAAACCGTAAACTCCTCGTATTTATCTCCAAAAACTTGTCGCCCCAGGACGAATCCTGTCTCCAGCCGTTAAGCACCAGCTCGGAGACCTTAATAAACTCGCCTGGCCAATCTCTGCCGTAACTGCCCATGGCTCCCATATCCACTTGCCGGTATAACCGTACCGTTCCATCACGTGATCCACCCAAGGGGGAGTCCATGACCTTTGCGATCCCCCCCCCCTCCAAGCCGCCATTTTCTATCACCACCAACCTCGAGGACCTCCCCCCCCGCGCCACGCTGCCATGACAAACATAATAAAACAGTTTATCCATAACTACTATCTTAATTACCTATTTATTTCCTTCATCTGCACTCGAACTTTGTACCCTTACTTCAGTAATGAAATTATTAACAAAGGGTGGGTGGGTGGGAGATTGCTCTTCTTACTGTGGGGCACCTAAAATGGTTGCTCCAACCATGTGACTGCCCTTTATATACTACCCCCTCCTTTTCCCCTCCTACTCCATCCCCTCCCAACCCTTTCACATCCCTGAGGCAAATTAACCCTATCCTTACCAGCCCTACCATATATCCGCCCACCTATGGTCCCCTCAACTTTGTCATGCTGGCCTCCCTTTAAAGGCCTGAGGCCCCACAGTACGGCCTTACTTGACAAGTGGGTATTCGGGATCCCGGTGTTTACAAACCCTTCCCTTCTACCATCTCACATGTCCTTAGCCCATAACCCACAACTCTCTCCCACAAATTAATCACCAGACACTTTATTGGATAAATTGGCCACAGCAGCCTTTTATTAATATTTTGTGAAACAATTTAACAATAATTACCAACAATTGGGGGAAGGGCGATCCTCGAGGCCCCAAACCTAAACTCCTCGTATTTATCTCCAAAAACTTGTCGCCCCAGGACGAATCCTGTCTCCAGCCGTTAAGCACCAGCTCGGAGACCTTAATAAACTCGCCTGGCCAATCTCTGCCGTAACTGCCCACGGCTCCCATATCCACTTGCCGGTATAACCGTACCGTTCCATCACGTGATCCACCCAAGGGGGAGTCCAGGACCTTTGCGATCCCCCCCCTCCAAGCCGCCATTTTCTATCACCACCAACCTCGAGGACCTCCCCCCCCGCGCCACGCTGCCATGACAAACATAATAAAACAGTTTATCCATAACTACTATCTTAATTACCTTATTATTTCCTTCATCTGCACTCGAACTTTGTACCCTTACTTCAGTAATGAAATTATTAACAAAGGGTGGGTGGGTGGGAGATTGCTCTTCTTACTGTGGGGCACCTAAAATGGTTGCTCCAACCATGTGACTGCCCTTTATATACTACCCCCTCCTTTTCCCCTCCTACTCCATCCCCTCCCAACCCTTTCACATCCCTGAGGCAAATTAACCCTATCCTTACCAGCCCTACCATATATCCGCCCACCTATGGTCCCCTCAACTTTGTCATGCTGGCCTCCCTTTAAAGGCCTGAGGCCCCACAGTACGGCCTTACTTGACAAGTGGGTATTCGGGATCCCGGTGTTTACAAACCCTTCCCTTCTACCATCTCACATGTCCTTAGCCCATAACCCACAACTCTCTCCCACAAATTAATCACCAGACACTTTATTGGATAAATTGGCCACAGCAGCCTTTTATTAATATTTTGTGAAACAATTTAACAATAATTACCAACAATTGGGGGAAGGGCGATCCTCGAGGCCCCAAACCGTAAACTCCTCGTATTTATCTCCAAAAACTTGTCGCCCCAGGACGAATCCTGTCTCCAGCCGTTAAGCACCAGCTCGGAGACCTTAATAAACTCGCCTGGCCAATCTCTGCCGTAACTGCCCACGGCTCCCATATCCACTTGCCGGTATAACCGTACCGTTCCATCACGTGATCCACCCAAGGGGAGTCCAGGACCTTTGCGATCCCCCCCCCCTCCAAGCCGCCATTTTCTATCACCACCAACCTCGAGGACCTCCCCCCCGCGCCACCAACATAAATGTTCTGACCCCTTAAACATTTATGTCCCTCCAAACTTGCAAGCCCTTTTCTATACCTTCCTGAATTGCTAGGCACCATAAATCAAGGCCTATTGCATTCAGATGAATGCCATCCTTCCTCCAGAATTCCCCTTCACCCGACTCCAACTCTGTATGTCGAACCACAATCGCTCCGTTTCTCACCATGAATCGGGATACTGCCCTATTCAATTTGATTCTGGCTCTATTTACACCTTGAACGGACCTAGCCCCGTACCAGACCTTCCTGGGAATGATATCTGACCAAATCACCAACAGCTTAGGAAACATGGACCACAGCCTCAGCATGTCGAATTTTATGTCCCTAATTAATTCCCTGCAAGTGCGCTTAGCCAGATCATTACCCCCTAAGTGTACTACCAGAACATCAGGAGCTCTGTCAAGCCGAACAAATTTATGGAACTCCGGGACCAACTGCTTCCATACCATGCCCCTTTTTCCGATCCACCTCAACAACGCTATTGACCTCATCACTCCCAGCTGCCTCCCGTTCGGACGAACGTCTGCTCTCAAAGCCGCCCAAAAAACGAAGGAATGGCCCATGATCCAAGTAAGCAGTTGGCCCGTACCTAAAACAGAAAACAGAAACAATAGAAACACAGAATAACACCAATACAAATATAAACCATTTACACCAACGATAAACGCACATATGACCGAAATCTTGCTGACTCCCATCGCCCGATCCTCATCACTGTCTCGTCCCCAAGACCTCTCCTTGCTGCCTCTGTAGCTGCTCCGATGCGGAATGAATGTCCGCTATACTGCTCTGCCGCTATCCCACCTTTTTCTAAGCAACGTTTAAATATTGACAAAAATTGAAAGCGAGAAAGAAAAGAACCATCCTCATGTACCAACAATGGCTCATCGCCTTTGCCTCCCCTTTTTAAGAAATTCTTCATACACATCACTGGGCATAAAGGTGAACCTTGCACCTCGAAAAGTACCACCTTACAACCTTTTCCACATATATCCGTTTTTGAAGAGCGCAGGAATAACCTTACCCTGTCTCCAAGCACCTCCACATCGCCCCTAAGTAGCCCACCTTTCCGAGTTTTAGATGGACTAATCAGCTCTCCAAGACGAAAAGCCCCAAAAAATGCTAAGGAAAAGGCCAATTTGAATAACGTCACCTCCTTTCGAGAAGAACAAACCTCACTCAGTTGTTCGCCCAAAATTAATAATATCTCATAAGAAACCGGGCGTCTGCCATCCAACACCTTCCAACCTTTCCGCCACCCTCTGACCAATTGCCGAACCAAAAACTCCTTAGTTAAATCCCGTTGACCCCTGCACTTAAATCCAAACGCCAAACCCGCTAAGAAATTATTAATCTTTGGGACCGACCAACCAGCTTCCAGTTGTGACCCAACAACAATAACAATTTAACCTCGTCCTCTAATTCCACCTCCAAACTCTCTTTCCAAACCGCCCAACTGTCCCATGCCCTCCTATAATGAGACCATGTTGCTGACGCCAAGGACCTAGATAATAAAAATTTTACTGCCCCAAGGGAAGATTCCATAAACCTTCTGGACATTCCAGCCTCTTGAGATCCGATTGACGACCCGTCTCTCCAATTCGTTCCCACTGTGAACAAAAAAGAACTTCAAAACTAGAGTAGTCAGTCTCCTGTCTCTCTTCAGCAATAACCCACAGGTTAAAAGTCAGCCCAATCCAAACCAAGTGCTGTAACACTCTTACCACTGCGTGATCCGGTGAAGATAACGAATTGATCGCCCTCAATGCCCCCACCGACCTACATCCGAAGCAAATCTTTTTATTCCGTACTCTCTCACCCCATAACGTTAATGCTACGACTATAGGGAACAACTCACGCAATACTTGATTGACCGACAGGCCTTTCTCAACCCACCACCGAGGCCACTGTTCTGCTATCCACTCATCATGGAAAGACAAACTAAAACCTTGCTCATCCGACGAATTTAATACAATGCCCAGAGTCTCAGCTAGCACCATTGGCGCAATCCAGATGGATTTTCCATTATAAGAATCAAGGAATAGTGCCCAAACCTTTAAGTCATCTTTCAGCTCTCTCCTAAGCCTGATGAAATGCGATGGGGCCCTGATCCCCACCGTTGCCAGAGACAATCTGCGACAAAACGCCCGACCCATCGGCATGATCCGACAAGCGAAGTTTAATTTTCCCAACAATGATTGGACCTCCCGTAACGTAGCTTTCTTTAAAGCCCCAACTCGTTTCACCTCTGCTCTCATGTCTAGCAGTTTGTCGTTTGGGATTCTACACTCCAATGACTCTGTGTCAATTTCTATACCTAGAAAACTCAGCGATGTCACTGGGCCTACGGTCTTTTCCGCCGCCGAAGGTACACCGAATTTTTTAGCCACACTCTCCATTGTGTGCAATAACATCGAACAATCAGAAGACTGCGCCGTACCAACAAACAGGAAGTCGTCTAGGTAATGAATACATGACCTGAGCCCCGACACCTCTTTTACCGTCCATTCTAAAAATGTGCTGAAAGTTTCGAAATAAGCACATGACAGCGAGCATCCCATCGGCAAACAACGATCCACGAAAAAAAAACCTTCCCAAAAACAACCTAACAAGTGCATGCTATCAGGATTAACTGGTAACAATCGAAAAGCCGCTTCTATATCGGTCTTAGCCAAACGAGCCCCTTTGCCGCAATCCCTGACTAACTTTACCGCCGCATCGAAGGATGTGTATATGACAGAACACAGTTGTGGGTCAATCCCGTCGTTAACCGATAATCCCTTTGGAAATGAAAGGTGATGTATCAACCTGAATTTATTTGGCTCCTTTTTTGGCACCACCCCTAAAGGAGAAACCCTTAAATTGTCAATAGGAGCGGTGTCAAAAGGTCCCGCCATTCTGCCCAATGCAACCTCCTTGAATAATTTTTCTGTGACCACATGTGGAAACTGAATGGCAGATTTCAAATTTTTGGTTGACAACTTCACCTCAACATCTACAAAGGGAATTTTAAAACCTTCTTTAAAACCTTCGCGTATTAGCGTTGCCGCCTCCTTATCCGGGTAACTATTTAGAAAATGCTCCATCTCTGGCAGTCGAATTGGGGTCTCCCCTTTTTTCAATACCCTCTGATCCTTTCTGTCTTCCTGATTTAAAACATCTTGATGACCCATGATTACCTCCGCATGACGAACATTCGTGTTTGAATTTACACTTTGCTCCAAATTTACACGCTCCTTCATTGAAAGAGAAGCACAGTCCCTTTTGTACCGACACCGAGTGTCCTGACTGTCCTGAACCCCCGGTGCCCCCTGGAAAAGGCTGATACCCCTGCCCTGATCTAGCTGGAGCGTTACTCTCTCCATAAAGAAATATCTTTATGGTCCCAACGAATACTAGGCCTAACTGCCTTCCGTTGACGAAATTGTTCATCATATCTTAACCAACCCTGCCCACCATAAACTCTATAAGCCTCACCAATTGTATCCATGTAACAGAAAAGTGGCGAACAGTTCTCTGGTGCTTTTTCCCCGATAACACTGGCAATATGCAAACGCCTGCAGCCAGTTGGCGAATGTGCGGGGAATTAATCTAAACCTCCTCTTCTCTTCCTCATCCTTTTTTGTCTCATCCTTTCGTAACCTATCTAAATTAAAGCGCTCCAGCGGAAGCAACGAAAAAATTTCCACGTATTCCCCTTTCCAAATTCTTTCTCTAACTTCTTGCTTTAAGTGTGCCCCAAAGGCCCTTCAAAACAGACATAAACTTCCCCTCTGGCTGAATCATCCAGCCGCACAGTTTCATCCTTATCCTGCTCAGCTGTATCCCCCATTACCTCTTGACCCCTTAACGCATTTTCCGACCCCGTATTGCTAGAAATCCTTGGGCTCTCTGTCCTGCTTCCCTGCCCCACAACGGAAGAACCTGCTGATCTAACAACCCCGGATGTCAACTCATCCCCCCTGTTACCCACCCAAGCTGATACAGGCGATGATTCCCCCTGCCCGCTTCCATATTCCCATAATCTAACTAACTCCTTTAAACCCTGTAATACTGCCCCCATACCGGCACTAGCTCCCCTCCTGACCGCTTCCCCTTGTCCAATTACACTAGAAGCTAGTGACGTTAAAGAATGTAACATTGAATGTGCCTCACCTGGCTGCCTGGGTGCTGTGTTCCCAGCAGCCGCCAATCCTGAATCCGGGCGTATGCGTTCGGCGTCCTGTCCGTCTTCATTCGTTGGAGCCGACGATCCTGTGGGCCCATACAGCCGGCCCCAGGTGGCCGCTGCGTGATCCATGCAGCTAGGTGCCGCATACTGTCCTGCTGAAGTCCCAGGGCGAGATGGCTTTTGCATGTTATTATGGGCTCCCCCCTCCCCCCACCCTCCTGGAGCAGTGTCATAAGCCCGGGTGCCTGCCTCCCCCCAAGCATCCCTCCCTGTGCTGAGCCCAGCATGATGCTGGCCGTCATCTCCTCTATCTTCTGCAGCAGCCAGTGAGTGGGAGGGGCTAACTCTCCTGCACACACCAGCTGCTCTGCTCTCCCTGGCCTGTCCTGCTGCTCCTCGCCGACGAGCTGCTGTTCCCCGCCGAGCTGTAGAGGGGCCTGCACGCGATGTTGCTGGTGCAGCGCTTGCTGAACTGGGCCTCGGCGTCGGCGCCGGGCAGGCGATTCCATCTGAGCTCACCGGAGCAGAGGGCACCCAACTAGCAGGCCCCCGCATTCGCTCTCTCCCACGCCGAGCTGGGCCTGATGCTGAGCCCAGCGCCGCAGCCGCTCCTGATCCCGGCTCCCTCTCTCTGCCTGTCGCATCTGTAGAAGGGGAGGCCGACACCTCCCCCCGCTGTGGGTACCGCCTGTCATGTGGATTCCTCCCAGCTCCAGGCTCACGCGCTCCCGGCCTGCCGCGCGAATTTTGAGCTGGAGGGTCCCCGGAGGGGCTCCTAACACGGCGCCGAACCCTGGGGGTTACCTCAGGGCTAAGGCGCTCCGGAGGCCTAGTTCTCCGAGGCCGTCGCCCGACGTCCTGAGCCTGAGGATGTCCGGCTTCCCCCTGAAGTAGGCCCTGAATTGATGCCTGCAGCCACCCCGAGCCCCTGGAGCTGGCAGCGTCTCTCAATTGTTGCAGCATGAGGTCGACCTCCATCATGCTAGCAGGTAAGAGATTGCTCTTCTTACTGTGGGGCACCTAAAATGGTTGTTCCAACCATGTGACTGCCCTTTATATACTACCCCCTCCTTTTCCCCTCCTACTCCATCCCCTCCCAACCCTTTCACATCCCTGAGGCAAATTAACTCTATCCTTACCAGCCCTACCATATATCTGCCCACCTATGGTCCCCTCAACTTTGTCATGCTGGCCTCCCTTTAAAGGCCTGAGGCCCCACAGTACGGCCTTACTTGAAAAATGAAAGCTGAGCTCTGATTGGTGGCAATTGACGATACAAATGAGCCTCCTATTAGACAGTTTTGATAAGTGAGACTCATACAGTCACATGATAAAACCCTAGCTGCCTTTAGCCACCTCTAGGTGGCGCTTGAGAGCTCGCCGCATACAGGACATACATTGGAGTAAGTGGTACAGCAGTAGGCAGTAGTTTGCTACAGACAGCCATATTACTACCTTTACTGTCACACAACTAGTAACACTATCAATTAACATAATTGTCAATGGAGGGATTTAGGGCTTTGTGTGAGAAAAACAGCTCTGACGGCTCTAAAATGTGGCACAGAATGTTCAGCGGAGAAACAACACAGCGTAAAAATGGACAAGATGTGCACACAAGCAAATAACAAGTCTACAAATAGAAAACCCCTTAAATAGGTCTTATTTGGATGAGTATACATATGCGTCAAGAATCCAAAACACAGGAACTACATGCTAAAGAGCCTTGTGTGTCAACACTTTCCAAAAAAAGCCAAAACCAGCAACAAATAAAGATCATCACCACCTCTCATTCTTCTACTTCAGATTTAAGAGTAAAAATGTAAAGGGAATCTGTAAGTTGATTCATACTGATCAGACTAAGTTTCCCTCTAAAATGCCCCTCTATTTCCGAGAAAACATCATTATATGGTGAGACTTGGCCAGGCAGGCGCCGACCCCGGCTGACTTCTCCCCGCACTGCTCCAGGTGATTGACAGGTCTCTCTCGTGTACAAATCCAGAGAACTGTCAGTCACCTGGAGTGACGCAGGGAGAAGCCAGGCGGGGGCACTGGACTGGTCACCAAGCTCTGAAAGTCCTGAGCGTCACAGAGGAAAACATACTTGGCTCTGCCAGTAACATTCATGGTTGGTTTGGGCAGCATCAACTGACAGGTTCCCCTTTAAGAAATTAGTTTCTATAGGCAATATTGGCAACTATTCACATGTACTTTTGATATTTGTTTGAATGGAAACAATTGGATTATTAGACTTGTGTACGTAAAGGGAATTTTTGATTGCGATTGTGTGGGTGGAACAATACATCTTGTTGCTCTGTTCTTACTCATGTCATAGCTTCTGCTTTTACCTGATCCATGGTGGATATTATGTTTTTTTTCCCTTCCTATTGACTTAACAGGGGTCCATATTTTTTTTAAAGGGAATCTGTCACCAGGTTTTTGATACTCCTTGATAGAAACATGATGTAGGGGTAGAGACCCTGATTCCAGGGAAGTGTCACTCACTAGGCTGCTTGTTGTATTTTTTTTTAAATCCCTGTCTTCTCTGCTGCAGATCTACCAGTGCTCTGAATGCTGACTTCTGTATAACCCCGCCCACACCACTGATTGGCTGCTTTCTTCCCATGTACATAAAAAGCTGCCAATCAGTGGTGAAGGCGGGTTTATACAGAGATCATGAATATACTTGACTACCTGGTAACAGGTTTAATAGTCCATTGGTGACAATCTCCTGCTGATAAACCATTGATTTGATCAAAACTGCAGCAAGAAACCCAGTAAGTGACACATCACTGGATTCAGGGTCTCTGTCTCTACATTATGCAGATTAGGTGACAAAAACCTGTTGACAGAGTCGCTTTAATGGTTAAAATAAGTATTGTGAACTGAGTCTAACTCATGTCAAAGAACTAAGAGCTGAGTCTAGTAACCTTTATGTGCTTGTAACGTTCATGTCCACGTTCATTTCATATATTTAATGCGTCAAAGATGCTTGAATAGAAATAATTGTGACATGATGATATAGTTGTGTCCTGAGCTGGAGTAGGTGTAGAAATATAGACATGCCTTATATATCAGTTTGTAAGTGGACGTAAAATATGGAGTCATTTCCACAAATAATCAGTTTATATGTCTCTATTCCAAGTCATCAATTCATTTTGCAGCTTGTACCAGTAAGATAACTGTTGGAGTAAAATACTGCACTTTATGTATGATAAAAAAAAACCTTTACCTTAGTTTTCGTAGGTGTATGTACCAGAGAGGCTGCTCCAATGGGGTTTGTAGACTTTTAGAGAGGAAGTCCTAGGTCTGGCGAGGCCTATTGTCTGGTTTTGTGAACAGACGTTGGACTCCCCATTGTCTTCTTTCTCCATGCAACCAGCTTATAGTCTACTTACTATGTGTCTAATCTATGGGGCACGAGGGAGGGTTGTTAAAAAGGAATTGGCCCTTGAATAGGTCTACGTCTAGTATGTGGGATACAATGGCGAAAGCCGACGCCATGAAAGTGATTGCGATTACTTGGTCCCATTTTACATTATCAGCGCTACTGCACCTTGTTCATGAATGCACTTTGCACCTGTAGGTTTAGGCCGTATTCACACTGGCATCATGCTCCTGTTTTTAATGGATCTCATTGGAACACATAACGCATTTAACAGAAAGATTCTTCAGATATTTTCCTGTACTGATTTTAGTACTGAAAAGAACAGAATATCAGACTCTTCTGGCCACCATAAAAGACATAAAAATCAAAAAAAGGACATTTGCCATTAGAAAAAATTCCATTAAAATCAGTAAAGCATGAAAGGGCATGTGTGAACAGCGCCTGACACTCTTTGGCTTCCCATCCAGATTTTTCCTGATATCTATTATTTTATATCATGTTGTCCGAAATGTTTCTTACATTTTTATTTATTTGTTACATTGTCTTAAAAATTAATACAGCGCCAATATTATTTTTTATGATATAATCGGTTTGGATCTTGAACATAAGCAGTTGTCGCAGTGGTTGACATTTTAGATTGTAAGCTCTGAAGGGCAGGGATCGCCCATATATTGGTGTCTGATAATGCGTCTCGGTGATAAGTGGGCACTAGAGAAATCTGGTATTATCAGTGAAGGGTGGAAGGAAAATTGGTAATTGGCAGCTGCTTAACTCTTTCTAAGCCAAGGACCAAAATGTACTCGGGAGGACCCAGATGAGGTAGATGGACTTATTTGGCAGTTTGATGTGCTGCTGCTTTTTCTTTTGTATGTTCTTTTGTATACATGTGGGTGCCTGCTCATCATATATGTGACATGGGAGTTTGCTGTCTTATTAGCATTTACGTTTAATTTAATGCCATTGTGACACGTGTTGGACAATCTCATCTTACAAATGTTTTTACTTTTTGCAGAAATAATTTTCTGAATAAAATCTAGAACAAAGTTGATTGTGATGTTTGTCTTACATTTAGAATAGAGCCGGTGTCGGACTGGGGTGCCAAGGGCCCACCAATAACATTGACCTTGGGGGGCCCACTTCACCTGCATACAAATATTACACTATCCTTGTTCACAAACTTACCTATATCTCTATATAATAATAAGCTGGGTAGTTTGGTTCATGAATGATGAGATGCTGCTTTTTTTGTACAGAGGGAATCAAGTGAATTGTGCTAAGTACTGCCCATATAGTGGGGCTGGGGGCCGAGATCTGCACAGGGTCCACCGGGGGATTCTCCTGTTTCACTATGTCGGCCGCACATTCCGTGTTTTCACAATGTGCTGCAAATTATTTTTATGACTACATATAATACGCAATCAAGCGTTTCCTCATTTGATTATTGGACATTTTTGGGGCGCAGTCAGACGGACATGTAAATCAGTGCACAGACTGGCCGGCGGCTCTGCCCACCCGAGTGTGACAGTCCATGTATTTCTATGCAGCTGTCACGCTCTGGTCGGGAGAGCCGCCAGCCAGTCCGATCTCACTCCAATTTATACGCTATTTAACTGCGCCCTTTTACTGGGCAATGATGAGGAAAAAACATTCCAACACATGCTCATTTGACTAATAATTGTCCTATGTAAATTGGCCTTTTTAATTATTTAGCTATCAAAAATTATGTGGCCAAAAGTAAGTGGACATCTTGACCTTCTAGCCAATGGACAGAAAATCTAGTATGCAATAGTGATGAGCGAGTATACTAGTTGCTCGGGTGTCCTCCGAGTATTTGGGCGTGCTCGGAGATTTAGTTTATGTCGACGCAGCTGCATGATTTGCAGCTGCTAGACAGCCTGAATACATGTGAAGATTACCTAACAAACAGGCAACCCCCACATGTATTCAGGCTGCATAGCAGCTGCAAATCATGCAGCTGCGTCGACAGAAACTAAATCTCCGAGCACGCCCAAACACCCAAGTATGCTCGGGAAAACCAGAGCAACGAGTATACTCGCTCATCACTAGTATGCAACCATTCAGTCTCCATAGACAAATGTTGAATGTACTGAAGAGCAGAAGTGACCATCATCTTGGTGTTTAGGATGCCAACTTTCCAGGTTATGTACCTTAATTTCCACGCTACAAAAGCCGCAAGAGCAACAGTTCAGCTGTGAAGAGTATGCTCCTTATACGACATCTTGGACTGGCTCTCCATTGCCGAACAGCCACATACAAGCCATTTACGATGAGAAATTGGAGTGATATTAAGGTGCCCATACAAAGTGTAAGAACGTTGTATGACCATTTCATGTGAATGGGGATGCCCAGAACCTTTACAGTCGTCAGATGATGGAGAAAGAAGTTGGGTTTTAATACCTATTGTTTTATTCCCAGAAAAGATAGGCCGCTGGCAGAGATGACTGCCAAAGGTTTCCTCGCTCCTCACAAGGAACACGTGTATAGAAGTAGGGGAATTAGGAAGAATTGCTGTCAACTGCAGGAGCATTTAGCCAGCTAAGGGTATGTTCACATGGAATTTTTTTACATGATTTGGAAACAGATACAGAAAATATTAAAAAAGCATTTGAAGCAGTTTTTGATGTGGGTATTGAAGCACACTTAAAATCCATGACAAAAAAAACTGTGAATATACCCTAAGGTGTATGGCCAGCCTTATAATACTCTGCCACTGGTTTCAGTGTGTTTCCTAATACACAACTCAAAAAGGTTTGAGTAACTGTATATTTATTTCATGTTCTGGCGTACACCTATTTTTGACCACATTGTGTCTTTTGTCCCATATCAGTGTATTTTTATCAATTTTTTACAAAAAATAGCGTACAAAACTATTTTTAATTGATATATCCTCTTTATTGCCCTCATTATATTATATAGCACTGTGTACTTACAATTGCTCATTTTGCCTTTATACCCAGTGTAACATTTCCAGGGGGTATAGCTCTAGGATCGCTGTCTGGGTAGACAGAATGGTACGAAAACAGTTCATTCAGACAGCAGTTCTGGTGAAAACTGGCCGCAACCAGCTTTATTAAAGTCCACAGCAAACAGATAAAATAAATCATAAACAGAAAACCTGGGCTTGTCTAGCCACTAATTACACATAGATAGATTTCCCTGTCTATCCGGGTCCCGGCTCTACCAGCCTGACCCAAAACAACACATATGATATATGTTACCAGTATGGAGTTTCACAGATACTCCTCCTTGTGTCTGAAGGCCCCTTCAGCGTCCAGACTTGAGAGAGATCCACTCCTATTCAGCCGCTATTCGCACGGATTCGCACTGAGACTACTCCTGTGTCCGGGGTACTTCCTGCACCCAGACTGAGATAGCTCACACTCCTGGAGACTGCTTCTTGTGCCGGGACACCGTCCTGTGTCCGGGCTAAGCCAGCTCCAACACTCCTGGAGACTGCTTCTTGTGCCGGGACACCTCCCTGTGTCCGGGCTAAGCCAGCTCCAACACTCCTGGAGACTGCTTCTTGTGCCGGGACACCTCCCTGTGTCCGGGCTAAGCCAGCTCCAACACTCCTGGAGACTGCTTCCTTGTGCCGGGACACCTCCCTGTGTCCAGACTAAAGACAGCTCCCAATCCTGGAGACTGCTTCCTTGTGCCGGGACACCTCCCTGTGTCCAGACTAAAGACAGCTCCCAATCCTGGAGACTGCTTCCTTGTGCCGGGACACCTCCCTGTGTCCAGACTAAAGACAGCTCTCAGATTGTGTTTGCAGACACCTACTTCTGGTCTCCTAATTAAGACCTGAGTAGTTTCAGGCCTGAGCTGCAAGTGTGTAATGAATGCAAGGTGTAGTGACCTTTCTCTACCACTAGGTTTACAAAGCCACACATTTCCCTTATACCTAGGTGAAATGTACACCCCATTCAACACATATTCCTTCACTGTCTCACATATCCCCTCCCTCTTCTCCAGACCGGAGGGCTGGTCATCCAGACCAAAGGACTGGTCAACAATCCAACAGAGACAGTGAACTCTGGACCAGTCATGGCCCTCATCAGTTTCATCTTCACCACTGTCATTGCCAACATCAGCTTTCTCTTCATCTGAAGCATCCGCACTACCCTGTACCCTCCCAGGCCTATACTCTCTGCGGGCCTCGGGTATCCTGCACGGTTTCATCTTGACCCTAGGGCCGGACTCAGTTTCGACACAGTGCCTGGCCAGAGAAGCACGACCCGGCACATCAGAACACTTCTGCTGACTCTTCCTCAGAAACTCACATACCTCCTGTCCCTGGTGCACTGACCATGTGTCACCAACTATCACAGAAGGTATAGTGGGTTTTTCACTTTTCTCCAGTTCCCCACCTTCAGGCTCTTCTGGCAGTACATGCCCAGAAGCCCTACCGTCCGTCTTATACTCTACTTCTTCAGTCACATCTGGCTCACTGTCAGGGCTATACCCTTCATTTTCATTCATATCCTGCTCACTGTCAGGGTTATACAATTCATTTTCATTCACATCCTGCTCACTTTCAGGAGTATACAATTCATTCTCATTCACATCCTGATCTGGAACCTTAGTTAACATGTCATCCACAACATTAACTTCACCATCTGGTCCCTCAAGTATGTGACTATGTGACAACCCCAGCACTATGCTTCCATATAGCTCAGGTGCTAGGAGCTGGCTCACTACCTCTCCCTGGACTTCAGTGTTTATGGCAACATGAAGAAACCTCTCCTCAGAGCCAGGCTCTTGGGAAACCTCATTTAGAACATCCCTATTTTCCTGGGCCGTTTTAAGAGAGGGGTCTCGCCACTGCTCACTCTCAAAATTGTCACAGGACACAGGCAAGTCAGGGACACTCGGTTCCCGAGAACCACCATCCTCGTCTCCCAACATCACCTGCAAAGGAATTTCATCACTATCACAGTCATCATTATTATCAATATCATTATCATGACTATGATCAGTATCATCATCACTATCATGATCATCATCACTATCATTATCAGCATCATCATCATGGTCATCATCATTATCATGATCATCATATAAGTTTAACGGCCCACTAGCATTGTGTTCCGCCCCTCAGGACTGCGCACCCTCAATAGGAGCTTCATCACACTGTCCATCAGAAACATTTCTCCCCCAGAGATCCCCAGATCGGGGAAAGTCTCCACCCAATATGACGGGGTGCACCAGGCTCTTCACTACCCCCACTTCATATGAAACCTCCCCGAGTTTAGGGACCAAGTCCACGGCAGTCTCTGGGTAGACTTTGGTGTCTCCATGGATGCACACCACACTCAGGTGCTTATCAGGGATGAATTCCCTATCAATCAGGCTGTCACATATGGAAGTCACTGGACTCTCTGAGTCCAAGAGGGCCTGTGCTGGGCAGTCATTTACAACCACCGGGGACACCTGTGGTCCAGTCTCTTCGGCTGAGGTGGACACACACACAGGTTCTGCGCAGAGAGAGAGGGACCTGCCAACATCACGGCACATAGGCTCGCCCTCTAGTGAACAGCCGGCTGCAATTTCACGACATCTCCAACACTGTCCACCACAATCACCCTCCCATATGTCCCCTACAGCTGGAACGCTCTTACCGCGAGAGTTCAGCGTCCGGGAACTCTGAAGTGACGACCTCTCAGACGGCTGTACCTCAGGAGGACGTGCTCGGGTGTAGCGGTTCACTATCACCTTTTCAACTCCATAATCAGGTTTGCTGACTGCAGACTCCCAACTGTATCTCCAGTCACGAACTCCCCTGGCACGGGCTGTCACCGTAACATCCAGCCGGGCAAAAATCTCCGCTTTCAGCTTGGCATAGTCTTGGCTGTCCTGCTCGCTCAGGTCAGCATAGGCCACCTGGGGCTCTCCAATCAGATAGGGTGCGACCATCATGGCCCACTCAGATAGGGGCAGATTCTCCTTCTCTGCCAGTTCCTCAAATCTAGTGAGATACACCTCCACATCATCACGAGGTGTCATCTTTTTCAGGGACCGTCTTACCGCCTTCTTTACAGCGGACAAGTCAGGTGCCTTCACAACATTACTCTGAGACGAGGTGCTGAGAGCTGCAATCTGCTCCAACACCCGGTTATTCTCCTGCTGCTGCTGCAGGATTTGCTGCTGGTACTGCTGCATGCACTGCTGGTGCTGCAGCTCCATGGTCCGCTGGGCCTGGACCAGGTACTCAATGAGCTCCTTCATACTGCCGGACTTATCTGTCTCAACCACGGCAGTTTTATGTTGCACATTAACTTGTGCCATTTGTTCAAACAGCGCCTCCATGCTGTCATCCATGCTGTCAGACTTCTCTTGTCTCAACAACGGCAGTCTTCACTCAAGACATACACACTCTACAGTCTTTTCCATAGAAAAATTCAGCTCTGCTGTGCAGACACTTTTTTTTTTTTCTTTGCAAAGTCTATTAGGGCTCCTGTCTCTTTAAGACTGCTCCACAGACTTTTCTTTTGCTGCTGCACATTCCACAGTCATTTTCACAACAAGTTCAGCTTTGCTGTGCATACATTTTCTCTCTGCAGACCCTATCAGGGCCACTGTCTCTCCAAGACTGCTCCAAACAGACGTTTCTGCTGACACACACTTTTTTTTTTCCTCTGCTGCTATTTCAACAGACTTCACCTTTATTGCTGTCTCTAAGCCACCGTGCTGCATGCACACTCCAGCACTAACTGTATCCGCCACTGCGCTGCCCCAGCATTCTCCGCCAATTGTAACATTTCCAGGGGTATAGCTCTAGGATCGCTGTCTGGGTAGACAGAATGGCACGAAAACAGTTCATTCAGACAGCAGTTCTGGTGAAAACTGGCCGCAACCAGCTTTATTAAAGTCCACAGCAAACAGATAAAATAAATCATAAACAGAAAACCTGGGCTTGTCTAGCCACTAATTACACATAGATAGATTTCCCTGTCTATCCGGGTCCCGGCTCTACCAGCCTGACCCAAAACAACACATATGATATATGTTACCAGTATGGAGTTTCACAGATACTCCTCCTTGTGTCTGAAGGCCCCTTCAGCGTCCAGACTTGAGAGAGATCCACTCCTATTCAGCCGCTATTCGCACGGATTCGCACTGAGACTACTCCTGTGTCCGGGGTACTTCCTGCACCCAGACTGAGATAGCTCACACTCCTGGAGACTGCTTCTTGTGCCGGGACACCGTCCTGTGTCCGGGCTAAGCCAGCTCCAACACTCCTGGAGACTGCTTCTTGTGCCGGGACACCTCCCTGTGTCCGGGCTAAGCCAGCTCCAACACTCCTGGAGACTGCTTCTTGTGCCGGGACACCTCCCTGTGTCCGGGCTAAGCCAGCTCCAACACTCCTGGAGACTGCTTCCTTGTGCCGGGACACCTCCCTGTGTCCAGACTAAAGACAGCTCCCAATCCTGGAGACTGCTTCCTTGTGCCGGGACACCTCCCTGTGTCCAGACTAAAGACAGCTCCCAATCCTGGAGACTGCTTCCTTGTGCCGGGACACCTCCCTGTGTCCAGACTAAAGACAGCTCTCAGATTGTGTTTGCAGACACCTACTTCTGGTCTCCTAATTAAGACCTGAGTAGTTTCAGGCCTGAGCTGCAAGTGTGTAATGAATGCAAGGTGTAGTGACCTTTCTCTACCACTAGGTTTACAAAGCCACACATTTCCCTTATACCTAGGTGAAATGTACACCCCATTCAACACATATTCCTTCACTGTCTCACATATCCCCTCCCTCTTCTCCAGACCGGAGGGCTGGTCATCCAGACCAAAGGACTGGTCAACAATCCAACAGAGACAGTGAACCCTGGACCAGTCATGGCCCTCATCAGTTTCATCTTCACCACTGTCATTGCCAACATCAGCTTTCTCTTCATCTGAAGCATCCGCACTACCCTGTACCCTCCCAGGCCTATACTCTCTGCGGGCCTCGGGTATCCTGCACGGTTTCATCTTGACCCTAGGGCCGGACTCAGTTTCGACACAGTGCCTGGCCAGAGAAGCACGACCCGGCACATCAGAACACTTCTGCTGACTCTTCCTCAGAAACTCACATACCTCCTGTCCCTGGTGCACTGACCATGTGTCACCAACTATCACAGAAGGTATAGTGGGTTTTTCACTTTTCTCCAGTTCCCCACCTTCAGGCTCTTCTGGCAGTACATGCCCAGAAGCCCTACCGTCCGTCTTATACTCTACTTCTTCAGTCACATCTGGCTCACTGTCAGGGCTATACCCTTCATTTTCATTCATATCCTGCTCACTGTCAGGGTTATACAATTCATTTTCATTCACATCCTGCTCACTTTCAGGAGTATACAATTCATTCTCATTCACATCCTGATCTGGAACCTTAGTTAACATGTCATCCACAACATTAACTTCACCATCTGGTCCCTCAAGTATGTGACTATGTGACAACCCCAGCACTATGCTTCCATATAGCTCAGGTGCTAGGAGCTGGCTCACTACCTCTCCCTGGACTTCAGTGTTTATGGCAACATGAAGAAACCTCTCCTCAGAGCCAGGCTCTTGGGAAACCTCATTTAGAACATCCCTATTTTCCTGGGCCGTTTTAAGAGAGGGGTCTCGCCACTGCTCACTCTCAAAATTGTCACAGGACACAGGCAAGTCAGGGACACTCGGTTCCCGAGAACCACCATCCTCGTCTCCCAACATCACCTGCAAAGGAATTTCATCACTATCACAGTCATCATTATTATCAATATCATTATCATGACTATGATCAGTATCATCATCACTATCATGATCATCATCACTATCATTATCAGCATCATCACATGGTCATCATCATTATCATGATCATCATATAAGTTTAACGGCCCACTAGCATTGTGTTCCGCCCCTCAGGACTGCGCACCCTCAATAGGAGCTTCATCACACTGTCCATCAGAAACATTTCTCCCCCAGAGATCCCCAGATCGGGGAAAGTCTCCACCCAATATGACGGGGTGCACCAGGCTCTTCACTACCCCCACTTCATATGAAACCTCCCCGAGTTTAGGGACCAAGTCCACGGCAGTCTCTGGGTAGACTTTGGTGTCTCCATGGATGCACACCACACTCAGGTGCTTATCAGGGATGAATTCCCTATCAATCAGGCTGTCACATATGGAAGTCACTGGACTCTCTGAGTCCAAGAGGGCCTGTGCTGGGCAGTCATTTACAACCACCGGGGACACCTGTGGTCCAGTCTCTTCGGCTGAGGTGGACACACACACAGGTTCTGCGCAGAGAGAGAGGGACCTGCCAACATCACGGCACATAGGCTCGCCCTCTAGTGAACAGCCGGCTGCAATTTCACGACATCTCCAACACTGTCCACCACAATCACCCTCCCATATGTCCCCTACAGCTGGAACGCTCTTACCGCGAGAGTTCAGCGTCCGGGAACTCTGAAGTGACGACCTCTCAGACGGCTGTACCTCAGGAGGACGTGCTCGGGTGTAGCGGTTCACTATCACCTTTTCAACTCCATAATCAGGTTTGCTGACTGCAGACTCCCAACTGTATCTCCAGTCACGAACTCCCCTGGCACGGGCTGTCACCGTAACATCCAGCCGGGCAAAAATCTCCGCTTTCAGCTTGGCATAGTCTTGGCTGTCCTGCTCGCTCAGGTCAGCATAGGCCACCTGGGGCTCTCCAATCAGATAGGGTGCGACCATCATGGCCCACTCAGATAGGGGCAGATTCTCCTTCTCTGCCAGTTCCTCAAATCTAGTGAGATACACCTCCACATCATCACGAGGTGTCATCTTTTTCAGGGACCGTCTTACCGCCTTCTTTACAGCGGACAAGTCAGGTGCCTTCACAACATTACTCTGAGACGAGGTGCTGAGAGCTGCAATCTGCTCCAACACCCGGTTATTCTCCTGCTGCTGCTGCAGGATTTGCTGCTGGTACTGCTGCATGCACTGCTGGTGCTGCAGCTCCATGGTCCGCTGGGCCTGGACCAGGTACTCAATGAGCTCCTTCATACTGCCGGACTTATCTGTCTCAACCACGGCAGTTTTATGTTGCACATTAACTTGTGCCATTTGTTCAAACAGCGCCTCCATGCTGTCATCCATGCTGTCAGACTTCTCTTGTCTCAACAACGGCAGTCTTCACTCAAGACATACACACTCCAGTCTTTTCCATAGAAAAATTCAGCTCTGCTGTGCAGACACTTTTTTTTTTTCTTTGCAAAGTCTATTAGGGCTCCTGTCTCTTTAAGACTGCTCCACAGACTTTTCTTTTGCTGCTGCACATTCCACAGTCATTTTCACAACAAGTTCAGCTTTGCTGTGCATACATTTTCTCTCTGCAGACCCTATCAGGGCCACTGTCTCTCCAAGACTGCTCCAAACAGACGTTTCTGCTGACACACACTTTTTTTTTCCTCTGCTGCTATTTCAACAGACTTCACCTTTATTGCTGTCTCTAAGCCACCGTGCTGCATGCACACTCCAGCACTAACTGTATCCGCCACTGCGCTGCCCCAGCATTCTCCGCCAATTGTAACATTTCCAGGGGGTATAGCTCTAGGATCGCTGTCTGGGTAGACAGAATGGCACGAAAACAGTTCATTCAGACAGCAGTTCTGGTGAAAACTGGCCGCAACCAGCTTTATTAAAGTCCACAGCAAACAGATAAAATAAATCATAAACAGAAAACCTGGGCTTGTCTAGCCACTAATTACACATAGATAGATTTCCCTGTCTATCCGGGTCCCGGCTCTACCAGCCTGACCCAAAACAACACATATGATATATGTTACCAGTATGGAGTTTCACAGATACTCCTCCTTGTGTCTGAAGGCCCCTTCAGCGTCCAGACTTGAGAGAGATCCACTCCTATTCAGCCGCTATTCGCACGGATTCGCACTGAGACTACTCCTGTGTCCGGGTACTTCCTGCACCCAGACTGAGATAGCTCACACTCCTGGAGACTGCTTCTTGTGCCGGGACACCGTCCTGTGTCCGGGCTAAGCCAGCTCCAACACTCCTGGAGACTGCTTCTTGTGCCGGGACACCTCCCTGTGTCCGGGCTAAGCCAGCTCCAACACTCCTGGAGACTGCTTCTTGTGCCGGGACACCTCCCTGTGTCCGGGCTAAGCCAGCTCCAACACTCCTGGAGACTGCTTCCTTGTGCCGGGACACCTCCCTGTGTCCAGACTAAAGACAGCTCCCAATCCTGGAGACTGCTTCCTTGTGCCGGGACACCTCCCTGTGTCCAGACTAAAGACAGCTCCCAATCCTGGAGACTGCTTCCTTGTGCCGGGACACCTCCCTGTGTCCAGACTAAAGACAGCTCTCAGATTGTGTTTGCAGACACCTACTTCTGGTCTCCTAATTAAGACCTGAGTAGTTTCAGGCCTGAGCTGCAAGTGTGTAATGAATGCAAGGTGTAGTGACCTTTCTCTACCACTAGGTTTACAAAGCCACACATTTCCCTTATACCTAGGTGAAATGTACACCCCATTCAACACATATTCCTTCACTGTCTCACACCAGCTAATCCTTCTCTTTTTTATTAGGTCTATGACATCATGTGATTAAAAACTGACTAGCCGAATCCTTCTAAGCTCTATGTAGAAACAGGAAGTCTCTTTTCTCTGTATGACTCATGAGTCACTGCAAAAGTCCCTGGCAGGGGAGGGAAGAGGGAGCAGCTGGGTCAGGAGTTGAAGAGGGGAATGATAAATGTAGGGATGAGACTTCCTGTTTCTACATAGATCAGAAAAAAAGGGAATAATTTACTGGGTAGAAGGGCAAAATGAGCAATTGTAAGTATACAGTGCTGTATGATATGATGATTGCAATGTATTGAGAGGGTAAAAACTTTGATGGGAGGAGGAGGGCTTCTAAAAAGGGAACATCTCATGTTAGCTAATGCTACTAACCTGCAGGTGAAGTGAAGCTTCCAGGAAAAATGAACTTTATTCCTCCCTGGAGCCTCCGCTTTCAGTAATGCAGGTGCTCCAGCACTGCTGCAGTCACCGCCTAGAGCAGTGTTTCTCAACTCCAGTCCTCAGGACCCACTAACAGGTCATGTTTTCAGGATTTCCTTGGAATTAATGCTTGAGCAGGTGATAAAATTATCACCTGTGCAATACTATCACCTTTGCAATACTAAGGAAATCCTGAAAACATGACCTGTTGGTGGGTCCTGAGGACTGGAGTTGAGAAATACTGGCCTAGAGCAATGTGAGTGCTGCTGTGAGCACGCTCCAGCACTTTGACTCCAGCTCTACCCTGTGCACTGAGGCCACACTGGCACGCCTGTATAACTGAAAGCTGGCGGCTCCTGGGAGTAATAAAGTTTATTTTCTCCCAGGAACTATGGTTTCAGTACTGTGGCTGGGCACCATTCTAGCGCTATTAACCTGCAGACTAACCTTGTATATATCTGCACTGCATTAACAGCTTTGTTCAACCTGACAGGTTCCCTTTGATGATTCTTATTGATAATGTTGAGAAGGGAATATCTGTTTAAATGTTTAATATACCTTAGTTATATCATGCGGCATGCAAAGAAAATAGGCATTTTTACGGAAACAAGATGAATTGCAAAATAAATTTTTAAATTTTGATGTATTCCAAAAATCAGCTGAGTTATTTAATCGTTTTCTCATTTTTTTTTATTAAGCTTTGTAGTATTGTAGAGCAGCGAGGAATCTAGGAAAGTATAACATAGGTCCTTGGTAATGTGACCAGATATCAGCACTCAGTATTCTGAGCTGGGTTTGAAATGGCTGGGAATAGGGAATAGGAACCTAGTAATCAACCAGTACAGTCATGGCCAAAAGTTTTGAGAATGACACAAATATTATATTTTCACATGATCTGCTGCCCTCTGGTTTTTATGTGTTTGACAGATGTTTTTATCACAGACAGAAATATAATTGCAAACATATGAGTAACAAAAGCTTATATTGACAGTTAGAATGAGTTAATGCAGCAAGTCAATATTTGCAGTGTTGACCCTTCTTCTTCAGGACCTCTGCAATTCTCCCTGGCATGCTCTCAATCAACTTCTGGACCAAATCCTGACTGATAGCAGTCCATTCTTGCACAATCAATACTTTCATTTTGTCAGAATTTTTAGGTTTTTGTTTGTCCACCCGTCTCTTGATGATTGACCACAAGTTCTCAATGGGATTAAGATCTGGGGAGTTTCCAGGCCATGGACCCAAAATCTCTATGTTTTGTTCCCTGAGCCATTTAGTTATCACCTTTGCTTTATGGCAAGGTGCTCCATCATGCTGGAAAAGGCATTGTTGATCGCCAAACTGCTCTTGGAGGGTTGGGAGAATTTGCTCTTGGAGGACATTCTGGCTGTGTTTTTAGGCAAGACTATGAGAGAGCCGATTCCCTTGGCTGAGAAGCAACCCCACACATGAATGGTTTCAGGATGCTTAACAGTTGGCATGAGACAAGACTGGTGGTAGCGCTCACCTTGTCTTCTCCGAATGAGGCATTTTCCTGATGTCCCAAACAATCGAAAAGGGGATTCATCAGAGAAAATAACTTTACCCCAGTCCTCAGCAGAGTCCACTGCCTGTACCTTTTGCAGAATATCAGTCTGTCCATGATGTTTTTTCTGGAGAGAAGTGGCTTCTTTGCTGCCCTCCTTGAGACCAGGCCTTGCTCCAAGAGTCTCCGCCTCACAGTGCGTGCAGATGCACTCACACCTGCCTGCTGCCATTCCTGAGCAAGCTCTGCACTGCTGGTAGCCCGATCCCGCAGCTGAAACATTTTTAAGAGACGGTCCTGGCACTTGCTGGTCTTTCTTGGGTGCCCTGAAGCCATTTTGGCAACAATGGAACCTCTCTCCTTGAAGTTCTTGATGATGCGATAGATTGTTGACTGAGGTGCAATCTTTCTAGCTGCGATACTCTTCCCTGTTAGGCCATTTTTGTGCATTGCAATGATGACTGCACGTGTTTCTTTAGAGATAACCATGGTTAACAGAAGAGAAACAATGATGCCAAGCACCAGCCTCCTTTTAAAGTGTCCAGTGGTGTCATTCTTACTTAATCATGACAGATTGATCTCCAGCCATGTCCTCATCAACACCCACACCTGTGTTAATGGAGCAATCACTGAAAAGAGGTTAGCTGGACCTTTAAAGGCAGGGCTGCAATGATGTTGAAATGTATTTTGGGGGATAAAGTTCATTTTCTAGCCAAATATTGACTTTGCAAGTAATTGCTGTTAAGCTGATCACTCTTTATAACATTCTGGAGTATATGCAAATTGCCATTAGAAAAAGTGAAGCAGTAGACTTTGTAAAAATTAATATTTGTGTCATTCTCAATACTTTTGGCCATGACTGTAGATACAGAGTTCTACTATATAATTAATGTGTCATCAATCATTAAACAAATGTCATTCTTTGTATAATTATTTTTCATATAATATTATTCTTTTACTAATAATTTGTTTACGCCAAAAATAGTTATATAATTAAAGGGAATCTGTCACCCCATTTTTCGACTATGAGATAGGGCCACCGCCATCAGGGGCTTATCCACAGCATTCTGTAATGCTGTGGATAAGCCCCCCGATGTGACCTGAAAGATAAGAAAAATGAGTTAGATTATACTCACCCAGGGGCGGTCCGGGGTCCTGTTCGGTCCGCAGGGAGTCGTGGTCCGGTTCGGCGCCTCCCATCTTTTAGCGAAGCTGTCCTCTTCTTTGCTTCCCGTCGCAGCTCCGGCGCAGGCGCACTGCGCAGGCGCCGGGTAAGGTCAGAGAGGCCCAGCACTTGCGCACTGCAGTACTCTGCTCTGCCCTCAACAGAAGAAGAGGACGGCTTCGCTAGAAGATGGGAGGCGCCGGACCGCGACTCCCTGCTGACTGAACCGGACCCCGGACTGTCCCGGACTGCCCCTGGATGAGTATAATATAACTCTTTTTCTTATCTTTCAGGTTACATCAGTGGCTTATCTACAGCATTACAGAATGCTGTAGATAAGCCACTGATGGCGGTGGCCGCATCTCATAGTCGAAAAATGGGGTGACAGATTCCCTTTAAATATTTATCATCTGTGCATTGGATGTGGGATAACTGGCTGATCACTGGGGGTTTGACCATGTCGATTTTCAAGATCAGGGCTCTGGGACCCTGAAAACAAGCTATGCAGCCCCATCTTCAAAGGTGTGGAAGTGCACATGCTCGACCTCTCCTCCATTCATTGGCAATGGAACTGTCGGAGAAAGCTGAGTGCTATACATGGCTATCTCTGAAAGTCCCACTGACAAAGGATGGAGGGGGAGGCAGAGCATGCACAAGTCCGCTACGTTCAAGATGCGGCTGCAGAGCCTGTTTTCGGGGTTCCAGAGCCTCAATCTTGGGATCCACAATCTAAAATCTTTTTTTGGGGGGAGAATAACTCTTTAATTTATTATACTGTAGAGACAGTTGAGTAGCAGTCCTACGGTACGACTACTCTTATAATGAACAATAATCCCTTATGTAAGGTAGTTTTACACATACACATCAAGCAGGAGCGGACACAGACCGGGGAGGGCCCCTGTGCAAGAACATATGGCCCTTTGAAGTACAAAAGCTCATGATAATGCAAAATTCTACGTGCTTTGGTGGTGGAAGTGGCCCCTTAACCTCTCGAGCCCTTGTGCGGCTGCCTAGGTTGCACCAATGGTATGTCCACCCCTGACGCCTAGATTATTATGTTATAGGATGTGTAGCTACAGGATTATGACCCTGTCCAATCAGTGCTGTGGGTGAGAAGGTGTAGAGAGGCACGATATTGGGAATAGTAAACTGGAACGGTTTTGGTAAATATTAATAGTCTTCACGAAATAACGGTTCTGGAGCATCTTTTTTTTCAAGCTGTTTGTTGTACTGTTCTTCTGTTAACCCTTCCAGAGATGTCCAAATAAATTGACAACTGAGTGTTACCAGGAAGGCGGTATCCCCGCACTGGCGGCAATGATTGGATACTACCTGTGTAGGGATTTACCCCAGTGCCATCGCCCAGTTGTCAATTTATTCGTAAACCTTTTAGGAGACCTAACAGAGGAATAGCACAACACATACTACTAAGAAATGATAATCCAGAATACAAATATTTACTAATATAGGAGAAATGACTGGTCCTCAATAAATGGCAATGTTATCCAGTCATTAAAGAAAAACTGAAGCAGTTAGTGAACCCAAATACATCTCCGTATATTATGTCTTACAACATTTTCTGAAGTAATGACTAAAATACAATTATTGTTACCAAAAGTGGCATTCCACAGTAACAGATCCGCGTCAGGAGAAGTAGTGATCACTTGGAAGTCACTATCCCTAGTGATCTTTGGTGTGACCCATAGCGGAACATTCCCAATCTTGCATGTTGTAGAGGCTGAGAGCCTGATTTCAGCATTATGTCACTTGCTGGACTGTTTGCTGGGATTTTTTCTACTGCAGATCTACCAGTGTTCAGAATGCAGAGCCCTGAATAACCCCGATATAACACTGATATGACAGAAAGCTGCTAATCAGTGGTGAGATTACGTAGAGTATTTGACTAGGAGGCACGAGACACCTAGTCCTGTAGTGATAATCTCCTGCTGATAAAACACTGATTTTATCAAAACAGCCAAGTAAGTGACACATCACTGGAATCAGGATATCTACCCCTACATCATGTTGCTCTCAGATTACATAAAAATTCACTGACAGATTCCCTTTAGGTCATGGGGATGGGAATCTGACTACTGGAGTACTTTTCCTTTGAAATCTTTTCAGATGTTACTTGTACAGGTCTGATGTGCTGCTCTTATGAAATGCAGAATGGGTTACTATAGTGAGGATGAAGTTGGATCTTGGCTGATTACATCGTGGTCCATGTATCGGCATAAATTGAGGCTTAACTTGAGTTTCCTGAGTGCAAAACCACCAAAGCTGTCACGTACCTCAGCGATATTTGATGGTATTTCAAGCCTCAGACATCTGTATGCCATTCGCTGATTTGGTAATTGTACATATATGATATGTCGGTCTGTACTACTGGCTGTCTTCAGAAACATGGCAAAGTGCCACAGGTTGAAATGCTGCTAAGTTTCAGTACTTAATCCCTCTGCCTAATGATAGATGACTGTGTCCATGAAGCGCAAATATTGTGCTGATTTGTTACATGACGTGAGACCAAAAATCTTACACTACGTGAATATTATTTAAAGTCCATCTGCCACCAGATTACAAAACAAAATTAGATCTCTTAGTCTAGATGACACTGGGGTACTTACTTTGAAAATCCAGGTCAGAACGCCTAAATATTCCTATTTGAATGTTCCCCTACCTATTCTTAAAACCTCTAGCTGGATTTAAAAAAAAGCTATTTTAATATAAGGACTATACAGAAATTGTGAAATCGATTTTCAAAGTAAGTTTATCAGCCCCATCAGGTTTAAGATGTCTATTTAATAATATATGTAATTTCTCTTGTGAATTCTGGTGCAGATCCTTTTTAATAATGCAAAAGTATTTCGAGAACAGCATTTTTACAGATACAGGTATATATTGAGCATACACTAATGTGCCACTAGCTCCACAGATGACAGCAATAGTTTGATCAGTAATTCAGATACATGTGTCATGCACATGATAGGTGTTCTATATTTCTAGTGGGGTTATCAAGGCTTTTCCTCCCCATGAAAACCTTGTCTGGGTAAATATGAGGAACCTACATGAAACGGGCTTACCCCAGTTAGAAGACCATTATGGCTATAGGCCAAGGATTGGATAGGGGCTATAAATCTCACACTAGAGGACCAGGTATATCCATACATTACAAAAGGCTGACGGCGCCGATCTCAGCAGCAGGACACTCTTTAATCAGCTTTTAGCTTTTTATTCAAGCCAATAGGGGTTATTTGAAGGTGTGCGCCAAGAACAATCGGTGGGAATACCACCACTAGGGCATCACCAGTTGCGAGAACAGGGGTCTAATGTCTCTATTTGATAGAGTAGTGGCCACGTATGGGGCAATATCACTACATTCATTGGCTATTGTACTGATGGACAAAGCTGAGTATAGGGCTCAGCTATTTCCATCTGTCATGTAGGTAAAAAAAAATCTTGTTCATGGGTTAACTTCTTTAAAAGGGTGGTCCAGTGAAAACAAGTTATCACCTGTCAAGAAGATAGGTGATAACTTTCTGATCGGTGGGTGTCGCACAGCTAGGAGATGCAACAATTGTCAGATCTGGGAATTTGGATCCCCATATCTGGAAGACAGACGTCCAACCACTGCACTATTCATTCTCTATGAGGCTGCTAGAAAAAGCCGAATGTGGCGCTCAGCAGCCATAGAAAATGAATGGAGCGGAGGTCAATTATGCCCATTGCTATTACATTCTAGGATCCCTGCTCTGTGGTCGGACCCCACTGGTCAACAAGATTTTCGCCTATTCCGTTGATGGGTGATCATTTCTTTTAGCCAGAAAACCCCTTTAGGTCGTAGAGTTGTCATCAAGAAACGCTAATGATGTGACATCTTGTGGTCAGATTGGGAAATGCAAGAAACTTAAATAAAAATTCTACAAAAAATTTGTTTTTGAATAATTTTTCTTTTTCCATTTGTAGCTATTTAATTTTATTGAATCCAAGAGTTGAGTCATTACAATACCTGAAGACTTCCATATTTTAATTTTACTCCTTTTTTCCCCTCAAGGTACAACCTCCATCACCTGTTCCTCCACTGAATCCTCAACCAAGTGCCATCTCTAATGGTAAATTTCTGTTATTTCTATCCCACTTTCTGTGTAAATATAGATATTCAATACCTCAGTTAGGAAACAGGACAACTAAAATATCCATTCATATATATAAATGTGATTTTATCCAGTTTTATAGCACTAAAGGAATATATCTTATATTGGATGGGATATTGCTCTTGACCTAACCTTCGAAATGTTAGAGAGCGGCCATGTAAGCAGTTCCAGTAAACTACAGCAATTTACAGTATCAAAAAATCAATTGAAAATCATCTCTTTTTGGTCAATTCACAGAGGCCAAGCCGAAAGTTGTTGGGAGATTTCAAGTAACGACCACGAAAGACCCTGCTGAAAATAATACGGCGTGGAGCCTCCACAGCAGTCCTGAGGTGTCTCAGACATCCGACACTACACCTGAGCTCTATGAGACCGCGTCCTCTGATACAGACTTCAGCACAGATGAAGAGACAGAGGGGAATTTCTCCGAACCTGAGAGACTTACTCCCAATGTTAATATGGACGTGGCCACATGGGACAAGCCGCTCAGTTGTTCAGAATCGGACACCTGCAGCCAGGATCAGGGGGATCTTAGTGATGACAGGGAAGGCTATACCCCAGTGAGTAATGACATAGGTAAAGCAGACCCCAGTGCTTGTGTCCTCAACAACAATACTATTAACCTAGATGGCAGCCAAGATAACTCCACCACTGAAAGCCTTATCCAACATGGCAGTATTATGAATGGAGACAATGCTGTGGACAATACTAAAGTAATAGCAGTATGTGATGAGAAGGACGTGGACAGGAGGTCTTCTAGCGGGGAAGAGAACACGGAGAAGACGCCTCAGCAGATCTCCACGGTTCAGGTGTGGCTTCACTACACGAGAGGTATCTCCTATGTCAGCAGCGATGACACGGAGAGTGAAGATGAGGAGATCTTTGAGGAGCTTCAGCAACTGAGACAGAAGTAAGTTTCATAGAAAAGCGAGGGTGCCCACTTCTACCGTAAGAAAAAATAATATCTATCTGTTAGGTTCCTTTCCGTCCATGTTTCCACAATTGATGTTTTCTCGATGAACCATGAATGTGGTGGTCTGCCGCCAAAACCCGATTGTCATCAAATTAGTTTTACACGAATGTCCCACTTTTTGCTCTTACAAGGCACAAAAATAGGAAAAACAAAAAAGGAGGATCTTTAATTAGGCTTAATATTCATCAATCTGCGAATGCCGTTTTGAAGAATTTGGCCCAAAAAACGGTGACGAATACCACAAGACATAAAAGTCACGTAAAAAATATCCTAATGATGAATCGGGGCCCAAATGTTTCCTAAATTTAGCGAGATTTAATAGTGGTGTAGTGTAATAAAGGTTGAGTATAGAAATTGTATGGTTTCTATTTCTCAGGTCTGATATAAATTAAATGTAATAGCATCCAAAAATAATAGTAATATCCAGCTGTCCTAGTGATTGTGATGCAAGGGCTCTAGAGAATAGGGATACAAATTGTTTTTTTCTAGGGGTTTTCTTAGAATTACTTTGTTCATCCAGGACTTTTGTTTGGTCTACAACATTGAGGCTTTGTCTTTGAATTTCAAAGCACAGTGTAACTTATCAATATAAGACAAGACATGTATGTATGGACATGTATCAATATGAGACATGATGAGAGCTGATCAGAGCGTATGGTGACAGAGTTGCTGATCAGAGCGTATGGTGGCAAAGTTGCTGATCAGAGTGTATGGTGGCAGAGTTGCTGATCAGAGTGTATGGTGGCAGAGTTGCTGATCAAGTGTATGTGGCAGAGTTGCTGATCAGAGTGTATGGTGGCAGAGTTGCTGATCAGAGTGTATGGTGGCAGAGTTGCTGATCAGAGTGTATGCTGGCAGAGTTGCTGATCAGAGTTTTTTGTGACAGAGCTGATCAGAGTGTATGGTGACAAAGCTGATCAGAGTTTATGGTGGCAGAGTTGCTGATCAGAGTGTATGGTGGCAGAGTTGCTGATCAGAGTGTATGGTGACAGAGTTGCTGATCAGAGTGTATGGTGGCAGAGTTGCTAATCAGAGTGTATGGTGACAGAGTTGCTGATCAGAGTGTTTTGTGACAGAGCTGATCAGAGTGTATGGTGACAAAGCTGATCAGAGTGTATGGTGGCAGAGTTGCTGATCAGAGTGTATGGTGGCAGAGTTGCTGATCAGAGTGTATGGTGACAGAGTTGCTGATCAGAGTGTATGGTGGCAGAGTTGCTGATCAGAGTGTATGGTGACAGAGTTGCTGATCAGAGTGTTTTGTGACAGAGCTGATCAGAGTGTATGGTGACAAAGCTGATCAGAGTGTATGGTGGCAGAGTTGCTGATCAGAGTGTATGGTGGCAGAGTTGCTGATCAGAGTGTATGGTGACAGAGTTGCTGATCAGAGTGTATGGTGACAGAGTTGCTGATCAGAGTGTTTTGTGACAGAGCTGATCAGAGTGTATGGTGACAAAGCTGATCGAGTGTATGGTGGCAGAGTTGCTGATCAGAGTGTATGGTGACAGAGTTGCTGATCAGAGTGTATGGTGACAGAGTTGCTGATCAGAGTGTTTTGTGACAGAGCTGATCAAGTGTATGGTGACAAAGCTGATCAGAGTGTATGGTGGCAGAGTTGCTGATCAGAGTGTAGGTGGCAGAGTGCTGATCAGAGTGTATGGTGACAGAGTTGCTGATCAGAGTGTATGGTGGCAGAGTTGCTGATCAAGTGTATGGTGACAGAGTTGCTGATCAGAGTGTTTTTGACAGAGCTTATCAGAGTGTATGGTGACAAAGCTGATCAGTGTATGGTGACAAAGCTGATCAGAGTGTATGGTGACAGAGTCACTGATCAGATGTGGGGTTGGAATTAGAAGATGTTAAATATGCTGTATTGATTATACTACATGGCGTTTACTGGTTCATAATGAACATGAAAACACACTATATGGAAATTAGAGAGCTGACATCCTTGTATCTGTGTCTTGTAGACATATGTCCGAAGTGCAACTATTACAAGCTCTGCAGAAGAAAGAGATCGAGGAGCTGTACTACAGGATGGGAAAAGTGCCTCCACCAGGAATTGTCTCTCCAGCAGCCATGCTCTCCAGCCGACAAAGGCGCCTCTCCAAGAGCAGCTTCAACCCGTCAAGAAGAAACAGTTTGCAAAGATTAGACCTCCTCCCAGCAACTGGTAAGCTTTTATTCTAATTCACACTTCAATAATACTAATTTAATACACCTTCTTACAATAATTACACTGCTTTTGATGCTGTTCTACAGATATGTAAAAATTGCAGTTGTCCCTAAAAACCACATTTTTCTCAAACTCTCGATAGTGAAAGCTGCATGATGCTTTTGGTTGTGCTACAATCATTTCATTTAAACAGTAACCAATGTTTTAATTTTTCTTCATAATTTAATAGTTATAAGTGAAATTAAGAAGCTTTGTAATGTATCTTATCAGACTCTCTCTTTCTGGACTGATCATTTATTCTTAACTATTCTCAATTCCTGGGTAAAATTTGTCTACAATGTATACAGGCTTTCCCATTATTGAAATAGGACATGACAGTTGGTGCTCATTAAGTTGTATGAAGGAGACCTTGCAGCAGAATGTGTCCGCCTCTAGGCCCTCCTGCTTCCTCGCCTCTTCAAAGAATCTTAATAGCACCAACTGTCATCTCCTATTTCAGTAACGGAGAAATCTGTCTTCATTGAATACAGATTTAATCCATGAACTGAGAATGAAAGATCAATCCAGGAGGAGAAAAAAGCAGATTACTTTGTTAAGCTGTATTATAAAGTTACTCATTTTTATGTGCGCTATTGATTTATTAAATGAAAATGTAACCAACAGTTACTTTTTAACCATATTACGGCATATTTAAAGTATTTTTGCTGTTTTGTAATCAATTAAATAATGGCTGTTATTACATATTATATAAACAGGAATTAGGAAGAATTCACTTGGAGGAAGCAGTACGGGATCACAGGATCAGCGTCCAGGAAAAGGTGTCACATTTACGGGGGATGTAACGAGAATGGTAAGTAGACATGTTGAATTGTCAGCACGCTAGTGCCATTATTTTACAAGTGAGGCAACATGTCTGAGTCATCTCTTTAAAGGGGTTGTCCACTGCTCAGACAACCCCTTCTCAATTTCTATGTTTCCCCTAAAATAATGCCACTTATCCAGCGATGTTGGCATTGGCTGTCCCGGGGCTCACGTGACACGGTTATGTAACGCAATCCTTTCAGCCAATCAGTGCTAGCTTCATTCTCCCTTCCTTTGGACAAATCGGACATCTAGAGGAAAAGTTGCAGCTGCTCTCTCACCTCTTCCAAATGTCAATTACGTCTGTAGCAGAGGAGAGTGAACTCATCGCTGATTGTTATGTAAAGCTATCCCTGCAGCCAATGTCACCAAACCATGTGAGAGCCAGTGACAACCCCTTAAAGCTTGATGGTGCAAGCAGGTAAATAACATTTAAATCATGCCTAGCAGACTTACTGGAGAGGCGGCTACAGGGAGAAAATGAAGTTATATTCTCCCTGCAGCCTCAAATGGCTATGTTGGCTGAAAAGTAAAAAAGCTATGGTTTTTGGAACAAACAGAGGAGCACAAAAACAAAACTGTAAATATGAAATAACTGATCTTTAAGGGGTAAAAGGATGAAAAATCGAAAGTGAAAAAATGTCTGAGTGCTTACATGTCTCCATAAATAAATACTTTTCTAGGTAGTAGAACAGCATCAAACATTTGGCAATCTGAATAAGTGTAACCCCTCTTCCTCCCAAACATATGTACTATACATATACAGTGGGTACGGAAAGTATTCAGACCCCTTTAAATTTTTCACTCTGTTTCATTGCAACCATTTGGTAAATTCAAAAAAGTTCATTTTTTTCTCATTAATGTACACTCTGCACCCCATCTTGATTGAAAAAAAACTGAAATGTAGAAATTTTTGCAATTTTATTAAAAAAAAAAACTGAAATATCACATGGTCATAAGTATTCAGACCCTTTGCTCAGTAGTGAGTAGAAGCACCCTTTTGAGCTAGTACAGCCATGAGTCTTCTTGGGAATGATGCAACAAGTTTTTCACACCTGGATATTGGGATCCTCTGCCATTCTTCCTTGCAGATCCTCCCCAGTTCCGTCAGATTGGATGGTGAACGTTGGTGGACTGCCATTTTCAGGTCTCTCCAGAGATGCTCAATTGGGTTTAGGTCAGGGCTCTCGCAGGGCCAGTCAAGAATGGTCACAGAGTTGTTCTGAAGCCACTCCTTTGTTATTTTAGCTGCGTGCTTAGGGTCATTGTCTTATCAGAAGGTGAACCTTCAGCCAAGTCTGAGGTCCCGAGCACTCTGGAAGAGGTTTTCATCCAGGATATCTCTGTACTTGGCCGCATTCATGTTTCCTTCAATTGCAACCAGTCGTCCTGTCCCCTGCAGCTGAAAAACACTCCCATAGCATGATGCTGCCACCACGTTTCACTGTTGGGATTGTATTGGGCAGGTGATGAGCAGTGCCTGGTTTTCTCCACACATACCGCTTAGAATTATCTTTGTCTCATCAGACCAGAGAATCTTATTTCTCATAGTCTGGGAGTCATTCATGTGTTTTTTTTTTAGCAAACTCTATGCGGGCTTTCATATGTCTTGCACTGAGGAGAGGCTTCCATCTGGCCACTCTGCCATAAAGGCCCGACTGGTGGAGGGCTGCAGTGATATTTGACTTTGTGGAACTTTCTTCTATCTCCCTACTGCATCTGTGGAGCTCAGCCATAGTGATCTTGGGGTTCTTCTTTACCTCTCTCTCACCAATGCTCTTCTCCCACGATTGCTCAGATTGACTGGACGGCCAGGTCTAGGAAGACTTCTGGTGGTCCCAAGCTTCTTCTATTTAAGGATTATGGAGGCCACTGTGCTCTTAGGAACCTTGAGTACTGCAGAAATTCTTTTGTAACCTTGGCCAGATCTGTACCTTGCCACAATTGTCTCTGATCTCCTTGGCCAGTTCCTTTGACCTCATGATTCTCATTTGGTCTGACATGCACTGTGAGCTGTGAGGTCTTATATAGACAGGTGTGTACCTTTACAAATCAAGTCCTATCAGATTAATTAAACAAAGCTGGACTCCAATGAAGGAGTAGAACCATCTCAAGGAGGATCACAAGGAAATGGACAGCATGTGACTTAAATATGAGTGTCTGAGCAAAGGGTCTGAATACTTATGACCATGTGATATTTCAGTTTTTATCTTTTAATAAATTTGCAAAAATTTCTACATTTTCTTGCAGAGCTACAGTAGGAATCTTCCTGGCTGCTGTTACCTGCACCACTAATATTTATTTTCCATTCTAAACCTGACCTACATAGAAATAATAATAGTTGTAATATTTTGATTTGTTTTAGGTGACTACTGGGGGAATTCACAGTGACTCTTGTGATCAGGACGAGAAAGGGAAAGTAAAGGTAATCTAATAGTGAAATGTACACTTTTAAATATCAGGTTTGATGAAGAAATGATAAGTGGAAATGCTGCTAAAATCAATTTCACAGTGATGTTAAAAGAAGTAGATCTAACTATTTTCTATATTTGGAAGGGGCCATACTGTTCAGCAGGAGTCTGAACTCTCAGACATTTCAAAATGATTTAAACGGAAGCTGTCACCACCAGAAATGATATTTAATTGTGTGAGTAGGAGTAATCTGCAGGTTAATTTAAACCACCCCTGGTTGCCTTACTGGTGCAGCCGCTACGGGGAGAAAATGAAGTTATATTCTATCTTCAGCCACTTGCTTCCAGTCATTGCGATGGTGCAGGGAGCTGTTACAACATACAGCAAGTGTGTCTGTAATCACTCCCCAATATATTGAGACATCCTGCTCTGTAAATGCACACTGTAGTGCAGGCTGTCAATGTGCTGATCAATGATTAAAGAGCCCGTTATTTATTAAGCATTAAATAGAAGTGTTCCCTGCAACCCCAATAACTGTAAGCGAGTGGCTGCAGAAAGAATATTCACTGGCATGTAAAAGTTTGGGCCCCTCAAAATTACTGTTATTGTGAACAGTTAAGTAAGTTGAAGATGAAACGATCTCTAAAAGGGCTAATTTAAACATGCACATTTACTTTGTATTTCAGATAAAAAAAATAAGATAATTTTTATATTTTAAAAATTGTAAAAAGGAAAATGGGTCGATGCAAAAGTTTGGACACCCTGCATGTCTATTACCTAGTAGTACCCCCTTTTGCAAGTATCACAGCTTGTAAAAGCTTTTTGTAGCTAGCCAAGAGTCTTACAATTCTTGTTTGAGGGATTTTCATCCATTTTTCCCTGGAAAATTCTTCCAGTTCTGTGAAATTCATGGGTCGTCTTGCATGTACTGCCATTTTGAGGTCTAGCCATAGATTTTCAATGGTGTTCTGATCCAGGGACTGAGGGCCATTGTAAAAAACCTTCAGCTTGCGCCTTTTGAGGTAGTCTATTGTGGATTTTAATGTGTGTTTAGGATCATTATACATTTGTAGAAGCCATACTCTTTTCAACTTCAGGGTTTTTTTTACATATAATGTTATGTGTGCATAAAGAATTTGTTGACATTTCATTGAATCCATTATTCCCTCTACCCGTGAAATGTTTCCTGTGCCATTTGCAGCAACCTGACCCCCAAGCATGATTGATCCACCCCCATGCTTAATGATTGGCGAGATGTTCTTTTCCTGAAATTCTGTGCCCCTTTTTCTCCACTCATACCTGTGACCATTGTGGCATAAGAGTTCTATTTTAACCTCATCAGTCCACAGGACTTGTTTCCAAAATGAATCAGCTTTGTTTAGATATTCTTTTGCATACTTCTGATGCTGAATTTTATGGTGAGGATGCAGGAGAGGTTTTCTTTTGATTACTTTTCCATGAAGGTCATATTTGTTTATGTTCTTTGAACAATAGAACAATGTACCAAAACTCCCGAGACTACTAAATCTTTTTGAAGGTCTCTTGCAGTCAAGTGGGGGTTCTGATATGCTTCTCTAGCAATCCTATGAGCAGCTCTTGCTGAAATTTTGCTTGGTCTTCCAGACTTTATCTTGACCTCTACTGTTCCTGTTAACGGCCATTTTCTTAATTACATTTAGAACTGGAAAGGGCAACTTGCAAACGCTTTCCTATCTTCTTATAGCCTTCTCCTGCTTTGTGGGCCTCTACCATTTTCATTTTCAGAGTGACAGGTAGCTGCTTAGAAGAATCTATGGCTGCTATTTTTTGGCACGAGGTTAGAGGGGGCTGGGTTTTTATAAAGCTGGGGAATTTGCATCATCTGGCCTTTCCCAACGATGATAGTGAACAAACTATAACCCTAACAGGCTAATTAAGGTCTGAAACCTTGGCCAAAATTATCTGAGCACACAAATCTCCAAGGGTGTCCAAAATTTTGCATAGGCCCATTTTCCTTTTTGTAATTTTTAAAATGTAAAAGATGAAAATACAGTTGTGTGACAAAGTGTTTGTCCCCTTCCTGATTTTCTATTCTTTTGCATGTTTGTTACACTTAAATGTTTCAGATCACCAAACAAATATATATATATATTAGACAAAGATAACACAAGTAAACACAAAATGCAGTTTTGAAATTAAGGTCTTTATTATTAAGGGAAAAAGAAGTCCAAACCTACAGGGCTCTGTGTAAACACGTGATTGCTCCCTGTTAAGACATAAATTAACTGTGGTTTATCACATATTTGGGAAGCGGAGTTTAAATTCCCTAACCACATCCATGCCTGATTACTGCCACACCTGTTCTCAATGAAGAAATCACTTAAATAGCCTGACAAATTGAAGTAGACCAGAAGAACCTCAAAAGCTATATATCATGCCACAATCAAAAGAAATTCTGGAACAAATGACAAACAAGGTAATTGAGATCTATCAGTCTGAAAAGGTTCTAAAGACATTTCTCAAGCTTTGGAACTCTAGCCATTATCCACAGTGGTGAATCTTCCCAGGAATGGCCAGCTGACCAAAATTATCCCAAGAGCGCAGCGACGACTCATCCAAGAGGTCAGAAAAGACCCCACAACAACATCCAAAGAACCGCATCCCTCACTTGCCTCAGATAAGGTCAATGTTCCTGACTGCACCATAAGAAAGTGATGGGGCAAAAATGGTCTGCATGGCAGAGTTCCAAGATGAAAACTACTGCTGAGCAATAAGAACATAAGGTTTGTCTTAGCTTTGCCAGAAAACATCTTGATGATCCCCAAGACTTTTGAGAGAATACTCTGTGGACTGACAAGACAAAAGTGGGAACTTTTTGGAAGGTGTAAGTTACGTTACATCTGGTGTAGAAGTAACAAAGCATTTCAGAAAAGGGACATCATACCAACAGTATAATATGTACAAAACAAACAAAGACACGCACTGCAGTCAATAGGTCAATGAAAAATTATTATAAATTTATTGTATAAATTATTAAAAATAGACACAATGAAATGGAACCATATGGGACAAATGGCATCACAATGTCGGGCGACAGGCATCTGGGCTGTCGGGCGACAGGCATCTGCATTGACTATACTAACGCTGGTAATTATATGCCACCTATTGTTATTTTCTGCTCTGATGTTAATGTTAATGTGACATTTGTCTTTATATATTATAGCATGTGCTAGTTAGATCAGTTGATATATTAACTATTCAGAGTATGGACATAAGACAAAGGTATTATCCTTTGTTTTGGTTCTTTTCTATTGTATTATCACATATATACATATGCGGTGCCTTGCTGTCTTGATAGCCCATTCATCATGCGCACATTGTGATGCCATTTGTCCCATATGGTTCCATTTCATTGTGTCTATTTTTAATAATTTATACAATAAATTTATAATAATTTTTCATTGACCTATTGACTGCAGTGCGTGTCTTTGTTTGTTTTGTACATCCTATTTAGCAGTTGGTCTCTTATAGTCCATTAGGCATTCATGTATTGGCATTTAAACATAGGTTATTCTTTGTTTTTCATTATTCCATCTGCCATTTATGTATTCTGCCAGTGTCACTATTGTTTTAGTATAATATGGTGGTAGTATTGTGATGGTCTGGAACTGTTTTGCTGCTTAAGGACCTGGAAGACTTGCTGTGGTAAATGGAACCATGAATTCTGCTGTCTACCAAAAATTCCTGAAGGACAGTTGTCCGGCCATCTGTTCATGACCTCAAGCTGAAGTGTACTTTGGTTATGCAGCAGGACAATGATCCAAAACACTCCAGCAAGTCCACCTCTGAATGGCTGAAGAAAGACTAAATTAAGGCTTTGGAGTGGCTTTGTCAAAGTCCTGACCTTAATGCGATTGAGATGCTGTGACATGACCTTAAAAAAGCAGTTCATACTCGGAAACCCTTCAGTGTGGCTGAATTACAACAAATCTGCAAAGATGAGTGGGCCAAAATTCATCCAGCATGTTGTAAAATTCTCATTGCCAGTTATCGCAAATGCTTGATTGCAGTTGCTGCTAAAGGTGGCCCAAACAGTTATTATGTTTAGGGGGCAATCACTTTTTCACTTAGGGCCCTGTAGGTTTGGATTTCTTTTTCCCTAAATAATAAAGACCTTCGTTTATAAACTGCATTTTGTGTTTACTTGTGTTTTCTTTGTCTAATATTTAAATTTGTTTGGTGATCTGAAACTTTCATGCTCTGACAGTCTTCAATAAGGAAGAGGGGGACCTCAAACTTTCCCTGGAGCTGGGACCCTAACGATCCCTGTACTGGGGGTACTCTTAAAGGTAGAGAAGCCTGACTCTCTGACCTTACTATGCTCCTGTGAAAACCCTAATCTGTCCTCTCCCCAACCACATGAGCCATGGGACAGAAATGAAAGGTAAACCAGACACAAAGACAAGACAGGGATAACAGAAACCTCTATCATACAAAAGCACTAACCAACAATAGGGAGGAAGATAGGGACAGGGAGGAATAAACTGAATGGGAAAAAGGAACAGGAGATAAACACACACACAGGGGCGGAACTATCGTGGAAGCAGGGGAAGCAGCTGCCATAGGGCCCGGGCTAGCAGGGGGCCCGTCCCTGCTGCAGCTGTCTCCCCTGCGGCTGTGTTCCGCCGCCCATGGCCTGAGAGTCGGCGGTTCCCTGTGCTGGCTGTCATGCTGACAGCCGGCGCAGAGAAGCTGCTGCGTGCCGTCTCCCAGGAATCAATTGCACTGGTGTCTATACAGACACCAGTACAATTGAAGCTCTGACCGCCGGGTCAGAGCGACGTCTGCAGCGTGATCATGTCATGTGATCACGCTGCTGACGTCACTCGTCGGCGGCGCCCAGAAGGGTGAACACTGGTGGTGAGTGTGCTCCACTGTGGAGCTGAAGATACCACCGAAGATTAACGGGGGCACATACTGTGTGAGTGATAACTCTGCATTCTTGGCTGCATTACTACTTGAGGGGCACATTACTACTGATGGGACTGGGAGAATAAGAGGGCTTATTACTAGTTATGGGGGCATAATGTGCCTGCATTAATAGTTATGCGGGACATGGTTACTAGTAATGGTAGCATAAGGGGGCTGCATTGCTACCAGTCCATTATATTATATTGTGTTTCCATAATGTCTGCTTTAAATACAGCTCTGATTTGGGCAAAAAGCTGGCCGTTATGAGACTGAAGAGTATTTTTTGAGCCTAGAGAATTGCTGTGATTTGCTCCGCCCACTGCTATTGGCTCCGCCCACTATCAGAACCCCGCCCCCCCTGCGCCCGTTTGGGAGAGGGGGCCCCGTTCAAAATTTTGCTGTGGGGCCCCGCCATTTCTAGTTACGCCACTGCACACACATACAACAGCAAAACTACATTATGCCACAACTCCAACTCCAAATTTCAACTATTTAGCTATAGCACACACCATAAGAAGATGAATCTTTCACGGGCATGGACTAATCACCCAGAGCGTTTATATATAGAGGGCGTAAAGGGTAAGCAATTGCAGCTGAGAACAACAAGGCTGTATGGTCTCAGCCAGCATGGAAAGAGTCCTTAATCCTCTCATCATAGAAAGAAAAGGGAAATTCATTTAAATTAGAACATGAATCACACCATCTCTAAAGAAGACTGTGCTTCATTACCGGATGTGACCGTCTAACTCCAAGTTTTTCAAGGGGATATGACACCCTCGTGACACAAATATTTAAGTGTAACAAACATGCAAAAAAATAGGAAATCAGGAAGGGGGCAACCACTTTTTCATACAACTGTATATATATATATTTTTGCCTAAAATACAAAGGAAATGTGTCATCTTTATAAGGGACGAGGGATACTCCATTTTAGATTTATTAATTCAGGCCCAATATATTGTCCAGAGATCTTCCTCCACTCCTGAAGTGGCCCCCACCCATGGGAGAAACTACACAAATCCCAAAAAGAACAGAACTTTTGCCAAATGGCCAGAGAATTAGAGGCCCTGTGTTAATGAAGGCGAGGAGGGGCAGAGCTAGGACCCCCTGCTGTCTTTTGTGCAAGGTAGCCAACATCAAAGGAAGCTCCAGACACTAGGGCACCGACACCTAGAGATGAATTATTATTATTATTTATTTCTATAGCACCATTGATTCCATGGTGCTGTACATGAGAAGGGGTTACATACAAATTACAGGTATCACTTACAGTAAACAAACTAACAATGACAGACTGATACAGAGGGGAGAGGACCCTGCCCTTTCGGGCTTACATTCTACAGAATTATGAGAGTACCGTGAATCTCATGGTTAAGTCCAATATACCACCAGAACTGTTATGTTTCGGTAGCTGAGGAGGACAGGAACAACAGCAGGGCAGCCGAACACCTGAGATGTTGGTAACTGATGGGTTGCAGATTCCTAAACTAACGACACAACTAGAGGTAGCCGTGGAGCGTTCCTACGTTGATCCTAGACGCCTTGTCACAGCCTGAGAGATAACTACACCTAAAGGCAGAAAGATGAAAGCTATCTGCCCCAGAGCAGATCCCCAAAGAAAATAGGAAGCCCCCAAACATATAATGGCGGTTAAACAAGATGAAAATACAAACATAGGCAGAAAATAGACTGAGCAAACGCTGGGGCCACAAGCTGACTAAATAGGATAGGACAGGAGAGATTACTTTCTGCAACCCAGAAAACCCTACCAAAATCCAACAATTCTGATTACAAAAATACTGAGATCACACAATCTCGCTACCCACTAAATCAGATCTCAGTGTGAACAAAAACCAAGCCGCAGCCGCTGAAAAAACAGGAAAAAGCAAATGAGCAAATAACAGTGGCTGCAGAAAAACTGTGAGGAGCTCAGGCCCCAGGAGGGGACCTGGCTGACCTCCACAAAAGTGCAGAAAACAATGCAAAAAGCAAGCACAAAAAGAAAAGCAAAAAATATCTTATCTGAAAGCAGGAGATGCAGGCAAGACTCCAGCAAACTTCCAAATGAGCCAGGAACCACAATTGAGACAAGAACAATTGATCACCGGCAACCATCATGGAAGGGAATCTCCCTTATATCAGACCAATTCGTGATTCCAGATTGCCACTCCTCGCTGAAAGGTTCAGTACTGTCTGTAACCACCAGAGGGAGCCTCTGCTCAGAAACCATCTCTAGCACATTCATAACACAGAACCCTGGGAGCCCTCTGCACACACCCCAGTGTCTCATATTTATCTAGCGGTCCCAGATACCGTTCTATTAAGACTGGCTCTCCAGAACCTCTTAGTAGACCCAAGTTTGGACTCTGTTTAGGTACAGCCCCAACTAACCCATTCAGACATCAGTCATCACGTTTGGACTTCCCCCTAGGAAGTTATGACCCATCTTAGATATTGGGAATTATTTCAGCTAGGAGTTCAAGGGAGGAGAGTTCAGTCCAACCCAGAGGGGCGGTGGCAAATATGGGAGGGGGCAAGCTAAGGGTTAAAAGCTAGCTACACATCTTTAGACTTCGTCTTTGTTCTGCCATGGAAGCCACGTGTGGAGACAGACCAGAAACTAAGACGGTGCCAGTGGATACGAGAGCTTCCCCTCATCCACAAGTGATAAGAAACGGTAACATGACACATCCAGCTAACTTCTATCCCCAACCTGTACCCTACTTTTATCTGTACTTCTGACTGTAACCTCTGTATATTACTCGGTATATATTTGTAGCATCTTGTGCGCCTTTCGACAATTAAAATATCAATTAATTTTGGGCTGCTCTTTTATCTCGAAACCGATTTCCCATGTCCGTGAGTTCGGCTAGTACTTATAGGCTACCTGGAGTTGGTTTCTTACCCGATATAAGCTTGTTAACGGACCTGGCTTATATCTAACGAGGAACTGGTGGCAGCATACACCACTGGTGTTATTGGGGGATCCTGGCAGTGACGGACCAGAAGTTTATATATATATTCCCGGCCTGGGACTGGTGATATATATACCGCTCTCACTGCAGAGTGCCCCGATAACCAGTACGAGACTGGGCAGCCTCTCTGGTGACTACTTATCCTAGGTGCAGTTCCCTGACTGACCTGAGGGTAAGGAGGGCATCAGAGAGCTGTGACAGTATAAGCTCCGTCACAGATTGGTGACGGCGGGGTGATATCCATATCACCCCAGCTCTCTCTCGTGTGTGTTTCCTTACCGGCCTTTTAGAGATCATTTCATCTTCAACTTGCTTAACTATTTACCATAACAGTAATTTTGACCCAGGGTGCCGAAACTTTTACATGCTACTGTAACTTTATTTTCTCCTTATAGCCAGTGCTCCAGTAAGGCAGCCAGGCATAATTTAAATGCGATTTACCTAACAGCGTTTCTGGATGTGACAAGTGCCCTTTCAACTAGGTCTTGTTTAATAAGTATATTACTACCCTGACATAAAAATTTATAATGTCATATTGTTAAAGTGTGAAATTATAAGTTTCATTGTGCATGAGCCGTATAATATCTCCTAGCCTCTGAAATGTCCTTGGGAGACTTTATGGTGCAGAGCTCACTTCAGAGATTGACATCTTTGGAAACCTATTACCATTCTCTCAATGATTTGTTGGTGATTGAAGAGATGTATATGTGATAAGTTAACAAGTTCCCTTTAAAACCTTACAGCATTTTCCCAGTAAAATACTCGTAAAATAGCCTTAAACACCATTGGATTGGCATAATGACTGAGTAAACCTAATCTTACTTACTTTGTCTTTTTTTCTTCACAGTAACGTCTTCAACTCATCTAAACACTTGAAGATGCTGAGATAAAAACAGACTACCTCAAGCAGACCTTTTCTGCTATCTTCTGCCATGTTATGGTTGAGAGACTTATCCAACAAGACCTATTGATTGATTGCTGTGGGGGAATTGTGCAAACAGCTGAGAAGTGAAAGGATCTGCACTTGATGGTCATCATCACCCAACACTTGGGTGTAATGGACCATGGCTGCCTCAGTGACTGCTCATTGAGACTTTTCATTTGATAATTATGAAGGTCTCATTTTATAGTTCTGTTTTTTTCCCAAAAAGGACATAGCAAGATTCTTCACAAAATTAACTGCTTGAACTGTGAGGACCCACTGGAAACAGCGCCAAGATATGTTGTTGGCTTTGATTGGATGTTCTCCATTCTTAGAATGTGAGTTCCATGACCTTGCACTTTGGACTTCTTCAGAGATGAGTTCTGGAAAGTCACCTGCCAACACTTTTTGCCATTTGGCATATTTTTTTTTCTTTTAGCTTCCAGCGACAATTAACAATGAATGTGCATTATCTCTAAAGCAATAGCAATACAATATGAGATTTAGATATGGTTGAATGTGGAAAATGTGAATGAGACTTGTAGATATTACACATGGAATGTGAATAAGAGAAGTTGTATTAAACTGTGGTCCTCGAAAACTGGCAGGATCTAAAGATTGTACAAAGCAAAGCTAAGTGCTTTAAACTCAGTAAGTCCTGTCTTGGATTAAACCCTTATCTATGTTTGTCACTTTTAGAACTCAAACATAACTCGGATATGGGAGATGTTCTTGAAAATTGGTTGATGGCCTTGTTATGTGTAACTACGAAATGGCCGCACTGTATAATATAATGTGAAATGATACTGGGTAACTTTCTGCTGAAATATAGATGTTATATATATATAATTTTATATAGTTTATAGTAAAAAAAAATCTGGCATCCAATATGCAGAAAGTCTGACAATATGGATCTTATTTCATGGGTAGAAATGCAATATAATGTGGAAGGCTAGAAATAGAAAGGTGAGCTCTTATTATCAATTAGGAAATTCTTCTGATTGGGATAACCAAATTATAGTAGCACATTTCAGGTATCTATAAACTTTAGAAAAAAAAAATTCACAAACCAGTAGATTTTGGCGAAACCTCAAAAATCTTCCCTGATGTATGATGTTTTTCCGGTTCAAAGGGGAGTGAGACGTCTGACGGTGGTTTAATCCCCTCTCTCCATTGAAACACATGCAAGCTTGGACAAACTGAATGTGCATGTATACGGAGGTCAAGAGGAATTGCTGTTGGTGGAATGATTGGCCAACAGTTATCATTAGAAGTGATGTTTCTCTACTTCTCTATAACCACCCAAGTACAGAATAACTCATGACCAGCAAATATCATGTCTTATTGATGCCAAATGAAAAGATTTTTTTTCTGTATGATGTAATAAAGCTCAACATTATTAACATTATTGGCTTCTTTGTATCCAGGTCATGGGAAAACTTCACGTGATAATAGTCACAACACACGGACAGGCCATGAGTCAGAGAAGTCAAACGTTCCGGGGTCAATACCAAAAGAGCACGCAGTAAACCAAGAGAAAATACGAAGTCGTAAGTCAGGTCACATGCCAGGGTCATAATACCAGAAAAATAGTGGAAAGCAAAGGGACAATAACAAACGGGTAGTCAGAACACGGTCCACAGGTCAGCAGCAGAAGATCAGAACTTACAGCACAGGGATCAGGCGAACACACGTCAGAGAGCACAGGCTTAGAACAATCTTTTGACAGGCAATGATCTGGACAGACAGCTCACCTAAATAGCAGGGCAATTAACAAGAACAGAGAGCACCTGTGGAAATCTCTGCACCTCCCAGTCTCAGATAGGTCAATCGAGCTGTCAATCACAGCACTGACAGCTCAGCACGCCCCAGCACAGGATAGGATCACATGCATCACTGAGTCCCAGACACTCTGAGCAGAGGAATCCTGACACTCCAACAAAATAACATAACACAAACTACATCCATTTTTGGTTTTACAAGATTATTTAAACTAATACCAGGATAAAGTTTTTACTTTGGCAGGAAGAGGCTGAAATAGTGGAAATGAGTATTAACTATTTCTCATAGCTCTCATAAATAAGTTGCTATGCAATAAGAGCAGGGCCAGACTGGGACAAAAAGCAGCCCTGCCACACAAACCTCCATCAGCCCACATACTATAACACTCCCCTCACACCCAATCAGTGGATTTTGCTATACTTTATCGTGCCCTTCAGCACTCCTCTTAAAGGCGTTATTTGAAGAGCCATGTGTGAATGGCACCACAGTGCGCATGATCGACGACTTCTTTAGAGCGCCGGTTCTCGGGATCATGGGGGTCCCAGCGGTCAGACCCCAGCGACTACAGAGGTCTCGGGATAGGGGATTACTTGGCATAATCCATTTAAATGGGTCTTGCAATATATACGCTGTATTTTTCGGACTATTGGACGCACTGGACCATAATACTCACCTATATTTTAGAGGAGGAAATTAGGGAAGAAAAAAATGAAGCCAAAAATGTGGTCAATTCTGTACTTAATATCCCTTATCCTTGTAAATACGGTCCCCTCGTCCCCATCCTGATACACATGGCCCCTCATCCCTATCCTGGTATGCATGGCTCACTTATCCCTATCCTTATATGAATGTATGTATCCTTATATGAATATTCTGAATATTAATTTCTCTTAAGTATCGGCACACGTGACTTCCGGTCGCAGCAGGAAGGCTCCAGCTGACACTGCGCACTACTGAAGAGCAATGAATACTCACCGCTCTCCGCACAAACAGTCCCTGCGTGCAGAGCATTGAGTATTCCGGCAGCTGCCCTTCGGCTTGAAAGCAGGGCATGACGTCCTTGCCATGCGCTGCTTACAAGCATAAAGCAGTTGCTGACGTCGCAACAAGATGCTGCGAGGGAGCGCTGGGAAGGTAAGTGTAATTGTTTGTTTTTTTTAATATTTTCTGATGGGACATACCAGGATAAGGAAAGGATGGGACCAATCATATCAGGATAAGGATGGGGCCATGCATACCAGGATGGGGGTGGGGGCCAATCATACCATAATAAGGATGGGACCAATTATACCAGGACCGGGATGGGGGCTAATCATACCAGGATGCTAAACAGAAATGAATATTCATTGCCCTCCATGCCCATCGGGGTGGAATGCAGTGAAAATTAATTTCTCTTTAGCAGCGGGCACAGGAGTTAGCCGCAACCGCCGGCTCCTGCCTCTGTGACCCGCTTTTCTGCCGATGCCGCTCCCCCACCACAGCCAGAGTTGGTACATCCGGACTATAAGACGCACCCTGTTATGTTTCGGTAGCTGAGGAGAGCAGGCAAAAACAGCAATACACCAGAGAGGTTGGAATCTATTGGATTGCAGTACCCTGACTAACCACAGTTGAGACAAGAACAATTGATCACAGGCAACCATGTTGGGAGGAAACCTCCCTTATATCAAGCCAGTCTGTGAATCCTGATTGCCAATCCTCATTGAATGGTTCAGTACTGTTTGTAACCACCAGAGAGAGCTTCTGCTCAGAATTCATTTCCAAAACATTCACAACAGTACCCCCCCCTTGAGGAGGGGTCACCGAACCCTCATTTGTGCAACCAGGTCGGTCAGGATGAGCTCGGTGATACGCACAGATCAGTCTCCTAGCATGGATGTCCGAAGCAAACACCCAAGAATTGTCCTCCTGACCATAACCTCTCCACTTAACCAAATACTAGAAAAAGAGCTAGCCCTATTATTAAGAGCAAACTCAGCCAAAGGCAAAAAAGAGACCCAGTCATCTTGATCAGCAGACACAAAGCATCTCAGATAAGTCTCCAATGTCTGGTTTGTTCTCTAAGTTTGTCCATTGGTCTGAGGATGAAAAGCAGAGGAGAAAGACAATTGAACACCAAGTTTAGAACAAAAAGTCCTCCAAAATCTGGAAACAAACTGGACTCCTCTGTCAGACACAATGTTCTCAGGAATGCTGTGTAACCGAACCACGTGCTGAAGGAACAAAGGCACCAATTCAGAGGAGGAAGGCAACTTAGGTAATGGCACAAGATGTATCATCTTGGAAAACCTATCACAAATCACCCAGATAACGGTCATTCTCTGAGAAACAGGGAGGTCGGAAATAAAATCCATAGAGATATGGGTCCATGGTCTAACTCAGGAGAGTCCGCAAGGAAACTCCTCGAAAGGGCATCTGCCTTAACATTCTTAGTGCCAGGAAAAAAGGAAACCACAAAATTAAATACGTGTGAAAAACAAGGCCCACCTGGCCTGTCTAGGATTAAGTCGCTTGGCTGATTCCAGATAAACCAGATTCTTATGGTCCGTGAGGACCACCACCTGATGTTTGGCTCCCTCCAGCCAATGACTACACTCTTCAAAAGCCCACTTCATGGCCAATAACTCACGATTACCCACGTCATAATTACGTTCAGTTGGAGAAAATTTTCGGGAGAAAAAGGCACAAGGTTACTTTTAGAGGTCTCAGGATCTCTTTGGGACAAAACGGCACCTGCCCCAATTTCAGAGGCATCAACCTCCACCTGAAATGGCAGAGAAACATCAGGCTGCCGTAGAACAGGAGCAGAAGTGAATCTCTGCTTAAGTTTCTGAAACGCAGAGACTGCTTCAGGAGGCCAATTCACCACATCAGAACACTTTTTGGTCAAATCAGTCAATGGTTTAACAATAACAGAGAAATTACCAATAAATTTACGATAAAAATTGGCAAAACCCAAGAATCTCTGAAGAGCCTTTAATGAAGTAGGTTGGACCCCATCACAGATGGCCTGAACCTTGATCGGGTCCATTTCAATAACAGATGGAGACAAAATGAATCCCAGAAATGAGATCCTCTGTACGCCAAAAAGACACTTTGATCCCTTCACATACAGAGCATTCTCTCTCAAAATCTGGAACACAGTCCGAACATGTTTCACATGAGAGTCCCAGTCATTGGAAAAAAATCAAGATATCATCCAAATAAACAATCAGAAATTTATCCACAAAATCCCTGAAAATGTCATTCATGAAGGACTGGAAGACAGAAGGAGCATTAGTGAGCCCAAAGGGCATCACTAGGTACTCAAAATGCCCCTCTGGGGTATTAAATGCCGTCTTCCATTCATCCCCGTGCTTAATGCGAATAAGGTTATACGCCCCCCTGAGGTCAAGCTTGGTAAACCAAGTAGCACTTTTCACCCTGGAAAACAGGTCAGAAATCAAGGGTAACGGATATTGATATTTCACAGTGATATTGTTCAAGAGACGATAACAATACACGGCCTTAATGAACCATCCTTTTTGGCCACAAAGAAAACACCGGCACCCAAGGGTGAAGAGGATGGTCTGATATGACCCTTCTCCAATGACTCCTTGATATAAGACCGCATAGCGTCATGTTCAGGTACAGACAAGTTAAAAAGGCGACCTTTAGGGAATTTACTACCAGGCACTAATTCAATAGCGCAGTCATAGCTCCTATGGGGGGGCAAGGATGCAGATTTACTTTCGCTAAACACATCAGAAAAATCAGTCAAAAAGTCAGGAACATCCTGAGACTGGGGAGAGGCAGAAAGAACAGGAGTGTTGGCAGTAACACTGTCATGTATAGTGTACAGTTCCTATAGCGTCTTGTGCTTGGGTGCGAGGAAAACACAGGAGACATAGGTTGAAATGAAATGACTTGTATTACTTCATACAAGCATGCTGAAAAGTTCACACAGTTTGCAGGAACAGAGTCAGGAGACACAGCAGGCCAGAGTAATTTCAAGCACTACAATAAATCTCCAAAGCAGGTTCAGGATCTCTTCTCTGTACCGTAATTCCTCTGCAAACATGGATTCACCAAACAGCAGGTTTCCAGAGTCCAAAAGTGTTCAAGGTTCCTCAGTAGGGAATAGCTGGAGTACAAGTCCAAGGTTTCCAGGAGTCAGGTCACAGACTGACTGAGGCTTGATTCAGGAGCACTGATTGTTCAGCTGAGGCTGCTTAAGAAGCAAGAGGGAAGAATCAGGGCGGGAACATGAAAACTGGAACTCCATATTAACTGAGGGCAAGAGCTGCAGAAAGACAGAAAGCAAAATGGCCGACGGAAAACTGAGTTTCAAGGAACATGTCAACAGAGACAAAGAACCTTACAAACACATTGGCAGCCCCAACTGGTTACAGACACAGATTTCCAATCCAAAACAGGATTATGAGACTGCAACCAAGGGAAACCTAGTACAATAATGTCATGCAGATTATACAGTACCAAAATTTGCAACTCTCCTGATGATCAGGTTCAACCCTCATTATCACCTGAGTAGAAAACTGGGGTTTATTCTCAGCCAAAGGGGTAGAATCAATCCCCAGTAGGGGAATAGACTTCCGTAGGGTATCAAGGGAAACCCACAACGTTTGGCAAAATCAAAATCCATCAGGTTAATAGCTGCTCCCGAATCAACAAAAGCCTGAGCAGAAAATGTGGACAGGGAGCAAATCAGGGTAACAGTCAACAGAAATTTAGTCTGAACACTACCCAAGACAACTGAGCGTGCAAAACGTCTTCCCCAATAAGGGCAGACTGAAATAGCATGAGAGGCATCACCACAGTAGAAACATAACCCACTGCGTTTTCGAAACTCATGACGCTGTGCCCCAGAAGCCACTCTATCACACTGCATGGGTTCAGAAGCTGGCTCACAAGGCAACACTATTCCACGCATACCTCTACGCTCACGCAAACATCTGTAAATTTGAATTGCTAATGACATAGAATCATTGAGACCAGAGGGAGCAGGGAAACCCACCATAACATATTTTACATTCTCTGACAGCCCCTTCCGAAAAAGGGCTGCCAAAGCATAATCATTCCATTTGGTTAGGACTGCCCATTTTCAGAATTTCTGACAGTACAACTCAGCGTCCTCAAGCCCCTGATTTAATGCCAACAAGGTTCTTTCAGCTTGATCAGTGACATTAGGCTCATGTACAATAACCCCAGAGCCAGAAAAAATGCATCAACATCACTCAAAACAGGGTCCCCAGGCGTCAGGGAAAAAGCCCAATCCTGAGGATCGCCGCGCAGGAGAGAGATGACAATTTGAACCTGCTGTGCTGCGTTCCCTGAGGACTTAGGTTTTAAGGCAAAAAACAACTTACAGTTATTTTTGAAATTCAGAAATTTGGCCCGATCTCCCAAAAACAAATCTGGCATGGGAATCCTAGGTTCCACAACCAGCAACCCAGAAAGATAGACAGCAATACTCCGAACCTCAGTGGCAAGCCGATCCACACGGCCAGACAGCTGCGCAAGCTCCATTGAGAGAAAAAAAAAATCCTCCTCAGCACCCAGAGAAAAAGAGGGAAAACCACCAGAGGGAGCTTCTGCTCAGAATTCATTTCCAAAACATTCACAACAGCACCCCCCTCTTTCCTCCACATTTTGGGAGGAAAAAAGTGCATCTTATAGTCCAAAAATACTGTATTTTTTATTATCCCATAGTATTCCTGAAAATAATAAACCAATATCAAGCCTCCCAAAGACCAATGTCGCCTCTCCGACAACAGGATAGGAGTGGTACTGTGCAGTGTATATATACAGGACAGGAGGAGTGGTACTGTGCAGTGTAGATATCCAGGACAGGAGGAGTGGTACTGTGCAGTGTATATATACAGGACAGGAGGAGTGTTACTGTGCAGTGTATATATACAGGACAGGAGGAATGGTACTGTGTAGTGTACATACACAGGACAGGAGGAGTGGTACTGTGCAGTGTATATATACAGGACTGGAGGAGTGGTACTGTGCAGTGTATATATACAGGACAGGAGGAGTGGTACTGTGTAGTGTAAGTACACAGGACAGGAGGAGTGGTACTGTGCAGTGTATATATACAGGACAGGAGGAGTTGTACTGTGCATTGTATATATACACCGTATTTTTCGGATTATAAGACACACTTTTTCCCCCAAATTTGGGGGGAAAATGAGGTGCGTTTTATAATGTGGATATACCTTATCAGCCACCGTGGAACAGGGTCCCAGGGTCGCTGATGGCCACAGGCTGTGATGAGGGGGGTGTTCAGATGTGCGGCGCGCCGTTGCAGGTGTTTGGTGCTGCGGGGGCTCTGACGACATTTTGTGAAAGGCCAAAGCCCCGCAGTTGCATGGTTTCCTATGCAGTGGACTCCAGGAAAATGGCTGTCGGAGGCAGCGCATGCGCAAATGGAGATCTCAGCACCAAGATCTTCGGAGATGAGGTCTCAGCCATTTTCCCGGAGTCCAAGGCATTGGAAACCATGCAACTGTGTTCGAAGCACCAAACACCCGCTCATCCCAGCCTGTGGCCTACAGCAACACGCCACTCTTGCCTCCTCCAGCAGCGACCCTGGGACCCCGCTTCACCGCAGCCACCACCCCCGGTAAGCAATAAGACGCATGGATTATAAGAGGCACCACCATTTTATTAAAGAAAGTTTTTTTCCTATTTTTCTCCTCATAATTTGGAGTATGTCTTATAATCCAGAGCGTCTTATAATCCTCAAAATATGGTGTGTATATGTAATGTATATTTTGTGTGTATGTATATATATATATATATATATATATATATATCATAACTGAGCAGCACCAAATCTTTAAGGGGTTGTACACTACTAGGACAACGCCTTAAATGGTCGGCCCTGATGATAAAATAATAAAGCCTATACTCACCTCCCATGTCGGCACCATTCCCACAGTGGCTGTGATGACTCCCCAGGGGCTGTGAAGTGGTTTTGTGACACGTGATGTCCGGCGCCAATCAACACTGTTGTCACTGTCTCCATCTTCGGACAAACTGAACATGAAAAAGAAGTCCGGGATCAAGCAACTCAACTTGGATTTCCTCTTCACATTCAGTTTGTCCAAAGGCGGAGACAGTGACAGCAGTGTTGATTGGCGCCGGGCATCACGTGTCACAACACCACATCACAGCCCCAGGGAGTCATCACAGCCACTGTGGGAATGGCACCAGCACAGGAGGTGAGTATAGGCTTCATTATTTTATCAGGGCCGAACATTTAGTTTAAGACGAGATTGTCCGAGTGGGAGACAATCCCTTTCAGGCAGCGGGCTCTTTATTAACCCATGTGGCAATGGATCGCCCGCCAGGGCAGTGGGTTACTTGGTACCGGACCGGTGTCTTAAGGGGATGTGTCACGGCAGCAGTGACTCGGTCTATGGCCCTGGGTGTCCAATAAAAGGGGAATATTTACAGGGGATGATAGAGTTTGTAGTAAAGTGTTCATGACGCCACCTGTGGTTTCTGGTCAGAGGTGACCAGCACTGCAGTGCAGATCCTCTGGGATTGGTGGTGTGATGCAGCAGAGTTGGAATAGCTCTCCACAGGCAGAGCTTGCTGTCCCAGGGCAGATGTATGTTGTAGAGGATAATTGTGCTAGTAGATGTAGCAGTGCTGAGTGAGTGTTACAGGAAGAACTTGAGAAGACACAGTCAGATGCAGTTTCCAAAGCTTTACTCACAGTTCTGGTGCACACAGATGCCCGCATGGTGCCACATCCTCCAGGTGAGGGAACCAGCCAACTTCCAGGCAGATGGAGAACACCTTTCCAGAGCTCCCTGTCGGTATATGCCTTCCCTGGCCATCTCACTGTGCTGATTTCTACTCCTCTTCCTTCCCAGCACCACACAATCAGTGTCCCAGTCTAACAGCTGCGAATCCTGTCGGACAGCGTGATCCAGGCGTTTCCTTGATTCTATATAGCTGTCTTCCCGGAGAAGATAATTGTGGTTGTCAGCTGTCGTCTTGCTAGCTGAGTCCTGTTGTACACTCCACTAGGCTAGGGGCCGAGACCCTTCTGTGACCTGGATTCTCCCAGCTGACGTCCGTCAGCCTGGAACGAGCCCCACGAGTAGCCTCTGCTCAGCCGTGCCTCTGAGAAATCCTTTTCCCCTCCAGGGAGCTTTTTTCTGTCCTTCTGTCTGTTCAGCAGCTCCTCTAGACCAGGAGACTGCTGCACGGTTCTATCTCTTCCCGCCTTCTCCTATGGGAAGGTTGCATATGCATGTCTTTCCTCTTCTTCTCCTACGGGAATACTCCACTCTTGCTTCCCTCTATTCTCCTGCTCTAACCCTCCAGCTCCACCCACCATCTAACACCCTTTCCTAGCCAGCAGGCATGCGAGAGGAACTGCTGCTAGTGTGTGTGATGAATGTAGTGTAGTGTCAGGGCCAGGTTGGAAGTCTCCATTACCTGAAAGGTGGGATACCACACCTCTGGTTGAGATGCAGTACCTCTGTGGTGACTGGACCTTCAGGGTGCCACAGCAACATTTCAGTTTTACATCAGAGAAATGTTCTGTTATTGATCCGAAATGTTGCCACATTGGCCAATAAAGAGTCCGCCACTTTTATCACAATTAATCAGAGTGCTGTGTGTACATTATATATATATATATATACACAAACACACAGACACACACACTCACTCACACACATATACATACATACACGCACATAATATAGGTGAAACTGTGTCTGCAGTATGTACACTATATAGGTTATACCACTGTGTGTATATATACTACGACCGCTGTGTACAGCCCATAATACGCTAGCCGCAGTGTATATGTGAGTATATGTGTGTATGTGTGTGTATGTGTGTATGTATGTATACATACATACATACATACATACACACACACAGACATACATATACTCACATATACACTGCGACTGGCGTATAATGGGCTGTACACAGCTGTCGCAGTATACAGTGCCTTGCGAAAGTATTCGGTTCCCTGGAACTTTTCAACTTTTTCCCACATATCATGCTTCAAACATAAAGATACCAAATGTAAATTTTTGGTGAAGAATCAACAACAAGTGGGACACAATTGTGAAGTTGAATGAAATTTATTGGTTATTTTAAATTTTTGTGGAAATACAAAAACTGAAAAGTGGGACGTGCAATATTATTCGGCCCCTTTAACTTAATACTTTGTTGCGCCACCTTTGCTGCGATTACAGCTGCAAGTCGCTTGGGGTATGTCTCTATCAGTTTTGTACATCGAAAGACTGAAATTCTTGCCCATTCTTCCTTTTCAAACAGCTTGAGCTCAGTGAGGTTGGATGGAGATCGTTTGTGAACAGCAGTTTTCATCTCTTTCCACAGATTCTCGATTGGATTCAGGTCTGGACTTTGACTTGGCCATTCTAACACCTGGATACGTTTATTTGTGAACCATTCCATTGTAGATTTTGCTTTATGTTTGGGATCATTGTCTTGTTGGAAGACAAATCTCCGTCCCAGTCTCAGGTCTTTTGCAGACTCCAACAGGTTATCTTCAAGAATGGTCTTGTATTTGGCTCCATCCATCTTCCCATCAATTTTAACCATCTTCCCTGTCCCTGCTGAAGAAAAGCAGGCCCAAACCATGATGCTGCCACCACCATGTTTGACCGTGGGGATGGTGTGTTCAGGGTGATGAGCTGTGTTGCCTTTACGCCAAACATATCGTTTGGCATTGTTGCCAAAAAGTTTGATTTTGGTTTCATCTGACCAGAGCACCTTCTTCCACATGTTTGGTGTGTCTCCCAGGTGGCTTGTTGCAAACTTTAAACGACACTTTTATGGATATCTTTGAGAAATGGCTTTCTTCTTGCCACTCTTCCATAAAGGCCAGATTTGTGCAGTGTACGACTGATTGTTGTCCTATGGACAGACTATACCACCTCAGCTGTAGATCTCTGCAATTCATCCAGAGTGATCATGGGCCTCTTGGCTACATCTCTGATCAGTGTTCTCCTTGTTTGAGATGAAAGTTTAGAGGGACGGATGGGTCTTGAAAGATTTGCAGTGGTATGATACTCCTTCCATTTCAATATGATCGCTTGCACAGTGCTCCTTAGGATATTTAAAGTTTTTGAAATCATTTTGTATCCAAATCCGGCTTTAAACTACTCCACATCAGTATCACGGACCTGACTGTTGTGTTCCTTGGTCTTCATGATGCTCTCTGTGCTTCAAACAGAACCCTGAGACTATCACAGAGCAGGTGGATTTATAAGGAGACTTGATTACACACAGGTGGATTATATTTATCATCATTAGTCATTTAGGACAACATTGGATCATTCAGAGATCCACAATGAACTTCTGGAGTGAGTTTGCTGCACTGAAAGTAAAGGGGCTGAATAATATTGCACGGCCCACGTTTCAGTTTTTGTATTTCCACAAAAATTTAAAATAACCAATAAATTTCATTCAACTTGACAATTGTGTCCCACTTGTTGTTGATTCTTCACCAAAAATTAAAATTTGGTATCTTTATGTTTGAAGCATGATATGTGGGAAAATGTTGAAAAGTTCCAGGGAGCCGAATACTTTCGCAAGGCATTGTATATACACACAGTGTACCTATATAGTGTACATACAGCAGACACAGTTTCAAATATATAATCAATATAGAATGCTGTAGATACATTATATAAGTGATACAGTGATTATACACAGCAGTGTCACCTATATACTGGACATACACCCTATATACTGTATAGATTATATAGGTGAAACTGTAAATGCTGTATATACATAAAAAAAAACCTTTCTTCTTGGTACTCACCTGAGATGGGAGGAGGATGAGGTGGGTCCACTGTCGAGCCAGCGTCTGAGGACTTGGAGCCAGCCGGGTTTGGCGACGAGAGCCCCTGTTCTCCAACGCTGGTACTGGCCAGCATCAGAGTGAGGCTCAGGCGGGCGTCCTGTGTGCACTGCTGCGGCGGCAGTGGGCTTTTCAAACTTCAGCACAGGCCCTAGTGCGTGCACTCTCCTGCTTGCCCGCACTGACGAGGGCTGCAGCCGCACGCGCACCAGCACGATCGAGGGCCACGCTGATGCGGGCCGTCGCGGCCCTGGTCAGCGCATGTACCGAGAGAGCACCAGGGTCTGTGCAGAAGATTTAAAGGGCTGGCGGCCCATTTTGTAGCTCAGAGCCGCCGGCCCAGTGGACATCTGCCCGCCTCGGCAGATTATCAATCCGGGCCTGAATAAGAGTCTATGACATTCCTCACAAATCCCTTCTCCAGTGTCAAAGATAACTACATTGTCCCAGAGGACATACAGGTCATGTAATCAGGGCTGTAGCTTTTATTATATAATGCCATGAGAGTAACATAGGTATTCTTTTTCAGAGCATGCACACATGGTGCTAAAAATTCCAGCCTCCTCCAACCCTTCAGCTGGCCATTCCATCTCGAAAATTGGTGCATTTTTCACAACAATATTTCTGTTACATAGAATAAAAGTCAAGAAAGCGCCTAATGGAACAGAAAATCCAATGTTTTGGTAGGCAAAATAACTACATAGCTAAAACAAAGTACAAATACTTACTAATTGTGTCTCTGTACAGTACGACAGTTGCAGATTGTGCCAGCATTCTTTTTATCCAATGATGTGGAAATCTTAAGAGACTTGTTCTTGCTGAAGAAATGGCCATTCTTTAAAGCATCACTCCAGCGCTTTTTTTATTGCATCGCTAGAGTGGTGCTTTAAATGTAAGTTCCCCACCCCCTGTATTATATTCACCTGTCATCCCCTTAATTATTTTCCAGCGTCACTACGGTTCAACTCTGGTGAAAAGTGACCTGCCGGTGCGATCCAGTGTCTGCTGAAGTGCGTCTGAGGTCAGTTTTCAATGCAAGTCTATCACAGCCTCGTTCTGGCTTCGTTCTGGCTCTCATACACTTGTATCGAGAGCTTGTGATGTAACTTATGACTTCCGGACAGTCAGAAGTTACGGGTACAAGATGGTGCCGTGAGACCGGGGTGGATTTTGTAAAAGGTGGAGCCATCGAAAAGTAAAGAATGGGGGCAGGGAACTTAAACTGCCACTCCAGTACTGAAAAAAACAAAAAGCTGGAGTGGTAATTTAAGAGGTGTGTGCAAATAGAATCATAGAATGGTAGAGTTGGAAGGGACCTCCTGGGCCTTCTGGTCCAACCCCCTGCTCAAAGCAGGATTCTCTAAATCATCCCAGACAGATGTCTGTCCAGCCTCTGTTTGAAGACTTCCATTGAAGGAGAACTCACCACCTCTTGTGGCAGCCTGTTCCACTCATTGATCACCCTAACTGTCAAAAAGTTTTTTCTAATATCTAATCTGTGTCTCCTCCCATTCAGTTTCATCCCATTGCTTCTAGTCTTCCTTGTGCAAATGAGAATAAAGATGATCCTTCTACAATGTGACAGCCCTTGAGATATTTGTAGACAGCTATTAAGTCTCCTCTCAGTCTTCTTTTTTGCAAGCTAAACATTCCCAAATCCTGCAACCGTTCCTCATAGGACATGGTTTGCAGACCGGTCACCATTCTGGTGGCTCTTCTCTGAACTTGCTCCAGTTTGTTGATGTCTTTTTTAAAATGTGGTGCCCAAAACTGGACACAGTATTCCAGATGAGGTCTGACCAAAGAGGAGTAGAGGGCAATAATGACCTCACGTGATCTAGACTGTATGCTTCTGTTGATACATCCTAGAATTGCATTTGCCTTTTTTGCTGCTGCATCACACTGTTGACTCATGTTAAGTCTGTGATCAATTAGTATACCCAAGTCTTTTTCACATGTGCTGTTACTTAGCCCTATTCCTCCCATTTTGTATATGCTTTTTTCATTTTTATTGCCCAGATGTAGTACTTTGCATTTTTCCCTGTTAAAATCCATTCTGTTAGTTGCTGCCCACTGCTCCAGTTTATGTATATCTTTTTGAATCCTCTCTCTCTCTTCTCTAGTATTAGCTACCCCTCCTAGCTTTGTGTCATCAGCAAATTTGATCAGTTTACCCTCAATTCCTTCATCTAAATCATTTATAAAGATGTTGAACAATACAGGGCCCAAAACAGAGCCTTGTGGTACCCCACTTGAGACATTCTTCCAACTGGATGTGCAGCCATTTACAACCACTCTTTGGGTCCGATCACTAAGCCAGTTATGAATCCACCTAACAGTTGCCTTGTCCATTCCATACTTAGTCATTTTTTCAATAAGGATTGTGTGAGATACTTTGTCAAATGCTTTGCTGAAGTCAAGATATACTATATCTACAGCATTTCCCTGATCCACCCAGTCAGTGATTCTGTCATAGAAGGAAATTAAGTTAGTCTGACATGACTTATTAGTTACAAACCCATGCTGACTCTGTTTAAATAGGTAGTGCCTATCTCTCTCTAAATGTGTTGCAGCACAGTCCAACTTTTGTGTAGTGTGCTATTCTTTTCATCCATTGATTGGTGGTTCTTCCCATATCTCATCAATGACACCTTTCATCTTCTTGGTACAACTCTGAGCCACATTGTACGAAATAATTTGGGCACAAAATGAACAGTAAAGGGAAGTGAGCTGTCATCTGACCAATTGACAAGCGTGTAAATATTCTGCGCCAACAGGCCACTAAAAAATAATTTAACAACATGTATCTTAGTCTTCAGGCCTTTAACACATGGTGTTAAATAATCCAGCCTCCTCCAACCCCTTCAGGTGGCCATTCCATCTCCCAAATTGGTGCATTTTTCACAACATTTCCAGTTATATAGGTTAATACAACTAAAAAGCACCTAATGGTACAGGAAATCAAAGGTTTCAGGAAGCAGAATAACTTCATCACTAAAACCAAAAAGAAAATTAAGACACTTTTAGAGAACTTGACCTTGCTGAGGAGCTGGTCACTCTATAAGGGCTACATGTGCAAATAGGTGGTGTCCAGTACTTACTAATTGTGTCTCTCTACAGTACGACAGTTGCAGAATGTGCCATCGTCCCCTTTATCCAATGATGAGACATTCTTCCATTGTCTTATCACAGTACTCCAGCTTTAGAGAAGTTCAACACATCTTAAATGACTTTTTATTGCAAAAAAAACCCATTATTTAAGAGGTATGTGCAAATAGGTAGTGTCCATCTCACTCTAAACATTTTGCACCACAGTCCAACTTTTGTGTGTTGAGTTACTATTCTATTCATTCATTGATCAGTGCTTTCTTCCCATATTTCATCAATGGACACCTTTTATCTTCTTGCCATCAAAAGGCACCTATCATGTCCCATGATTTGGGAATCATGCATACAGTCAGGGCTGCCACTAGGAATTTCGGGGCCCCATACTGGCAAAATTTATGGGGCCCCCCTTGAGACTCCGCCTAGGCTCCACCCCCCCAGTTCCTATCCACCCTAGCTCCTCCTTCACCACGCAAACTTTCCAAAATCCCGCCGCCCTTTCATGGAAAAACTTCACTTTTGCACCATGCCCTCACCAATGACACATTAACACCAATCACTCGATGAATATGCAGCATTTTGCTTGTTTAGTATAATACACCCCATAGTCCTCCATATATTATAATGTGCACCACAGTCCTCCATATTGTAAAATGCACACCTCATAGTCCTCCATATAATATAATGTATCCATAGTCCTCCATATAGTATAATACACTCCTAATAGCCCTCCATATATTAAAATACACTCAGTCATCCATATAGTATAATACACTCCTCATAGTGCTCCATATAGTATAATGCACAACCATAGTCATCCATGTAGTACAATTCACTTCCCATAGTATAATGCACCCCATAGTTCTTCATATGGTATAATGTATTCCCCATAGTCCTCGATACAGTATAATGCAGCCCACATATAGTATAATGCAGTCACCCTATAGAGCAAAATGCAGCCACCCCACAGAGCATAATGCAGCACACCCCACAGAGTATAAAGCAACCACCCCACAGAGTATAATGTAAACCCCCCATAGAATATAATTGAGCCCCCTTATATAGTATAATGTAGCCCCTCCATAAAATACAATGTAGCCCTCCTCATATAGTATAATGCAGCCCCATAGAATATAATGTAGCCCCCTCATAAAGTATAATGAAGCCCCCATACAATATAATCTAGCCCCCCATAGAATACAATGTAGCCACCTCATACAGTATAATGTAGCCCCCTCATAGAGTATGATGCAATCACCCCTCATAGAATATAATAAATATAATACAGCCCCCCATAGAATATAATGTACCCCCGAATAGAATATCATACAGCCCGCCTCCCCAAAGGAATATAACGTAGCCCCCATAGTATATAACACAGCCACAAAGTATATAACACAGCCACATAGTATATAACACACCCACCGTATAAAATATAATATATCCCCCAATAGTATATAACACAGCCCACATAGTGCATAGCGTGGCCCACATAGTGTATATCACGGCCCACATAGTATATAGCAGGGCCCACATACAGTTAGGTCCATAAATATTTGGACAGAGACAACATTTATCTAATTTTGGTTCTAGACATTACCACAATGAATTTGAAACAAAACAAATCAGATGCAGTTGAAGTTCAGACTTTCAGCTTTCATTTGAGGGTATCCACATTAAAATTGGATGAAGGGTTTAGGAGTTTCAGCTCCTTAACATGTGCCACCCTGTTTTTAAAGGGACCAAAAGTAATTGGACAGATTAAATAATTGTAAATAAAATGTTCATTTCTAGTACTTGGTTGAAAACCCTTTGTTAGCAATGACTGCCTGAAGTCTTGAACTCATGGACATCACCAGACACTGTGTTTCCTTCTTTTTGATGCTCTGCCAGGCCTTCACCGGGTGGTTTTCAGTTGTTGTTTGTTTGTGGGCCTTTCTGTCTGAAGTTTAGTCTTTAACAAGTGAAATGCATGTTCAATTGGGTTGAGATCAGGTGACTGACTTGGCCATTCAAGAATATTCCACTTCTTTGCTTTAATAAACTCCTGGGTTGCTTTGGCTTTATGTTTTGGGTCATTGTCCATCTGTAGTATGAAACGACGACCAATCAGTTTGGCTGCATTTGGCTGGATCTGAGCACACAGTATGGCTCTGAATACCTCAGAATTCATTCGGCTGTTTCTGTCCTGTGTCACATCATCAATAAACACTAGTGACCCAGTGCCACTGGCAGCCATGCATGCCCAAGCCATCACACTGCTTCCGCCATGTTTTACAGATGATGTGGTATGCTTTGGATCATGAGCTGTACCACGCCTTCGTCATACTTTTCTCTTTCCATCATTCTAGTAGAGGTTGATCTTGGTTTCATCTGTCCAAAGAATGTTCTTCCAGAACTGTGCTGGCTTTTTTAGATGATTTTTAGCAAAGTCCAGCCTAGCCTTTTTATTCTTGATTCTTATGAGTGGCTTGCACTGTGCAGTGAACCCTCTGTATTTACTTTCATGCAGTCTTCTCTTTATGGTAGATTTGGATATTGATACGCCTACCTCCTGGAGAGTGTTGTTCACTTGGTTGGCTGTTGTGAAGGGGTTTCTCTTCACCATGGAGAGTATTCTGCGATCATCCACCACTGTTGTCTTCCGTGGGCGCCCAGGTCTTTTTGCATTGATGAGTTCACCAGTGCTTTCTTTCTTTCTTAGAATGTACCAAACTGTAGATTTTGCCACTCCTAAAGTTGTAGCAATTTCTCGGATGGGTTTTTTCTGTTTTTTGCAGCTTAAGGATAGCTTGTTTCACCTGCATGGAGAGCTCCTTTGACCGCATGTTTCCTTCACAGCTAAACCTTCCAAATGCGCAAACACCACACCTCAAATCAACACCAGCCCTTTTATCTGCTTAATTGAGAATGATATAATGAAGGGATTGCCCACACCTGTCCATGAAATAGCCTTGGAGTCAATTGTCCAATTACTTTTGGTCCCTTTAAAAACAGGGTGGCACATGTTAAGGAGCTGAAACTCCTAAACCCTTCATCCAATTTTAATGTGGATACCCTCAAATGAAAGCTGAAAGTCTGAACTTCAACTGCATCTGATTTGTTTTGTTTCAAATTCATTGTGGTAATGTCTAGAACCAAAATTAGATAAATGTTGTCTCTGTCCAAATATTTATGGACCTAACTGTAGTATATAGCGCGGCCCACATAGTATATAGCAGGGCCCACATAGTATATAGCAGGGCCCACATAGTGTACAGCGTGGCCCACATAGTATACAGCAGGGCCCACATAATATACAGCAGGGCCCACATAGTATATAGCAGGGCCCACATAGTATATAGCAGGGCCCACATAGTGTACAGCGTGGCCCACATAGTATACAGCAGGGCCCACATAATATACAGCAGGGCCCACATAGTATATAGCACGGCCCACATAGTATATAGCACGGCCCACATAGTATATAGCAGGGCCCACATAGTGTACAGCGTTGCCCACATAGTATACAGCAGGGCCCACATAGTATATAGCAGGGCTCACATTGTACAACAGGGCCCACATAGTATATAGCAGGGCCCACATAGTATATAGCAGGGCCCACAGAGTGTACAGCGTGGCCCACATAGTATATAGCAGGGCCCACATAGTATATAGCAGGGCCCACATAGTATATAGCAGGGCCCACATTGTACAGCAGGGCCCACATAGTATACAGCAGGGCCCACAAAGTACATAGCAGGGCCCACATAGTATATAGCAGGGCCCACATAGTATATAGCGTGGCCTACATAGTATATAGCAGGGCCCACATAGTATATAGCACGGCCCACATAGTATATAGCACGGCCCACATAGTATATATAGCAGTTCCCACATTGTACAGCAGGGCCCACATAGTATATAACAGGGCCCACATAGTACAGCGTGGCCCACATAGTATATAGCAGGGCCCACATAGTATATAGCAGGGCCCACATAGTATATAGCAGGGCCCACATAGTGTACAGTGTGGCCCACATAGTATATAGCAGTGCCCACATAATATACAGCAGAGCCCACATAGTATACAGCAGTGCCCACATAGTATACAGCAGGGCCCACATAGTATATAGCAGGGCCCACATAGTATACAGCAGGGCCACATAGTATACAGCGTGGCCCACATAGTATACAGCAGGGCCCACATAGTATACAGCAGGGCCCACATTGTATATAGCAGGGCCCACATAGTATACAGCAGGGCCCACATAGTATACAGCAGGGCCCACATAGTTACTGCAGGGCCCGCATAGTTATGCGTGGCCCACATAGTATATAGCTGGGCCCACATTAGTATACAGCAGGGCCCACATTGTATATAGCTGGGCCCACATAGTTATAGCTGGGCCCACATATGTTATCAGCAGGGCCCACATAGTATATAGCTGGGCCCACATAGTATACAGCAGGGCCCAAATAGTATACAGCAGGGCCCACATTGTATATAGCAGGACTCACATACTATACAGCAGGGCCCACATTGACAGCCCTCATCTCTCTTCCCCCCCAGGAATGGCCCCACAGCAGTATGCATTGACAGATTTGTAAAAAAAAAAAAAAAAAAAAAAACACTCCTCACCTTCTCCTCTTGCCAGCGCTGCTCCTGACTCCTATCTCCTGCTCTGCCCGGCACACAGTGAGTGCGCGATGACATCATCGTGCACGCGCTGTGTCAGAGATAGACCGGGGAATGATGGGAGAGGGAACTTCAGCTGACACTCTCTCCTTCCTCATTGTTTTGAACTGTACCAGAGGACTCCGGTATAGTTCAAAGCAGCGGCGGGGGGTGTTGCCTTACAGGGGCCCCCATAGCAGCTGCGTGATGTGCCGCTAGCTGGGGGCCCCTTGGGGAGCAGGGGGAGCCTCAAAATGTTGGGGGCCCCCAGGCCCGAGCGTGGACCGGCGTGCTCGGGCGGTGGGCCCCCCTAATCACCAGGCCCCATACATCTGTAAGGGTTGTCATGCCCTGATGTGGGCCCTGCATACAGTATTGCATTATCATTGTGTTGTTATATTGTGCTACTTCTTTTGCTATGCAATAAGATTTGCCCTCTTTAGAAGTTTATCCTTCTTCTCTCACTATCTCTGATAAAGCTCTGATGTCATTAACCCCTTCTTTCTTCCACACTCTTCTTCCTCATTCACTGTCTATCAGCCATCTTAGAAGCTCATGTGTTTGCAGCCCTGTTTCTGAAAAGTCTTTTTTTACCTACTGTGTGTGTGCATATCTACAAGAATTTAGCTGGAAAATAAACCTTTTGGAATCTTCATTCGTACCTCATGCAGTCGAGTTCACGCTATCTGATGATATATCTACGTGTGAGTACTGGTTTTATACTGAGGCAGCTTAGAAATGGTATCTCAAGCGCCCTACACTTACAACCCAGCTATGGCGTCAGAATAGTAAAAATGACTTTTGCCAGATTCATTTGTAAAGTCAGTCTACAGCTTCTATAAAGCTACAGAACATACAACAGAACATTTGCTTACAGCATATAAGAAATCATCCAGTGTGTGTAAGTATAATAACACAGCCCCTCCTCCAGTTTCCAGAAATCAGCAGCTCTCATCACAACTCCATTCTACATGTGAATTACAATGGCTAAGGGAAAGACTACACTGTCTTTACCAGATCCATTGTCAGATGAAGAATATGTAGAGTTTCATCCACAGTCCAGTGAGAAGGGTAAACGCTCTACAAAGCATATGTCCCGATGTGTGACACAACCCAATGGGTGGTCGGTCAGCGGACGGCACAAATCACTCACAATGAGATGGGAAAGGAAAGAGATGGAACCTAACAATAGGGAATGAGGGATGGTCACCACCTGAGCTCAAACCTGAGCCTGTCCCTGCACTTCCCTAATGCCCTATGCGGGTCCTTCTCCCCGCCGCCGTCAGGATACCTCGTCCCTAGTTGTCACCTATAACTGCAATGGCTAGTGCACTGGCAGGCAAGGGGCACTTGTTATGTTACGGTAGCTGAGGAGTGCAGGTAAAAAAGGAAATACACCAGAGCAGTTGGAATCTATGAGATTGCAGTACCCTGACTAACCACCGCAACTAGAGGCAGCCGTGGAGCGTTCCTACGATGGTCCTAGACGCCTCGTCACAGCCTGAGAAACTAACTACACCTAAAGATAGAAATAGGAAAGCTATCTGCCCCGGAGCAGAACCCCAAAGATAATAGAAAGCCCCCAAACATGTAATGGCGGTTAGACAAGAGGAAATACTGACACAGAAAGAAAATAGTATGAGCAAACGCTGGGGCCCAAACTATCTAAATAGAAAAGGATAGGAAGGGTACTTACTGCAATCTCAGAAAACCCTGAAAAACACCAACTCTACTAATTTCAAAATCACCTGAGATCACACGACCTCTACCACCTAAATTAGTTCTCTGGTGTAACAAAAACAGCAGCCACTGAAAAAACTGCAAAAAGCAAAAGTACAAAACACAGTGGCTGGACTAAACTGAGAGGGCAAAAGCCCCCGGAGGGGACCCAGAAGGCCCCCACAGAAGTGCAGGACAAAATGCAAAAATATAGCAAAAACACAAAATAAGAAATTGTCTTATCTGATAGCAGGAGATGCAGACACGACACAGCAGGCTACAAGGGAAACTGGAAAGAAGGATTCAGACCAGAACAATTGATCACCGGCAACCCTGATGGGAAAATGATTCCCTTAAATAAGACCAATCAGTAACACCTGATTCCCAATCCTCACTAGTACCGCTTGTAACCACCAGAGGGAGCCTCTGCTCAGAACTCATCTCAAACCCATTCACAACAGTACCCCCCCCTTGAGGAGGGGTCACCGAACCCTCATTTGAGCAACCAGGTCGGTCAGGATGAGTTCTATGATACGCACGGATAAGTCTCCTAGCATGGATGTCCGAAGCAAACACCCAAGAATTATCTTCCTGACCATAACCTCTCCATTTAACCAAATACTGGAGTCTTCGTCTAGAAAAACGAGAATCCAATATTTTCTCAACCACATACTCCAGATTGCCCTCAACCAAAACAGGGTCAGGAGGCACAGCAGCAGGAACCACTGGCTCAACAAACCTCTTCAACAAGGACTTGTGGAACACGTTATGGATCTTAAATGTCCCTGGAAGAAGCAAACGAAAAGAAACAGGATTAATAATCTCCATGATCTTATAAGGTCCAATGAACCTAGGCTTAAATTTAGGAGATGCTACTCTCATAGGAATATTCTTTGAGGACAACCAGACCAAGTCCCCCACTTTAAACCGAGGACCATCAGTCCTATGCCGGTTAGCAAACCGCTGGGCCTTCTCCTGAGAGAGGGACAACCTCTCCACTACCTGGTCCCAAATCTGCTGCATACGCTCAACAACAGAGTCAACACCTGGACAGACAGAAGCCTCCGTCTGTCCTGAAGAAAATCGAGGGTGAAACCCAGAATTACAGAAAAACGGAGACATCAAAGTGGCAGAGCTAGCCCTATTATTAAGAGCAAACTCAGCCAAAGGCAAAAAAGAGGCCCAGTCATCCTGATCAGCAGACACAAAGCATCTTAGATAAGTCTCCAATGTCTGGTTTGTTCTCTCAGTTTGACCATTGGTCTGAGGATGAAATGCCGAGGAGAAAGACAATTGAACACCAAGTTTAGAACAAAAAGTCCTCCAAAATCTGGAAACAAACTGGACTCCTCTGTCAGACACAATGTTCTCAGGAATGCCGTGTAAACGAACCACGTGCTGAAGGAACAACGGCACCAATTCAGAGGAGGAAGGCAACTTAGGTAATGGCACAAGATGTATCATTTTGGAAAACCTATCACAAATTACCCAGATGGTGGTCATTCTCTGAGAAACAGGAAGATCGGAAATGAAATCCATAGAGATATGGGTCCATGGTCTCTTGGGCACAGGCAATGGCATCAACAAACCACTAGAGCGAGAGCAAGGCTTGGAGCGAGAGCAAGTCCCGCAGGACTGCACAAATTCCCTGACATCGCGAGACAAGGTAGGCCACCAAAAGGACCGACTAACCAAGTCTCTGGTACCAAAAATTCCGGGATGCCCAGCCAATGCGGAACAATGAATCTCAGACATCACACTCTTTTTCCATTGGTCCGGGACAAACAATTTTCCAACAGGGCAGCGCTCGGGCCTATCCTCCTGACACCCCTCCAGAGCAAGTCTCAAATTAGGCGAGATGGCGGAAAGAACTACACCCTCCTTCAAATAACAGAGGATCAGATAGCTCAGGAGAGTCCGCAAGGAAACTCCTTGAGAGGGCATCCGCCTTAACATTCTTAGTGCCAGGAAGAAAGGAAACCACAAAATTAAAACGTGTGAAAAACAAGGCCCACCTGGCCTGTCTAGGATTGAGTCGCTTGGCAGATTCCAGATAGACCAGATTCTTATGGTCCGTAAGGACCACCACCTGATGTTTGGCTCCCTCCAGCCAATGTCTCCACTCTTCAAAAGCCCACTTCATGGCCAATAACTCCCGATTACCCACGTCATAATTACGTTCAGTAGGAGAAAATTTTCGAGAGAAAAAGGCACAAGGGTTACTTTTAGAGGTCTCTGGATCTTTTTGGGACAAAACGGCACCTGCCCCAATTTCAGAGGCATCAACCTCCACCTGAAATGGCAGAGAAACATCAGGCTGCCGTAGAACAGGAGCAGAAGTGAATCTCTGCTTAAGTTCCTGAAACGCAGAGACTGCCTCAGGAGGCCAATTCACCACATCAGAACCCTTTCTGGTCAAATCAGTTAATGGTTTAACAATAACAGAGAAATTACCAATAAATTTACGATAAAAATTGGCAAAACCCAAAAATCTCTGAAGAGCCTTTAATGAAGTAGGTTGGACCCAATCACAGATGGCCTGAACCTTGACCGGGTCCATTTCAATAACAGATGGGGACAAAATGAATCCCAGAAATGAGATCTTCTGTACGCCAAAAAGACACTTTGATCCCTTCACATACAGAGCATTCTCTCTCAAAATCTGGAATACAGTTCGAACATGTTTCACATGAGAGTCCCAGTCATTAGAAAAAATCAAGATATCATCCAAATAAACAATCAGAAACTTGTCCACAAAATCCCTGAAAATGTCATTCATGAAGGACTGGAAGACGGAAGGAGCATTAGTGAGCCCAAAGGGCATCACAAGGTACTCAAAATGCCCTTCAGGGGTGTTAAATGCCGTCTTCCATTCATCCCCGTGCTTAATGCGAATAAGGTTATACGCCCCCCTGAGGTCAAGCTTGGTAAACCAAGTAGCGTTTTTCACCCTGGAAAACAGGTCAGAAATCAAGGGTAACGGGTATTGATATTTCACAGTAATATTGTTCAAGAGACGATAATCAATACACGGCCTTAATGAACCATCTTTTTTGGCCACAAAGAAAAAACCGGCACCTAAGGGTGAAGAGGATGGTCTGATATGACCCTTCTCCAATGATTCCTTGATATAAGACCGCATAGCGTCATGTTCAGGTACAGACAAGTTAAAAAGGCGACCCTTAGGGAATTTACTACCTGGCACTAATTCAATAGCGCAGTCATAGCTCCTATGGGGAGGTAAGGATGCAGATTTACTTTCGCTAAACACATCAGAAAAATCAAACAAAAAGTCAGGAACATCCTCAGCCTGGGGGAGGCAGAAAAAACAGGAGTGTTGGTATTAACACATTGGCAGCCCCAACTGGTTACAGACACAGATTTCCAATCCAAAACAGGATTATGAGACTGTAACCAAGGGAAACCCAGCACGATAATGTCATGCAGATTATATAGAACCAAAAATTTGCAGCACTCCTGGTGATCAGGTTCAACCCTCATTATCACCTGAGTAGAAAACTGGGGTTTATTCTCAGCCAAAGGGTAGAATCGATCCCCAGTAGGGGAATAGACTTCTGTAGGGGTATCAAGGGAAATCCACAACGTTTAGCAAAATCATAATCCATCAGGTTAATAGCTGCTCCAGAATCAACGAAAGCCTGAGCAGAAAATGAGGACAGAGAGCATATCAGAGTGACAGTTAATAAAAACTTAGTCTGAACACTACCCAAGACAACTGAGCGTGCAAAACGTCTTCCCCGCTTAGGGCAGACTGAAATAGCATGAGAGGCATCACCACAGTAGAAACATAACCCATTGCGCTTTCGAAACTCATGACGCTGTGCCCCAGACACCACTCCATCACACTGCATGGGCTCAGCAGCTGGCTCACAAGGCAACACCACTCCACGCATACTTCTCCGCTCACGCAAACGTCTGTCAATTTGAATCGCTAATGACATAGAATCATTGAGACCAGAGGGGACAGGGAATCCCACCATAACATCCTTTACATTATCAGACAGACCCTTCCGGAAAAGGGCCGCCAAAGCGTCGTCATTCCATTTGGTCAGGACTGCCCACCTACGGAATCTCTGACAGTATAACTCAGCGTCATCAAGCCCCTGATTTAATGCCAACAAGGCTTTTTCAGCTTGATCAGTAACATTAGGCTCATCGTACAATAACCCCAAAGCCTGAAAAAATGCATCAACATCACTCAAAACAGGATCCCCAGGTGTGAGGGAAAAAGCCCAATCCTGAGGATCGCCGCGCAGGAGAGAGATGACAATTTGAACCTGCTGCGCTGCGTTTCCTGAGGACTTAGATTTTAAGGCAAGAAACAATTTACAATTATTTTTGAAATTCTGAAACTTAGCTCGATCCCCTGAAAACAAATCTGGCATGGGGATCCTAGGTTCCACAACAGGCAACCTAGCAAGATATGCAGCAATACTCCGAACCTCAGTGGCAAGCTGATCCACACGGCCAGACAACTGTGCAAACGCCATTGGGAGAAAAGATCCTCCCCAGCACCCAGAGATACAGAAGGAAAAAAAAAAAAAAAATGCAACAAACAGAAAAATATCTCTGACAACTTTTCTTCCTTCAAAATATTTTTTCCCTTCTGTGAGTACCATACAATTTTTATGGCCGGTGATACTGTTATGTTACGGTAGCTGAGGAGTGCAGGTAAAAAAGGAAATACACCAGAGCAGTTGGAATCTATGAGATTGCAGTACCCTGACTAACCACCGCAACTAGAGGCAGCCGTGGAGCGTTCCTACGATGGTCCTAGACGCCTCGTCACAGCCTGAGAAACTAACTACACCTAAAGATAGAAATAGGAAAGCTATCTGCCCCGGAGCAGAACCCCAAAGATAATAGAAAGCCCCCAAACATGTAATGGCGGTTAGACAAGAGGAAATACAGACACAGACAGAAAATAGTATGAGCAAACGCTGGGGCCCAAACTATCTAAATAGAAAAGGATAGGAAGGGTACTTACTGCAATCTCAGAAAACCCTGAAAAACACCAACTCTACTAATTTCAAAATCACCTGAGATCACACGACCTCTACCACCTAAATTAGTTCTCTGGTGTAACAAAAACAGCAGCCACTGAAAAAACTGCAAAAAGCAAAAGTACAAAACACAGTGGCTGGACTAAACTGAGAGGGCAAAAGCCCCGGAGGGGACCCAGAAGGCCCCCACAGAAGTGCAGGACAAAATGCAAAAATATAGCAAAAACACAAAATAAGAAATTGTCTTATCTGATAGCAGGAGATGCAGACACGACACAGCAGGCTACAAGGGAAACTGGAAAGAAGGATTCAGACCAGAACAATTGATCACCGGCAACCCTGATGGGAAAATGATTCCCTTAAATAAGACCAATCAGTAACACCTGATTCCCAATCCTCACTAGTACCGCTTGTAACCACCAGAGGGAGCCTCTGCTCAGAACTCATCTCAAACCCATTCACAACAGGCACTGGCCTCACCACTGCAGATAACATGGGGGACAAACACCAAAGGGACAAGGTAACAAAAAAACACCACATTTAGCTAGTGAACACCGATGCTAAGCTCCACACATCAGAAAACACAGCAACTGGACTCTAAACACCAGGCGTGGCTGACACCAGAGCGCTGCTCCTGCTAGGCTGGTTTACAGAAAGGACCCTATCACCAACAGTCAGCTGATGCATCAGGTGACCTTTTTAAGGATGGTGGAAGTGGTCATCACCTGCATCAGCTGACCCAGTAGCAGTGCAATTACACCAAATTGCCAGCGGGGGAAAACTGACATTAACCCCTGATGGTCCAAAAGGAAAAAGTTTTAATTGAGTGGAACCAGAGCTGCCACAAATCCAAAAATGGATTATGACAGCTTACATGGAAAGTTAGAGAGAACTTTGAAAGCAATAAACATAAACTTTCTTCTGATATATATGGTGAAAATTGCCGAGTCACATGAACAGCATCTCTCAGCCTGCTTCTCATGAAGTACCACTAGAGGGAGCCATAGCACAACTGTGTTCAGTTTATGATCTTTATACCAGAAAGGCAACAAATACATTACAATTCTGCAGAGTGTAGCACTACTGCCCGTGCTCCTGCATGGTGTCCCCTTCTCTCTCCATGTAGGGACGCCGGCATACTCATCATCCCGCCCCAGCAGTTACTGGCGGCGCTCCCCTGTTCTTAACCCCTTCCCGACATGATCCATGTATGTACTGTGCTGCGTTCCCACAAACCACCATATATATACTTATTCTCGATCGCGCGGGCTCACACTGAGCACCACCACCACCACCATCTCCCGAGATCTCCATCTGCGCATGCGCCGCCCCACGGCCGCCATTTTCCCAGAGTCCACCACACAGAACTGCGGGGGGCTCTGGCCTTTCAGAAAATGTCAGCAGAGCCTCCCTGCAGCAGTGAACACCCCGAGCAGCGGCAGTGGGCACCCCCTCATACCAGCCTGCAGCAACGGTACTGGTAAGGTATATACACATTATAAGATGCACCCCCAAAAGTCTTATAATGCGTAAAATACAGTACTTACTTACCTATACAGTACTTATTAACTATTTCATGTGACGACTCTCTGATTTAAGGGCCTAAAAATTAAGCTTGAAAATTGCTAAATTTTCTACATTTTTGCCAAATTTACGATTTTTTCACAAGTAAACGAGTCATATCAAATAAATTGTGCCACTATTATGAAGCACAATATGTCACAAGAAAACATTCTCAGAATCAGTGAAATCCGTTGAAGCGTTCCAGAGTTATTACCTCGTAAAGTGACAGCGGTAAGAATTGATAAAATTAGACTGGTCAGGAAGGTGAAAACAGGCTTCGGGGTGAAAGTGTTAAAGGAGCAGTATGCTTACACTAAGTGCTCTCAGCTTGCTGCTGAGGTGCATTTAGTATAATGTAGTTCACCTGCAAGATGTCTCCCAGCCAGTAGCTGGGAGGCATCTTGTAGAAAAAGCACTCTCCCCAATTGGAAGGTCAATGGGGAGGTCAAGGGGAGTCCAAGAGGCAGCATCAGTTTAAGTGATTTTGATACTGAAGTGCACAAGAGACTATGTACTAAGCCAAAATAGTGCACCCCTGACTTCAACAGTTATTCCTGACAGCATAGGCTTTCCTCTATGGCAACAGGAGACAGATTGTTCACCAGCATCCTACATTCAAGGTCAGTGCAACGAGCTGCCAACCCCTCATCCTGAACCCCCTTAGGGTCTGTACACACGTTGCGGATTGTGCTGCGGATCAGCAACGGATTTGGCCCTGCGGATCCGCAGCAGATACGCAAGTCATGTACAGTACAATGAAAGTGAATGGGAAAAAAAAAACGCTGTGCACATGCTGCGGATTTTTCCGCGGATTTAAATCCGCAGCATGTCAATTCTTTGTGCGGATTCCGCAGCGTTTTTACATCTATTCCATTACAGGTGTAAAACCGCATGGCAAATCCGCACAAAAAACGCGCTAAATCCGCAGGTAAAACGCAGGTCACTTTACCTGCGGATTTAGCAAAATTCACGCATAAAAATCCGCAAGTGAATCCGCAACGTGCGCACGTGGCCTTAACCCCTTCACTCCCGGAGCTTTTTTTCGATTTTTCGCTTTCGTTTTTCGCTCCCCTTCTTTCCAGAGCCATAACTTTTTTATTTTTCCATCAATATGGCCATGTGAGGGCTTATTTTTTGCGGGACGAGTTGTACTTTTGAACGACATCATTGGATTTACCATGCTGTATACTCGAAAACAGGAAAAAAATTCCAAGTGCAGTGAAATTGCAAAAAAAGTGCAATCCCACACTTGTTTTTTGCTTGGCTTTTTTGCTAGGTTCACTAAATGCAAAAACTGACCTGCCATTATGATTCTCCAGATCATTACGAGTTCATAGTGAGAAAATGGCGCACATGGACTAGCGGCGGATACCGCGTCCTATCCACCACCTTTAGCGGAGGCTGGTCTATACACCTCACCAGGTGATTACTTCACAAATTCATCTCCCTAATAAAGGTTTTTTTTGTCTGCATTATACCTGACTTCACCAGTATTTACCGTCTCCGGTTCCTCGGGTAAATTTACCCTCTCCCGGTATCTTTTGACTGATGAAGGTCTGAGTTTCAGGACCGAAACGTTTCATCACTACTGTGGACTACATTAAATATTTACCATTTACGTTGAGTGCCGAGTCTTTTCTAATTTAATTCATTAGGAGTTCATAGACACCAAACATGTCTAGGTTCTCTTTTATCTAAGTGGTAAAAAAAAATTCCAAAGTTTGGTAAAAAAAAAAAAATTGCGCCATTTCCTGAGACCCGTAGCGTCTCCTTTTTTCGTATTCTCAGGTCGGGTAAGGGCTTATTTTTTGCACACCGAGCTGTCATTTTAAATGATACCACATTTGTGCAAATATGTTCTTTTGATCGCCCGTTATTGCGTTTTAATGCAATGTCGCGGCGACCAAAAAAACGTAATTCTGTCATTTTGAATTTTTTTCTCTATACGCCGTGTAGCGATCGGGTTAATCCTTTTTTTTATTGATAGATCGGCCGATTCTGAACACGGCGATACCTAATATGTGTATGTTTGATTTTTATTTTATTGTTTTATTTTGATTGGGGCGAAAGGGGGGTGATTTGAACTTTTAGTTTTTTTTATTTTTAAACACTTTTTTTTTTTTTTACTTTTGGCATGCTTCAATAGCCTCCATGGGAGACTAGAAGCATGCGCAACTCAATCGGCTCTGCTACATATGGACGATGAGCAGATCGCCCATATGTAGCAGATTTACTGCATTGCTTAAGCGCCGACCACCGGGTGGCGCTCACAGCAATGTGCCGGCAACAACCATAGAGGCCTCTATGAAATCTCTGGTTGTCAAAGCAACGCGTCGCCGACCCCCGATCACGTGACGGGGTCGGCGATGCGCTCATTTCCGGCCCGGCCGCCGGAAGCTCTATTTAAATGCCCGCTGTCAGCTTTGACAGCGGGTTTTAACTAGTTAATAGGCGTGGGCGGAAGGCGATTCCACTCGCGCCTATTGCGGGCATGTCGCCGCCGGAGCCCACCTCAAGGCAGGGGATCCTTACCGATGACGTATTAGCCCGTCATCGGTAAGAAAAGGATTAATGCACCAGAATGTACCAGGTCCTTGCACCTCACCAAATCCTATACACAGAAGCACACGTTCAACTTTAAGCCAATAAGCCAGCAAGTCATCACATTCCAGACAACCACACAGTTCCAGTTCCATGTGTGGCAGAAACTATGCACATTAAACCAGTCACTGGACTAAATGCCTATGCTGCGCCATACTTTACTGTGTTTCTAGGTCCAGAAACAGGCAATATAAATAATACCACTCAGCCAGCAATTGTCTTTCCAAAATCAGAGAAAACTGATGTCTGACTTTGCAAGTTACTTGTTTCGCCGCAAACTTACGGAGACCAGTCTCACAAGGTTTGATGATCAACCTAAAAACAGAAGAGGTTAGAAATGTGTCTTTAGAACCGTAATTCGTGACCTTGGCATCACTGCTGCTCAAGGGCTGGATCTGCTGATCAGGTGGCTCAGGCCACAATCCACAGAACGGCTTAAGAGAGTTAGATCTGCCTACATCAGTAATCCAGCGGCTGGTCTCATGGCTGCATGGGAGAGCACTAGAATGAAGCTGCGGTAGTCCTGAAACCATAGAAAGTGCACTTTTCAAGCGACTAGAGGATTTTCCAAGAATATCCAGTAAGGACAGTTAAAAATACCAAGAGCTCAGCGACCTACTAGTAGAGCTTCAGCTGGCCAAGGCAGACACACACCTAACTGGCCTCAGCTATCTGGATGCTGCTTGTGGGGTAAACCCAATAGTCTCTCAACTGCCATACAATAATTAAGAAAAGTGGGCCACAATTGATTCAAGATACAAAAGAATCAACCAACTCTTTTTTCTTCCATTTTCCTACTTCTGTGAGTTTATCAAGGATATTGCAGAGTATATGACCGACTCACGCTTTTCCTACGGAGAACCCAGCGGCCTGGTTCAATGTCTCCAAAGCATGAGACTCCACATTCTAACATCAGAAACTACAGCAGTCCAGTGTCAATTAAAAAGATTGACATTCGTCCCACCTACATCAGCTCCAGACAAGAGCAGTCAAGGTGAAAGGGTTGAAAATCCTAATTGAATGTGTCCCATTGAGAAAAAGCCACATCCCTAAAGAAGTGCAGGAGAGAAAAACACTCCACGTATATATAATGACTACACGAAGGGAGGGGGGCTCTCTCTCGCTCGCTCACTCTCTCCACAGACACATGGGACACTTTACTCTGACACTACGATGAATGAACAGCTGCTATGCTGCTGACAAGGCCAGAATGTCATTTTACCATTCAGGACACCAAGGAAAGATGTGTACGAGTTTTGCTGTGGACAAATGGACAATCTCCTCGTAACTATTTCACTCATTTTATGTTTTACTGCAATGATGTTTTTTTGATGGACAGTCCAATAAACCATTACATTTTTTTATAAGAAACATTCTGACATTTTCTTTAGAGTATCGCATCTGGTAACAAGTCCTTGAAAAATATACTTAAAATAAGCATTTTTAACATTTTGGAGAGCCAGCCAGTCACACTTGATTTTTAGAGTGTGAATTTTTGAAAACTTGCAAGGGGAGGAATAGAAGCAAAAGAACGTCAGATGTGCAAGTCGTCAAAGAAATCACACTACGATATTTCAGGATCAGGAAAGAACCTATGAATGAGGACTAAGAGTTGCCAGACGTACTACAGGAATCAGACGTACTACAGGAATCAGACGTGCTGACGTGCTGATGACAAGAGGCCATTGTCCAAGAAAGGAACTACAAGCTGAGATATTTCAAGGTAAGAAACATGGATGTCATTACTTCTTTTTCTAAACAAAGTAGACTGAAATTTATGTCTGTAGATCAGTCTAATTTAGAAGTTTTATGGCTCAGCTTATATGCAGAATGTGAAATGGAAAATCTAAAGCTAGATTCTAAGATGGTGTCCTTTAATAGAGAAAGAGAGAAATTGAAAAATATTTTACAGTTGGTTGACGTATTTCATAAGTTTGTGTCAGATAAATCTAAAAATGAACTGTGTAGAAATAGTGTCAGATGATACTAGTGATGTTCCCGAGATTGACTGTAATGAGGAAATTGAGCAACATGTGGGACATGTGTCTGTAAATGCTACTCAAGGTGACCTTGTCTCTGATGATGTAAAAAAAAGATGGTGGAAATGTGGGAGGAGACTTGAGAACTGATGTAGGAGGGAACATGGGAGGAGACTTCAGAACTAATGCAGATGACGTACGAGGGACGGATGTTCAAAGGCCACCAAAAATAGAAGACAATTCAGAGGCCCTTAAAGTTAGGAAAAATTTGTTAAAATTGTGCAAAATCATTCCTGCATATGATAACAAAATCCATGTATGCAGAAATTCTGAAATATTTGAAAGCTTTATTGATAAGCTTGATTTAAGTAATGACGAGAAAAATCAATTATTTAAATTGTGGCTTCCTGCAACCTTTTCCAGACGTTTAACATTAAAATTGTCTTGTGATAACGACTTACATGGAGATCTAGATGATAAAGACAGATTGAAAATTCTGATTTTCTGTGCATTAAATGAAAATTGTCCAGATATTGATATTCTTCAAAATTAAGGATTGGTCGGAAAGAATGTACTTTTACATTCATGTCCATATTTGAAAGGTTGTACAAAACTCTAATTACCAATGTCAAAACACAATCAATGATAAAGTATTTTGTGGACAAATTTGGATTCCTAAATTCTGTATCTCGTGTTATTGCGTCACAAAAAGATACTTTATTTGAATGTGCGCAATCCCTTGATTTTGCTAGAAAACATGAGAATCGCGAAAGGAAAATAAATCAAACAGATAGAGTAAGATCTTTTCAAAAGCCAGTGTCAAAATCTCCTAAACTGAGTCATCCCTGTAATCAAATCTATGACATACGAAGAAAATTACATATTTGTTATAAACCCTATAAAAAAATCCAAGAGTCCGCTTTGCAGAAAGAGTTAATAATTCAAAGTTCAGACCTCTCTGTAAAGAGACAAATGGCGGACATTGACAGACAGGAACAGATGATTCCTGAGAGAGACATAACTGAGTCTTCAGTTTACAGCTCATTATCGGAGCTGCTCAAACAATCATTAAAAAAAGGAAAGATAAAAAAGGCTTTTCAGGAGATTTTAGACAAAGAAATAAGATTTGGTTTAGGAATTGACTGAAAATGAAATTATATGTTGTGTAAAAGTATTATACAATATATTATTCAGTTATTTGTAACTATTTTACAAATATAATTCTGTAGTTCTACAGTTTTTGTAGATATATATATTCATACAGTATATATAGTATACTTGTATAAGTAGAGATTGTATAACTGTATTTTTATATGTATAGTGATAATTAAAATAAACTACAGTAATAATATTTAGAATTACATTAAAGCCAATACACATATATGTATAAGACATTGCAATTGTTTTATTTCTGAATTAATATGATATTTAACCTTATCTCTTATTTATCCTTAGAATTTTCACTTCAAAGTAGGACTTAATCGGAAAAAAATTCTCTTACATGGATTTATTCCTTTATTTACATAGGAATTTGTAATAACTGCATGTTTATATATATTTAACACTTAAAAGGAAATAATATGTAACTAACTGAATCTAAATTTAGTTTTTGTGTGTTGCTAACATTTTGAAGTTATTTATTTGCATGGCAATATGTTCTTACTGCATGACAGTCAAAGTATGTGACATTTAAAACTGTTCTAATAATAAGGCTACCATATACCCCTATTTCAGTGGTTGCAACTTAAAGCTCTCATGAAAATAATTTTTGAGAGCTCAGCCTTTACAAGTCAAAGAATTTTTTTTAGGCCTTAGTTACAGGGTTCAATTACAGTTTGCAAACCCTTGTATGAAGTATATACAGCTCATACCTAATTTTCTTATGAGTCCTTCTATCTATAGAATGGTTTACAAAGTTTATGTTATGTGTATTTGGGGAATATTCAAAGAAATATTAACCCCTTCACCCCCAAGGGTGGTTTGCACGTTAATGACCGGGCCAATTTTTACAATTCTGACCACTGTCTCTTTATGAGGTTATAACTCTGGAACGCTTCAACGGATATTCGCGATTCTGAGATTGTTTTCTCGTGACATATTGTACTTCATGTTAGTGGTAAAATTTCTTCGATATAACTTGCGTTTATTTTTGAAAAAAACGCAAATATGGCGAAAATTTTTAAAATTTTGCAATTTTCAAACTTTGAATTTTTATTCCCTTAAAACAGAGGAATATATCACACAAAATAGTTAAGAAATAACATTTCCCACATGTCTACTTTACATCAGCACAATTTTGGAACCAAAATTTTTTTTTGTTTGGAAATTATAAGGGTTAAAAGTTGACCAGCGATTTCTCATTTTTACAGCAAAATTTACAAAGCCATTTTTTTTAGGGACCACCTCACATTTGAAGTCACTTTGAGGGGTCTATATGGCAGAAAATACCCAAAAGTGACACCATTCTAAAAACTGCACCCCTCAAGGTACTCAAAACCACATTCAAGAAGTTTATTAATCCTTCAGGTGCTTCACAGTAACTAAAGCAACGTGGAAGGAAAAAATGAATATTTTACTTTTTAGCCACAAAAATTATCTTTTACAAACTTTTTTTTTATTTTCACAAGGGTAAAAGGAGAAAATGGACAGATAAGGTTGTTATGCAATTTCTCCTGAGTACGCCAATACCCCATATGTGGGGGAAAACCACTGTTTGGGTACACGGCAGAGCTCGTAAGGGAAGGAGCGACGTTTGACTTTTTCAAACTAAAATTGGCTGGAATTTAGATTGGATGCCATGTCGCGTTTGGAGAGCCCCTGATGCACCTAAACAGTGGAAACCCCCCACAAGTGACACCATTTTGGAAACTAGACCCCCTAAGGAACTTATCTAGATCTGTTGTGAGCACTTTGAACCCTCAAGTGTTTCACAAAAGTTTATAAAGCCTGGGTGTGAAAAAAAAAAAAATCAATTTTCCACAAAAATGATTTTTTAGTCCCAAATTTTTGAATTTTCCCAAGGAAATTGGACCCCAAAAGTTGTTGTCCAATTTGTCCTGAGTACGCTGATACCCCATATGTGGGGGGGGGAAACTGTTTGGGCGCACGGCAGAGCTCGGAATGGAAGGAGCACCATTTGACTTTTTCCAACCAAAATTGGCTGGAATTGAGTTTGGATGCCATGTTGCATTTGGAGAGCCCCTGATGTGCCTAAACAGTGGAAACCCCCCACAAATGACCCATTTGGGAAACTAGACCCCCTAAGGAACTTATCTAGATTTTTGATGAGCAATTTGAACCCCCAAGTGCTTCACACAAGTTTATAACGTAGAGCCGTAAAATTTAAAAATCATATTTTTTCCACAAAAATGATCTTTTCACCCCAATTTTTATTTTTCCAAGGGTAACAAGACTCCAAAAGTTATTGTGCAATTTGTCCTGAGTGCGCTGATACCCCATATGTGGGGGTAAACCACTGTTTGGGTGCATGGCAGAGTTTGGAAGGGAAGGAGCGCCGTCTGACTTTTTCAACGCAGAATTGGCTGGACGCCATGTCGTGTTTGGAGAGCTCCTGATCTGCCTAAACAGTGGAAACCCCCATAAATGACATCATTTTGGAAACTAGACCCCTCAAGGAACTTATCTAGACCCCCAGGTGTTTCACTAAAGTTTATAACGTACAGCTGTAAAAAAAAAAATCTTTTTTTTTTTTTTTACAAAAATGATTTTTTCGCCCCCAATATTTTATTTTCACAAGGGTAACAGAAGAAATTGGAACCCCAAAGTTGTTGTCCAATTTGTCCTGAGTACACTGATACCCAATATGTGGGCGAAAACTACTGTATGGGCACACGTCGGGGCTCGGAAGGGAAGTAGTGACGTTTTGGATTGCAGACTTTGATGGAATGGTCTGGGGGCATCATGTCACATTTGGAGAGCCCCTGATGCACCTAAACAGTGGAAACCCCCCACAAGTGACCCCATTTTGGCAAATAGACCCCACAAGGAACTTATCTAGATGTGTGGTGAGCACTTTGAACCCTAAAGTGCTTCACAGAAGTTTATAACGCACAGCCGTAAAAATAAAAAATCCTTTTTTTTTACAAAAATGATTTTTTCGCCCCCAATATTTTATTTTAACAAGGGTAACAGGAGAAATTGGACCCCAAAAGTTGTTGTCCAATTTGTCCTGAGTACGCTGATACCCAATATGTGGGAGAAAACTACTGTATGGGCGCACGTCAGGGCTCAGAAAGGAAGTAGTGACGTTTTGGATTGCAGACTTTGATGGAATGGTCTGGGTGCGTCATGTCGCATTTGGAGAGCCCCTGATGTAACTAAACAGTGGAAACGCCCCACAAGTGACCCCATTTTGGCAAATAGACCCCACAAGGAACTTATCTAGATGTGTGGTGAGCACTTTGAACCCTAAAGTGCTTCACAGAAGTTTATAACGCACAGCCGTAAAAATAAAAAATCCTTTTTTTTTACAAAAATGATTTTTTCGCCCCCAATATTTTATTTTCACAAGGGTAACAGGAGAAATTGGACCCCAAAAGTTGTTGTCCAATTTGTCCTGAGTACGCTGATACCCAATATGTGGGAGAAAACTACTGTATGGGCGCACGTCAGGGCTCGGAAGGGAAGTAGTGACGTTTTGGATTGCAGACTTTGATGGAATGGTCTGGGTGCGTCATGTCGCATTTGGAGAGCCCCTGATGCGCCTAAACAGTGGAAACCCCCCACAAGTGACCCCATTTTGGAAAATAGACCCCACAAGGAACTTATCTAGATGTGTGGTGAGCACTTTGAACCCCGAAGTGCTTCACAGAAGTTTATAACGCACAGCCGTAAAAATAAAAAATCTTTTTTTTTTTTTTTGCAAACATGATTTTTTCGCCCCAATATTTTATTTTTACAAGGGTAACAGGAGAAATTGGACCCCAAAAGTTGTTGCCCAATTTGTCCTGAGTACGCTGATACCCAATATGTGGGAGAAAACTACTGTATGGGTACACGTTGGGGCTCGGAAGGGAAGTAGTGACGTTTTGGATTGCAGACTTTGATGGAATGGTCTGGGGGTGTCATGTCGCATTTGGAGAGCCCCTGATGCGCCTAAACAGTGGAAATCCCAACAAGTGACCCCATTTTGGAAAATAGACCCCACAAGGAACTTATCTAGGTGTGTGGTGAGCGCTATGAAGCCCCAAGTGCTTCACAGAAGTTTATAATGTACAGCCGTAAAAACAAAAAAAATAATTTTTTTTTACAAAAATGTATATTTTCGCCCCCAGTTTTTTATTTTCCCAAGGGTAACAGAAGAAATAGGACAAATTGCACAATAACTCTTGGGGTCCAGAGTACGCTGATACCCCATATGTGGGGATAAACTACTGTTTGGACGCATGGCAGAGCTCAGAAGTGAAGGAGCACCGTTTGAATTTTTCAACGCAGAATTGGCTGGAATTGAGATCAGACACCATGTCACATTTGGAGAGCCCCTGATGTGCCTAAACAGCGGAAACCCCCCAATTCTAACTCCAACCCTAACCCCAACACACCCCTAACCCTAGTCCCAACCCTAACCACAAACCTAACTCTAACATACCCCTAATCCCAACCCTAACCCTAATCCTAACTTTAGCACCAACCCTAACCCTAACTTTAGCCGCAACCCTAACCCTAACCCTAATGGGAAAATGGAAATAAATACATTTTTTTAATTTTATTATTTTTCCCTAACTAAGGGGGTGATAAAATGGGGTTTGATTTACTATTTATAGCGGGTTTTTATGATTGGCAGCTGTCATGCTAAAAGACGCTTTTTATTGCAAAAATAGTTTTTTGCATCGCCACATTTTGAGAGCTATAATTTTTGCATATTTTGGCCCACAGAGTCATGTGAGGTCTTATTTTTTGCGGTACGAGTTGACGTTTTTATTTGTACCATTTTTGAGCAGGTGACATTTTTTGATCGCTTTTTATTTCGATTTTTGGGAGGTTAGAATGAACAAAAATCAGCAATTCATGAATTTCTTTTGGGGGAGGCGTTTTTATTGTTCCACGTGTGGTAAAATTGATAAAGCAGTTTTATTCTTTGGGTCAGTACGATTATGGCGATACCTCATTTATATCATTTTTTTATGTTTCGGCGCTTTTATAGAATAAAAACAATTTTATATAAAAAATAATTATTTTTGCATCGCTTTATTCTGCGAGCTATAACTTTTTTATTTTTTCGCTGATGATGCTGTATGGTGGCTTGTTTTTTGCGGGACAAGATGACGTTTTCAGCGGTACCATGTTTATTTATATCGGTCTTTTTGATCGCGCGTTATTCCACTTTTTGTTCGGCGTATGATGATAAAGCATTGATTTTTTGCTTCGTTTTTTTTTTTTTTTTTTTTAAGGGGTTCACTAAAGGGGTTAACTAGTGGGACAGTTTTATAGGGGGGGTCGTTACGGACGCGGCGATACCAAATATGTGTACTTTTATTGTTTTGTTTTTTTTATTTACAGGAAGAAATGAATTTATTGGGGAATATTTTTTTTTTTTTTTATTTATTTTGGATTTTTTTTTATAACATGTTTATTTTTATTTTTTTAACTTTTTTACTTTGTCCCAGGGTGGGACATCACTGTATTTGAGCAGATCGCTGGTGTGACAGTGTGCACAGCACTCTGTCACACCAGCGATCGCTCAGGCAGTGCAGCAGGCTTCTCAGTGCCTGCTCTCAGCAGGCACTGAGGAAGCCGCCTCCCTCCAGGACCCCGGCGCCATCTTGGATCCGGGTCCTGGGAGGGAGGAAGCCCTCAGAACAGCGCGATCACATCGCGCTGGTCTGAGGGTCTCAGGGGGGTGCGCAGGGAGCCCCCACCCTGCGCGATCCTCCCCTGTGCCCCCAGTACACCGCGATCATGTTTGATCGCGGTGTGCTAGGGGTTAATGTTCCGGGAGTGGTCCGTGACCACTCCTGACACACAGTCACGGGTGTCAGCTGTGATAATCAGCTGACACCCGGCGGCGATTAGCTGCGCTCCCCTCAGGAGCGCAGCTGATCGCCTATGACGTACTATCCCGTCCATGGTCAGAATGGCACGGGTTTTATGGACGGGATAGTACGTCTAATGTCAGAGAGGGGTTAAAATATAAAATTTAGTAATTTACAATGCGCATTGATAATTAGGATACAATTATTTGGGTTAATATACATGTATTCCTACCTATTGTATGTGGAATCTGTGGTGTAAACTTATCCGTGTCACAGTCTGAGTGACAGATGACAGATGCGTGTATGAGCAGCTGCTAAGAGTGAATATAAGCTAAGTGTATGTGTGACATATGACAGTTTCACAATTCATGGTATGTTAAGAGAAAACCAAAAACCTTGTTTTAAAGAGAAATCATACAAATCAGTTCAATTATTAGAATATTAAGATACATAATGAAATATTATCTACTCAACATATATTCCTTTAGTAACTATTTTTTTTTAGTTAATAGTAGATAAGTGTAATCACACATCAAAATGGTTTATCAAGAAAATCTACATTTAGATTATTATTTTTTTTCCTTTTCCCAAAAGATAATTTTATGATATTCAATGTTATTTTTATTTTGAATGGTTACATAGATGGTACACATCTTCAGACAAATATATGGTATAAAGCTAAAATAGAAGTTACATAAATAATTTATAAAACAATTATTTTTTTCATTTTGGTTTTGATAAATGAATTATTTCATAAAATAATATTTTTTTTCTGGTAATAAGGGGGAAATGTGTTTATGATCCTGAATACATCATCACATTTCATCAATACCTCTTCTTCACACATTTTAAAGAACATAAAAAGGTACAATGGTATAACTACTAGAGATAATAACATTAAGTATTATAAAGAGTCATTTCTTTACACTAAGAAGGGGATTACATGCAAAGTTGCATAATATGAATATTTTGGTAACACAAGGTTATGACAAATATGAAATCATCCAGATAATGGAAATATTAAGGGTATATGTGTTACTGAGAACATAACTACTCAGCATTTGTCATAAATATATAAAGGCCTTATTTTCATTTTTATTCTTTATTTTTTTTCATTCTTATTTTTCATTTTAATTTTTATTCTTCCTTTATCTCTATTTTTGATTCTTAATTTTTAGTTTTTATCTCAATCAAGAAACATCAATATTTAATAAAGTAATGTCTTGTATGAGAATATTGCTTCATTAAATATAGTGAAGATATCGTTTCATTAAAAGAAAATGTTCTAATTCTGAGTAAATACAATAATTCTTTCATTCATTCATTCACTCATATTCACATTTTGGTTCATGGCTATACATTCTTACCTATTATTGGTCTAATAAATATATTCCATTAATAAAGTTTTAGTTTAAAGATGGAAACACTTGTTACATATAAAAACACACTGACTCCTATGGGTTGAAAAGGTAATTACACCTATGACATAAAAATGTTCTATCTCATGAAGAATATGGTTAATAATGCATTATCATTTATTATTGTTTTACTACACAAACATGAATTCCATATTACTATTCTGATAATAATTCTATGGATATTACTGATTGCTATGGTACGCTGTGATATTATAGGTTAGGAAAATTACCAGATTTGGCATAGAATAGGGAATGAAGACTTCAAGCAAGATATTGGAATTACATTAATAAAGACTTTTCATATTTCTAAATTCAAATAATTTTAAAAGTTGCAAGAAGAAAAAGCCGAAGTCCCAGAAGGTAAAAAGGCTATATGATGTCTGAGTAATAATAGACTGTGTCAATTACAATTCATTTCACCACTGACAGCCACGATTGCAGTATCTAACCTGACAACCACAATTGCAGTATCTAACCTGACAACCACGACTGCAGAGGACGATGATCCTATGATGCTAATATGAACTGTGTTATCACGTTTTTATCACGTTCCAGTGGTTTCCTATCACCTATGAAGCTTCAATGAAAGCTGGTGAACAATAAGGTAATTGTCAGGAAGCTACAACCCTGACATGTGTCCTGAGCATTAGGACTAAGGACTGGTTATGGTGCTATCTTTAGCAAGGAAGAGTCATTTTAACCCTTGCTTTGCTGACCAAAGACGTCACACCTGTTCCAAGACCATTGCGAATGACATGGAGGATTCCAGAAATATCCAAGGCGAGCCAATGTAAGTCCAGGTCTTTAAAGGTGACACTGCTCAGATATTAAAGCTTCATTTCATCAATGGACTTTGTTTTCTTATCAACATTTGAATTTATGGACTTTGATTGACACATGACACACGGTCTCCACAATATCTACATGTTATTTCAAAGGAATTATCGTATAAAGACTGTGTTTTAAAAGAATCAAGAACAAGACGTCAAGATGAAGACCAGATGACATCAGATGATGATGACTGGACCGGAGATGCTTCGATTTAGGTTTAGGAAAGTATAAAACATATTTTATATGAATATTGGTCACGGCTTACCATAACATGAATTCACATCATTATGTTATTGAGTGTGTATAACAATAATCTGATATTATTATTATTATTATTATGGAAATTAAATTATTTTTGCCAAAGAAGAAGAAAAGAAGAAAGAAGATCTTATTATCCTAAAGATGAACTTCTCTTCTTTGAGGGTTCCAATTAATGTCTGTCACCCTCAAAAGGGGGAATTGTTAAATATTAATTATTGGTTATGGATTTATTCTACACTCAATTCTGTACTGAGTACATTGACTTTCAGTTGACATACACATGCTATTTCTGTATGGTAAAGTGTCATCTCCATATATAGAGATCACATGATCTAAGGGACGTATATATAATGACTACACGAAGGGAGGGGGGCTCTCTCTCGCTCGTCACTCTCTCCACAGACACATGGGACACTTTACTCTGACACTACGATGAATGAACAGCTGCTATGCTGCTGACAAGGCCAGAATGTCATTTTACCATTCAGGACACCAAGGAAAGATGTGTACGAGTTTTGCTATGGACAAATGGACAATCTCTTCGTAACTATTTCACTCATTTTATGTTTTCCTGCAATGATGTTTTTTTGATGGACAGTCCAATAAACCATTACATTTTTTTATAAGAAACATTCTGACATTTTCTTTAGAGTATCGCATCTGGTAACAAGTCCTTGAAAAATATACTTAAAATAAGCATTTTTAACAATAGTGCTTATCACTCACTATATATTACTCATTTGTTACTGTGTATAGTCCTCTTCATTCTCTGTATATAGTGCTCAATCACTGTATATACTGTAATGCTCATCAGTCATTGCCTGTATATAGGCTCAGTCACTGTATATACAGTAGTGCTCAGTCACTGTACATAGTGCTCATCAGTCACAGTATATAGTATTCATCAGCCTCTATATGTAGTGCTCATCAGTCACTATATATAATGCTTATCAATCACTGTATATAGTGCTCATCATTGTATATACTGCTCATCTGTCACAGTACATATGTCACAATCTATTTTTGGATTCGTGGCAGCTCTAGTTCCACTATGGTTTAAATGTAGATTTTTTTCCGTTCAGGACCAGCGGGGTTTCATGTCAGTTTCCCTCGCTGGCAATCTGCAGAGTTGCTTGATCAGCTGATGTGGGTGGTGACCACTCCCACCATCCTTTAAATGGTCATCTGATGCATCAGCTGTCAGTGATGGAGCAATCTACACTGACCAAGCCTGGAGAAAGGAGCTTGCTGGCTGCTGAGGTGTATCAGCTGGTTTTGTGAGTTCGTGATCCTGGTGCCTTTATTCTGCTGTGCAGTGCTTTGCAGCAGAGGAAGTTAAAGCTAAGTTGTGTTATTTCCTCATCAGTCTCGTGCTTGTCACTGTCCCTGTGTTGTACTATCTGCAGTGATGAGGCTAGCCCCTTGCTGGCCAGTGCACTAGCCAGGGCAATGTGAGGTGACAGGGTGGGATGAGGTTCCTGACAGCGGTGGGAGGAAAGACCCACTTAGAGCATTAGGGGAGTACAGGGTCAGGCTCAGGTTTGAGCAGGAGGAGACCATTTCTCATTTCTCTATCGGTAGGGCCTTCCTCACCCCTTTACCATCCCATTGTGAGTCGGGCCGTCTGTCGACCCCCCCCCGTTGTATCGATATATATAGTCTATAAACTTCAAACTAAACCTCAAGCAGCTAGGATTGTCTGCCTCTCCACTCTTCCTCCAGACTCTGGGACCTTGAATTTCAAGTTCTAGTGTGAAGTATCCACAATCAATGATGGTTTCGGGAGCCACGTCATCTGCTGGTGTAGGTCCACTGTGTTTTATCAAGACCAAAGTCAGCGCAGCCGTCTATCAGGGAATTTTGGAATACTTCATGCTTCCCTCTGCTGGCAAGCTTTTTGGAGATGGAAATTTCATTCTCCAGCAGGACTTGGCACCTGTCCACACTTCTAAAAGTACCTATAACTGGTTTAAAAACAACAGCATCACTGTGCTTGATTGGCCAGCAGACTTGCCTGACCTTAATCCCATAGAGAATCTATAGGGTAATGTCACAAGAGGAAGATGAGAGACACCAGACCCAGCAATGCAGACAAGCTGAATGCTGCTATCAAAGCAACCTGGGCTTCCATAACACCTCAGCAGTTCCACAGACTGATTGCCTCCATGAATTGCATTGATGCAGTAATTGATGCAAAAAGAGCCCTGACCTAGTATTGAGTGCATTTACTGAACATCCATTTCAGTAGGCCAACATTTCGGATTTTATAATAATTTTTTCAAGCTGGTGTTATAAAGTATTCTAATTTACTGAGATAATGACCTTTGGGTTTTCATGGCTGTAAGCTTGGCGTTTTGTATTGAAGAACTGAAATAAATTAACTTTTTGATGATATTCTAATTTTGTGAGATGCACCTGTGTGTATATATATTTTATATATATACAGTTCAGACCAAAAGTTTGGACACACCTTCTCATTCAAAGATTTTTCTGTATTTTCATGACTATGAAAATTGTAGAATCACACTGAAGGCATCAAAACTATGAATTAACACATGTGGAATTATACATTACACTTTACAAAAAAGTGTTAAACAACTGAAAATATGTCTTATACTCTAGGTTCTTCAAAGTAGCCACCTTTTGCTTTGATTACTGCTTTGCACTCAGAAAAGGTGAACGGCTGGACTCTACATGCCTAGTTCCCACCGTGAAGCATGGAGGAGGTGGTGTGATGGTGTGGGGGTGCTTTGCTGGTGACAATGTTGGGATTTATTCAAAATTGAAGCGGTGAGCGGTCCAGCTCACCTCAAACCATCTCGATTGGGTTCAGGTCTGGTGACTGTGGAGGCCAGGAATCTGGCGTAGCACCCCAACACTTTCCTTCTTGGTCAAATAGCCCTTACACAGCCTGGAGGTGTGTTTGGGGTCATTGTCCTGTTGAAAAATAAATGATGGTCCAACTAAACGCATACCGGATGGAATAGCATGCTGCTGCAAGATGCTGTGGTAGCCATTCAGGTTCACTATGCCTTCAATTTTGAATAAATCCCCAACAGTGTGACTCCAAATCCAGGCCTCCATTGGTTAATAAATTTAAATTCCATTGATGATTTTTGTGTGATTTTGTTGTCAGCACATTCAACTTTGTACAGAACAAAGTATTCAATGAGAGTATTTCATTCATTCAGATCTAGGATGTGTTTTTTGAGCAGTGTATATACTGCTCAGTCACTACGTAGTTCTCATCAGTCTATAGTGCTCATCACTCAATGTATAGTGCTCATTAGTCAATAATGGTCATCATTCACAGTATATAATTCTCAGAATTTTTGCACAATTCTATGTTGCACACAAATTGTGACTTCTTAGAATCGCACCCTATATGTGCACTGTATGACTATATTTACTCTATTACATTTGTATAGGCATTGAATTAAACCATATGGTTAATGTATAACCCTTTATTAGTACTGTACAACACAGTAGCGTAGCGTAGGGGGCCCACCTGGAGCTACGCTACTGTAAACTGTATCGACGTGCTGCATTCTGGGAGAATCGATCTCCCTGCCCCCTACTATGGGGCCCCTGAACAGGTGGGGAGGGGCCCAGTGCCAGAAGTGGGCCCCCTGCCCATCCTCGCAGGTTCAACTGTATCAGTTGCATGCCGATACAGCTGACCGCAGTGAAGAGAGGAGCGTTAGGCCGGCGTCACACTGAGGAATACGGACGAGTGAGAGGCGTGAAAACCACGCATTACACACGGACCAATACTTCTCTATGGGGCAGCTATGATCATGCGTATTTTTCTAGCCCGTATGTTACGGTGCGAGACACCCGCAGCATGCTGCGATTGTACCCGTATTACGCCCGTTGTACGCCAATGAAAGTCTATGGGTGCGAGAGAAAACTACGGATTACACACGGACCAGACGTGTTACTTGCGAGAAATACGCACCGGTGTTCTTTAGAAAAGCCAGCAATTCATCCCCGGCTATACTGTAAAATCACACTGACAGGTTTAATAAAGAATAGAAAGAATAGATATATACACATAGAAAAATATATATATATATACATGTTATTGTGACACGTATATATACATATATTTATAGTTCATACACTTCTACATAGTATAATAGCCGCTAATTCAATTGCCGGCTTTTGTGAAATTACAGACCCAACATGAAATGACACATGGTGTACATACAGTTAACCATGTCATTTCATGTAGTTTGATATATGGTTTTCACTAACAATTACATGAGTGCATGTGTGCAAAATTTCATACAGGTAGGGGTTATTAAATGTGTAAATTCGTTGAAAAAAATATGTGGGCTCCCACTGTATTTTCTCCACCAGACAGGCAAAGCCGGCGAGTGGGGGCATATAATAATAGCCTAGGGAGGGTGCATTTATTTTGTGCCCCCCGGCTACTAACATCTGCCCCAAGCCACCCAGAAAAGGCACATCTATGATTACATGCGCCCTTTCTGGCACTTAGCCCGTCTATTCCCATTGCCCTGTAGCGGTAACTAATGGGTTAATAATGGGTTAAGGCCACCTTGCTATTGAAAGGTGACTTTAAGCCAGGTTAATAATTGAGAGTTGTCAATTAGACAACTCTCAATTATTAATCCTATTGTATGAAATTTAAAAAAAAAACAAGCACACATTAATTAAAAATCATTTTAATGAAATAAACACACAGTTTTTGACCATCTTTTATTGTACTGGTATTCCTTCGATTCCCTTGTTCTCCTGTAATAAAATAACATAATAAAACAACATTCTTACCTATCCGGCGCTCTGTCAGGTCCCCCGATGTAATCCTTCTGAAAGGGTTAACGTTTACTGCGGGGACCGCAGCTAATGCTGCAAGCCTGGCAGTAAACTCCCGAATGAATCATCTCTTCTCCCAGCTGACAGGAGAGGAAGTGATTAGCTGGGAAGCTTAATTGTTTCCCAGGCTAATCAGTTCACTTCAGGTCAGCCGGGGACTCCCTGTGACGTCACTGATGCTGTGCGGTGTCCCCAGCTGTCCTGAACTGATTAGCGTGGAAACATTAAATTAAGCTTCCCAGCTAATCAGCTCACCTTCTGTGAGCCAGGGAGATAAGCTCATTCATTTGGGGGCTTACAGCGAGGATGGCAGTTTAGCTGCTCTGCTTGCTGTAAACTTTTAACCCTTTGTGAAGGATTACAGCGTAGGACCTGACTGATCGACGGAGAGGTAAGAATAAGCTTGCTTTATTAATTTTTTTTTATTACAGGAGAACAAGGGATTCGAAGGATTACGAGTACAATAAAAGATGGTCAAAAACTGAGTATTTATTTAATTAAATGTTTTTAATTAATGTGTGTGTGTGTTTTTTTTTTTAGTAAATCTTTGTTTATTAAAGATATAAAAACATATGAATACAATATACATTGTACAAAGGAAAATTATCTGTACATGTGTACCCATCAATAATGGGGCAAAGTATCCTCACTCAGTTAAAATACTTATTCATGGAACTGTTACTACTGAGTTCTCGAGAGATAAATCTTCCCTTTATAGTGAGATTCAACAATTCTGATGAGTATAACATTAAGTAAACTTAAGTGTTGTAAAGAGAAAGAGAGAAAGAGAAAGTTGAAGAAAGAGGGGGAGGAGAGGGGAAACTGGGAAAATAAGAGGGGATAAGGGAAAGGGTAAAGGCAATCGCTTTCCTGCCATCTGCCCTATGGGGTCCGAAGATCCCATCCATTTACATAAATAAATCCTGGAACTTAGGAGAATCATGAGATAAAATCCATTCCATCCAAATCATGTTAAACCTATCCTTGGAGTCTGTACTTTCTGCAGCTAGTTCTTCCATATGGCAGATATTAGACATTTCCTCGTGCCACTCGCAAATAGAAGGTTGTTCTGTAGTTTTCCAAAGCCTAGGGATGATTATACGGGCCGCATCAATACAGAACCTCAAAATGTATTTTTTGATGTGGCTCGTGGAGCCTGGTAACATTGACAAAAGTGCTATTTCAGGAGAACCTACAATAGTGGTACCTGTAACTAAAGTATAATTCCTGAAAACTTTGTCCCAAAAGCTGCGTACCTTCGCGCAGTCTCACCATATATGAAGCATTGTACCAATCGCTGCCTCACAACGCCAACATTTGTTAGAAATTGAAGGGGAGATTTTTTGAAGCTGGTTTGGGCACAAGTACCATCTCGTTAAAACTTTATAATTTCTTTCTTGTGCTGAGCATGGAGAAGACATTGAATGGGTACAATAGAAGCTCTTCTGCCGTGTGTTTTTTTTAACCATTTCATACAATAGGATTAATAATCGATAGTTCTCTAATTGACAACTCTCAATTATTAACCTGGCTTAAAGTCACCTTTCAATAGCGAGGTGGCCTTAACCCATTATTAACCCATTAGCCACCGCTACAGGGCAATGGGAATAGATGGGCTAAGTGCCAGAAAAGACGCATCTAATCATAGATGTGCCTTTTCTGGGGTGGCTGGGGGCAGATGTTAGTAGCCAGGGGGGGAGGCACAAAAATAATGGTCCTCTCTGGGCTACTAATATTTGTCTTCAGTCGCTGGCTTTCCCTGTCTGGTTGAGAAAATACCACGGGAGCCCACACATTTTTTTTCAACGAATTTACACCTTTAATTAACCCCTACATGTATGAAATTTTGCACACATACACTCATGTAATTGTTAGTGAAAACCATATATCAAACTACATGAAATGATATGGTCAACTGTATGTAAACCATGTGTCATTTCATGTCAGGTTCTGTAATTTCACAAAAGCCAGCAATTGAATTAGCGGCTATTATACTATGTAGAAGTGTTTGAACTATAAATATATATATGTCACACTGACATGTATGTGTGTATATATATATATATATATATATATATATGTATTCTATGTGTATATATCTATTCTTTTGTGATGTAAAAACTGTCATTGGGATCCATTATATGTCGGTTTTGCAAGCCGGCGAGAAATTCTCGCCGTACGGATGCCATACGGATGCTTACATGCGCAAAATACGCAGCCACACCTTAACAACGGATGAAATACGGATAAATGTGCCGGCAACATTTCTGCGTAATACGGCCGTACAATATGGTCCGTTTTTTTTCTACGGTGAGTGTTACGCCGGCCTTACGCTCCCTCTCCCATCATCACCCTTTCAGCGTCTGACGTCACCAATGCCGACACTGACCGGGAGTCGCGATGACGTCACTACTCTGCACCTGCGATCCGGAGATATGCAGGCACTCAGAGCAGCGCCTGCACATTTTTTATGGGGTTGCATTATACTATATAGGCTGCCTATAGGGATGCATTACACTGTACAGGCTGCCTAAGGGGGTGCATTATACTATACAGGCTGCCTATGGGGATGCATTATACTGTACAGGCTGCCTAAGGGGGTGCATTATACTATACAGGCTGCCTATGGGGATGCATTATACTGTACAGGCTGCGTATGGGGGTGCAATATACTATAGAGGCTGCCTATGGGAGTGCATTATATTAGAGGCTGTATTATGCTATAGAGGCTGCCTATGGGGGTGCATTATATTAGGGGCTGCATTATACTATAGAGGCAGTCTATGGGGGTGCATTATATTAGGGGCTGCATTATACTATAGTCTACCTATGGGAAGTGCATTATACTATAGAGTCTGCCTATGGGGAGTGCATCATACTATAGTCTGCCTATGGGAGGTACATTATACTATTGAGTCTGCCTATGGGGAGTGCATTATACTATATGGAGGTCTATGGGGAGTGAGTTTACTATATTAAAGGACTATTTTGAGGATTGTCTGGTGCATTATACTATATAGAGGCTATCTAGGGGGCCATCTTACAGTATGGACATTAGCGTTACAGCTATCAAAGTTTGGGGGATACTAAGGGATCACTATATATATACAGTGAGGGGCATTATACTGTATAAGAGAGCATCATATTGTGTAGAGGGGAGCTTTAAAGGGGGAAACTTGGGACATTATTAAATGTAAACTGGGCACTTACTGCTATAGGGGAACTCAGGTTACTGTGACTGTCAAAGGAGCACACAGGGCAATATTACTTTCTAGGGGACAAAATGTGGGCAGTTTTCTAGGGCACTTGCACCCGGCATTACTATATTCTAGAGGGTTGTTTTACCATCTAGAGGTCACAGAGAACCTGATAGTAGGTGCAGTAATAGGGACACATACGGCAGCAGCGGCTCAGCATTGAGGTATCAGCAGGATGAGTTTGTGCAAGTTGGGAATAGTCCCATTGGGGACAGTGCTGAAAATGTCAGAAGTGAAATGTGTCTTTGTTGTAATCTCTGCAGTTGGAGTCCTGGCTGGAGGTGTCATATCGGTCTGGGCCAGATGGAAAAGACAGAAAAAGTGAACAATTCCATCAGGAAGAACGTCAGTGACATGAAGCAGAACTATCATTATGGGAGAGTGATACACAGTTATGGCCATAAATATTGGAACTGTTCATAGATAAGGAGTGAAAGTTTTATTGTCCTGTGATTGGGGCCTGGTTCTGTGATGTGATGCCCCACAAGGTCCTAGGAGCAAATTCCTTTAGGTCTTTATATAGAGATTATTTTCAGTAACAGCGCAGTCATCTGCTGAGGTTCTCCTACATCCACTATTAGGGTGCATCACCCAGTTGTAATCAAGGTTACATGGTTAGGGGCACACTGAAAAGTTTCACTCCCTCCGAACCAAAACCTAGCTACATCTCTGGTGCAACATTATATGGGCACTGTATAACACTATTTACAGTATATCAGAACTGTATTTTATTCTCTTATACTGCATCAGTAATTCTATAGAACTTTATAGACATCTGCCTTCATTGGGGCTCACAATCTACATTCCCTATCAGTAAGTCTTTGTGATATGGTCTGCAAGGTCGCTGTATCAAACCCTATCATATGTGGTACTGGTTACCTATCATATTTGCTCGCTCATGTATCTAAGCCATCATGTGTGATACTGTCTCTGAATAGGACACAGCTCACTTCCCCCATCATGAGCAGCTGTATGTCATGGCTAGGTGGATGATGTGCCATTCTTCTCCTGGGCACAGACTGCTCGCACTGTTACTAGCAGCTCTTTTACATTAGGGCACTTCATCTACTTAGATCGCTGGGGGCCAGAACAGATGTGATAAGCTTCTGGGGCCTCAATAATCCCCAGCAGTCAGTGGAGAATGAGACGTTCTGCAACTTTACAATGTGTTCCGATTCAATTCTTCGCCATATTCAATATCCATTATCCAGGATGGTTCTGCACAGACAAATGCAAAGTTATGGCGCACATCGAGGTGTGAACGGGGCAACCAAAAGATGTGCCAGTGAGGAGCGGTAAAGTCTTTTTATTATTATTAATCTTACATCATAGGTTTATTGTGCTTTGGGGTTTGGGGAGACCCCAGAGTATAGTAACGGACATTAAAAACATAGAGAATAACATAACTTTTCTGCAAAACAAATTTTCCGAAGAGTACGTGCAAAAAGGCAAATATGAATCATCTTTACTGCAAGCAAACTAAGAATAAGAACAGGAGAATCAGGACCGTTCCTTTGCTCCAGCAGCAGTTTTATCTGGTAAGGGAGATTCTTTTTCTCTAGTTTTGAATGACATTTTAAAAATAACCTGTCATGTCTAAAATTGATATTAACCTGCAGTTATGATGGTATTCTGCAGGCTAAAAGCGTGCTACCACCACACTAAAAGCCTGGGCACAGGGAGGAAATTAACTATTTCTTCCAGTAGTCTCCGACTGTCAGTCAAAGAGATGCGGCTTCAGTCACTGCTCAGTGCATAGTGAGCAGCGTCTGTAACTACACCCATCTATGACTTAAAGCCGGGAGAAAAAAGGTTATTAAAGAGACAGTCGGCACAGTATGACTGTTCAAACCAAGTCCCACCACTGCATAATGGGGGGACCAAACATTTAAATCCACCTTCCCACCTACTTTTCCCTTTGTCTCCACTCTCCACTCTTTGATTTGGCGTTATAGGGCAGGGAAGGGTGGACATTGATGGATTGAAAACAAGGAGAGACGGTGCATTTAAATTTTTGGCCACACCATTGTGCACTTAGCGCTTGTGCTTCATTTGAACAGTCATTTTGTGCTGAGTCCCTTTAATTTCCTCCTTACAGACAGCCTTTCAGGGTGGCAGCTGCACAGCTTTAGAACCAGGGCTGTGGAGTCGGTGTACATTTTAGTGGAGTCGATATAAAATTGACGGACTCCTAAAACATATAATAAATTGGGTACAGTAGTTCAGTGCAGGATGTGCTGTAAATGTTTTCATAAGAATTTGGGAAAGTGATTAAATGTCCTATAAATGTCTGTTCTGTTCCTGATCTAAGGATCTCAGCTTTTAGTGGAGATGAATCTGTGCTGCACTTTATGCACATGCTTAGTAGTGACCGGGCTGTGGAGATGTAGATGAGATGAATCTGTGCTGCACTTTATGTACATGCTCAGTAGTGACCAGTGCTGTGGAGTTGTAAATGAGATGAATCTGTGCTGCACTTTATGCACATGCTCAGTAGTGACCACTGCTGTGGAGTTGTAGATGAGATGAATCTGTGCTGCACTTTATGTACATGCTCAGTAGTGACCAGTGCTGTGGAGATGTAGATGAGATGAATCTGTGCTGCACTTTATGCACATGCTCAGTAGTGACCAGTGCTGTGGAGTCGTAGATGAGATGAATCTGTGCTGCACTTTATGTACATGCTCAGTAGTTACCAGTGCTGTGGGTCGTAGATGAGATGAATCTGTGCTGCACTTTATGCACATGCTCAGTAGTGACCGAGGCTGTGGAGTCGTAGATGAGATGAATCTGTGCTGCACTTTATGTACATGCTCAGTAGTGACCAGTGCTGTGGAGAGTGTAGATGAGATGAATCTGTGCTGCACTTTATGCACATGCTCAGTAGTGACCAGTGCTGTGGAGTCGTAGATTAGATGAATCTGTGCTGCACTTTATGACATGCTCAGTAGTTACCAGTGCTGTGGGGTCGTAGATGAGATGAATCTGTGCTGCACTTTATGCACATGCTCAGTAGTGACGGGGCTGTGGGTCGTAGATGAGATGAATCTGTGCTGCACTTTATGCACATGCTCAGTAGTGACCATGCTGTGGAGTCATAGATGAGATGAATCTGTGCTGCACTTTATGCACATGCTCAGTAGTGACCGGGCTGTGGATATGTAGATGAGATGAATCGGTGCTGACTTTATGTACATGCTCAGCAGTGACCAGTGCTGTGGAGTTGTAGATGAGATGAATCTGTGCTGCACTTTATGTACATGCTCAGCAGTGACCAGTGCTGTGGAGTTGTAGATGAGATGAATCTGTGCTGCACTTTATATACATGCTCAGAGTGACCGTGCTGTGGGGTCGTAGATGAGATGAATCTGTGCTGCACTTATATGTACATGTCAGTAGTGGACAGTGCTGTTGGAGTTGTAGATGAGATGAATCTGTGCTGCACTTTATATACAGGCTCAGTAGTGACCAGAGCTGTAGATGAGATGAATCTGTGCTGCACTTTATGTACAGGCTCAGTAGTGACCAGAGCTGTGGAGTTGTACAGTCATGGCCAAAAGTTTTGAGAATGACACAAATATTAATTTTTACAAAGTCTACTGCTTCACTTTTTCTAATGGCAATTTGCATATACTCCAGAATGTTATAAAGAGTGATCAGCTTAACAGCAATTACTTGAAAAGTCAATATTTGGCTAGAAAATGAACTTTATCCCCCAAAACACATTTCAACATCATTGCAGCCCTGCCTTAAAAGGATCAGCTAACCTCTTTTCAGTGATTGCTCCATTAACACAGGTGTGGGTGTTGATGAGGACATGGCTGGAGATCAATCTGTCATGATTAAGTAAGAATGACACCACTGGACACTTTAAAAGTAGGCTGGTGCTTGGCATCATTGTTTCTCTTCTGTTAACCATGGTTATCTCTAAAGAAACACGTGCAGTCATCATTGCAGTGCACAAAAATGGCCTAACAGGGAAGAGTATCGCAGCTAGAAAGATTGCACCTCAGTCAACAATCTATCGCATCATCAAGAACTTCAAGGAGAGAGGTTCCATTGTTGCCAAAAAGGCTTCAGGGCGCCCAAGAAAGACCAGCAAGCGTCAGGACCGACTCTTAAAAGTGTTTCAGCTGCGGGATCGGGCTACCAGCAGTGCAGAGCTTGCTCAGGAATGGCAGCAGGCAGGTGTGAGTGCATCTGCACGCACTGTGAGGCGGAGACTCTTGGAGCAAGGCCTGGTTTCAAGGAGGGCAGCAAAGAAGCCACTTCTCTCCAGAAAAAACATCATGGACAGACTGATATTCTGCAAAAGGTACAGGCAGTGGACTGCTGAGGACTGGGGTAAAGTTATTTTCTCTGATGAATCCCCTTTTCGATTGTTTGGGACATCAGGAAAACGCCTCATTCGGAGAAGACAAGGTGAGCTCTACCACAAGTCTTGTCTCATGCCAACTGTTAAGCATCCTGAAACCATTCATGTGTGGGGTTGCTTCTCAGCCAAGGGAATCGGCTCTCTCACAGTCTTGCCTAAAAACACAGCCATGAATAAAGAATGGTACCAGAATGTCCTCCAAGAGCAACTTCTCCCAACCCTCCAAGAGCAGTTTGGCGATCAACAATGCCTTTTCCAGCATGATGGAGCACCTTGCCATAAAGCAAAGGTGATAACTAAATGGCTCAGGGAACAAAACATAGAGATTTTGGGTCCATGGCCTGGAAACTCCCCAGATCTTAATCCCATCGAGAACTTGTGGTCAATCATCAATAGACGGGTGGACAAACAAAAACCTAAAAATTCTGACAAAATGAAAGCATTGATTGTGCAAGAATGGACAGCTATCAGTCAGGATTTGGTCCAGAAGTTGATTGAGAGCATGCCAGGGAGAATTGCAGAGGTCCTGAAGAAGAAGGGTCAACACTGCAAATATTGACTTGCTGCATTAACTCATTCTAACTGTCAATATAAGCTTTTGTTACTCATATGTTTGCAATTATTATATTTCTGTCTGTGATAAAAACATCTGTCAAACACACATAAAAACCAGAGGGCAGCAGATCATGTGAAAATATAATATTTGTGTCATTCTCAAAACTTTTGGCCATGACTGTAGATGAGATGAATCTGTGCTGCACTTTATGCACATGCTCAGTAGTGACCAGGGCTGTGGAGATGTAGATGAGATGAATCTGTGCTGCACTTTATGTACATGCTCAGTAGTGACCAGTGCTGTGGGGTCGTAGATGAGATGAATCTGTGCTGCACTTTATGTACATGCTCAGTAGTGACCAGTGCTGTGGAGTCGTAGAGGAGATGAATCTGTGCTGCACTTTATGCACATTCTCAACAGTGACCACTGCTCTGGGGTCAGAGTCAGGGAGATTGAAGAGTCGGCAGTCGGTGGTTTAGCTTACTGACCCCACAGCCCTGTTTAGAAAACTATTAAACTGCAGTTTTCTCCCATGTCCACTGGTTAATAGGTTGCTTTTTTTTACATCACAGGTTTCAGTTAGTTTTATATAGATATTCTCCTTTGCTACATATTTACTATTAAAAGAAATTGTACTATTAAAAATGTTTTAATGTGTTATTTCATTTTTTTTTTAGAACTACTAGAAAAAAAGGGATATTTCAGTTCTAACAAGTATTTGCCTCTCCATAAGAGAAGTGATTATTGCTAGATTAATACACGCCATCACCAAAACAGTACCATGTCCATTATCAATATATTCAAAATGGTAATCAAAAAGAGGTTAAAGAAAAGCAACCAGAGTTAGATCTGATTGCTGTTGATAATAGAAGTTGCCAGCTGTATAAGGCTAGGTTCATATCACGTTAGGTGCCATCCGTTTAATGGATCCGTTACAAGGCAGCACTAATGCTATGAAACGATGCGTAAACACACCCATTATCGTAATGCATCCTAATGAATGTCAAAATCGGCATGCGTTAGCGATGTTACGTTATTTTGTGACGCACCTTCGAACGCGGTCTACCACGTTTTCGGGTACGTTAGGTCTAACACAGCAAACGGACGCATTCGTTGTGCATAGACCTCCATTACTAATGCATGCCGACAACGGTACCATGCGTTAGCTCGATTGTAGAATAGATTTTGGCCATCCGTTTAACGGATCGGTTAAACGGATGGCACTAACGCAATGTGAACCTAGCCTTACACAGCCAGCGCTCACCATGTTTTCGGCGCATTACATTCCCAGGCCTACTCCATGTACACTTACCAGAAGTGTGATGTACATGTGACGTTAGGAAGGCGTTAATAAAAAATCTATTTTCTAATTCACATAAATAAACCAAGTTTGTTTTTATGCATTTTATGAATACATGAAATTTTAATTTAGGTCAACAGAATATGATTATTGATTATATGAAAAAAAAAATGTCTACGACATTCCAAACAAAATAAAAAGAAATGATTATTATGTAACACAGATAGTTTTCAACCAGTAGACAATGTAAATTTTGGTCAAGCATCCACCATTTGACATTTACGGTATCTCTGGTATTCATCAAGCCCTGGGCTTGTACTGCTCTTTCCATGGCTAGAGAATTCTAGACACTTCTTAAGCCACAGTTCATATTGCCATGTCCGATCAATTCGCTGATGTTTTGGGATAATTTGCTCGTACAACTTTGGCTTCTTCTTCAAGCTCATCCAGAAACTTCTCTTGGGACACAGAGAAGAAGGTGTATCCATCTGTATTACCAGTTAAGAAACCTAAAAGTCTAAGATTACACACAGTGATAACTTATAGTTGTGCTTACTTCTAAGCAATCTACACTTCCCAATATTAAAATTGCAACAACAAGAAGTAAAAGTCGGAGAATTATACAATCAATATTAATTACATGTCTATATATGATGAAAAAAATGGAAACATCTCGCTTTATCAACTATAAACACTGCGCGCAGATACATACACACTTCTACACCTAGGCTGTTATCAATGAGGTTAACAAAAGGAACTTGTCACGTGAAAAAAAAAAAAAAACTTTATTATTAACGTGCACGTTAATAGTATTTTGAACCAGCCCGGCACTTAGAGCCCGCTGCCAGGAAGAAATTAACTTTTTTTCCTAGCGGCAACGTTTGGGTTTCAGCCACTCGGATAGCGCCACCGAGTTCAGTCTCCATTCTGCGTATAGAGAGCAATGTCTGTAACCACCCTTCCTATACACAAAGTGGTGACTGATCACACAACGGAGCCATCCTATTGATTGAAACACCAACGATGCCACGAGGAATAAAGTTAATTTCTTCCTGGCAGCGGAGAGCTAAGTGCCGTGCTGGTTCAAAATAGTATTAACCTGCAGATTAACCCCTTTCAGACGTTGGGCATAATAGTACGCCCATGTCCAACTCCCTCCCTTTGATGTGGGCTCCGGCAGCGAGCCCACATCTTTCCAGGCACAAGTCAGCTATTAACCCATTAAATGACGCTGTCAAACTCAAAGCGGCATTTAACACGCAGTTCCAGCAATCGAGCCGGAAATCCATCCATCGGTGACCCCCGTCACCTGATCATGGCTCACCGTTGGGTTGGCATGACAACCAGAGGTCTCCTGGAGACCCCTATGATTGTCACTGCCGGATTGCTATGAGTGCCGCCCGGTGGTCGGCGCTCATAGCAAGTGAGGTACTCTGCTACATACAGGTGATCTGATCATAGCCTGAATGTAGCAGAGCTGATCGGGATATGGCAGCTTCTAGCCTCCCATGGAGACTATTGAAACATGCCAAAAAGTGAAAAAAATCTATTCTATTATTTCTAAACACTGTTTTTCGGTGATTACTTTGCATCTCCGTTCATACTGCACCCACACACACACAAATGATACACCATTTGAAAGGTAAACTTGCCCCCTTCAGCAAGAAAATAGCCAAACAAACCACACATTCACGATTTGATCACAAAATAATTTATACATTAATTTTCATAAACCTGCAGTAAGGAAAAATGACCTGTAGGTGGCACCACACTACCCCAAAGCACATTACCACAAAGCTGCTTACAGACATCACAAACAAATCCAAACATTTGCCTTAGGCTCTTTCCAGCTTGCTCAAGTGCTTACCCAGCCTATTTCAGGCACATTGGAGGATTGCACACTTCACTGCAGGTGAGTCACATATGCAAACACATTTGTGAACATGCACTGCTTTTTCGCTGATTACTTCGCCCCACACACACAAATGATACACCATTTGAAAGGTAAACTTGCTCCCTTCAGCAGGAAAAGAGCCAAACAAACCACACATTCACAATTTTATCACCAAATACAGTTTAAAAATGTATTTTCATAAACCTGTAGAAAGACACAATGACCTGCAGGTGGCACCTCAACCGGAAGACATTTTTTTGGCCTCTACTTATCAAACCAATTTATTGTATTACCAAGCTACATATATAAATACCTGTCTGTGATCATCGCTTGCTTTTACTGAAATTGCCTGCGCCCCCCGACGACCAATGTGCGAAAATTTCGCACGGGCCAAGTTAGTGTTTTTTAAAAAAATATATAAAGGTTAAAATCACCCCCCTTTTGCCTCAAAAAAAAAAAAAATAAAATATCGAACATATATATTTGGTATTGCCAGGATTAACCTGATCGTTAAACGGCATAGCGAAAAAATGTCAAAAATCCCGAATTACGTTTTTTTTGGTCGCCGCGACTTTGCATTAAAATGCAATAACGTGAGATCAAAAGTTCTTATCTGCATCACCCAAGATCACGAAAAATGGAGACGCTACGGATTTCGTTAAGTGGCACAATTTTTTTTTTAACGAAGTTTGAATTTTTTTTTCACCACTTATATAAAAAAACCGGATTACTTACCGGTAATGCTCTTTTATAGAGCCCACGACAGCACCCACTGAGAGAGGGATCCGCCCCTAGGAACAGGAAACCTACAGAGAGATAAAAGGGGCGGCCCCCCCTCGCTCCTCAGTTGGATTACAGAGAATGAGAGGAACCGCCACACAAGTTTCAGTTAATTTGCACCATAATACATATATATACATATTTACACTACTAGACTATGTACAGCAATTATATACATTCAACCCTTCACCCAACGGAATACACCGTGCATACCATAACCAGGGGGGGAAGTGAGTGGGTGCTGTCGTGGGCTCTATAAAAGAGCATTACCGGTAAGTAATCCGGTTTTTTCTTTTCGCCACGACAGCACCCACTGAGAGATTTTCAGAGACTATCACCTGGGAGGGACCACCGTGTCAAGGACTGATCTACCAAACACTAGGTCTGTTGAGGAAGATAGATCTAATCTATAGTGATCATAGAAGGTAGAAGGTGAAGCCCAGGTTGCAGCCTTACATATAAAGTCTATCGGGACATCTGCTCTTTCGCCCATGAGGAAGATATAGCTCGTGCGGAATGTGCCTTCACGCCTTGTGGTGGGACTTTCCCTTTTGTAACATACGCCAGAGATATCGCGTCTCTAATCCATCGAGACAGTGTACTTTTTGTCACTCCTGCACCTTTACGGCTACCCTGGAATGAGACAAAGAGAGCCCTACTCTGCCTCCAGGGTCTAGTCCTGTCTAGATACTTTAAGACGGCTCTTTTAACATCTAAAGTGTGGAGTTTCTCTTCCTGTGGTGATGAGGGATTATCATAAAAGGAAGGAAGGTAGATCTCCTGGGATCTATGAAACTTTGTCGCCACTTTAGGGAGATAAGATGGGTCTGTTTTTAAGACTATTTTGTCCTGAAATACTGACAGGAAAGGAGGATCTATCGATAAGGCCTGGAGATCACTCACTCTTCTCGCTGAGACCAGGGCTATTAATAAAATGGTTTTAAATGAAACATTTTATTGGAACTGAATGGAGGGGTTCAAATGGATCTTCCGTTAAGGCGTCTAGAACTAAGTTTAAGTCCCAAGATGGCATCTGTGGTATATAGATTGGTTGTGCTCGATGGCAGGCTGAGATGAACCGAGCCACCCATCTATTGCCTGCTACGTCATGACTGTATAAGGCTCCTAGAGCTGACACTTGGACCTTAAGCGTATTTACTGATAGACCTAATTCATGTCCTTTTTGCAAAAATTCTAGGATAGCCGGGATAGGTACTTCATCAGATAGGTGTGCCGAATGAAATGTTAAGAATTTTTTCCAGATTCTGGCATATATATTAGTTGTAATCTCCTTTCTACTATGCAGAAGGGTATTAATTAGACCGTTTGAAAACCCTCTTTGCTTTAATAGCTGCCTTTCAAATTCCAAGCCGTGAGGCTCAGGCCTTTGACCTGAGGGTGGTGACATGGCCCTTGAGAGAGAAGGTCCCAGTCCCAAGGGAGGATCCATGGATCTGAGACCGACATGGTCCTCAGCCATGAGAACCATGGCCTTTTGGGCCAGAACGGAGCTATTAGAATTATTCTTGCTCCTTCCTCCCTGATTTTCCGAATGACAATTGGTAGTAACATCATTGGAGGAAAGGCATAAGCTAGGCGAAAATTCCACGGGGTCTGTAAAGCATCCAGTATGTCCGGACTGTCTATCTTGAACAACGAAGCAAACCTTTCGACTTGTCTGTTGTTCCTTGTGGCAAATAGATCTATTTCTGGCTTGCCCCATCTGACTGATATCATGTTGAAGATTCGACGACTGAGCATCCATTCTCCCTGATGTAGAGTATGGCGACTGAGAAAATCTGCTTTGATATTGTCTGCCCCTCTGACATGCAGTGCTGATAGGGATAGGAGATGATTTTCTGCCAACTCTAGAATTTTTCCCGCGATAGACATGAGCGCTACCGATCGTGTTCCTCCTTGGTGGTTTAGGTATGCTACAGAGGTGGTATTGTCTGATAGAATCCTTGTATGAGATCCTTGTAGCTGCGGAAGAAAGTTATATATAGCATAGTATATAGCTTTTAATTCTCTCATATTTGACGAGTCCTCTACCTCAGATCTAGACCACTTTCCCTGCACAATAAAGTCTTTTAAATGCGCTCCCCATCCCAAGGGACTGGCATCTGTGGTTACTATATTTGAGGGGACCACTACCCAAGGAACTCCTCCCGAAAGATTATCTGGATCTAGCCACCACCTCAGGGAAATGACCACCTCCGTTGGCAGGGATATCATACTTTCTAAATGTCCCTGTAAGCTTTCTCCTTTCTGCAGGATGAATCTTTGTAATTCCCTGGTATGAAATTGGGCCCACTGGACTGCCGGAATACAAGAGGTTAAAGATCCTAGTAAGGACATGCCTGCTCTTAGTGATATTATAGGATTATTTACCACAAGACGTACTTTATTGATGACAGTTAATTTCTTTGCCTCTGGTAGCAGACATCTCTGACTTACTGAATCCAGATGAAGGCCTAGGAACGTCTGACAGGTTACCGGGTGAAGCCTGGATTTTTCCCAGTTTATTAACCAACCTAATTTCTGCAAGGATGAAATTACGTCAGATAGTCTGTGCTCACACTGCAGATACGAATTTCCCACTATTAGAATATCATCCAGATATGGGATTACCAGGGTATCTTTTATTCGCAAGTATGACATCACCTCCAGCATTAGTTTGGTGAAGACACGGGGTGCCATGGATAGTCCGAAGGGCATTGCTGTGAATTGGAGATGACGGATTCGGCCTTCTAATATTACTGCTACTCGTAGAAACTGCTGATGCGAGATTTGTATTGGTAGATGGTAATACGCATCTTTGAGATCCACGACCGCCATGTAGCATCTGGGAAATAGAAGTTTAATGGCTGACCGTATAGACTCCATTTTAAAAGTCCGGGCCTTCAAAAAGGTATTCAGCTTCTTTAAATTCACTATGGTTCTAAATGAACCATCTGGTTTAGACACTAGAAACAAGGGAGAATAAAAGCCCTTCCCTCTTTGATGAACCGGAACTTCTACTAGTACCTTTTTATGTAATAGGCCTTTAATTTCTAATTCTAATTACTCCTGTTGAGATTGAGACTTTAAGGAAGTCAATAGAAAGGAGTCCGGAGGATTCCGGACAAATTCCAGAGCTAGACCTGATTTTATAATATTAATTGCCCAGGGGTTCGAAGTGATTTTTTCCCAGCGATAGCAGAAATGTAAAAGCCTGCCACCAACAGGTAGATTAGCACTACCGGAATTTTTCTCCTGGTTTAAAGGGACGTTTACCGAACAAGTTTCCTTTCGGTCTGAAGTCCTTATTGTTCCAGGAGTTCTGGGCTTTAAAGTCCTTCTTTCTGCCAAACGCTGGCTTTCTGAATGATCTCCTGTAGGATGGAACGTACGGATTAGGGAAGCCTTTCTTTCTCTCTGCTGCCTTGGTTAGGATGTCATCTAGTACTGCTCCAAACAGATACTCACCCTGGCAGGGTATAGCACAGAGCTTAGACTTAATGTGTGTGTCCCCCTTCCAGACTTTTAGCCATAACGCTCTTCTAGCTGCGTTAGTTAACCCCGCCGTTCTTGCTGCTAGACGGAGAGAATCTATTGACGCATCTGACAAGAAGGCAGCTGCACCTTTAATTAATGGAATGGAGGCACATAACTTATCTCTGGATAGGCCATTTTTTATATTGTCCTCCAACTGGTCTAGCCATATTAACAAGGCTCTACCCGTACATGTGGACGATATCGCTGGCTTGAATGCACCTATACATGATTCCCATGATCTTTTAAGCAGTGTGTCTGCTTTCCGATCCAGAGGATCCGATAACATTCCAGTATCTTCCACTGGAAGAGAGGACCGGCGAGAAGTTGAGGCTACAGCCGCGTCCACTTTAGGTGCCTTTGCCCAAGAGGTTAGATCTTCATCATTGAAGGGTATCGTCTTTTGGATGCTGCTGGCATAAAACCTCTCTGCCCTTGCTTCTCCCATTCTTTTTTAACCATATCTTTTATGGCTGGAATTATAGGAAATACTCTACCCTTTCGTTGGGAGAGACCTGAAAACATAATCTCTTGGGGAGTTTTGGGATCTTTAACGTCCGACAAACCCATAGTGTTTCTTATGGATTTAATCAGGTTATTTATACTATCAGTTGGAAAGCATGTATGTTCCTCTTCCTCCTCCGAGGACACAGAATCTTGCGAATTTAGCTCTCCGCTGTCTGAAGAAGACCCCACTTTAGGCGGGGTGACCTCTCTAAGGGTTTTTCTTCCCGTAACACTACTTGCTCCCCCTAGGGCCTGTAGCTCTTCTCTAATCATTAAACGAATATCCTCCGTTCTAATTGAATTTTCTTCCTGGAGCGTATGGCTAATGCATATCTGACAATCTTTTAGAATATGCGTCTGGGAGGGGCTGGGAGCATAGGGCACATTCTTTATGTTTGGTTTTGTCCGTTTTTTTCGCCTAAGGATAGACAGAAAGAGGAGGAAAGGGCCATCAGCTTGACAGGTGTGATTAAAAAACACTCACCCAGTGAAGCTCTTGTCAGCACAGTACCGGCTTTGAAGTTAAGGGATCTGGCTGCGGCGTGGAGTGAGATAATTTTTCTCCATCTCTATTAGTGGAACCACTTCGCTTGGAGCGTCCACTTTCACCTTTTTTGCTGCTGCTGCTGCTGCTACGACGTGGATTAGGCATGTCGTCAGACAGGTGCGACACAGGGTCAATCGGAACTGACATTGCTGCACACCGGAGGCCCCACAAGCGGTGCTTTTATTTTCCTGTAGCGGTGACCCGGAAGTGTAATGCTTCACTTCCGGGTTTCTGCATCCCCAGCGCATGCGCGCCGCTCTATACCGCTCTCTGCCTCCATGGTATCCTCGGAGGGCTGAATCCACCTCCGGCGATCACCTGAACACGCGCCTCTGTCTGCGCCGCGTCTCTCTGCCCCGGCACTCTAATCATGCCCACATTATGGCAGAAGAAGCGGCGGTCTCCACGCCGACTCACATCACATCAAGGCTCCCGGATTTAAAAGGTAGGGCAGCCTTATTGCCATATTTATGCGAGCCAGAGCTATATCGCTCCTGGCCTCGCATTTCCACCTGGTGTCCGTCTTCATCCTGCCAGGTGGTTAATCCCCAGTCGAGGAGGGAGTGAATTAAAAAACTCCCCCGACGCTGCTTCTGGTACTGGAACCCCTGCCGCTCTTAAAGATACTGCGCAGGCGGTTCCCTAGCCCAGGCATCCTCTTCTTAGTAGGTTCCTCTCTTAGGAACAGGAAACCAACTGAGGAGCGAGGGGGGGCCGCCCCTTTTATCTCTCTGTAGGTTTCCTGTTCCTAGGGGCGGATCCCCTCTCTCAGTGGGTGCTGTCGTGGCGAAAAGAAAAAAGAACCTATGTTTGGTGTCTCTGAACTCATAATGACCTGGAGAATCATAATGGCAGGTCAGTTTTAGCATTTAGTGAACCTAGCAAAAAAAACAAAACAACTGTGGAAGTGCACTTTTTTTCAATTTCACCACACTTGGAATTTTTTTTTTCCTGTTTTCCAGTACACGATATATTAAAGCCAATGGTGGCTTTCAAAAGTCCAACTCGTTACGCAAAAAACAAGCCCTCACATGGCCATAGTGACGGAAAAATAAAGTTATGTCTCTGGGAAGAAGGGGAGCAAAAAATGAAAACTCAAAACTGAAAAAAAGCACTGGTCATGAAGTGGTTAATCCAGATTTGCAGGTTAATAGAATTTTTTCACCCAAGAGGTTCCCTTTATTGGTTGCCTGAGGAAAGTTCTACCACGATGAACACTTACATTACGCCACAACATAATCCCAGGAGTTAGACCGATGTAATGTTCTCCTGTGATGGCCTCTGCAAGACATTGTCCATATGGTAACCACATGGAAATCAGAGGTTGAAACGGAGATCTATCTTCAGCAAGGGATCCCAAAATTAAAATAAAAATTAAAGGTTCGAATTATCCCCCTTTTGCCTTAACAATAGGCATTTGTAAAAGGCAGATTCATCTAAATATAAATTGATCTGATCGTAAATGGCGTAACATATTTTAAAAAAAATAAATCAAACAACCAGAGTTGCATTCTTTTTTTGGCCGCCACAACACTGCAATAAAAGATTATCAAAACATCTTATCTACCCCAAAATGGTATCAGTAAAACAGCTCAGGGTGTAAAAAAATAGGCAACAGCGGTAAATTCCAAAAATTAAAAGCGTTACGGGTTTCGAAAAATGTTATACATATATACAGACACACACGTTTAGTATCTGCATAAATTGTACTGATCCGGGGAAGCATGTTGTCAGGTCAGTTTTACCATATAGTTAACGTGTTAAATAAAAAACATTTGTGGAATTGCATTTTTTTTGCAATTTCAGCACACTTGAGTTCACCAGGAGACTTATCACTGTGCGAGAGGTGATGTCACCACAGATCAGGGGCCCAGCTGGAAGCGCTGCCTCAATGACGTCACCTCTAGGCACTGAGGCTGCACTCGCAGCAGCTCATTACCCAGTGGTTCCCAGCCTTGAAAGTCGCTACTTGGCACCATTCAGGTTGAAAACGGTTTATCCCCAGACATGGATTACGGAGTGGATGGTTGGGTTTTTTTTTTTATAGGAGATATTGGTTTCAGTGGAATTGGGGGTTCTGTAAGTAATTTTGTTGCTTATTATTATTTTATGTTTTTCACAGATGAGGGCTTCAGTGGAATGGGCGTTAGGCGAGCATAACTTATTTTTAAATAAGAAAAGCATGTTTTTTTTATTTAAAATAATGGACTTTATTCTGTCTGTGTGATTATTTACAATATAACTATAGGACTAGTAATGGATAGGAGTCTTATAGACGCCTCTTTATTAGTAATCTGTTAGCTTGATGTCACCTGACAATACAAAGGTGACATCAACCGCACAAGTAAGAACCCACACTTGCCACTGCTACAGGGCAAGTGGGAAGAGCCGGGCAAACAGATCTAATAGATGCGTGTTTTCTGGGGAGGCTGCGGCCTGCTATTTTTAGGCTGGGTGGTGGTGGGGAGGCAATATCCATGGAGCCTTACCAGCCCCCAGCTCTCTGCTTTAGCTTGGCAGATTGTCCAAAAAAATGGGGGGACCCCACACCGTTTTTTTAATTTAAATACAGTAAATTAAAAAAAAAAACGAATGAGGTCCCCTCTATTCTTGATAACCAGCCATGATAAAGCTGACTGCAGAGGGTTGCAGCTCCCAGCTGTCAGTTTTGCCTGGCTGTTTATCAAAAATACAGGAGAACCCATGCTGGTTTTTATTCTAACTTATTTAGAGTGCAGGACCCAACTGCTCTTGATGCTATTAGCTTCAGCAGGCGTAGGCTGATAGGAGTAGTAGTCCCATCAGTCGACGCCAGTGACCGGAGGTAAACTTTTTCCCTCCGATCACAGCTGCGGGCTCACGCTATCATTTGACAGCATGGGAATCATGGCTGTCTGAACGGTGGTAATGATTTTAGCATTGATCAGAGGCACACAACATAGTGTATAGTTTTATTAAGATTCAATATAACCTGTGATTTAATCAGCAAAATCTTTACTTTTCCTGGATTTTTTTGGTCCAGCGAGCAGTTCTACCAGTGTCTGACAGCTTGCTTTGTATAAGGCTAGGGTCACACAAATATTTAAAGAAGAAAAAAAAAAAATCGGTCCTATTATCATCCAGAAAAGAGGGAAGATTTTTTTCCTCACTTGTCAAGAGTGCTGTCTATGTGCAATCCAATTTTTTTGCTCAGCAGCTTTTTTTTTTTTTTTTAAACGGACCATTTACCGTTTCTCATATAACAGCATTGTATTGTATCCGTTTTCTCACACTGTCGATTTTGCAGTGAAATTGCAACATGCTGCAATTATTTTTCTTCCTGCCGAATACAGAGATAAAAAAAAAAAAAAGATACGCAGATCGGCTCTGCCTCATTGAATAACATTAGGAAAGAATCTCCAGCGCGGAAATAAAAAAATCAATATTTATTAGAAAATATTAAAATCCATCATGAGAGGGAAAAAAACAGACAAAATTGCAGGTGGAGTCATTGGTGGTCTGAAACCGACGCGTTTCGACCTAGCAGGTCTTATTCTTACTTTTCCTTTGCCTACATTGAATAACATTGGTCTGAGCACGATCTTTTCATCCGATTGCACTCGTCCGATTTACTCACTCGTGTGACTGAGCCCCAAGTGTCTATACAGACAGCTGTCCGTCACTGATAGGACCGCGCACTGGACCCAAAATCCCAGAAAGAGCAGAGGATTATGCCATTAATACACAGGTCATACAGAGTCTGTTCTCACAACACTATATCACTTTGCTCTGCTCCTCCTGGTCAGGAACATTGGGCTGCGTTTTCCTGCTGACAGATGCCCTTTAAAAAAGGTGCAAATAAAAGAATAAAATGCAAAACAAGAAACAGAGCACCAAACACAATGAAGCCGGCCCTAAGCACCACTCCTGGTCGGCCACTCTGTTCCTATGGAGGTGAGCCCACCATACTGGCATTATCCCACAAACACACGAATACTAATGTATACAGAAAATAAGCCACAAAGCAGCAGCAGCAGCACAGTGCTCTAGTGAAGCCCCCGCCTGCCATATTGTGGCCGGAGGTCAGCAGTACGCGGGAAGGATACAGATGGCCAGCACTACGCCGCCTATGGCCAGCCCGGTTATTATATTTCTCGTCCTCAGCTTCCCGGAATTCGCCCACTGCGCCATTTCCCTCCGTCGTAGAAGCGCCATCTGCTCCGGGGTGAGCGCCTGCTGCTGTTTTGCCCCCATGGCGTCTGACCCCTGCGTGCTTCCCTTCTCCGCCATGTTTATCTGTCGGCGGCGCTGAGCGATGACGTCATCAGTAAACGCCAGAGTAAGTCTCAAAAAATTTGAGGAAAAAACGCTCATAAAGTGTTGTACTTATACCGCTCTGCAAAAAAAATGCCGTCACGTGGTAAAAGTTATAAAGAACTTCGCAGTTAAAGCGGAGACTGGCATTTCGCCCACAACAAATATGGCGGCCTCGTAAGTTACAGCCGATGTACATCATTGCCATTATGAGGTGGGATGCAAGAAACAGGACTAGTACTTGTATTAGCTTCGTGTATGTGTAAATATGAGGGCACAATTCTAGTTTTGTAGCAGGGACACTGCTTCCCAGAGTAACCAATCAGGTTGCTGTTTTTAACCCCTTCATGACCTTGCCATTTTTTGCAATTCTGACCAGTGTCCCTTTATGAGGTAATAACTCAGGAACGCTTCAACGGATCCTAGCGATTCTGAGATTGTTTTTTCGTGACATATTGGGCTTCATATTAGTGGTAAATTTAGGTCGATAATTTTTGCGTTTATTTGTGAAAAAAATGGAAATTTGGTGAAAATTTTGAAAATTTCGCAATTTTCAAATTTTGAATTTTTATTCTGTTAAACCAGAGAGTTATGTGACACAAAATAGTTAATAAATAACATTTCCCACATGTCTACTTTACATCAGCACAATTTTGGAAACAACATTTTTTTTTGTTAGGACATTATAAGGGTTAAAAGTTGACCAGCAATTTCTCATTTTTACAGCAAAATTTACAAAAACCATTTTTTTAGGGACCACCTCACATTTGAAGTCACTTTGAGGGTCTATATGGTAGAAAATACCCAAAAGTGACACCATTATAAAAACTGTACCCCTCAAGCTACTCAAAACCACATTCAAGAAGATTATTAACCCTTCAGGTGCTTCACAGGAACTAAAGCAACGTGGAAGGAAAAAATGGACATTTTAATTTTTCCAACAAAAATTTTATTTTAGCATCAATTTTTTCATTTTTGCATGGGCAACAGGATAAAATGGATCCTAAAATTTGTTGGGCAATTTCTCCTGAGTACACAGATACCTCATATGTGGTCATAAACCACTGTTTGGGCGCACGGCAGGGCTCAGAAGGGAAGGAGCGCCATTTGACTTTTTGAATGGAAAATATGCTGGAATATTTAGCGGTTGCCATGTCGCATTTGGAGAGTCCCTGTGTGCCTAAACATTGGAGCTCCCCCACAAATGATCCCATTTTGGAAACTAGACCCCCCCAAGGAACTTTTCTAGATGCATAGTGAGCACTTTGAACCCCCAGGTGCTTCACAAATTGATCCATAAAAAAAGAAAGTACTTTTTTTGCCAAAAATTTTATTTTAGCCTCAGTTTTTTCATTTTCACATGGGTAACAGGATAAAATGGCTCCTAAAATTTGTTGGGCAATTTCTCCTGAGTACACAGATACCTCATTTGTGGTCATAAACCACTGTTTGGGCGCACGGTAGGGCCCAGAAGGGAAGGAGCGCCATTTGACTTTTTGAATGGAAAATTAGCTCCAATCGTTAGCGGAAACCATGACGCGTTTGGAGAGCCCCTGTGTGCCTAAACAGTGAGAAACCCCACATGTGACACCATTTTGGAAACTAGACCTCTTATGGAACTTATCTAGATTTGTTGTGAGCACTCTGAACCCCCAAGTGCTTCACAGAAGTTTATAACGCAGAACAGTGAAAATAAAAAAAATCATTTTTTTTCCTCAAAAATGATTTTTTAGCCCGCTATTTTTTATTTTCCCAAGGGTAACAGGAGAAATTAGACCCCAAAAGTTGTTGTCCAATTTGTCCTAAGTACGCTGATATCCCATATGTGGGAGAAAACTACTGTATGGGCACATTGTCGGGCTCGGAAGGGAAGTAGTGACGTTTTGAAATGCCGACTTGATGGAATGGTCTGCGGGCGTCATGTTACGTTTGCAGAGCCCATGATGTGCCTAAACAGTAGAAACCCCCCCCCAAATGACCCCATTTTGGAAACTAGACCCCACAAGAAACTTATCTAGATGTGTGGTGAGCACTTTGAACCCCCAAGGGCTACACAGAAGTTTATAACGCCCGGGCATGAAAATAAAAAAAAATCATATTTTTTCCACAAGCATGATCTTTTAGTCCCCAATTTTTTATTTTCCCAAGGGTAACAGGAGAAATTAGACCCCAAAAGTTGTCCAATTTGTCCTGAGTACGCTGATATCCCATATGTGAGAGAAAACTACTGTATGGGCACACGTTGGGGCTCGGAAGGGAAGTAGTGACGTTTTGAAATGCCGACTTGATGGAATTGTCTGCGGGCGTCATGTTACGTTTGCAGAGCCCATGATGTGCCTAAACAGTAGAAACCCCCCCAAGTGACCCCATTTTGGAAACTAGATCCCCCAAGGAACACCTCTAGATGTGTGGTGAGCACTTTGAATCTCCAAGTTCTTCACAGAAGTTTATAACGCAGAGCTGTGGAAATAAAAAATCATTTTTTTTCCACAAAAATAATTTTTTTAGTCCCCAATTTTTTTTTCCCAAGGGTAACAGAGAAAATTAGACCCCCAAACTTGTTGTGCAATTTTTCCTGAGTACGCTGATACCCCATATGTGGGGCTAAACCACTGTTTGGGCACACGTCGGGGCTCGGATTAAAGGGAGCACTGTTTGACTTTTTGAACGCAAAATTTGCAGGAATCAATGGTGGCGCCATGTCGTGTATGGACACCCCCTGATGTGCCTAAATAGTGGAAACCCCTCAATTCTAACTCCAACCCTAACCCCAACACACCCCTAACCATAATCCAAACCATAACCCTAACCCCAACACACCCTTAACCATAATCCCAACCATAACCCTAACCACAAGCCTAACCCTAATCCCAACCCTAACTCCAACACACCTCTAACCCCAACCCTAACCCCTACACACCCCTAACCCTAATCCAAACCCTAATCCAAATCCTAACCATAACCCTAACCCCAACACATCCCTAACCCTAATCCCAACTCTAACCATAACCCTAATCACAAGCCTAAGCCTAATCCCAACCCTAACCACAAAACACCCCTAACACTTATCCTAACTCTAACCCTAACCACAAACCTAACCCTAATTCCAACCCTAATTCTAACCCTAACCCTAATTCTAACCCTAATGCTAACCCTAAGGCTAACCCTAAGGCTAACCCTAACCCTAGTTCTAACCCTAACCCTAAGGCTGGGTTCATATTGCGTTTTACCAGCCCGTTCAACACATAGCGTTGACGGACGGGTAACTGTATAGCATTTCGCGATCGCGTTATGCTATACCCGCTAGCGCAGAGGAATCAGCAGATGATTCAGCAGATGATTCATCTGTGCTAGCGGTGATGGAGCCCAGACGCTGCAGGCCACGTCCGAGGCTCCATCACTGAATGACGGCACGTCGCGAACGCATGCCGCTTTACGGCATGCGTCGCGATGTGCCTGCAAATGGGGGTGAATTGCAGCGTTAACGGACTGCATTACACCGCGTTATACCCCGGTGTAACGCAGTCCGTCTAACGGACTGCCATAACGCAATATGAACACAGCCTTATAATCGTAACCCTAACCCTAATAAAAAGGTAAAAAAAAATATATATATATTTTTTTTATTTTATTTGTCCCTATCTATGGGGGGTGATAAATGGGGCGTTTATTTACTTTTTTTATTTTGATCACTGTGAGAGTTTATCACAGTGATCAAAATAAATTTCTGGACTCTGGAGGGCACACTGCGCATGCGCCGGCCAGCGGGCGTACTGCGCATGCGCCGGCCATCTTGCAAGATGGCGGCGCCCATGAAACATCCCGGATGGATACAGGGACATCGGAGGACCGGGAAAGGTGAGTAGGGGGGGTCGGAAGGTAAGGGGGGGATCGGAAGGTGGGGGCAGCGGAGGCAAGGAGGAGGGGAGCATTTAGTGACGGCGTTGACCGATCGCCGCCATCTATCGGTGGCGGCGGCCGATCGCCGCCGTGACTCGGTGTGGTGGGGGTCGGATTTCGGTCTCCAGCCATGGCAGATGCTATTGCAGCATCGGCCATGGCTGGATTGTAATATTTCACCAAATTTCATTGGTGAAATATTACAGATTGCTCTGATTGGCTGTTTCACTTTTAACAGCCAATCAGAGCGATCGTAGCCACGTGGGGGGTTAAACCAACCCCCCCGTGGTGAAGCACAATGGGTCTTGTGCCTGCGGGTCGGGTGACCTTTCAGTGACCCCGGTCACCCGACCCGCAGGAACGCGATCCTTTCATGACACATAAGCTGTGTCACAGGTCGGGTCCATCTTTCCTGATAAATGCGATGTGATTGGCTGCTCAGTAGCATTGTCCACTACTCTGCCTCTAATAGAGCGACCAACTTGTACTTACAGTCATATTTGCCAGCTTATGGTATTTTGTAAGTTTGGTGCCCAATGCCCATAACCTGAGCGCTTTCATGGTCTTGTGCCCCGTTTCTCACCCTCTAAATCTGTGTTTGGGTGCAGGGACTCAGTTTGTGCACAAGAAACCTTCCTGAAGCATTGCTTTTCTGGAGGTGTAGGTGATGGCCACATTTTGAGTAGCTGGAGATCTTCCCTTTTATTGGACGCGTACAGATATTTCCGGAAATTTAGCAAGTGTGATATTTGTCCAATAACCCTGAAACATCCGACTCCAGGCTTGAATCTACTGTATTCACAAGGAGAGCGGTGCCCCACCATCTCCGGCCATTTTCCCTAGTGAGAAAACCATTTCTGCCGACCATTGTTTGGAAATTATGGATGGATGGGACGTTATCAGATTAAAAGTGATCACATCCCCTCCATCAATCAGCTGACCCTGCAGCCGATCAGTGGTCAGATAACTTATTGGACAGGGCATCATCACTTACAGTCCTGGGAGGGACCACTGAAGCAGAAGTGGAGTGGCAGAGATTGGAAGTGTTGGGCCAGAGTCACACTGGCGTATGGCATCGAATGCGATATGCTAATGACCCTCAGCTCCAGCTCTTCTGTGAGTGTGAGCCGAGTGTCAGTGCTCTGTGCTCCGATCTTGCATCAGAGAATCGCAGCACAAGTGAAGATGGAGGAGACGGAGAAAGTAATTTCTCCATCTCCTCTGTTGCCAGCAGGAATTGCACTGCACTCAAGTGACATCTGAGTGCAGTCCAATGTCTCACACGCAACAATAGACTTGTATGGATCCGTGTGATCCAAATTTCGCATGCAATCGCAGCATGCTACCTTTTTTTTTTTTTCAGTCACATCTGAATTTGATCGGAGCTGAAAAAAACATAGATGAGCTCACAATCATAGAATAACATTGTCTGAATGCAATTTGATTTATTATTTAATTTTTTTTATATCAATTTCTTCTCTTTTGAAAAACCTATTTACCGTGCTCTAGGTTTGTAATGTATGATATGTCTATGTGTTATTGCAGTCTGTTGGGGTCCTACATTCTGACACCATGGCTGTTATACTAACATGGTTCATTTTCATGGTTCAACAACATTTTTGCTTTATTTGTTACAGTCTAAGGATGAACCAAATTCCACTCAAATCAAATAGAGGTTCACTGTCACCTGGCAGAATATTTGGAATAGCCCCTTCTGATGTGATAGAAGATATTCTTATTGGCCTGGCAAATGACAATGAGCTTTCTCTGGAGCACCTATCGGAGCACGCAGGCTCATTCAAGCAGCCTAAAGTAGTAGGTAAGAACTTGGTTAGGTGAGGATGGTTTATGTACTGACATATATGTAGTGTCTATGGGCACAGGGGTTGGTAGATGTTACATTTATTAAGGGTTATTCTCATGAGTACTATTTGGGAGTGTGCACCGCTCACCAGTCTCCCAGCCCCGTTTGTTAGGGGCAGTGCGCCCCTGAAGATTGACAGCTCAGTGACCGCTGGTTCGAATTGTGCCCTCTCTGGTGCAGCAGTATCGGAGGAGTGCAGGGACAGTAAAGCTATCCGGATTATGCGCTCCAGCGATCTGGTCAGATTTAGGTCACAGCTTACAGGGCTTTATTGAAAGAAACACTTATATTATCTTATATCAAATACTTGAAACAGGGCCGGCGTCAGCACCCGGCACACCCGGGCAAGTGCCAGGGCCCTGAGCAGGCGGGGGGGCCCACTCGCCGTCGGGCAACCCGGCGCCTGTTAGCGGTGCCATCGCCGCCACTGGGCCCCCCGCTTGCTCAGGGCCCCGGCAGCAGCCGGCGTAATACCTCTGAGCCCCGTGCCTCTGCTGCCGCAGCTCCGGTCTCCAGGGGGCGCCCGCGCTTCCTCTCACAGCAGCGCCGCTGAATGACGGCATCATTCAGCGGCCGGCTGTGGCAGAGAGCGCACGGACGCCGGATAGGTGAGATGTGATGTGTGTGTATGTAGTGCGGTGCTTTGTGTATGTGTGTGTGTATGTATGTATGTGAGAGAGTGCTTGTGTGCTGCGGTGCTGTCTGTGTGATGGTGGTGGGGGAGGGCAGTGATTATGATAATGGGGGGCATTGATGATGATGGGGAATCATTGATGATGATGGGGAGCGATGATGATAATGGGCAGGCATTGATGATGATGGGGAGGCAATCATGATGATGGGGAGGAGATGATGATAATGGGCAGGCATTGATGATGATGGGGAGGCCATAATGATGATGGGCAGGCATTGATGATAATGGGGAGGCCATGATGATAATGGGGAGGCGATGATGATGATGGGCAGGCATTGATGATGATGGGAGGCAATGATGATGATGGGCAGGCATTGATGATGATGGGGAGGCGATGATGATGATGGGGATGCGATGATGATGATGGGGAGGCATTGATGATGATAATGGGGAGTCTTTCCACAGCGCCCTTTCCTGAGCCGTAACAGTGCAGAACACAGCGCAGAGGAGAGCTCCATATTTTGTATGGAGCATTATATGGGGACCAGTATCCTGTATGGAGCATTATATGGGGACCAGTTTCCTGTATGGAGCATTATATTGGGTCCAGTATTTTGTATGGAGCATTATATTGGGTCCAGTATTTTGTATGGAGCATTATATGGTGGATGGGGGGGTGACATCCTGCATGGGGTATTATATGGGTGATGAGGGGGAGACTATGTGGTGCCCATAATATTGTATGGAGGACTGTACTGTCCCGTCTGTACTGTGCGCTGCAAGGATTTGGCGGTTTTTGAGCTATTGTAGAATTTACAATAGATATCACTCATGTAATGGAAGAAGAGAAGTGTTTGACATTGTACTATACCTATATTTCTCTGCCGTATCTGTGCATCATGAGTTGTGGTCTGTGTTAAAGGGGCCCACTGAGGCTCTTTCACCCGGGGCCCATAGAAACCTGGAGCCGGCCCTGACTTGAAATAGAGCCACTTTGGGTGGAAACGTTGTGCTTTTTATGGCGGAATAAACTTCATCTTTTTAATTCAATACCCTGGATTGGACTCTGTCTACACATGTATGTTTGCTGTGATATCTCCAGGTGGGTTCCTTGGTAAATATGGATGTGCGTCCCACACAGTGAGTGCTGACAGCCACTTTTTTGATGTGACAAGTTGAAGAATGTGCCTTACCTGCATATGGAATAAAGTGTGGATTTTTCAGCTATGGAGGGGTGGATTTTATAAAGGTATAGAGTGTCTCATCCTTCAGAGACCAACGCCAAAATTTAAGCTTGGGGTGTGTGTGGGGGGGGGGTGATTGTCATGACAGATTGCTTTTTAGACTTGGAAAACCCTTATTAAATACCTCAATACCTTATTATTGAATTAATGTTGAAAAGGAGCTGTCCTTTATTCAAATCTTATCTATCCATATCAATCTACCTATATGTTTTATTACAGAATTGGTCTTCCTTCTGTCAAAGCACTGGGGTCAGGACAATTCTACTAAGTACCAGGCAGTGGAATTATTAGACAGGTATTTATTAGTCATTATTTGTAATCACAGCATGCAGTCTTTGTACCATTCTCAAATGGAATCAGTCAGCAGGTTTTTGCTATGTAATCTGACAGCACCATGAGGTAGAGAGAGAGACCCTGATTCCAGCGGTGTATCACTTAGTATTCTGGTAGCAGCAGTTTTCTCTGCTGCGGATTGAGAAGAGCTCAGTTGTTGAGCTGTGTATAACCCGACCACACCACAGCTTTATGTGTATGTTTTATAGGGACAGAGCGCTGCTAATCAGTTCTGGGAACGGGTTATACTACCCTGCTTAGGCCAAGTTGTGCAGTAATGATAATCTGCTGCTGATAAGACACTGGTTGTATTGAAACATTAAAAGAGATCCCGATAAGTGATACATCCATCAGGGTCTCTGCTTCTATATTATGTTGCTCTCAGATTACATAGCAAAAACCTGCTGACAGATTCCCTTTAATATACACTTTACATGGATCAGCTGCAACATTAAAACTGTATGCTGCCAACACAGTTCTGACCCATTAACGCGTGGGATCCACAAGTTCTCTGAAGGTGTTCCTGTGGTATTTGGCACCAAAACAATAGCAGCTGATTCTTTCGTTCCTGCAAATTGTGAGGTTGAGCCCCCATGAATCCAATTTGTTTTATTTCAGCACAATCCACTGGTGCTTAATTGGGTTGAGATTGGGTTTAATAGTACTGAAAAAGGCCATAACAAGGCCATGGGTGTACTTGGGCAGCAAACAAAAAAACTCGATTCGTTAGACATCCTCTATTATCTGAACATCCCACTTCCGTCTGCAAGATTTCTCTTGTGCTGTGCCAGTTTTCTGGAATGCACTTCCCCTAAAGATTTGATTAATACCTGTCACGATTCCACCACTCATTGTGTCCTGGGTGCAGTGAGGGACAGCTCAGCCACCCAATCAGGGCAAAGGCGTGCTGAGGTGTCAGTATTGTGAGTGATAGCTCAGCCGTCCAATCTGGGGCAAGGGCGTACTGAGCCGTAAGTATTGTGAGTGACAGTCCAGCTGCCATTCAGGGCAGGGGCATGCTGGGTCTCTTTCAGGTGTCTCCCTTTCTGGGTGATTACCTGGCTATTTAGCTGGCTGTCAGTGTCTTATTATTGCTAGTCGTAGTTTAGCTCGGTGGTGTGTTCCTTGTTTTCCAGTTCTCTGTTTCCAATTGTTTGCTGCCCGACCTTGGACCTTGCCTTTGACCATCCATTTGCCTAGCCCCTTTGTCTTGATCTTTTACCTTCCTGGATTTCTGACCTTGGACTGACCTGATTACGCCTTTGTCTTACCTCTCTGTTTATGACGAGATCTCTTGGTATCTGACCCCAGCCCTCTTGACTACCCTGTCTCACGGTTTGTCTGTGAGTAGTGACTCAGCATCACAATACCTATCCCCACATTTTTAAGTGTGCTTTAAAAACACATCCCTTTAGACTAGCCTATCACTTCACTAATCAAACTCTCCCCTGTTTCCCTTTTCTAAATTATCCTCAGAATTTAGTCCCTCCTATTCATCTGCCTCCACATCTGTCTGGACTCGAACCCAGCAGCTCTTCTGCACCAGGCAACAGCTCTTCCCTCTGAGCTATTCAGCTCGCTGGACAGTTCCTTGCTAAACCAGATACTAGTACCTATGTGGTTCCTGATGTCTCCATCCTGAGTTCCTGATTGTCTCCACCCCGAGTTCCTCATTGGCTCAACTCTGTGATCTCTTGATTGAACACCCTACTTAAACCTGGCACTGAACTTCCTTCCTTGCAAAATTATTGAGCTCTTAGCCTTTAGTCTAGCTTCTTTCCACCTGCTGCCTATCCTCAAGATTCTACTGCTGCTCTGTGTATCGACCTCTGGCTATTTCCTGACTACATTACCTGCTTATCCTACCAACTATACTGCTGCTACGTGTACCGACCTCTGGCTATGTTCTCACTATGTTACCTACTTATCCTCCCAACTATACTGCTGCTCTATGTACCGACCTCTGGCTATGTTCTCACTATGTTACCTACTTATCCTCCCAACTATACTGCTGCTCCATGTACCGACCTCTGGCTACTTCCTGATGACGCTACCTGCTGGTGCTGCCCCTAGTTGTTGCAATATCACTACTCCAACTAAGATCAGTCCATAACATCCTTCATGCACCCAATCACACTTGGATACTGTACTTAGATACTGGTTGATTACCGGATCATGCAGCTTTATATGAAAACCTCTATTTATTATAATAATGGCTGGACCATACATGACAAGCACTTTTTACCTATTGTGCCCCAGTAGTATAGGTACCATACCTTTCGTCAAACTCAATTTGACAGGTCGACACGCCCCCTATCATTTAATCCGTCTCCCTGGGATTTGATCTGGCTGGACTTTGATCAGGCTGGGAAATCTGAGCTGGTGAATCTGTGAATTTCAATCAAAGTGATTTATTCGTCTCTATTGATATTTTATCCACTGGATTAGATTAGTCTGTGGAGTTTTAGTGAATTAAAGAGCGAATCTTGATTTTATACTTTTTTGTGGAGAGAAACTTTTAAGGACCCAGTAAATGCATGTAAAGCACTACTGTGGTGGAAAGCTGTATCAAGCTGCTAAAAGGTGTTTATTTTTTAGTATTATCCAGGATATACAAGCTGCTAAAAGGTGTTTATTTTTAGTATTATCCAGGATATAAGTTTTAAACTACAGCTGCAAAGGCAATTTAATTTGAAGTATCACCTTATAACACATTTGGAATTATGACGCTCAACTTATAGTTTTATTCAGTGTTTATATATATATATTTTTAGCCTGCCACTGTATCTACACTTATCTCAGCAATTCATTGTATACTAAGAAGAATCTTGGCATGGTTTGTTAGAGATAGATCACTTATTACCAGGTAGAGGTATGTACAGAGATCACTCTATTAGCAGCAGTGTTGACATGACCATTTTTTTCTATCTACGGGCATTGTTGACATGAATTGTCATTGTGGAGAGAAACTTTTAAGGACCCAGTAAATGCATGTAAACAGGACAATTGAGAGGACACATTGTTAGCAAGTTTAGAGATGGTCAGTTTAAAATGAACAGGACAATTGAGAGAATGTGTGAAGGTCGTGTTGACATGTCCAAAAACCAACACATTTATGTGTGTTCTTCTAGCACTGACCATAAAACCAAAGGTTTCTAGCAAACATAATACATATAAGTTTTAAAGGACATCTGCTGGGAGAATCACTGAATATATGGTGGGGTAGGACACATTGTTAGCAAGTTTAGAGGACAGGAGTTTTTATGGTTTAATACTGATAGACATATTGTGAACTGACATATAGGGTCCATGTGAGACATCATATTTTTCAACATTTTTGCTCCTTCACAGATTTATTTTGCATTATATTTTTTATTTTTCAACATTTTTGCTCCTTCACAGATTTATTTTACATTATATTTTTTATTTTGCTTAAGGATCATGTACAGAGGAGTTTTTATGTTTTAATACTGATAGACATATTGTAACTGACATATAGAGTCCATGTGAGACACCATATTTTTCAACATTTTTGCTCCTTCACAGATTTATTTTACATTATATTTTTTATTTTGCTTAAGGATCATGTACAGAGGCGTTTTTTATGGTTTAATACTGATAGACATATTGGGAACTGACATATAGGGTCCATGTGAGACACCATATTTTTCAACATTTTTGCTCCTTCACAGATTTATTTTACATTATATTTTTTATTTTGCTTAAGGATCATGTACAGAGGCGTTTTTTATGGTTTAATACTGATAGACATATTGTGAACTGCCATATAGGGTCCCTGTGAGACACCATATTTTTCAAATATTAGTTATGCGTTCGCTACCACTGTCAACCATAGCAGGTCTCATGATGCTAGCTATTCTGATCAGCTTATCATATCAACCATGAAGCCTCTTTTAACCCCTTCAAAATAATGTACAGAGGAGTTTTTATGTTTTAATACTGATATACATATTGTGAACTGACATATAGGGTCCATGTGAGACACCATATTTTTCAACATTTTTGCTCCTTCACAGATTTATTTTACATTATATTTTTTATTTTGCTTAAGGATCATGTACAGAGGCGTTTTTTATGGTTTAATACTGATAGACATATTGTGAACTGCCATATAGGGTCCCTGTGAGACACCATATTTTTCAAATATTAGTTATGCGTTCGCTACCACTGTCAACCATAGCAGGTCTCATGATGCTAGCTATTCTGATCAGCTTATCATATCAACCATGAAGCCTCTTTTAACCCCTTCAAAATAATGTACAGAGGAGTTTTTATGTTTTAATACTGATATACATATTGTGAACTGACATATAGGGTCCATGTGAGACACCATATTTTTCAACATTTTTGCTCCTTCACAGATTTATTTTACATTATATTTTTTATTTTGCTTAAGGATCATGTACAGAGGCGTTTTTTATGGTTTAATACTGATAGACATATTGTGAACTGCCATATAGGGTCCCTGTGAGACACCATATTTTTCAAATATTAGTTATGCGTTCGCTACCACTGTCAACCATAGCAGGTCTCATGATGCTAGCTATTCTGATCAGCTTATCATATCAACCATGAAGCCTCTTTTAACCCCTTCAAAATAATGTACAGAGGAGTTTTTATGTTTTAATACTGATAGACATATTGTGAACTGACATATAGGGTCCATGTGAGACACCATATTTTTCAACATTTTTGCTCCTTCACAGATTTATTTTGCATTATATTTTTATTTTTCAACATTTTTGCTCCTTCACAGATTTATTTTACATTATATGTTTTATTTTGCTTAACCCCTTCACCCCCAAGGGTGGTTTGCACGTTAATGACCGGGCCAATTTTTACAATTCTGACCACTGTCTCTTTATGAGGTTATAACTCTGGAACGCTTCAACGGATCTTCGCGATTCTGAGACTGTTTTCTCGTGACATATTGTACTTCATGATAGTGGTAAAATTTCTTCCATATAACTTGCATTTATTTATGAAAAAAACGCAAATATGGCAAAAATTTTGAAAATTTTGCAATTTTCAAACTTTGAATTTTTATTCCCTTAAAACAGAGAAATATGTCACACAAAGTTAAGAAATAACATTTCCCACATGTCTACTTTACATCAGCACAATTTTGGAAACAAAATTTTTTTTTGTTAGGAAATTATAAGGGTTAAAATTTGACCAGCGATTTCTCATTTTTACAACAAAATTTACAAAGCCATTTTTTTCGGGACCACCTCATATTTGAAGTCACTTTGAGGGGTCTATATAGCAGAAAATACCCAAAAGTGACACCATTCTAAAAACTACACCCCTCAAGGTACTCAAAACCACATTCAAGAAGTTTATTAACCCTTCAGGTGCTTCACAGGAGCTGAAGCAACGTGGAAGGAAAAAATGAACATTTTACTTTTTAGTCACAAAAATGATCTTTTACAAACATTTTTTTATTTTCACAAGGGAAAAAGGAGAAAAAGGACTGATAAAGTTGTTGTGCAATTTCTCCTGAGTACGCCGATACCCCATATGTGAGGGAAAACCACTGTTTGGGCACACGGCAGAGCTCGGAATGGAAGGAGCGCAGTTTGACTTTTCCAAACCAAAATTGGCTGGAATTGAGAACGGACGCCATGTCGCGTTTGGAGAGGCCCTGATGTGCCTAAACAGTGGAAACCCCCCACATGTGACCCCATTTTGGAAACTAGACCCCCTAAGGAACTTATCTAGATGTGTGGTGAGTAGTTTGAACCCTCAAGTGCTTCACGCAAGTTTGTAATGTAGAGCCGTGAAGAAAAAAAATCATATTTTTTCCACAAGCATGATGTTTAAGTCCCCAAATTTTTATTTTCCCTAGGGTAAAAGGAGAAATTGAACCACAAAAGTTGTTGTCCAACATGTCCTGAGTACGCTGATACCCCATGTGTGGGGGGGAACCACTGTTTGGGCGCACGGCAGGGCTTGAAAGGGAAGGAGCGCCGTTTGACTTTTCCAAACCAAAATTGGCTGGAATTGCGAACGGACGCCATGTCGCGTTTGGAGGGCCCCTGATGTGCCTAAACAGTGGAAACCCCCCACATGTGACCCCATTTTGGAAACTAGACCCCCTAAGGAACTTATCTAGATGTGTGGTGAGCACTTTGAACCCTCAAGTGCTTCACGCAAGTTTGTAATGTAGAGCCGTGAAGAAAAAAAATCATATTTTTTCCACAAACATGATGTTTTAGTCCCCAAATTTTTATTTTCCCAAGGGTAAGAGGAGAAATTGGACCACAAAAGTTGTTGTCCAACATGTCCTGAGTACGCTGATACCCCATATGTGGGGGGGAACCACTGTTTGGGCGCACGGCAGGGCTTGAAAGGGAAGGAGCGCCGTTTGACTTTTCCAAACCAAAATTGGCTGGAATTGCGAACGGACGCCATGTCGCGTTTGGAGAGCCCCTGATGTGCCTAAACAGTGGAAACCCCCCACATGTGACCCCATTTTGGAAACTAGACCCCCTAAGGAACTTATCTAGATGTGTGGTGAGCACTTTGAACCCTCAAGTGCTTCACGCAAGTTTGTAATGTAGAGCCGTGAAGAAAAAAAATCATATTTTTTCCACAAGCATGATGTTTTAGTCCCCAATTTTTTATTTTCCCAAGGGTAAGAGGAGAAATTGGACACCAAAAGTTGTTGTCCAACATGTCCTGAGTACGCTGATACCCCATATGTGGGGGGGAACCACTGTTTGGGTGCACGGCAGGGCTTGAAAGGGAAGGAGCGCCGTTTGACTTTTCCAAACCAAAATTGGCTGGAATTGCGAACGGACGCCATGTCGCGTTTGGAGGGCCCCTGATGTGCCTAAACAGTGGAAACCCCCCACATGTGACCCCATTTTGGAAACTAGACCCCCTAAGGAACTTATCTAGATGTGTGGTGAGCACTTTGAACCCTCAAGTGCTTCACGCAAGTTTGTAATGTAGAGCCGTGAAGAAAAAAAAATCATATTTTTTTCCACAAACATGATGTTTTAGTCCCCAAATTTTTATTTTCCCAAGGGTAAGAGGAGAAATTGGACCACAAAAGTTGTTGTCCAACATGTCCTGAGTACGCTGATACCCCATATGTGGGGGGGAACCACTGTTTGGGCGCACGGCAGGGCTTGAAAGGGAAGGAGTGCCGTTTGACTTTTCCAAACCAAAATTGGCTGGAATTGCGAACGGACGCCATGTCGCGTTTGGAGAGCCCCTGATGTGCCTAAACAGTGGAAACCCCCCACATGTGACCCCATTTTGGAAACTAGACCCCCTAAGGAACTTATCTAGATGTGTGGTGAGCACTTTGAACCCTCAAGTGCTTCACGCAAGTTTGTAATGTAGAGCCGTGAAGAAAAAAAATCATATTTTTTCCACAAGCATGATGTTTTAGTCCCCAATTTTTTATTTTCCCAAGGGTAAGAGGAGAAATTGGACACCAAAAGTTGTTGTCCAACATGTCCTGAGTACGCTGATACCCCATATGGGGGGGGAACCACTGTTTGGGTGCACGGCAGGGCTTGAAAGGGAAGGAGCGCCGTTTGACTTTTCCAAACCAAAATTGGCTGGAATTGCGAACGGACGCCATGTCGCGTTTGGAGGGCCCCTGATGTGCCTAAACAGTGGAAACCCCCACATGTGACCCCATTTTGGAAACTAGACCCCCTAAGGAACTTATCTAGATGTGTGGTGAGCACTTTGAACCCTCAAGTGCTTCACGCAAGTTTGTAATGTAAAGCCGTGAAGAAAAAAAATCATATTTTTTCCACAAGCATGATGTTTTAATCCCCAATTTTTTATTTTCCCAAGGGTAAGAGGAGAAATTGGACCACAAAAGTTGTTGTCCAACATGTCCTGAGTACGGTGATACCCAAATGTGGGGGGAACCACTGTTTGGGCGCACGGCAGGGCTTGAAAGGGAAGGAGCGCCGTTTGACTTTTCCAAACCAAAATTGGCTGGAATTGCGAACGGACGCCATGTCGCGTTTGGAGGGCCCCTGATGTGCCTAAACAGTGGAAACCCCCCACATGTGACCCCATTTTGGAAACTAGACCCCCTAAGGAACTTATCTAGGTGTGTGGTGAGCACTTTGAACCCCCAAGTGTTTCACTAACGTTTATAATGCCCTGGCGTGAAAAAAAAAAAAAATTTTTGTTTTCCACAAAAGTGATGTTTTAGTCCCCAATTTTTTATTTTCCCAAGGGTAAGAGGAGAAATTGGACCCCAAAAGTGGTTGTCCAATTTGTCCTGAGTACGCTGATACCCCATATGTTGGGGGGATACACTGTTTGGGCACACGGCAGGGCTCGGAAGGGAAGCAGTGACGTTTTGGAATGCAGACTTTGTTGGAATGGTCTGCGGGCGTCATGTTCCGTTAGCAGAGCCCCTGATGTGCCTAAACAGTGGAAACCCCCCACATGTGACCCCATTTTGGAAACTAGACCCCCTAAGGAACTTATCTAGGTGTGTGGTGAGCACTTTGAACCCCCAAGTGTTTCACTAACGTTTATAATGACCTGGCGTGAAAAAAAAAAAAAAAAATTTTTTTCCACAAAAGTGATGTTTTAGTCCCCAATTTTTTATTTTCCCAAGGGTAAGAGGAGAAATTGGACCCCAAAAGTGGTTGTCCAATTTGTCCTGAGTACGCTGATACCCCATATTTTGGGGGGATCCACTGTTTGGGCATACGGCAGGGCTCGGAAGGGAAGCAGTGACGTTTTGGAATGCAGACTTTGATGGAATGGTCTGCGGGCGTCATGTTCCGTTAGCAGAGCCCCTGATAATAATAATAATAATAATCTTTATATAGCGCTAACAGATTCCGCAGCGCTTTACAGTTTTGCACACATTATCGTCGCTGTCCCCGATGGGGCTCATAATCTAGATTCCCTATCAGTATGTTTTTGGAGTGTGGGAGGAAACGGAGTACCCGGAGGAAACCCACGCAAACACGGGGAGAACATACAAACTCCTTGCAGATGTTGTCCTAGGTGGGATTCGAACCCAGGACTCCAGCGCTGCAAGGCTGTAGTGCTATCCACTGAGCCACCGTGCTGCCCGTATGTGCCTAAACAGTGGAAACCCCCCACATGTGACCCCATTTTGGAAACTAGACCCCCTAAGGAACTTATCTAGGTGTGTGGTGAGCACTTTGAACCCCCAAGTGTTTCACTAACGTTTATAATGCCCTGGCGTGAAAAAAAAAAAATATTTTTTTTTCCACAAAAGTGATGTTTTAGTCCCCAATTTTTTATTTTCCCAAGGGTAAGAGGAGAAATTGGACCCCAAAAGTGGTTGTCCAATTTGTCCTGAGTACGCTGATACCCCATATGTTGGGGGGATCCACTGTTTGGGCATACGGCAGGGCTCGGAAGGGAAGCAGTGACGTTTTGGAATGCAGACTTTGATGGAATGGTCTGCGGACGTCATGTTCCGTTAGCAGAGCCCCTGATGTGCCTAAACAGTGGAAACCCCCCACATGTGACCCCATTTTGGAAACTAGACCCCCTAAGGAACTTATCTAGGTGTGTGATGAGCACTTTGAACCCCCAAGTGTTTCACTAAAGTTTATAATGCCCAGGTGTGAAAAAAAAAATCCTACTTTTTACCTCACACAAATGATGTTTTAGTCCCCAATTTTTTATTTTCCCAAGTTAAGAGGAGAAATTGGACACCAAAAGTTGTTGTCCAATTTGTCCTGAGTACACTGGTACCCCATATGTGGGAAAAAACTGTTTGGGCACAATTCGGGGCTCAGAAGGGAAATTGTGACGTTTTGGAAGCAGACTTTGATGGAATGGTCTGCGGGCGTCATGTTCCGTTTGCAGAGCCCCTGATGTGCCTAAACAGTAAAAAAAAAACCACAAGTGACATAATTTTGGAAAGTAGACTCCCAAGGAACTTTTCTAAATGTGCCCCCCTTCTGGAACTAATCTTTCCTGTAAAGTAAATTAGTAGTGCATTGAGGTGTGGTACAATTTGAAACAATCCTTCATACACAGGCCAGGTTTTTCGGGCAGGTGTCGCATTGGTAAGTGGTGTCCTTGCGTATTCCCCTTTTGTAACACACTCGGCACCTTTTTTGCGGCTTACCTTTTCTTCCAGTTGGCGGGACCACCCCCGGGAAATGCTGACCTGGTATGATACGAGCACCTTCAGTTCCGGAAGTACTGGGGCCTGCTGTTTCCTGAGCGCCAAACATCAGGCCTTAACCACTACCTCCTGAAACTGAAGGTACGTCGTATCGCTGTTGCGTGCACATCGTGACAGCAGGAAAGCGTTGAGCATTGCCATTTGGACGATGTGCACGGACAGCTTCTTGTACCACACCTTGGCCTTTCTCAAAGCACTGTACGGTTGGAGGAGTTGATCAGAGAATCAACACCCCCCATGTATTTATTGTACCCCAGTACACAGTCCGGTTTGCGGACCTGTGTAGAGGTACCCCGTACAGTGCTGAGGGCGCTGCCATCACCATGTATGGTGGTCAAGAGAAGGACATCCCTCTTGTCCTTGTATTGACCACCAACAGGTGGTCGCTACATTGGGCTCTGCTCTCACCCTTTCTGAGCATCAGCCCAAGTAGCGTCTTTGGGAGGCCTCTCTGATTTTTGCGGACGGTACCGCAGGCTGCGGTACCTCGCGCAGAGAGGATTTGTAGAGTGGGATGCTGGAATAAAAGTTATCAGTGTAAAGGTGATAACCTTTATCCAGCAGTGGGTGCACCAAATCCCACACAATTTTCCCACTCACTCCCAGGACGGGGGGACACTCAGGGGGTACAATCCTGGTGTCCTTTCCTTCGTAAACTCTAAAGCTGTGTGTGTACCCTGAGGTACTCTCACACAGCTTGTAGAGTTTGATTCCGTACCTTGCCCTCTTGCTGGGCAGGTACTGGCGGAATGCTAGCCGTCCCTTAAAATGAACCAAGGACTCATCCACGCAGATGTCCCTTTGGGGCACGTACACTTCAGCAAACTTTTTGTTGAAGTGTTCGATGACCGGCCGAACTTTGAACAGGCGGTCAAAGTTGGGGTCATCTCGTGGGGGACACTGTGCATTATCATTATAATGCAGGAATTTGTGGATGGCCTCAAAACGCGTCCGAGCCATGACCATTCGGAACAGTGGAGTGTTGTATAAAATATCAACACTCCAATATTGCCGAATTTCTGGCTTCTTCAGGATCCCCATATGGAGGACCAGGCCCCAAAACTGCATCATTTCAACTGCGTCTACAGGAGACCAGTTGGAAAATGATGAACGGGGGTTTTGCGCCAAAAATTGCCGAGCGTACAAATTTGTTTGCTCCACCATGAGGTTAATTAAATCCTCAGAGAAAAAGACTTTGAAAAAGTCTATTTCTGTGAAGCCGGTGGAGTCAAACCTGATTCCTGATTCTGCCACAAAATCAGGAATCAGTGGCTCGTAATTTTCGGGGGCCGGGGTCCATACGGGGTCCGAAGAGGGGTGCGCTGGTTCATTTTCAGGGGCGGGCGCTGCCTCATGTTCTGTCCTGGGGAGTCTGCGTGGCGGTTTCGCAGGACCCGAGGAGGAAGATGAGGAGGAAGAAGAATCTTCATCTGAAAAATAAAGAAATGTGGGATCCTCTCCCTCGCTATCAGTGTCGGAGGCAAGGAAAGCGTATGCCTCCTCCACTGAATAGCGCTGTTGGGATGAGCGTGACGAGCGGGACATTTTTTTTGTGAATGTGGTGCTTTGTGTGAACTTTATTTATAACTGTGTGTGTGTGTGTGGGGGGGATAGTGATTGGTGTAAACTAAGCTGAAAAGAAAAAGCTAAAAGAAAAGAAAGCGAATAGGGAAAAAAAAGGCCTGTGAAAAAAAGTCTAAACCAGCAGGCACGAGCTCTGATAAGTGACCGGTGTCACTTATCAAAGTTCCGCGGCTGCTGGATGTGCGCACGGAGTGGCGGAAAGGGGGTAAAAAAAAAAACTGGCAGGCACGAGCTCTGATAAGTGACCGCTGTCACTTATCAAAGTTCCGCGGCTGCTGGATGTGCGCACGGGAGTGGCGGAAAGGGGAGGGAAAAAAAAACAAAAAAAACAGCAGGAACGAGCTCTGATAAGTGACTGGTGTCACTTATCAAAGTTCCGCGGCTGCTGGATGTGCGCACGGGAGTGGCGGAAAAGTTGGTGGAAAAAAAAAAAAAACAGCAGGAACGAGCTCTGATAAGTGACTGGTGTCACTTATCAAAGTTCCGTGGCTGCTGGGTGTGCGCACGGGAGTGGCGGAAAAGTTGGTGAAAAAAAACAAAAAAAAAACAGCAGGAACGAGCTCTGATAAGTGACTGGTGTCACTTATCAAAGTTCCGTGGCTGCTGGGTGTGCGCACGGGAGTGGCGGAAAAGTTGGTGGAAAAAAAAACAAAAAACAGCAGGAACGAGCTCAGATAAGTGACTGGTGTCATGTAAGGTTCTGTGTACATGTTCCTGAAACTCAGTTTGTTCGTCAGCCATTTTACTTTCTGTCTTGCTGCAGCTATCTTGCCCTCAGTCAAAATGGAGTTTCCAGCTTGCATGTTCCCGCCCTGATTCTCTCCTTTTGCTTCTTAAGCAGCCACAGCTGAGCAATCAGTGCTTCAGAATCTAGCCTGCAGTGAACCTGTGACCTGACTCCTAAAGCCTTGGACCTTGTACTCCAGCTATTCCTACTGAGGAACTCTGAAGCACTTGTGGACTCTGAACCCTGCTCTTTGAAAGACCCACGTTTGCATGGACTTACGGTAACAGAGAAGAAGATCCTGAACCTGTTGTGGAGAGTGATTGCTGAGCTTAGATTACTCTGGCCTGCTGTGTCTCCTGCTTCTGTGTCTGCAAACTGTGTGACTATTTTTTCCACTTGTATGAAGTAATACAAGACTTTCTATATCAAACCTGTGTCTCATGTATTTTCATCGCACCCAAGCACAAGACGCTATATGAACTGTACTACATACATTACAAGATTCTGAAGCCAAAACGTTAGTGTCTGCTGGGTCTGGAAAGGCTGTGTCTGCTGTAACTGTGGATATCGGATGTCCGGTTGTACTTTCTGTGATGACAGTGGTTGTGACTTCTCACAACCATTCCAGGTGAGCAATTCCCTTAAGTGTTTTTTTTTCTGCAGTGTTACCACAGGTAAACACTATTGTTTTGTTTTTTTTCTTTTCTCTTTTTTGTCTGCTGTAACTGTGGATATCAGATGTCCGGGTGAACTTTCTGTGATGATAGTGGTTGTGACTTCTCACAACCATTCCAGGTGAGCAGTTCCCTTAATTTTTTTTTCTCTCTGCAGTGTTACCACAGGTAAACACTATGGTTTTTTTTTTTTTTCTCCTCTCCTCTTCTTCCAGTACTCCTGTCTTAAAAGATCTGGAAAATGGAGGCCCGCATAAAGGAACTTTGCGGAGTGACTGATAATATCCTTGCAGATTAGCAGAATATAAAGACCCGTTTTTCAAGCCTACAGGACCTCACTAATCACAATTTGCAAGTGTTTGGACAGACTGCCCAGGATTTGCGAGCCAGGATTGAGGTTCTAGAAGGGCGAGTCCAGGCTCCTGCCGTAGCCCCGAGTTCTGGGATTCCCAAGTTGCCCCCTTTTCGTTTTGGCGGTGAACGTGAGAAATTCAGGGGATTTATTAATCAATGCAATCTTTTTTTTTCTGCACATGCTTCACAATTTCCCACTGAACGATCTAAGGTGCTTACTATAATTATGTTGCTTACCAACAAGGCTTTGATGTGGGCAAACCCTCTGATTGAGACTGAGGATGATTGTTTGAATCACCTTGATGCTTTTATTTCAGCCATGGGGCAGGTGTTTGATGACCCCAATCGAGGTGCAACAGCTGAAGCAGCCATGTTAGCTTTGCGCCAAGGTAAGCACTCGGTAGCTGAATATGCCTTGGATTTCAGGAGATGGGCCCTTGATACCACCTGGGACAGTTCCGCCAAAAAATCTATTTTTCGAAAGGGGTTATCTCCACTGATTAAGGATGAACTTGCTCGTGCCGACCCTCCCACTGCGTTAGGTGACTTTATTAACTACTGCATCCGTATTGATACTCGTCTGACTGAACGCAGGCAAGAGAGATGGTTCGAAAGCAATCGCACTAACCTTTTCCTACCTTCCTCTCCAGCTAAGGAACCTTTGAGTAGGATTACACGGGAACCTGAACCTGAACCCATGCAGGTAGACTCTTTACAACGACGGGTTAGTGATGCACGCAAGGAACATCGTTTTAAGGAGAATCTATGTTTCTATTGTGGTAAGTCAGGGCACTTCATTATAAACTGCCCCAGCCGTTCTCGTAAGACTACTGCAGCACTCATTCATTGTGAGTGTTGCGAGAGGGGATCTGTCAGGTCCGAGCCTCAGGCTCCAGAGAGATCTGCAGCAACAGATCTTGATTTCTCGGACTTAAACTCCGTTACCTCTGAGGACGTTGACTGTGTAAACGCTGCCATTTTTCAAGTTTCCTCAGCGGTGTCCCAGCTGAGTTGTAAGAAAAACAATTCTCATTGCTTTCTTTCCATCAAACTCTGGGTTGACTCAGCTTGGGTGTCTAGCTCTGCTATGATCGACTCAGGGGCAAGTGGAAATTTTATGGATGTCTCCTTTGCTCTGAAACAGGGGATACGTTCAGTGAAGAAGGCTACTCCAGTACAGATGGAAACTGTGGATGGCTCCCTGCTGACCTCTGGACCAGTGGATCAGGAAACAGAGCCTTTGAGGGTTCTTATGGGTAAAGATCATCAAGAGAAACTGTCCTTTATGCTTATCTCTTCTCCCCACTTTCCCATTATTCTAGGGCTACCATGGCTGCAGGCTCAGAATCCTACCATTAACTGGGAGACCAAGGAATTACACTTTCCAGAGAAACAGATGAGTCCAAAAGTTTCAGCTTGCTCTGTTCCTAAAGGAACCATGTCAGTCCCTGAACTACCAGCTGTATACCAGGACTATGTGGATTTATGTGACAAGAAGAACGCTGACCAGCTTCCTCCTCACCGTCCATATGATTGTCCAATTGAATTATTGCCTGGAGCAGAGATACCTTTTGGTAAGATCTACCCCCTGGCGGGGCCCGAGCTAAAGGCTTTAAAGGATTACATAGACGAAAATCTAGCCAAGGGCTTCATACGCCCCTCTTCATCTCCTGCAGGTGCACCCATCTTCTTTGTAAAGAAGAAAGATGGATCTCTGAGACCATGCGTAGACTATAGGGAACTCAATAAGGTTACTATTAGAAACCGTTATCCATTGCCTTTAATCCCTGAGTTATTGGAGAGAGTGCGACATGCCAAAATTTTCTCTAAACTAGATCTTCGTGGGGCCTATAACTTAGTCCGTATTAGACCTGGGGATGAATGGAAGACTGCATTCAGGTCACGCTATGGACACTTTGAATATCTAGTTATGCCTTTTGGTCTGAGTACCGCCCCAGCCACTTTCCAACACTTGGTGAATGACATCTTCAGGGATCTCCTAGATACATTCGTGGTAATTTATTTGGATGATATTCTAATTTTTTCTAACTCCACAGAGGAACATCATGGACATGTGAGAATGGTCTTGGAACGTCTAAGACAAAATCATCTTTACATCAAACTTGAAAAGTGTGAATTCCATAGGACCGAAATTCAATTTCTGGGGTATGTACTGTCTACACAAGGAATTAGTATGGATGGAAGCAAAACCCAAGCCATCAAGGATTGGCCAAGTCCTAGAAATGTGAAGGAGGTACAGCGCTTCATCGGGTTTGCCAACTTCTATAGACGTTTCATTAGAAATTTCTCTGAGGTAGTGTCACCTATCACCCAACTTACCCGGAAAGAGTCTAGGTTCTCCTGGACTCCCCAAGCCCAGGAAGCATTTTCCTGTCTAAAAGATAAATTTACCACTGCACCTATCCTAGTACATCCCAACCCCGAGCTTGCCTTCATAATAGAGGTGGATGCTTCAGACTGTGCCGTTGGAGCTATACTCTCTCAGAGAACAGGTGAGAAGAATGTCTTGCATCCCTGTGCCTTCTTTTCCCAGCAGTTGTCTTCGGCTGAGAGGAACTACGATGTGGGCAATAGAGAGTTGTTGGCCATTATTGCCGCCTTCAAAGAATGGAGACACCTTCTTCAGGGAGCTGCACAGCAAATAGTCGTCCTGACAGACCATCGTAACCTTGAGTTTATCAGGTCGGCTAAGTGCCTGACTCCTCGCCAGGCTCGCTGGAATCTTTTCTTAAACCAATTTAATTTTATCATTTCTTATAGACCAGGATCGCGCAATGGAAAGGCTGATGCACTCTCTAGGATTTACTCAGCAGAGACACGTCCAATTACTCCTCCTAAGACTATTCTTCCTGACTCTAGATTCCTAGGAGTAATTCATAATCAAGACCTACTTAAGGACATCAAGGAAGCATACCATGCGGATTCCTTTTTGGCACAACCCCCAAGGGACGTAAGTCTTGTCTTTAAGAATGGTGTGTGGATTCAGGGACAACGGCTGTATATTCCTGAAACAGTCAGATTGAGAGTATTGCAACTCATTCACGATTCCAAGATAGCTGGGCATAGAGGAATTCTAAAGACACAGGAATTTCTCTCTCGTTTCTTTTGGTGGCCCACTTGCAGGAAGGATGTTTTAAACTATGTCACTTCATGTGAAGTCTGTGCAAGATGCAAAACACCTCGCTCCTCACCAACTGGTCTGTTACAGCCTCTTCCCACCCCGTCCCGCCCGTGGGGATCCATTTCTATGGACTTCATTGTGGAGTTACCAACCTCTCAAGGGAAGAACACCATTCTAGTGGTGGTTGACCGTCTAACAAAGGCAGCTCATTTTATCCCTTGTGTCGGCTTACCCACTGCAAAACAGACATCAGATTTGATGATTAAAGATGTGTTTCGCTTACATGGAGTACCGGATGAGGTTATTTCGGATCGAGGGGTGCAATTCACTTCTAGGTTTTGGCAAAATTTCTGTGCAGCATTGGACATTAAAGTAAACCTTTCTTCTGCTTTTCATCCCCAGACTAATGGACAGACCGAACGAACCAATCAAACCCTGGAGCAGTATCTCCGCTGCTTTATCTGCCACCTACAGGATGATTGGGTGGATCTACTTCCATTAGCTGAGTTCTCGTATAACAACTCTCAGAGTGCCTCCACTAAGCAGTCTCCTTTTTACTCTAATCTAGGTTATCATCCTAACATTCTACCACGATTTCCCATAGAAACGCCTTTACCAGCAGTGGCTGAAAGAATCACGTCTTTACAGAAGAATATGGATCTTCTAAAGGAGAATCTGGAATTGGCTCAGGAAAGGTACAAGAAAGCAGCAGATAAATTTCGTAAACCTGCACCAGCTTTCAAGGTAGGAGACTTGGTCTGGCTGTCAACCAGAAATCTTAAGTTAAGGATTCCATCGTCTAAGTTGGGACATAAGTACATTGGACCCTATAAAATCAGTAAAATTATAAGTGCCGTTGCTTGTCGTCTTCAACTGCCCAGAACTATGAGAATTCACCCTGTCTTTCATGTATCCCTACTAAAGGCTGCGACACCCAATACGTTTCCTGGACGTTCTTCTCCTTGCCCTGACCCAGTGCTAGTCGATGGTCAGGAAGAATTTGTGGTGGAAAGGATTTTAGATTCCAGGTTGTATAGAAATCAGTTACAATATCTGATTAAATGGCAGGGCTACCCAGTGGAGGACAACTCATGGGAACCAGTCAATAACGTTAATGCTCCTCGCTTGCTCCGTCAGTTTCATCAGAGGTACCCACACAAGCCTGGCCTGAGGTCATCCGGAGGTTGTCCCTAAGGGTGGAGTAATGTAAGGTTCTGTGTACATGTTCCTGAAACTCAGTTTGTTCGTCAGCCATTTTACTTTCTGTCTTGCTGCAGCTATCTTGCCCTCAGTCAAAATGATGTTTCCAGCTTGCATGTTCCCGCCCTGATTCTCTCCTTTTGCTTCTTAAGCAGCCACAGCTGAGCAATCAGTGCTTCAGAATCTAGCCTGCAGTGAACCTGTGACCTGACTCCTAAAGCCTTGGACCTTGTACTCCAGCTATTCCTACTGAGGAACTCTGAAGCACTTGTGGACTCTGAACCCTGCTCTTTGAAAGACCCACGTTTGCATGGACTTACGGTAACAGAGAAGAAGATCCTGAACCTGTTGTGGAGAGTGATTGCTGAGCTTAGATTACTCTGGCCTGCTGTGTCTCCTGCTTCTGTGTCTGCAAACTGTGTGACTATTTTTGCCAACTTGTATGAAGTAATACAAGACTTTCTATATCAAACCTGTGTCTCATGTATTTTCATCGCACCCAAGCACAAGACGCTATATGAACTGTACTACATACTTTACATGTCACTTATCAAAGTTCCGTGGCTGCTGGGTGTGCGCACGGGAGTGGCGGAGAAGTTGGTGAAAAAAAACAAAAAAAAAAACAGCAGGAACGAGCTCTGATAAGTGACTGGTGTCACTTATCAAAGTTCCGTGGCTGCTGGATGTGCGCACGGGAGTGGCGGAAAGGGGGGTGAAAAAAAAACGGCAGGCACGAGCTCTGATAAGTGACCTCTGTCACTTATCAAAGTTTGCGGCTGCTGGATGTGCGCACGGAGGGGATGCGAAAGTGTTGATCGGTGAACTGCGTCACCAATCAACGCTCGGCGGCGCAAAGGGGGGGTAAAAAGAGGGGGAAAGGGAAGGGGGGAGGGGGGAATGGGGGGATTGGGGTGGATCGGGCAGGGATCGGGGCTCAAAAACTCACGTTTGTAGTCTTTTCTTTCTTTTCTCTTCTTTCTTCTCTCTTCTTTCTTCTCTCTTCTTTCTTCTCTCTTCAGCAGGAGTTGTGGTGTCACAGGCTACTGTGGCACCACAAGGCCCAGCACAGGAGGAGATCTGGCAGTGTGACCGCACAGCAGGAATCCTCAGCAAGTGTGAGGACCCCTGCAGTGCGGTCAGACAGGTCAGATCCAGTTTGCAGACAGGTCACAGAGCGGTCACATTTCTGCTGTGACCTGTCATTGGTGGGATCGATGATCACATCAATCCCACCAATCAAAGGAGACCCCTGCATTGCCGGTTGCTAGGCACCGGCCTAGTAATCGGAGCTCACAGCTCCGATTCCTAGGCAGGTCACCGGCAGGTCACCTAGCAGAGCACAGAGCGGTCACACCGCTGCTGTGCCCTGTGATTGGCGCGATCGTCGATGACATCGATCGCGCCAATCAGCTCCTTCATGCCCTACATGCCCTGGCCTAGGATCGGTGCTATTACTGCACCGATCCAGGCAGGTACAGGCAGGGCACAGCGCGGATATTCCGCGGCTGTGCCCTGCGATTGGCGCGATCGATGTGATCGGCGATCGCGCCAATCCGGGGGGGTCTGGACCTTCCTAGGCCCAGGCCTAGGATCGAGTACATCGGTACTCGATCCTAGCCTGCGATCTCACTGTTTCAGCCGCTCTGATTGGCTGAAACAGTGAGAAAGGCTGTGATTGGCTGTTCAGAATTCAACAGCCAATCACAGCGATCGGGAGGCCTGAGGGGGGAGGACGCAGCCCGGGATGCCGACGCCAACTTCCAAGAGGTAAGCTGGCGTCGGAATTTTAATGCGATCACCGCTACTTAAGTCGCGATGTCGCATTAAAGGGCATGACGTACTATCCCGTCCATGGTCAGAATGGCACGGGTTTTATGGACGGGATAGTACGTCTAATGTCAGAGAGGGGTTAAGGATCATGTACAGAGGCGTTTTTATGGTTTAATACTGATAGACATATTGTGAACTGCCATATAGGGTCCGTGTGAGACACCATATTTTTCAAATATTAGTTATGCGTTCGCTACCACTGTCAACCATAGCAGGTCTCATGATGCTAGCTATTCTGATCAGCTTATCATATCAGCCATGAAGCCTCTTTTAACCCCTTCACAATAATGTACAGAGGAATTTTTATGTTTTAATACTGATAGACATATTGTGAACAGACATATAGGGTCCATGTGAGACACCATATTTTTCAACATTTTTGCTCCTTCACAGATTTATTTTGCATTATATTTTTTATTTTTCAACATTTTTGCTCCTTCACAGATTTATTTTACATTATATTTTTTTATTTTGCTTAAGGATCATGTACAGAGGCGTTTTTATGGTTTAATACTGATAGACATATTGTGAACTGCCATATAGGGTCCGTGTGAGACACCATATTTTTCAAATATTAGTTATGCGTTCGCTACCACTGTCAACCATAGCAGGTCTCATGATGCTAGCTATTCTGATCAGCTTATCATATCAACCATGAAGCCTCTTTTAACCCCTTCACAATAATGTACAGAGGAGTTTTTATGTTTTAATACTGATAGACATATTGTGAACTGACATATAGGGTCCATGTGAGACACCATATTTTTCAACATTTTTGCTCCTTCACAGATTTATTTTGCATTATATTTTTTATTTTTCAACATTTTTGCTCCTTCACAGATTTATTTTACATTATATTTTTTATTTTGCTTATGGATCATGTACAGAGGAGTATTTATGTTTTAATACTGATAGACATATTGTGAACTGACATATAGGGTCCATGTGAGACATGCCTGGACAAGTCCGGGCATGTCCGGGCATGCCTGGACAAGTCCTGGTCACGGGACAGCCGTGGAAAAAACAATACTGAAATTCAAAAACTATGTGCTGGCCGTTAACACACGCATAGTCATCTAGAAAATATTGAGCGAGTTGCTTCACAAACCCTCTCAAGGCATGTTGAATGTTAACGTTCCCGCTATGAGCTACACACATGACCAACTGTATAGCCTTTGATGCGTAGCGTTCTTGTTGCACATGGCTATTTTTAAAGACGCTATGCCCCTCAGATATAAAAGACAGGCCTGTTGGGACGTGTCCCGGCCTATTTTGGCACATGCCCACTCCTATGCATCGATATTGAGCATCGTTCAACAAAAATCAGGTACATAGTTTTAACCATAGCTGTGTTTCTGACTCTCATGCCATGCCAGAAAGGCCTATTTTGGCACAGGCCCGCACCTATGCAACGATTTTGATCAGCATTCAACAAAAAAAAAATCGGGTACAAACTTTTTAACATACATGTGTTTCGGACCCTCAGACCATGCCAGAAGCACTCTGGGCCATGTACTCGAACCCATAATAATCGATTTTGATCAGCATTCAACAAAAAATTGGGTGCTAACTTTTTAACATACATGTGTTTCAGTAGCGGATACACGGACCCCTACAGCGCATCCCTATAATGTAGTTTAATGTAGGGGGGGCAAACAGATCATCGCTTTTGTTTGGAAAATACCATATTTCATAGATGTTGGTGATCCGTTGAATCATTTTTAAACATTTCACGCCACTCATGCAACCACAGCACACTTATGGTGTACCCGCACGGCTGTAGCTAGCGCTTTTTAGCTAAAAAGGTATGGTGTAGTTTATTTACAGCGCATCCCTATAGTGTAGTTTAATGTAGGGGGCAAACAGATTATCGCTGGTGCTTGGAAAATACCACACTTCATAGATGGTGGTGATCAGCTGAATCGTTTTTAAACATTTCACGCCACTCATGCACCCACAGCACACTTATGGTGTACCCGCACCGCTGCAGCTAGCGCTTTTTAGCTAAAAAGGCCCTTATTTGCATCATTTTCATTATAGTACGACTAGTACATGCCCACGCCTATGCAGCGATATTGAGTACCGTTCAACAAAAATCAGGTACAAACTTTTTAACAGACCTGTGTTTCGGGCCCTCATGACATACCAGAAGCACTCTGTGCCATGTACCATAGCCCATAATAATCGATTTTGATCAGCATTCAACAAAAAAATTGGCTGCAAACTTTTTAGCATACCTCTGTTTCTGATTCCCATGTCGTACCAGAAAGACCTATTTTGGCACAGGCCTACACCTATGCAACAGATTTGACCACTACTCAACAAAAATTGTGTACAAACTTTTAACATACCTGTGTTTCGGACCCTCATGTCATACCAGAAGCACCCTGTGCCATGTACTCTAGACCATAATATTCGTTTTTGATCACCATTCAACAAAAAATTGAGGCATGTTGAGACGTGTCCCGGTCTATTTTGGCACATGACAAATGTTTCTGACTCTCATGGCATACCAGAAGCACCCTGTGCCATGTACTCTAGACCATAATATTTCACATCGGGTATTGGACCTACATAGCTTTGTTTTCTCAGCTATTAAAAAAAGTGTGGAAAACTGAAAATCCCGCGTCCTGTGGTAATTTAGTGAGAACCATATAGACAAGTCGTGTATCGTCACACACTAGACCACAACACCTCGGGCTATCACATTTACCATTAGTTTTCAAAAACCACTGCCTTAACAATAAAGTAAGAATCGTGGTGACATGCATTGTGGTCTATAAATGTATAGTCTGAAAATTTACCGTTGCTAAAGAACAGTAAAAAGTCGTGCGTACAACTATCACCCCCAAAACTCGCACCACTATCACAAACACTATTACCTACAGAGGCGCACCACGAGAATTTCTGTATGTGTGTATCAAGATGCTCCCTGCTATGACCGATTGTTTGCTCGTGGATGCTGGCATTTCCAGTGACATCATAGTTGTGTAAATGCGCTGGGGCACGTGTATCGATCCCCTAGGTTGTAATGCGTGAGCATTTTAATTATTTTTTCAATTCATAACCATACGTTCTCAGGCAGACAGGTTTATTTCACAGAAGTTGACTGTACAGTTGTATAATTTTTGTTTAAAAGCATACATTTGCATAATTTTGTTTAAAATCGCACAGTTCGGCGATAATGTCGGGTGTTGGACACGCACTTATCAGTCTTTCATACGTGTCGCAGAAAGATTTTAGTCTGTTCTGCGTGAGTTTATTGTGCACGTACTGTGCAGACATGTCAAGAAACATTTTGGCGTGTTCAGCAGTCCATGCGTGTGTTGACGTGTAAGGCGATCCACCATCAACCTTCTGTTTCTTACTTACACGTCGGCGCGATACCGCGCGTTTCTTTGGCGCTAATGCATCGGCTGAATTGGCCGATGTTGCTTCCGCGTTGTTATTTGCAGATTCTGTAGCTTGACACAGACGTATATTCTTACGCCTACCACTCTCCGTATTCACGGTGTGTGCGATTGGCGCGTTGCTTTCTTCACGATACGCGACACATCTGAGTGAATGTGGTTCAGTTCTCACATCCGCTCTGTTCTCAAATCCATAATTGTGCTGTTGCAAATCTCGCGAATGACGCTCCTCCGCAACTAAAGAAAAGACACGTGGTGTAGTTAACCGCTAAGCGGGCTAGATATAGGAAATGCTACAGCCTCCACTTTACTCTGATTCAACGCGACATTTGTAAAGCTACCAGTACCGATTATCTGCAAAACCGATGCATGATTGTTTGTATAACTACTGTGGCGCTTCCCACGGCTGTGGGGCGCCGGGACATGGCATAGCTTGCCTAGCTAGCCAATGCTCCCACGCCGCCAGTCCACGACGACGTGAGGCATGGGTCCCAGATGATAAGAGAATGTGGACCCACTGGACCACGGAGGGAGACCCGGGCTTGCCCGGACTAGGGAAGGGCAGCGACCGGGATCCGTGGCAGCTGAGCATGTGGGCAAGGTGGCGACCTGCAGGACTAGACAACACCGCACAACTTCAGGTAGAAGAAACATAAAGTTTACTTAAAGAAACACAGTACATAAACAGAACATAAGACCGGACTCCCAATTCCGCACATCAGAGAAGGGTACACGACTCAGAATCACTGATGAGTGTTGGAGGACATCACGGGTAGATGCAGTCCAGGGTTATCTGGCACGGGCATACTTGGACGGCCTCTCTCTCAGGCCTTAGGCGTAGCACAGGCTCAGCAGGAGAACATCAGACACCGACCTCAGACAGACTTCAGACGATGGCGGGGTCATCACGGGTTGATGAAGTCCAGGATCATCTGGCACGGGCATACTAGTATGGCCTCACTCTCAGGCCTCGGGCGTAGCACAGGCTCAGCAGGAGAACATCAGACACCGGCCCAGGACGAACGTCAGACGATGGCAGGGTCATCACGGGTTGATGAAGTCCAGGGTCATCTGGCACGGGCATACTAGGACGGCCTCTCAGGCCTCAGGCGTAGCACAGGCTCAGCAGGAGAACATCAGACACCGACCTCATACAGACTTCAGACGATGGCGGGGTCATCACGGGTTGATGAAGTCCAGGATCATCTGGCACGGGCATACTAGTATGGCCTCACTCTCAGGCCTCGGGCGTAGCACAGGCTCAGCAGGAGAACATCAGACACCGGCCCAGGACGAACGTCAGACGATGGCAGGGTCATCACGGGTTGATGAAGTCCAGGGTCATCTGGCACGGGCATACTAGGACGGCCTCTCAGGCCTCAGGCGTAGCACAGGCTCAGCAGGAGAACATCAGACACCGACCCAGGACAGACGTCATCACAGGGTAGACCAAGGAGGAACCGGCAGGACAGGCAGGTTGTCACGGCAAGTGACCAAGGCAATCTCTGGGACAGGCAGGTTGTCACGGCAAGTGACCAGGCAGTCTCTGGGACAGGCAGGTTGTCACGGCTAGTGACCAGGGCAGTCTCTGGGACAGGCAGGTTGTCACGGCAAGTGACCAAGGCAGTCTCTGGGACAGGCAGGTTGTCACAGCAAGTGACCAAGGCAGTCTCTGGGACAGGCAGGTTGTCACGGCAAGTGACCAGGCAATCTCTGGGACAGGCAGGTTGTCACGGCAAGTGACCAGGCAATCTCTGGGACAGGCAGGTTGTCACGGCTAGTGACCAGGGCAGTCTCTGGGACAGGCAGGTTGTCACGGCTAGTGACCAGGGCAGTCTCTGGGACAGGCAGGTTGTCACGGGAAGTGACCAGGCAGTCTCTGGGACAGGCAGGTTGTCACGGCTAGTGACCAGGCAGTCTCTAGACAGGCAGGTATATACGACCTGATATGGTGGAGCCTCCAGGTAGGCTGCAGTCGGATGGCAGATGATCGCTCCCAGGTGAGCAGGCAAGAGCCGGGGATCTCTGCAGATGATGTCCGAACTTCCGGATGGAGCTGCAGTCGGATGGCAGATGATCGCTCCCAGGTGAGCAGGCAAGAGCCGGGGATCTCTGCAGATGATGTCCGAACTTCCGGATGGAGCTGCAGTCGGATGGCAGACAGGCAAGCCGACAGGTAACAGGCAGGTAACTGGAATCAGGAGCTGATGGCTGAAACAGAGTTAGACTGCACAGGAACAACAGGGACACGGATTGGATCTCAGGGAGTCAGGAACACAGACAGGAACATGGATTGGATCTCAGCGAGTCAGGAACACGGACAAGAACATCAGGAACACGGATTGGGTCTCAGGGAGTCAGGAACACGGACAGGAACATGGATTGAATCACAGGAACACGGACTGGAACACAGGCCTCGGACTCCGGACATCTGGCACCGATCAGCAGGCTCCGGACATCTGGCAATGATCGGCAGGATCCGGACATCAGGCAGGAAGGATAGGATCCGGACATCTGGAAGTGGTCGTCGGACATCGGACATCAGGCCATGGTCATCAGGCATAGGATCCGGACATCTGGCAGCGACCTGAAAAGGAACCCCAGCGGTCTGGTGCAAGCCCCGCCAGGCTCAACGGGAGCTGGCCGGGGATTGCACAGAGGCTGAGCACAGAGTAACAGAAACTCAGCACACACCGGACTCCTTCTTCCAAGATGAACTCAGGTTATATAGCAAGGATTCACAGTCACTGGCACAGGGTTCTGGACACAGCAGGATTTCAGGAACATAACACAAAGGACACAGTTCAGACAGTCAGGTACAGGATGCGATCCAAGATCAGGGGTTCAGGTAATTAGACACAGCAGGAACAGGCCTGGATATACAGCCTCCAGGAACGGCGATCTGGGTAATCAGCCCCCAGCATAGGCGGAAACACAAGACACAATTCAGACATTCAGGTACCGGGTTTGATCCAGGATCAGGGAACAAGACACAACAGGAACAGGGAATCAGCTCTCCAGAGCTGATCAACTTCAGAGCAGGAGATGAACACACAACCACATACGGCTAGGTTCAGGGATTCAGTGTGGATTCAATGTGAAGCTCTGGCAACGCCCACTAGGGCTGGGGAACTTTATATATGAGCTGCTTCACAGCGATAGGCTGGAGCAGTAATTCTAGTAAACACCCAATCCACATAAAAGCAGGACAGGTGTGGGCCGCGCCCCCTATGCAGAGCCAGACAGCACAACACAGAGGGAACCCAACAATGGCTGCTGCCAACCACGCAGTAAGTCATGCACCACTGCAGAGGACTTTGCAAGCTACGGACGGCTTTCACAGCAAGTCAGGAACCGCACATGCGGGCGGTCATGCAAAGCAGCGGAGCCACTCACGCAAGTACGGGTACGCAGCAGAGCCGGGAACTGAGCAGCATCCATATAGGTAACAGACAACAGTATCCCAGCTGGTTAGGGGAAAGGAGCAAAAGGGTTAATGCAAAAAACATGCAAAGTAACGCTGGAAAACAAAGTACAGACAATACCAGCGTTACAGTATCCCCCTCCTCAGGCCCCCTCTTCTGAAGACCCAAGTAAAAAAAAATTCCCTAGAAAAATTCACTTGGGTTTGGCGGTAAGTCCCATAGTTCACAATATGGCAGCAGAGTTAATAGCTCGAAAAGTCCGAACCGCTGACCAAGCGGGGAATCGAGCCATCTAGTCCACTTACCCTGTGGGGACCAAGTAGTCTAGTTCGCACATCAGGTGGAGCTTGGAGAAAGTCCTGCAGACCGCACATGCTCAGCGGAGTCCATGGCCAGAGCTTTCTGTGGCGCTTCCCACGGCTGTGGGGCGCCGGGACATGGCATAGCTTGCCTAGCTAGCCAATGCTCCCACGCCGCCAGTCCACGACGACGTGAGGCATGGGTCCCAGATGATAAGAGAATGTGGACCCACTGGACCACGGAGGGAGACCCGGGCTTGCCCGGACTAGGGAAGGGCAGCGACCGGGATCCGTGGCAGCTGAGCATGTGGGCAAGGTGGCGACCTGCAGGACTAGACAACACCGCACAACTTCAGGTAAGAAGAAACATAAAGTTTACTTAAAGAAACACAGTACATAAACAGAACATAAGACCGGACTCCCAATTCCGCACATCAGAGAAGGGTACACGACTCAGAATCACTGACGAGTGTTGGAGGACATCACGGGTAGATGCAGTCCAGGGTTATCTGGCACGGGCATACTTGGACGGCCTCTCTCTCAGGCCTTAGGCGTAGCACAGGCTCAGCAGGAGAACATCAGACACCGACCTCAGACAGACTTCAGACGATGGCGGGGTCATCACGGGTTGATGAAGTCCAGGATCATCTGGCACGGGCATACTAGTATGGCCTCACTCTCAGGCCTCGGGCGTAGCACAGGCTCAGCAGGAGAACATCAGACACCGGCCCAGGACGAACGTCAGACGATGGCAGGGTCATCACGGGTTGATGAAGTCCAGGGTCATCTGGCACGGGCATACTAGGACGGCCTCTCTCTCAGGCCTCAGGCGTAGCACAGGCTCAGCAGGAGAACATCAGACACCGACCCAGGACAGACGTCATCACAGGGTAGACCAAGGAGGAACCGGCAGGACAGGCAGGTTGTCACGGCAAGTGACCAAGGCAATCTCTGGGACAGGCAGGTTGTCACGGCAAGTGACCAGGCAGTCTCTGGGACAGGCAGGTTGTCACGGCTAGTGACCAGGGCAGTCTCTGGGACAGGCAGGTTGTCACGGCAAGTGACCAAGGCAGTCTCTGGGACAGGCAGGTTGTCACAGCAAGTGACCAAGGCAGTCTCTGGGACAGGCAGGTTGTCACGGCAAGTGACCAGGCAATCTCTGGGACAGGCAGGTTGTCACGGCAAGTGACCAGGCAATCTCTGGGACAGGCAGGTTGTCACGGCTAGTGACCAGGGCAGTCTCTGGGACAGGCAGGTTGTCACGGCTAGTGACCAGGGCAGTCTCTGGGACAGGCAGGTTGTCACGGGAAGTGACCAGGCAGTCTCTGGGACAGGCAGGTTGTCACGGCTAGTGACCAGGCAGTCTCTAGACAGGCAGGTATATACGACCTGATATGGTGGAGCCTCCAGGTAGGCTGCAGTCGGATGGCAGATGATCGCTCCCAGGTGAGCAGGCAAGAGCCGGGGATCTCTGCAGATGATGTCCGAACTTCCAGATGGAGCTGCAGTCGGATGGCAGATGATCGCTCCCAGGTGAGCAGGCAAGAGCCGGGGATCTCTGCAGATGATGTCCGAACTTCTGGATGGAGCTGCAGTCGGATGGCAGACAGGCAAGCCGACAGGTAACAGGCAGGTAACTGGAATCAGGAGCTGATGGCTGAAACAGAGTTAGACTGCACAGGAACAACAGGGACACGGATTGGATCTCAGGGAGTCAGGAACACAGACAGGAACATGGATTGGATCTCAGCGAGTCAGGAACACGGACAAGAACATCAGGAACACGGATTGGGTCTCAGGGAGTCAGGAACACGGACAGGAACATGGATTGAATCACAGGAACACGGACTGGAACACAGGCCTCGGACTCCGGACATCTGGCACCGATCAGCAGGCTCCGGACATCTGGCAATGATCGGCAGGATCCGGACATCAGGCAGGAAGGATAGGATCCGGACATCTGGAAGTGGTCGTCGGACATCGGACATCAGGCCATGGTCATCAGGCATAGGATCCGGACATCTGGCAGCGACCTGAAAAGGAACCCCAGCGGTCTGGTGCAAGCCCCGCCAGGCTCAACGGGAGCTGGCCGGGGATTGCACAGAGGCTGAGCACAGAGTAACAGAAACTCAGCACACACCGGACTCCTTCTTCCAAGATGAACTCAGGTTATATAGCAAGGATTCACAGTCACTGGCACAGGGTTCTGGACACAGCAGGATTTCAGGAACATAACACAAAGGACACAGTTCAGACAGTCAGGTACAGGATGCGATCCAAGATCAGGGGTTCAGGTAATTAGACACAGCAGGAACAGGCCTGGATATACAGCCTCCAGGAACGGCGATCTGGGTAATCAGCCCCCAGCATAGGCGGAAACACAAGACACAATTCAGACATTCAGGTACCGGGTTTGATCCAGGATCAGGGAACAAGACACAACAGGAACAGGGAATCAGCTCTCCAGAGCTGATCAACTTCAGAGCAGGAGATGAACACACAACCACATACGGCTAGGTTCAGGGATTCAGTGTGGATTCAATGTGAAGCTCTGGCAACGCCCACTAGGGCTGGGGAACTTTATATATGAGCTGCTTCACAGCGATAGGCTGGAGCAGTAATTCTAGTAAACACCCAATCCACATAAAAGCAGGACAGGTGTGGGCCGCGCCCCCTATGCAGAGCCAGACAGCACAACACAGAGGGAACCCAACAATGGCTGCTGCCAACCACGCAGTAAGTCATGCACCACTGCAGAGGACTTTGCAAGCTACGGACGGCTTTCACAGCAAGTCAGGAACCGCACATGCGGGCGGTCATGCAAAGCAGCGGAGCCACTCACGCAAGTACGGGTACGCAGCAGAGCCGGGAACTGAGCAGCATCCATATAGGTAACAGACAACAGTATCCCAGCTGGTTAGGGGGAAAGGAGCAAAAGGGTTAATGCAAAAAACATGCAAAGTAACGCTGGAAAACAAAGTACAGACAATACCAGCGTTACAACTACACTATAGAGCGGCCTAGTCATATATATACTTACAAGTATCCTCAGGCTGCTGCGCTACAGAGAATGCTGAATTAACAGACATCACGCTGCTCGTTTGCGGACGTATGGGGCTGATTTCTCCATCAAACTGCAACCTCACGGGCGATACTTTAGCCGCTAAAATAAAATATAACATACATGAATGCGCAAAGCACTCACAAAGCTAACTTGACACAGGTAAATAAAACTAGTTACCGCAGAAATTTCATCTGCATGTATAAGAACACTATAGAGTTGCGTAGACATATATGCTTACAAGCATGAGACGTGTAGTGTACTTCAGAGATTGGTGAATTAAACGGTGTGGAGTTGTTCGGTAGTTGTCGTATGGGGTTGTTTTCTTTTTCAAGCTGCAGACTCCTGCACGCTAGTTTAACAGCTGTAAATAAAATATGACTGCCTCAGAAATGATATCTACAAGGCCCACACGCATAAAGCTAAATTCGCAAAGCTACCGTAACAAGCGTAAATAAAATATATCCGCTAGTTAAGGTTGGGTACGCAGGGTACAGAGGATACAGACACATAACAGACATGTTTCAAGCACTGTACAGACAACGCAGCGTATATAACTACAGATTTATATTATTAAAACATGTCTAGCTAACGTTCCTGGCAGCTAAAATAAAATTAACTGCATGGATTTTAGCGTCAGTCTATATTAATTATTAATATTAATAGTAGACGTTATAAATTTACAGCTACAGGGTAATGATGGTGGTGCTTCGGGTGTGAAATATTGTTTGAACGCGTTTAGCCGTCATGACGGTCCTGTAAAACATTAATTGATTTTTTCTGTCTCACAGTTCATGGTATTGACAGAGGGCGGGTTCTCTCTGTTAGCCCCTAATAAATACAACCACTTCCCAAGCGATACACAGCTCACCTGTAAGGCTTCGCACATCACAGGACACACGCCCGATCTTTAGAGCTAAAGTGAGTATTTTTATGTCTCGTGAATATCCGCGTTTGTTTCAATTATATTTAAGTTTGTGTAGTATTTGCATGAACAGATTAGTCGCGTTTTCATACTTGATCTTTATTTGCTTTAATTCAATAGCGGCCCCTTTTTATTCAAGATGGAGTCCAGACATTCTTGCGGTCAATATTCTGCCATGCTTTCACCAGAACAATCGGGTAAGTTTTACAGCGTATATAGTGTACGCCGTATTGTCTCGGATGTCTGAGTCTGCGCTTTGTATATATAAATTATATATTTCATTCTTATTTAAGAATCGGGAGTCCATTCAGACTACTCCTATGAGAATCGGTTCATTACGCAGAACCTGTTAAAGGATAGCAACTCTGCTAGCGGGCGACGAGCCTCCAGCTCTCACCAGTCTGTCACAGGCAAGAAACCTGTAGATATATCAGATGTTTTAAGCCTATGTATCTAGTCTGGTAATTAAATACATTTTCTCATACAGATACACCTGTAGCGGTCTGGACGGTTGAAAACACCGTGATGGCTGAGCCGCTCGAACATCGCGATTCCGATGTTGAGATCGTGGAGGATCCCCTGGATTCCGGTGTTGAGTTCGTAGAACCGGACTATAATCCTCTAACTCGCGCGATACCCTACGCTCCTAAAAGATGGAGTGATTCGCTAAGCACACGGCGCTGGAACAGAAAAGGTAGCGGGGTCCTTGAAACACGTCTGTTATGTGTCTGTATCCTCTGTACCCTGCGTACCCAACCTTAACTAGCGGATATATTTTATTTACGCTTGTTACGGTAGCTTTGCGAATTTAGCTTTATGCGTGTGGGCCTTGTAGATATCATTTCTGAGGCAGTCATATTTTATTTACAGCTGTTAAACTAGCGTGCAGGAGTCTGCAGCTTGAAAAAGAAAACAACCCCATACGACAACTACCGAACAACTCCACACCGTTTAATTCACCAATCTCTGAAGTACACTACACGTCTCATGCTTGTAAGCATATATGTCTACGCAACTCTATAGTGTTCTTATACATGCAGATAAAAATTTCTGCGGTAACTAGTTTTATTTACCTGTGTCAAGTTAGCTTTGTGAGTGCTTTGCGCATTCATGTATGTTATATTTTATTTTAGCGGCTAAAGTATCGCCCGTGAGGTTGCAGTTTGATGGAGAAATCAGCCCCATACGTCCGCAAACGAGCAGCGTGATGTCTGTTAATTCAGCATTCTCTGTAGCGCAGCAGCCTGAGGATACTTGTAAGTATATAAATGACTAGGCCGCTCTATAGTGTAGTTATACAAACAATCATGCATCGGTTTCGCAGATAATCGGTACTGGTAGCTTTACAAATGTCGCGTTGAATCAGAGTAAAGTGGAGGCTGTAGCATTTCCTATATCTAGCCCGCTTAGCGGTTAACTACACCACGTGTCTTTAGTTGCGGAGGAGCGTCATTCGCGAGATTTGCAACAGCACAATTATGGATTTGAGAACAGAGCGGATGTGAGAACTGAACCACATTCACTCAGATGTGTCGCGTATCGTGAAGAAAGCAACGCGCCAATCGCACACACCGTGAATATGGAGAGTGGTAGGCGTAAGAATATACGTCTGTGTCAAGCTACAGAATCTGCAAATAACAACGCGGAAGCAACATCGGCCAATTCAGCCGATGCATTAGCGCCAAAGAAACGCGCGGTATCGCGCCGACGTGTAAGTAAGAAACAGAAGGTTGATGGTGGATCGCCTTACACGTCAACACACGCATGGACTGCTGAACACGCCAAAATGTTTCTTGACATGTCTGCACAGTACGTGCACAATAAACTCACGCAGAACAGACTAAAATCTTTCTGCGACACGTATGAAAGACTGATAAGTGCGTGTCCAACACCCGACATTATCGCCGAACTGTGCGATTTTAAACAAAATTATGCAAATGTATGCTTTTAAACAAAAATTATACAACTGTACAGTCAACTTCTGTGAAATAAACCTGTCTGCCTGAGAACGTATGGTTATGAATTGAAAAAATAATTAAAATGCTCACGCATTACAACCTAGGGGATCGATACACGTGCCCCAGCGCATTTACACAACTATGATGTCACTGGAAATGCCAGCATCCACGAGCAAACAATCGGTCATAGCAGGGAGCATCTTGATACACACATACAGAAATTCTCGTGGTGCGCCTCTGTAGGTAATAGTGTTTGTGATAGTGGTGCGAGTTTTGGGGGTGATAGTTGTACGCACGACTTTTTACTGTTCTTTAAACTGACCATCTCTAAACTTGCTAACAATGTGTCCTCTCAATTGTCCTGTTTACATGCATTTACTGGGTCCTTAAAAGTTTCTCTCCACAATGACAATTCATGTCAACAATGCCCGTAGATAGAAAAAAATGGTCATGTCAACACTGCTGCTAATAGAGTGATCTCTGTACATACCTCTACCTGGTAATAAGTGATCTATCTCTAACAAACCATGCCAAGATTCTTCTTAGTATACAATGAATTGCTGAGATAAGTGTAGATACAGTGGCAGGCTAAAAATATATATATATAAACACTGAATAAAACTATAAGTTGAGCGTCATAATTCCAAATGTGTTATAAGGTGATACTTCAAATTAAATTGCCTTTGCAGCTGTAGTTTAAAACTTATATCCTGGATAATACTAAAAATAAACACCTTTTAGCAGCTTGTATATCCTGGATAATACTAAAAAATAAACACCTTTTAGCAGCTTGATACAGCTTTCCACCACAGTAGTGCTTTACATGCATTTACTGGGTCCTTAAAAGTTTCTCTCCACAAAAAAGTATAAAATCAAGATTCGCTCTTTAATTCACTAAAACTCCACAGACTAATCTAATCCAGTGGATAAAATATCAATAGAGACGAATAAATCACTTTGATTGAAATTCACAGATTCACCAGCTCAGATTTCCCAGCCTGATCAAAGTCCAGCCAGATCAAATCCCAGGGAGACGGATTAAATGATAGGGGGCGTGTCGATCTGTCAAATTGAGTTTGACGAAAGGTATGGTACCTATACTACTTGCCCCCCTTTTTGTTATGCTTGCGAGCAGGGCCCTCTCTCCTCCTCTAACTTTTGAACTATGTGTTACTTGAGAATGTTCCATGGAATATGTTGGCAAAATATAAAATTTTTATTATTATCAGACCGGGCCACCTTCTTTCTCTGCTCTATAGTCCAGATCTGATGCGTATGTTCTCATTTTTGCCTCTTTTAGCACTGAGCAGGGATCAACTTGTCCTGGGTGCAGTAAACTGTGATGCATGATGTGTGCTAATCACAGCTAGAACTAAAGGAACTGCTAATCCAAATCAGGACCCCACTTCAAATAAAAATAATAGTTGGCGTCGCTGTTTCCAGAGAGTGATGTGACTTGTGTCACGTGCCTGCTGCAGCCAATGATTGTCCACCGTTTAGCTGCAGTCTTTATTATATCAGAGTGGCAACCACTCATTGGCTACAGCAGGCACGTGATACACCAAGTCATGTCACTGTCCGGGAGCAACAGCGTTGACATTGCTGGAACCACGACGCTGCACGTGATGAGTATTTAATGAATGTTTTTATTTCAACTGGGGTTCTCAGTTGATTAAGCAGGGGTTATCAAGTAGTGGATCCCACCTTTTCACTTTTTCAGCACTCTGTGCTGCAGTAGCTCTTCATTGGGATTGGACCAGACAGGCCAGTCGTGCTCCTAAAGTCAATCAATAGACCTTCTGCGCCCATGATCCTGTCATTAATTCACAATTTTCCCCCATTGAACTTATCAAATTCAGTTAGATTTTTACACTTGTCCAGTTTTGCTGCTTCTTATACATCATCTTCATGAACTGACTGTTCGCTTACTGCATAATATATCCAATCTCCTAACAGGTGCCATTGTCACAGGATTATTAAATTCACTTTATCAGATACATACTGATTAGACATAGTGTGTTTAATTTTATCAATCTAATATCACTGAATTTGGCGAATTTGAACAATTTGAGAATCGTTTATAGTGAATCGCCTAAATGGCTGCTTCCATTTTACACGATGACAAAGTCTGCATCAGCCAGAGAAGGCTCGTATGACCTTAGGTGCGACCTGGTGGGCATTAAAAAAATGCCTTGCAGCTATTACTTCACATGGTATACACATCCAATCAGGAAAGCCTGAGAGCCTGTATAAAAGCAGAGACAGGGAATGCAGCAGCCATTTTGTAGTGAATCTGAATAGTGAAATTCACTGCTCAAGAATAGAGATAGGGAGATGAAGCCATAAAACACTGAATAAACTATACCGATAATGTGAGACTGTGTATCAGTGAAGAAGAAAATAGATCTTTCCAGTGCAATTGGAGGCTTTGGAACACTTTCAATATGCCACATGTCAACTGTTATTGAGAAAATTTGGCAAACTGGTAATATATATATATATATATAGAGAGAGAGAGAGAGAGGGAGAGAGATTATTTCATTTTATATTTCACATATAAGGAAAAAGCAGCTTTAATAATAGCAAGTGCTCTATTTCAGATTCATGATTTTACATGTGGAGGAGCTATATAAATCCAGTGCCAGAAGTCTCAATCGGAGATGGGATTCAATAAAAGCCAATCTATGTGACATGTTCATGCTCCATTTGGTGTCTTGTATCCAGATCACAAGCAAGTTACATTTCCACTATAATGTAAGATGCTTCTCTTAAGTTATTTAAAGAGTTATTTAACTTAATTCTGCTCAATATTAATGTTATTATTAACTTATTATTTAGTATTAATAATAAGTCTATTGCTTAATATTGGTCAGATTTAAGTATCTTGGATCACTGCTACTCCTAATGCATGTTACGATAGAGTTTATTGTAAAATGTATTTTTACCGCTAATCAACATCATATACCGTAATTTACTGCTTTTTATTCAATATAACCAGGTCATGTATACCCCTTGAATCTAGTTGATTTGCTTCCTCCTTCATGTCTAGCTGACTATTGCAAACCCTCAGTAGCATGCTGGCACTTTAACCACTGCACCTTTACCTAATTTTATGTCATCCTTATTTGATTGCTGCCATACTTAGTAGCTTATTTTTGCACCTTACAATATGGTTTTGTCTCTGTAAGTATTCTACGGCATGTTTTGCACTAGTATTGAACATTATTTAGCACTATGCACTTTAATGTTATTTATTGTCTTTGGATGTAGAGATAGCAAGCAATCTAAGAGATTATATATGTAGACAATTTTGCTGTGAGGAGCCATAAAGATTCTTACATAGAGCCATAAGCTATATGGGCATCTAAATAGAGCTGTATGGGAAAACTCTTTTCCTTGTTTATGTATCTTTGCTTTATGAATGTCATACCAAATTTGGCTGACATATAAGTCCAAAAGCACTGTTTGCAAAGAGAAATATATTGAATTATAAGACATTGATTAACATTCAAGAAAGCTTTGCTCCATACATAAGGTAGCCTCTTTGAGGAACCCTATTGAAAAAATTTTTTTTTCTTTAAATGCTCTGGATATTCATCCATCTGTTGAATATGTTTATGGCATGGGTATATTAATTTCTGTGTTCTCAGGTCCATATATGTGTATTCATCCACTGAATCTTTTTAATAGTTGTGTGTTAATATTTGTTAAATAAAAACTTTTTAGTTTTTACTTGGCATATGCTTCAGTTCATTTGTAGTAGATAAATGATGTGCACACTGTGAAGTCAGTGGTTGGTGCTGGCTGAACCAAATGACCAATCAAGTAGAGAAAAACAGCCGCACTCAATATTGATCTTGAAGTGAAATTGGTTCCATTTTATTATAGCAAAAAAAATATATACATGAGCCACGACTAGTGTGGTGTGAACGGACAAGAGAAGATGGGGTTAACGTTTCGACCGTATGTGGTCTTTCTCAAAACCTCACTGTGAAACACAAAAACATAGATATGAATATCAAATAGAACACATACATGACTCACAGAACAAATACCAAAAAACAAAATATATACAAGTATATACAGATATATACAGAATTATCTAAAAAATGTAGATATATAGTCCCAAAGTCAGAGATTTAAACTAATAATGTTGTACAGGGCATAAGCATATGTATACAGAGAGTATCAAATAGGGGTTAATTAACCATGGAACTAAAATACAAATACATTATAAGGGTGCATAAGAGGCAATATCAGTAACGCTCCGGTTAGCCGGTGTGCACATATGTTAAACTGGAACAAGGAATAAGACCTGAAATAAAAGGTCTGTAACCATGTGGTAGTCCATAGTCCTATAGTTATGTGTAGTAGACAATGCTATAAGGCATAAAATAAAGGGAGTATATACCTATCCAAGAATATCAACTTCTACAAGGCTCATGGGAGACATATGCACATTTAATCCTGGAAAACTGATCTGGTAGGTACAGAAATGACTAACCTGAAAATGCAGGGTATAGAAGAGAAGGGTTGAAGAGGGACAATGTCCCGTCTAGGCTATATATAGGAAGAGAGATAAAGAGGAGGAAAATGTTATTAATTCAATTTCAAATACCATGGGGAGGGTATGGTAACGGTATAGAAACCGAAAGTAAAGTTGTGACCTGATAAAGAAGTGAAAGTCCAGCGCACAAACCTGTAGTGAGAAGCAGATAGGAGCGATCCGTTCAGTGGCTGCAGTGTGTGTGGTGCAGGACAGAATGGCGCTTTAAGTCAAGCGCTTCTGTTCAATATCCGGTCACCGCCCCACATGTCGGCAATGAGAGGGAGGCCAGACACGCAGGAGCGTGTCAGAGTGGATTGCGCATGCGCCTTGTCCTTCCTGACGTCATGGCTATAGAAATGTATGGGAAGAAGGAATGAGGCGTGTCATAGTAAGGGGCGCATGCGCACTGTGTTGTATATGGTCGCCGTGGTGACCGGGAGGAAAGGAAATGTTAATATGTTAATATGAAGCGCATGAAAGATGTAAAGAAAGAAAGAGGAGACGAAAAAAAAGGGGGGAAGAGACGAAACACAAGGAGGGGAAGAGGGGAATGGAGTGATTTAAAAGAGGGGAGGTGATGGAGGTAAGTCTAGGAGAAGGGATGGGGAATATGGAGGACTGATTAACAGAAAAGAGCTAAGGCAATAATGAGATGCTTAACGAAAGTAATAAAATAAAAAATAAAAAATAAAAAATAAAAAACTGTAATACAGGATTATTGAAAGAAGTGAAAAATCCAAATAAAATGAAATAAAAATAAAAATAAAAATAATAATAATAAAAATCAAAATAAAATAAAAAGAGAAGATAATAATGAAGAAATGGGAAACGTAGAAATAAAAAATAATAAAAAATAAAATAAAAATAAAATTAAAATAAAAATAAAAATGAAAAAATGGGAAAAAAAGAAAAAAAATTAAAACTGAAAAAATTGCAAAAAAAATAAGAGAAAAAAAATAAGAGAAAAAAAATAAATAAGAAAAATAAAAATAAAAATAAGAATAAGAATTCTAAGAAAAACTTACCGCCGGATGAAGGTGGAAAAAAGAATATATAGCCTTTCGTGAATCAATGTTATGAGATACCCCTGTTAAGAAATCTGGAGACAAATGAGGAAGGTTAAGGTACCCACAAGAAACAGTTAACCTGGAAATAAAGTGTTACAAGGTCATAAACAGTGTAATGGACAAATCAGCAAAAGGTAAAATCTATTTCCCTATTCAGGCCTTTTGGAGCCAAGGTCTGTAATGTGTGGATCCAATAGGATTCCCGTTGCTTGAGGAGTTTAATATGGTTGCCCCCTCGTCTTGGTCTGTTGACCTGCTCTATTACCTGGAAACGTAGCTGTGACACAGCATGGTTTGCTGTGGAGAAGTGATAAGGAACAGGAAGCCATGTTTTTTGTAACCTGATCGTTGATTTGTGATTCGTGATTCTTTCTCTAATGTGTTGCGTGGTCTCACCAATATAAAGGAGGCCACATGGGCATTTAATGAGGTAGACTACGAAATTGGAGTCACATGTAAAGAAACCATTGATTTTGTATCTCCTTCCCGTATGAGGGTGGACAATGTCTTCCGACTTAATTACATTGGCACAACAAGCACAGCCTAGACATGGAAATGTTCCTTTTCTTTGTGACCTAAGGAATGTTTGTTTAGGTAATTTAGTGTCACTACCAATGTCAGCACGGACTAGTTGATCTTTGAAGTTCCTTGGTCTCCTTTTACACATAAGAGCAGGTTTCTGAAAGGATGGAATTTGTGGATATGCTTCTGTTAGGCGAGGCCAATGTTTATTAATGGTTTTGTAGATTAGGTTCATTAGAGGGTGGTGTGTATGAATAAAGGGGATCCGTTCAGGTCTAGGAGGTACATAGGTTGGGGGATCCCATGAGGAGATTCTATGTTTTTCCCTGGAAAGGATATTCTCGGGGTAACCCCTTTCCCTGAATCTATTGGCCATCTCGTCTAGTCGTGTGTCAACCAAAAGGGGGTTGGAGACAATCTTTTTTACCCTGTGGAATTGGGAGCGAGGGAGGCTCTCCCGTGTGGATCTCGGATGGCAGCTCGTGAATAGTAGAAGGTTATTAGAATCAGTGGGCTTGGCGTATAGGTCTGTAGATAGGCCCCCGTTGTCATTTTTAGAAACCATAGTGTCGAGGAAGGGAATTTTTTGTAGGTCCCAATTAATTACAAATTGAAGTTCAGGTCTGATACCGTTGATCTGTGTTGTAAATGTGAGGATGGTATCAGGGCTGCCCTCCCATATGCAAAAAATGTCATCTATATAACGAAGCCAACATTTGGAATGTAGAATAAACAGGTCGTTGTTATAGACATGTGCATTTTCAAAGTTGTCCATATACAGATTGGCATAGGCCGGTGCCATGTTGGATCCCATGGCTGTTCCACAGGACTGGTAATAGAACTGGTCACCAAACAGAAAGTAGTTCTCATTGAGGACCACGGTTAACAAATCTAGAATAAACTGCTGTGAGTTTGTACTCAACTGTGATGAATGGAGGGAAGCTCTCACTGCCTCAATGCTGCGATCATGGTTGATTGAGGTGTAAAGGCTTTTGACATCTAAGGTGACTAGAAGGCATCCTGGTGAAATGTTTGACAAATGTTTGATTATACTAATGAAATGTCCGGTATCGAGTATAAAGGATCTGGTTTCCTTGACTAGTGGTGTCAAGGTTTTCTCAAGAAAGATTGATAACGGTGCCAAAACGGAATCGGTTGATGCCACAATAGGGCGTCCTGGAGGGTTAGTCAGTGATTTATGGATCTTAGGGAGAGTATAGATGACTGGTGTTATTGGATAGAGGTTGGTCAAGTAGGTAGCTGTTTTCTTATCTATACAGTTCATGGATAGATATTTGTTGAGAAGATTCTCAATTTTCTTTTTGATGTTCGGTAAAGGGTCAGAGGTGATTTTCTTGTATGTGGATACATCAGATAATTGACTTTCAATTTCTTTCATGTAGTCAATTCGATTCATCACCACAATTGCCCCGCCCTTATCTGCTGGTTTGATAGTAATGTGTTTATTGGTCTTTAAAGACTCGATAGCCTGCCTTTCGAGTGGTGTGATATTGCTTTTGGTGGGAAGGTGGCCCTTCTGTTGTTTTTTGAGTGTCTCATGTATTTCTCTATCAATTAGGTCAATACATGCTTCTGCAGCGTGGTAAGTGCGAGGTGGATGGAAAAAACTCTTATTATACAGTCCTAAGGAGGTAATAGACATTTCAGATGAAGCAGCAGAGGTACCCTCATTGAGGGATGTCACATTCAGATTTGACCCCTTTTGAAGGCCAAAATGGGTTTTGAGACGAATGGAGCGGTAGAAATATTGGAGATCTTGTTCCAATTTAAAACTGTCCCAGGCAGGGGTAGGACAAAAGGATAGTCCATGTTGTAGCACCGACAGTTCTGTTGGATTAAGTGTGTATGAGGAAATGTTAATCACAGACCTGAGGTTCCTACCTGTGATCTCGTTACCATCCGGTCGGTTATATTTACGGGTTGACCTCCTTGTCTTTCTCCTCCTGTTTGGCGGTTGTAGCCCCTCCTGGGTTGTCTTCTTCCTAAAAAATGACTTTGGTTCTGGTTGTATGAAGAACCACTGCTGTCTGAGCTGAATGAGCCAGGTCGTCTTGAGGTGTAATTGCCTCGCCATTGTGTCGAATTCGTGTTGTCGCTCCACCTATAGACTCTCTCGAGTCTATAGTCCTCTTCGTCTCTATGGAATTTGTTTCTCTTTTTCTCTTGTAGAGACTTGCGGTTTTCTTCAATTGTTTTGTCAACCTTACTTTTTAGGTTGTGCCAGTCCTGTGTGGAGAACGTAGAGCAAAGTTGTTCCTCAATAGATTTTACCTTTGCCTCAGTTTCCGAAATTGCTGATTGTAGTGTCTCAATCGTTAGAAGTATGATATCCAATGAGCACTTGTTGAGAATTTTTTTATATTTCTCGCAGTAGTCGGGTCTGTCAGAGAAAAGCGTGGGACGGAGGTTACAGCGTAGACCTCTCGGGATGCGATTAACCTTGTAGTATTCAGCTAAGGTAACTGAATGAAGGTCATAGGACATCAGCCTCCTGCGTTCCCGTTCGTAGTCTCTGCTTCTAATCTCTTGCGCTGGAGTATGTAGAAAATCACTAGGATTAGTGATTTTAGATAGGATACTTGATGCTGTAGATTCATCAAATGCAAACGTATGCGTAGACATCAGGGAACAGGTGCATACATCAACAAAAAACCAATAGTAGATAAATGATGTGCACACTGTGAAGTCAGTGGTTGGTGCTGGCTGAACCAAATGACCAATCAAGTAGAGAAAAACAGCCGCACTCAATATTGATCTTGAAGTGAAATTGGTTCCATTTTATTATAGCAAAAAAATATATACATGAGCCACGACTAGTGTGGTGTGAACGGACAAGAGAAGATGGGGTTAACGTTTCGACCGTATGTGGTCTTTCTCAAAACCTCACTGTGAAACACAAAAACATAGATATGAATATCAAATAGAACACATACATGACTCACAGAACAAATACCAAAAAACAAAATATATACAAGTATATACAGATATATACAGAATTATCTAAAAAATGTAGATATATAGTCCCAAAGTCAGAGATTTAAACTAATAATGTTGTACAGGGCATAAGCATATGTATACAGAGAGTATCAAATAGGGGTTAATTAACCATGGAACTAAAATACAAATACATTATAAGGGTGCATAAGAGGCAATATCAGTAACGCTCCGGTTAGCCGGTGTGCACATATGTTAAACTGGAACAAGGAATAAGACCTGAAATAAAAGGTCTGTAACCATGTGGTAGTCCATAGTCCTATAGTTATGTGTAGTAGACAATGCTATAAGGCATAAAATAAAGGGAGTATATACCTATCCAAGAATATCAACTTCTACAAGGCTCATGGGAGACATATGCACATTTAATCCTGGAAAACTGATCTGGTAGGTACAGAAATGACTAACCTGAAAATGCAGGGTATAGAAGAGAAGGGTTGAAGAGGGACAATGTCCCGTCTAGGCTATATATAGGAAGAGAGATAAAGAGGAGGAAAATGTTATTAATTCAATTTCAAATACCATGGGGAGGGTATGGTAACGGTATAGAAACCGAAAGTAAAGTTGTGACCTGATAAAGAAGTGAAAGTCCAGCGCACAAACCTGTAGTGAGAAGCAGATAGGAGCGATCCGTTCAGTGGCTGCAGTGTGTGTGGTGCAGGACAGAATGGCGCTTTAAGTCAAGCGCTTCTGTTCAATATCCGGTCACCGCCCCACATGTCGGCAATGAGAGGGAGGCCAGACACGCAGGAGCGTGTCAGAGTGGATTGCGCATGCGCCTTGTCCTTCCTGACGTCATGGCTATAGAAATGTATGGGAAGAAGGAATGAGGCGTGTCATAGTAAGGGGCGCATGCGCACTGTGTTGTATATGGTCGCCGTGGTGACCGGGAGGAAAGGAAATGTTAATATGTTAATATGAAGCGCATGAAAGATGTAAAGAAAGAAAGAGGAGACGAAAAAAAAGGGGGGAAGAGACGAAACACAAGGAGGGGAAGAGGGGAATGGAGTGATTTAAAAGAGGGGAGGTGATGGAGGTAAGTCTAGGAGAAGGGATGGGGAATATGGAGGACTGATTAACAGAAAAGAGCTAAGGCAATAATGAGATGCTTAACGAAAGTAATAAAATAAAAAATAAAAAATAAAAAACTGTAATACAGGATTATTGAAAGAAGTGAAAAATCCAAATAAAATGAAATAAAAATAAAAATAAAAATAATAATAATAAAAATCAAAATAAAATAAAAAGAGAAGATAATAATGAAGAAATGGGAAACGTAGAAATAAAAAATAATAAAAAATAAAATAAAAATAAAATTAAAATAAAAATAAAAATGAAAAAATGGGAAAAAAAGAAAAAAAATTAAAACTGAAAAAATTGCAAAAAAAATAAGAGAAAAAAAATAAGAGAAAAAAAATAAATAAGAAAAATAAAAATAAAAATAAGAATAAGAATTCTAACAAAAACTTACCGCCGGATGAAGGTGGAAAAAAGAATATATAGCCTTTCGTGAATCAATGTTATGAGATACCCCTGTTAAGAAATCTGGAGACAAATGAGGAAGGTTAAGGTACCCACAAGAAACAGTTAACCTGGAAATAAAGTGTTACAAGGTCATAAACAGTGTAATGGACAAATCAGCAAAAGGTAAAATCTATTTCCCTATTCAGGCCTTTTGGAGCCAAGGTCTGTAATGTGTGGATCCAATAGGATTCCCGTTGCTTGAGGAGTTTAATATGGTTGCCCCCTCGTCTTGGTCTGTTGACCTGCTCTATTACCTGGAAACGTAGCTGTGACACAGCATGGTTTGCTGTGGAGAAGTGATAAGGAACAGGAAGCCATGTTTTTTGTAACCTGATCGTTGATTTGTGATTCGTGATTCTTTCTCTAATGTGTTGCGTGGTCTCACCAATATAAAGGAGGCCACATGGGCATTTAATGAGGTAGACTACGAAATTGGAGTCACATGTAAAGAAACCATTGATTTTGTATCTCCTTCCCGTATGAGGGTGGACAATGTCTTCCGACTTAATTACATTGGCACAACAAGCACAGCCTAGACATGGAAATGTTCCTTTTCTTTGTGACCTAAGGAATGTTTGTTTAGGTAATTTAGTGTCACTACCAATGTCAGCACGGACTAGTTGATCTTTGAAGTTCCTTGGTCTCCTTTTACACATAAGAGCAGGTGTCTGAAAGGATGGAATTTGTGGATATGCTTCTGTTAGGCGAGGCCAATGTTTATTAATGGTTTTGTAGATTAGGTTCATTAGAGGGTGGTGTGTATGAATAAAGGGGATCCGTTCAGGTCTAGGAGGTACATAGGTTGGGGGATCCCATGAGGAGATTCTATGTTTTTCCCTGGAAAGGATATTCTCGGGGTAACCCCTTTCCCTGAATCTATTGGCCATCTCGTCTAGTCGTGTGTCAACCAAAAGGGGGTTGGAGACAATCTTTTTTACCCTGTGGAATTTGGAGCGAGGGAGGCTCTCCCGTGTGGATCTCGGATGGCAGCTCGTGAATAGTAGAAGGTTATTAGAATCAGTGGGCTTGGCGTATAGGTCTGTAGATAGGCCCCCGTTGTCATTTTTAGAAACCATAGTGTCGAGGAAGGGAATTTTTTGTAGGTCCCAATTAATTACAAATTGAAGTTCAGGTCTGATACCGTTGATCTGTGTTGTAAATGTGAGGATGGTATCAGGGCTGCCCTCCCATATGCAAAAAATGTCGTCTATATAACGAAGCCAACATTTGGAATGTAGAATAAACAGGTCGTTGTTATAGACATGTGCATTTTCAAAGTTGTCCATATACAGATTGGCATAGGCCGGTGCCATGTTGGATCCCATGGCTGTTCCACAGGACTGGTAATAGAACTGGTCACCAAACAGAAAGTAGTTCTCATTGAGGACCACGGTTAACAAATCTAGAATAAACTGCTGTGAGTTTGTACTCAACTGTGATGAATGGAGGGAAGCTCTCACTGCCTCAATGCCGCGATCATGGTTGATTGAGGTGTAAAGGCTTTTGACATCTAAGGTGACTAGAAGGCATCCTGGTGAAATGTTTGACAAATGTTTGATTATACTAATGAAATGTCCGGTATCGAGTATAAAGGATCTGGTTTCCTTGACTAGTGGTGTCAAGGTTTTCTCAAGAAAGATTGATAACGGTGCCAAAACGGAATCGGTTGATGCCACAATAGGGCGTCCTGGAGGGTTAGTCAGTGATTTATGGATCTTAGGGAGAGTATAGATGACTGGTGTTATTGGATAGAGGTTGGTCAAGTAGGTAGCTGTTTTCTTATCTATACAGTTCATGGATAGATATTTGTTGAGAAGATTCTCAATTTTCTTTTTGATGTTCGGTAAAGGGTCAGAGGTGATTTTCTTGTATGTGGATACATCAGATAATTGACTTTCAATTTCTTTCATGTAGTCAATTCGATTCATCACCACAATTGCCCCGCCCTTATCTGCTGGTTTGATAGTAATGTGTTTATTGGTCTTTAAAGACTCGATAGCCTGCCTTTCGAGTGGTGTGATATTGCTTTTGGTGGGAAGGTGGCCCTTCTGTTGTTTTTTGAGTGTCTCATGTATTTCTCTATCAATTAGGTCAATACATGCTTCTGCAGCGTGGTAAGTGCGAGGTGGATGGAAAAAACTCTTATTATACAGTCCTAAGGAGGTAATAGACATTTCAGATGAAGCAGCAGAGGTACCCTCATTGAGGGATGTCACATTCAGATTTGACCCCTTTTGAAGGCCAAAATGGGTTTTGAGACGAATGGAGCGGTAGAAATATTGGAGATCTTGTTCCAATTTAAAACTGTCCCAGGCAGGGGTAGGACAAAAGGATAGTCCATGTTGTAGCACCGACAGTTCTGTTGGATTAAGTGTGTATGAGGAAATGTTAATCACAGACCTGAGGTTCCTACCTGTGATCTCGTTACCATCCGGTCGGTTATATTTACGGGTTGACCTCCTTGTCTTTCTCCTCCTGTTTGGCGGTTGTAGCCCCTCCTGGGTTGTCTTCTTCCTAAAAAATGACTTTGGTTCTGGTTGTATGAAGAACCACTGCTGTCTGAGCTGAATGAGCCAGGTCGTCTTGAGGTGTAATTGCCTCGCCATTGTGTCGAATTCGTGTTGTCGCTCCACCTATAGACTCTCTCGAGTCTATAGTCCTCTTCGTCTCTATGGAATTTGTTTCTCTTTTTCTCTTGTAGAGACTTGCGGTTTTCTTCAATTGTTTTGTCAACCTTACTTTTTAGGTTGTGCCAGTCCTGTGTGGAGAACGTAGAGCAAAGTTGTTCCTCAATAGATTTTACCTTTGCCTCAGTTTCCGAAATTGCTGATTGTAGTGTCTCAATCGTTAGAAGTATGATATCCAATGAGCACTTGTTGAGAATTTTTTTATATTTCTCGCAGTAGTCGGGTCTGTCAGAGAAAAGCGTGGGACGGAGGTTACAGCGTAGACCTCTCGGGATGCGATTAACCTTGTAGTATTCAGCTAAGGTAACTGAATGAAGGTCATAGGACATCAGCCTCCTGCGTTCCCGTTCGTAGTCTCTGCTTCTAATCTCTTGCGCTGGAGTATGTAGAAAATCACTAGGATTAGTGATTTTAGATAGGATACTTGATGCTGTAGATTCATCAAATGCAAACGTATGCGTAGACATCAGGGAACAGGTGCATACATCAACAAAAAACCAATAGTAGATAAATGATGTGCACACTGTGAAGTCAGTGGTTGGTGCTGGCTGAACCAAATGACCAATCAAGTAGAGAAAAACAGCCGCACTCAATATTGATCTTGAAGTGAAATTGGTTCCATTTTATTATAGCAAAAAAAATATATACATGAGCCACGACTAGTGTGGTGTGAACGGACAAGAGAAGATGGGGTTAACGTTTCGACCGTATGTGGTCTTTCTCAAAACCTCACTGTGAAACACAAAAACATAGATATGAATATCAAATAGAACACATACATGACTCACAGAACAAATACCAAAAAACAAAATATATACAAGTATATACAGATATATACAGAATTATCTAAAAAATGTAGATATATAGTCCCAAAGTCAGAGATTTAAACTAATAATGTTGTACAGGGCATAAGCATATGTATACAGAGAGTATCAAATAGGGGTTAATTAACCATGGAACTAAATACAAATACATTATAAGGGTGCATAAGAGGCAATATCAGTAACGCTCCGGTTAGCCGGTGTGCACATATGTTAAACTGGAACAAGGAATAAGACCTGAAATAAAAGGTCTGTAACCATGTGGTAGTCCATAGTCCTATAGTTATGTGTAGTAGACAATGCTATAAGGCATAAAATAAAGGGAGTATATACCTATCCAAGAATATCAACTTCTACAAGGCTCATGGGAGACATATGCACATTTAATCCTGGAAAACTGATCTGGTAGGTACAGAAATGACTAACCTGAAATGCAGGGTATAGAAGAGAAGGGTTGAAGAGGGACAATGTCCCGTCTAGGCTATATATAGGAAGAGAGATAAAGAGGAGGAAAATGTTATTAATTCAATTTCAAATACCATGGGGAGGGTATGGTAACGGTATAGAAACCGAAAGTAAAGTTGTGACCTGATAAAGAAGTGAAAGTCCAGCGCACAAACCTGTAGTGAGAAGCAGATAGGAGCGATCCGTTCAGTGGCTGCAGTGTGTGTGGTGCAGGACAGAATGGCGCTTTAAGTCAAGCGCTTCTGTTCAATATCCGGTCACCGCCCCACATGTCGGCAATGAGAGGGAGGCCAGACACGCAGGAGCGTGTCAGAGTGGATTGCGCATGCGCCTTGTCCTTCCTGACGTCATGGCTATAGAAATGTATGGGAAGAAGGAATGAGGCGTGTCATAGTAAGGGGCGCATGCGCACTGTGTTGTATATGGTCGCCGTGGTGACCGGGAGGAAAGGAAATGTTAATATGTTAATATGAAGCGCATGAAAGATGTAAAGAAAGAAAGAGGAGACGAAAAAAAAGGGGGAAGAGACGAAACACAAGGAGGGGAAGAGGGGAATGGAGTGATTTAAAAGAGGGGAGGTGATGGAGGTAAGTCTAGGAGAAGGGATGGGGAATATGGAGGACTGATTAACAGAAAAGAGCTAAGGCAATAATGAGATGCTTAACGAAAGTAATAAAATAAAAAATAAAAATAAAAAATAAAAAACTGTAATACAGGATTATTGAAAGAAGTGAAAAATCCAAATAAAATGAAATAAAAATAAAAATAATAATAATAAAAATCAAAATAAAATAAAAAGAGAAGATAATAATGAAGAAATGGGAAACGTAGAAATAAAAATAATAAAAAAATAAAATAAAAATAAAATTAAAATAAAAATAAAAATGAAAAAATGGGAAAAAAAGAAAAAAAATTAAAACTGAAAAAATTGCAAAAAAAAATATAAGAGAAAAAAAATAAGAGAAAAAAAATAAATAAGAAAAATAAAAATAAAAATAAAAATAAGAATTCTAAGAAAAACTTACCGCCGGATGAAGGTGGAAAAAAGAATATATAGCCTTTCGTGAATCAATGTTATGAGATACCCCTGTTAAGAAATCTGGAGACAAATGAGGAAGGTTAAGGTACCCACAAGAAACAGTTAACCTGGAAATAAAGTGTTACAAGGTCATAAACAGTGTAATGGACAAATCAGCAAAAGGTAAAATCTATTTCCCTATTCAGGCCTTTTGGAGCCAAGGTCTGTAATGTGTGGATCCAATAGGATTCCCGTTGCTTGAGGAGTTTAATATGGTTGCCCTCTCGTCTTGGTCTGTTGACCTGCTCTATTACCTGGAAACGTAGCTGTGACACAGCATGGTTTGCTGTGGAGAAGTGATAAGGAACAGGAAGCCATGTTTTTTGTAACCTGATCGTTGATTTGTGATTCGTGATTCTTTCTCTAATGTGTTGCGTGGTCTCACCAATATAAAGGAGGCCACATGGGCATTTAATGAGGTAGACTACGAAATTGGAGTCACATGTAAAGAAACCATTGATTTTGTATCTCCTTCCCGTATGAGGGTGGACAATGTCTTCCGACTTAATTACATTGGCACAACAAGCACAGCCTAGACATGGAAATGTTCCTTTTCTTTGTGACCTAAGGAATGTTTGTTTAGGTAATTTAGTGTCACTACCAATGTCAGCACGGACTAGTTGATCTTTGAAGTTCCTTGGTCTCCTTTTACACATAAGAGCAGGTGTCTGAAAGGATGGAATTTGTGGATATGCTTCTGTTAGGCGAGGCCAATGTTTATTAATGGTTTTGTAGATTAGGTTCATTAGAGGGTGGTGTGTATGAATAAAGGGGATCCGTTCAGGTCTAGGAGGTACATAGGTTGGGGGATCCCATGAGGAGATTCTATGTTTTTCCCTGGAAAGGATATTCTCGGGGTAACCCCTTTCCCTGAATCTATTGGCCATCTCGTCTAGTCGTGTGTCAACCAAAAGGGGGTTGGAGACAATCTTTTTTACCCTGTGGAATTGGGAGCGAGGGAGGCTCTCCCGTGTGGATCTCGGATGGCAGCTCGTGAATAGTAGAAGGTTATTAGAATCAGTGGGCTTGGCGTATAGGTCTGTAGATAGGCCCCCGTTGTCATTTTTAGAAACCATAGTGTCGAGGAAGGGAATTTTTTGTAGGTCCCAATTAATTACAAATTGAAGTTCAGGTCTGATACCGTTGATCTGTGTTGTAAATGTGAGGATGGTATCAGGGCTGCCCTCCCATATGCAAAAAATGTCGTCTATATAACGAAGCCAACATTTGGAATGTAGAATAAACAGGTCGTTGTTATAGACATGTGCATTTTCAAAGTTGTCCATATACAGATTGGCATAGGCCGGTGCCATGTTGGATCCCATGGCTGTTCCACAGGACTGGTAATAGAACTGGTCACCAAACAGAAAGTAGTTCTCATTGAGGACCACGGTTAACAAATCTAGAATAAACTGCTGTGAGTTTGTACTCAACTGTGATGAATGGAGGGAAGCTCTCACTGCCTCAATGCCGCGATCATGGTTGATTGAGGTGTAAAGGCTTTTGACATCTAAGGTGACTAGAAGGCATCCTGGTGAAATGTTTGACAAATGTTTGATTATACTAATGAAATGTCCGGTATCGAGTATAAAGGATCTGGTTTCCTTGACTAGTGGTGTCAAGGTTTTCTCAAGAAAGATTGATAACGGTGCCAAAACGGAATCGGTTGATGCCACAATAGGGCGTCCTGGAGGGTTAGTCAGTGATTTATGGATCTTAGGGAGAGTATAGATGACTGGTGTTATTGGATAGAGGTTGGTCAAGTAGGTAGCTGTTTTCTTATCTATACAGTTCATGGATAGATATTTGTTGAGAAGATTCTCAATTTTCTTTTTGATGTTCGGTAAAGGGTCAGAGGTGATTTTCTTGTATGTGGATACATCAGATAATTGACTTTCAATTTCTTTCATGTAGTCAATTCGATTCATCACCACAATTGCCCCGCCCTTATCTGCTGGTTTGATAGTAATGTGTTTATTGGTCTTTAAAGACTCGATAGCCTGCCTTTCGAGTGGTGTGATATTGCTTTTGGTGGGAAGGTGGCCCTTCTGTTGTTTTTTGAGTGTCTCATGTATTTCTCTATCAATTAGGTCAATACATGCTTCTGCAGCGTGGTAAGTGCGAGGTGGATGGAACAAACTCTTATTATACAGTCCTAAGGAGGTAATAGACATTTCAGATGAAGCAGCAGAGGTACCCTCATTGAGGGATGTCACATTCAGATTTGACCCCTTTTGAAGGCCAAAATGGGTTTTGAGACGAATGGAGCGGTAGAAATATTGGAGATCTTGTTCCAATTTAAAACTGTCCCAGGCAGGGGTAGGACAAAAGGATAGTCCATGTTGTAGCACCGACAGTTCTGTTGGATTAAGTGTGTATGAGGAAATGTTAATCACAGACCTGAGGTTCCTACCTGTGATCTCGTTACCATCCGGTCGGTTATATTTACGGGTTGACCTCCTTGTCTTTCTCCTCCTGTTTGGCGGTTGTAGCCCCTCCTGGGTTGTCTTCTTCCTAAAAAATGACTTTGGTTCTGGTTGTATGAAGAACCACTGCTGTCTGAGCTGAATGAGCCAGGTCGTCTTGAGGTGTAATTGCCTCGCCATTGTGTCGAATTCGTGTTGTCGCTCCACCTATAGACTCTCTCGAGTCTATAGTCCTCTTCGTCTCTATGGGATTTGTTTCTCTTTTTCTCTTGTAGAGACTTGCGGTTTTCTTCAATTGTTTTGTCAACCTTACTTTTTAGGTTGTGCCAGTCCTGTGTGGAGAACGTAGAGCAAAGTTGTTCCTCAATAGATTTTACCTTTGCCTCAGTTTCCGAAATTGCTGATTGTAGTGTCTCAATCGTTAGAAGTATGATATCCAATGAGCACTTGTTGAGAATTTTTTTATATTTCTCGCAGTAGTCGGGTCTGTCAGAGAAAAGCGTGGGACGGAGGTTACAGCGTAGACCTCTCGGGATGCGATTAACCTTGTAGTATTCAGCTAAGGTAACTGAATGAAGGTCATAGGACATCAGCCTCCTGCGTTCCCGTTCGTAGTCTCTGCTTCTAATCTCTTGCGCTGGAGTATGTAGAAAATCACTAGGATTAGTGATTTTAGATAGGATACTTGATGCTGTAGATTCATCAAATGCAAACGTATGCGTAGACATCAGGGAACAGGTGCATACATCAACAAAAAACCAATAGTAGATAAATGATGTGCACACTGTGAAGTCAGTGGTTGGTGCTGGCTGAACCAAATGACCAATCAAGTAGAGAAAAACAGCCGCACTCAATATTGATCTTGAAGTGAAATTGGTTCCATTTTATTATAGCAAAAAAAATATATACATGAGCCACGACTAGTGTGGTGTGAACGGACAAGAGAAGATGGGGTTAACGTTTCGACCGTATGTGGTCTTTCTCAAAACCTCACTGTGAAACACAAAAACATAGATATGAATATCAAATAGAACACATACATGACTCACAGAACAAATACCAAAAAACAAAATATATACAAGTATATACAGATATATACAGAATTATCTAAAAAATGTAGATATATAGTCCCAAAGTCAGAGATTTAAACTAATAATGTTGTACAGGGCATAAGCATATGTATACAGAGAGTATCAAATAGGGGTTAATTAACCATGGAACTAAAATACAAATACATTATAAGGGTGCATAAGAGGCAATATCAGTAACGCTCCGGTTAGCCGGTGTGCACATATGTTAAACTGGAACAAGGAATAAGACCTGAAATAAAAGGTCTGTAACCATGTGGTAGTCCATAGTCCTATAGTTATGTGTAGTAGACAATGCTATAAGGCATAAAATAAAGGGAGTATATACCTATCCAAGAATATCAACTTCTACAAGGCTCATGGGAGACATATGCACATTTAATCCTGGAAAACTGATCTGGTAGGTACAGAAATGACTAACCTGAAAATGCAGGGTATAGAAGAGAAGGGTTGAAGAGGGACAATGTCCCGTCTAGGCTATATATAGGAAGAGAGATAAAGAGGAGGAAAATGTTATTAATTCAATTTCAAATACCATGGGGAGGGTATGGTAACGGTATAGAAACCGAAAGTAAAGTTGTGACCTGATAAAGAAGTGAAAGTCCAGCGCACAAACCTGTAGTGAGAAGCAGATAGGAGCGATCCGTTCAGTGGCTGCAGTGTGTGTGGTGCAGGACAGAATGGCGCTTTAAGTCAAGCGCTTCTGTTCAATATCCGGTCACCGCCCCACATGTCGGCAATGAGAGGGAGGCCAGACACGCAGGAGCGTGTCAGAGTGGATTGCGCATGCGCCTTGTCCTTCCTGACGTCATGGCTATAGAAATGTATGGGAAGAAGGAATGAGGCGTGTCATAGTAAGGGGCGCATGCGCACTGTGTTGTATATGGTCGCCGTGGTGACCGGGAGGAAAGGAAATGTTAATATGGTAATATGAAGCGCATGAAAGATGTAAAGAAAGAAAGAGGAGACGAAAAAAAAGGGGGGAAGAGACGAAACACAAGGAGGGGAAGAGGGGAATGGAGTGATTTAAAAGAGGGGAGGTGATGGAGGTAAGTCTAGGAGAAGGGATGGGGAATATGGAGGACTGATTAACAGAAAAGAGCTAAGGCAATAATGAGATGCTTAACGAAAGTAATAAAATAAAAAATAAAAAATAAAAAACTGTAATACAGGATTATTGAAAGAAGTGAAAAATCCAAATAAAATGAAATAAAAATAAAAATAAAAATAATAATAATAAAAATCAAAATAAAATAAAAAGAGAAGATAATAATGAAGAAATGGGAAACGTAGAAATAAAAAATAATAAAAAATAAAATAAAAATAAAATTAAAATAAAAATAAAAATGAAAAAATGGGAAAAAAAGAAAAAAAATTAAAACTGAAAAAATTGCAAAAAAAAATAAGAGAAAAAAAATAAGAGAAAAAAAATAAATAAGAAAAATAAAAATAAAAATAAAAATAAGAATAAGAATTCTAAGAAAAACTTACCGCCGGATGAAGGTGGAAAAAAGAATATATAGCCTTTCGTGAATCAATGTTATGAGATACCCCTGTTAAGAAATCTGGAGACAAATGAGGAAGGTTAAGGTACCCACAAGAAACAGTTAACCTGGAAATAAAGTGTTACAAGGTCATAAACAGTGTAATGGACAAATCAGCAAAAGGTAAAATCTATTTCCCTATTCAGGCCTTTTGGAGCCAAGGTCTGTAATGTGTGGATCCAATAGGATTCCCGTTGCTTGAGGAGTTTAATATGGTTGCCCCCTCGTCTTGGTCTGTTGACCTGCTCTATTACCTGGAAACGTAGCTGTGACACAGCATGGTTTGCTGTGGAGAAGTGATAAGGAACAGGAAGCCATGTTTTTGTAACCTGATCGTTGATTTGTGATTCGTGATTCTTTCTCTAATGTGTTGCGTGGTCTCACCAATATAAAGGAGGCCACATGGGCATTTAATGAGGTAGACTACGAAATTGGAGTCACATGTAAAGAAACCATTGATTTTGTATCTCCTTCCCGTATGAGGGTGGACAATGTCTTCCGACTTAATTACATTGGCACAACAAGCACAGCCTAGACATGGAAATGTTCCTTTTCTTTGTGACCTAAGGAATGTTTGTTTAGGTAATTTAGTGTCACTACCAATGTCAGCACGGACTAGTTGATCTTTGAAGTTCCTTGGTCTCCTTTTACACATAAGAGCAGGTGTCTGAAAGGATGGAATTTGTGGATATGCTTCTGTTAGGCGAGGCCAATGTTTATTAATGGTTTTGTAGATTAGGTTCATTAGAGGGTGGTGTGTATGAATAAAGGGGATCCGTTCAGGTCTAGGAGGTACATAGGTTGGGGGATCCCATGAGAGATTCTATGTTTTTCCCTGGAAAGGATATTCTCGGGGTAACTCCTTTCCCTGAATCTATTGGCCATCTCGTCTAGTCGTGTGTCAACCAAAAGGGGGTTGGAGACAATCTTTTTTACCCTGTGGAATTGGGAGCGAGGGAGGCTCTCCCGTGTGGATCTCGGATGGCAGCTCGTGAATAGTAGAAGGTTATTAGAATCAGTGGGCTTGGCGTATAGGTCTGTAGATAGGCCCCCGTTGTCATTTTTAGAAACCATAGTGTCGAGGAAGGGAATTTTTTGTAGGTCCCAATTAATTACAAATTGAAGTTCAGGTCTGATACCGTTGATCTGTGTTGTAAATGTGAGGATGGTATCAGGGCTGCCCTCCCATATGCAAAAAATGTCGTCTATATAACGAAGCCAACATTTGGAATGTAGAATAAACAGGTCGTTGTTATAGACATGTGCATTTTCAAAGTTGTCCATATACAGATTGGCATAGGCCGGTGCCATGTTGGATCCCATGGCTGTTCCACAGGACTGGTAATAGAACTGGTCACCAAACAGAAAGTAGTTCTCATTGAGGACCACGGTTAACAAATCTAGAATAAACTGCTGTGAGTTTGTACTCAACTGTGATGAATGGAGGGAAGCTCTCACTGCCTCAATGCCGCGATCATGGTTGATTGAGGTGTAAAGGCTTTTGACATCTAAGGTGACTAGAAGGCATCCTGGTGAAATGTTTGACAAATGTTTGATTATACTAATGAAATGTCCGGTATCGAGTATAAAGGATCTGGTTTCCTTGACTAGTGGTGTCAAGGTTTTCTCAAGAAAGATTGATAACGGTGCCAAAACGGAATCGGTTGATGCCACAATAGGGCGTCCTGGAGGGTTAGTCAGTGATTTATGGATCTTACCTTCATCCGGCGGTAAGTTTTTCTTAGAATTCTTATTCTTATTTTTATTTTTATTTTTATTTTTCTTATTTTTTTTTTTCTCTTATTTTTTTTCTCTTATTTTTTTTTTGCAATTTTTTCAGTTTTAATTTTTTTTTTTTTTTCCCATTTTTTCATTTTTATTTTTATTTTAATTTTATTTTTATTTTATTTTTTATTATTTTTTATTTCTACGTTTCCCATTTCTTCATTATTATCTTCTCTTTTTATTTTATTTTGATTTTTATTATTATTATTTTTATTTTTATTTTTATTTTATTTCATTTTATTTGGATTTTTCACTTCTTTCAATAATCCTGTATTACAGTTTTTTATTTTTTATTTTTATTTTTTATTTTATTACTTTCGTTAAGCATCTCATTATTGCCTTAGCTCTTTTCTGTTAATCAGTCCTCCATATTCCCCATCCCTTCTCCTAGACTTACCTCCATCACCTCCCCTCTTTTAAATCACTCCATTCCCCTCTTCCCCTCCTTGTGTTTCGTCTCTTCCCCCCTTTTTTTTTCGTCTCCTCTTTCTTTCTTTACATCTTTCATGCGCTTCATATTAACATATTAACATTTCCTTTCCTCCCGGTCACCACGGCGACCATATACAACACAGTGCGCATGCGCCCCTTACTATGACACGCCTCATTCCTTCTTCCCATACATTTCTATAGCCATGACGTCAGGAAGGACAAGGCGCATGCGCAATCCACTCTGACACGCTCCTGCGTGTCTGGCCTCCCTCTCATTGCCGACATGTGGGGCGGTGACCGGATATTGAACAGAAGCGCTTGACTTAAAGCGCCATTCTGTCCTGCACCACACACACTGCAGCCACTGAACGGATCGCTCCTATCTGCTTCTCACTACAGGTTTGTGCGCTGGACTTTCACTTCTTTATCAGGTCACAACTTTACTTTCGGTTTCTATACCGTTACCATACCCTCCCCATGGTATTTGAAATTGAATTAATAACATTTTCCTCCTCTTTATCTCTCTTCCTATATATAGCCTAGACGGGACATTGTCCCTCTTCAACCCTTCTCTTCTATACCCTGCATTTTCAGGTTAGTCATTTCTGTACCTACCAGATCAGTTTTCCAGGATTAAATGTGCATATGTCTCCCATGAGCCTTGTAGAAGTTGATATTCTTGGATAGGTATATACTCCCTTTATTTTATGCCTTATAGCATTGTCTACTACACATAACTATAGGACTATGGACTACCACATGGTTACAGACCTTTTATTTCAGGTCTTATTCCTTGTTCCAGTTTAACATATGTGCACACCGGCTAACCGGAGCGTTACTGATATTGCCTCTTATGCACCCTTATAATGTATTTGTATTTTAGTTCCATGGTTAATTAACCCCTATTTGATACTCTCTGTATACATATGCTTATGCCCTGTACAACATTATTAGTTTAAATCTCTGACTTTGGGACTATATATCTACATTTTTTAGATAATTCTGTATATATCTGTATATACTTGTATATATTTTGTTTTTTGGTATTTGTTCTGTGAGTCATGTATGTGTTCTATTTGATATTCATATCTATGTTTTTGTGTTTCACAGTGAGGTTTTGAGAAAGACCACATACGGTCGAAACGTTAACCCCATCTTCTCTTGTCCGTTCACACCACACTAGTCGTGGCTCATGTATATATTTTTTTTGCTATAATAAAATGGAACCAATTTCACTTCAAGATCAATATTGAGTGCGGCTGTTTTTCTCTACTTGATCAGTTCATTTGTAGGTAGTACGGTATGTTATTTTGGAAGCGCCATTTGTGACTAGGTCATTTCTTTTGGTTATATACAGCAGGATGGGAATAAGTATTTAATGCCATACTCCACTAAAATCTTGAAAATGAACATTATACATACAACTTTGCTGTTGCTTACAGATTATCAACAACCACATGGTTCTGCAGTTTCTGAGATCCGCAGATTATTCTTATAAGAAAGAGGATGTTCTGAGATCTGAACTAACAGTGTTAAAAACTCTTAATTTCCAAATAAACATCCACTCTCCTTTTACATATGTGGAAATGCTTCTGGAAGTTTTAGGTAAGTGCTGTTAACACCGGGACTATGGGTGCATTTAGATGGGCTGACAATCAGTGTCGTTTTATTGATCATTCCCAATTACCGGTAAGTGTAAAGATGGCAGTGATCACTGGATGAACAAACAAAGCCTGTAGTCAGAAGATGCAGGGCCGGCGTTAGCACCCGGCACACCCGGGCAAGTGCCGGGGCCCTGAGCAGGCGGGGGGGCCCACTTGCCGTCGGGCACCCCGGCGCCCGTTAGCGGAGGAGAGCGGTGTCAGCGCAGCCACTGGGCCCCCCCCCCGCTTGCTCAGGGCCCCGGCAGGAGCTGGCACAAAACTCACCTCTCCCGTGCCTCCGCTGCCGCAGCTCCGGGCTCCAGGGGGCGCCGGCGCTTCCTCTCACAGCAGCGCCGCTGAATGACGTCATCATTCAGCGGCCGGCTGTGGCAGAGAGTGCGCGGACGTCGGACAGGTGAGATGTGTGTGTATGTGTCTGTGTGTGTGTCTGTGTGTATGAAAGTGCGGTGCTTTGTGTGTATGTGTGTGTGTATATGTATGTATGTATGTGAGAGAGTGCTTGTGTGCTGTGGTGCTGTCTGTGTGATGATGGGCAGGCATTGATGATAATGGGCAGGCATTGATGATGATGGGGAGGAGATGATGATGATGGGCTGGCATTGATGATGACGGGGAGGAGATGATGATGATGGGCAGGCATTGATGATAATGGGCAGGCATTGATGATGATGGGGAGGCCATGATGATGATGGGGAGGCAATGATGATGATGAGAAGGCAATGATGATGATGGGGAGGCGATGATGATGATGGGCAGGCATTGATGATGATGGGGAGGCAATGATGATGAGGGGGAGGCAATGATTATGAGGGGGAGGCGATGATGATGATGATAATGGGCAGGCAATCATAATAATGGGGAGTCTTTCCACAGCGCCCTTTCCTGAGCCGTAACAGTGCAGAACGCAGTACAGCGCAGAGGAGAGCTCCATATTTTGTATGGAGCATTATATGGGGACCAGTATCCTGTATGGAGCATTATATGGGGACCAGTATCCTGTATGGAGCATTATATTGGGTCCATTATTCTGTATGGAGCATTATTTTGGGTCCAGTGTTCTGTATGGAGCATTATATGGGGGGTGACATCCTGCATGGGGTATTATATGGGTGATGAGGGGGAGACTATGTGGTGCCCATAATATTGTATGGAGGACTGTACTGTCCAGTCTGTACTGTGCGCTGTGAGGATTTGGCGGTTTTTGAGCTATTGTACAATTTACAATAGATATCAGTCATGTAATGGAAGAAGTGAAGTATTTGGCATTGTACTGTACCTATATTTCTCTGCTGTATCTGTGCATCATGAATCGTGGTCTGTGTTAAAGGGGCCCACTGAGGCTCTTTCGCCCGGGGCCCATAAAAACCTGGAGCCGGCCCTGAGAGGATGGGATCATTTATGCTGACATAAAAATGATTGTTATCAGCAGCACAGGGAATGGGCTGTCTACAACGTTAGGTTATATGGGGAAGAATGATCGTATTAATGGTCGTTCTGTTCCCATCAGTACTCACCAGCCAATGTAAACAGGCCAGTAAATAAGCGCTGATCGACCATCGTTAAAGAAGCACTCACCTTTATTTTTTTTTCATTAAATTTGTGTATATGTGCATGTAATGTAGTGTGAGTGTAATAATATTCTCACCTATTGCCGCCTTCTCCGGGATTCCGCGCCGCTCTGCTCCACTTTTCAGTGAGGTCACTGCAATTGTAACAAGCCGGACCACTCTATGCTTTGCTCACGCAGAGCGCAGTGCGACCCGGCCAGTCTGCAGAGCTGTGGTGTCAGCGAGAAGAGGAGAAGAGCGGCGCTGGATCCCGGAGAGGATGGCGATGGGTGAGTATATTATTACACTCACACTACATTACATACACATATATTAACACCAAATCTATAGTGGAAGGTGCCACCCATAGATAAGAAGTGAGAGGAGAGATTACCATATAAAATTTAATCTTTATTAATATGCAAAATTAAAACCATTTCAAACAATAAAACATTTAGAGAGAGTAAGGGAGACTCCAAAAGAAAGGGGGAGCAAGATGCCAACGTGATACACCACAATATAAATATGCACCATTCACAATTCACAATCCACTAGTGACAGCTGGAAATGAATCAAGGAACATGAAAATTCCCAATGATAACGGACACTATAAAATATAAATATAGCTAAGCACTTATATAAATAAATCAAGGAGCATTATGCTTCCAGTATATTAAAGTGCATTTAGTGCCAGTATAATCAGAATCCTCTAAACAATGTGAATCTTCCCCATGAAAGTATGCTGAAACAGAAAAGAGGTGCTGCGGTAGTGAACAGAATATATTCAAAATTGGATTTTCATAAAGCAATCAGCCTCAAAGCGTAAATGACAATGTGCATCTCTTTCACATACCTAGGCACCAATGATAGGAATCGCTGACAGGGGGATGTGCATATGTGGCGATGCAGTGGCGTCTGATCTCCCGCGCCCGACGGGCACCATTTCGTGTAGTCACTTCTTCCACGCCCCTTGTGAGCCGTTTTTTGGTCGTTGGTGTCCCGCTGGTGAGCCTGAATCGCTGAGTGTGACACCCTTTATGAACGACTTTACCAGCATCACAGGCGGGACTAGGTTTTCCCAACGACTGCAGAGGTCGTTATACAGATCGCTGATCTCTGATGAGATCTTTGTGTTTGGAAGCTAACTAGCGACCATATAGCGATCGCACCAATGATCTCGCCAGGTCGTGTCATTGTCGTGATCGCTGGTGCGATCGCTAAGTGTGACAGTGCCTTTACTCTGTCTGCATCACTACACTCAATCACCAGTCAGCGTACACGTCTGGATCCCATTTTCCAGGGCTTCAGATATAAGTCCCAATAGAGCCTTATTCTCAGATGTACTGCACATAGAAATTAATCTTAATGTGTATATGAAGAAAATAGCACCTAAGTGCGGCTGCTATGAGCTCTCAGGAACTGAATGAAACATAGCTCTGCTCTGCGCACATACATGCATACAAATGTAATCCATTCCAAAATGTATGAGTTTAATTGCCTGCAAGTGGGATCTTAGAAGGTAACGGAGACCTCACTGCCCAACTTGCTGCCTAATCTTAGCTTTCTACAGATTATACATACTAAAGGCTGGGTCTCACATAGCGATACACCAGCGATCCCGACAACGATCAGGATCGCTTGTGTATCGCTATATTATCGCTGCTGAGCTGCCAAACAGGCAGCTCAGGGCAGCGATCAGCACAAGGACACTGCGGGTAAACATCGCTAGTTACCCGCAGTGTACCTTGGATACCAGCGCCCTGATGCAGGGAGCTGGTAACCAAGGTACACATCGGGTTTCCAGGCGCTGCGCGGTGCCTGGAAACCCGCTGTGTACCTTGGTGGTGATGGGGGTTTTTGAGGTGGTAACTGTTATCTTAAGGCGTTTTGTCTAAAGCTCCCGTCACACTAAGCAAGCGAGATCGCTAGCGAGATCACTGCTGAGTCACAAGTTTTGTGACGCAACAGCGATCTCAGCAGCGATCTCGCTATGTTTGACACTTACCAGCGATCAGGCTCCTGCTGTGAGATCGCTGGATGTGTCAGAAATGCCTGGACATTTCTTTGGTCGTTGAGATCCCGCTGGGTAGCATGCATCGGTGTGTTTGACACCTTTTACCAACGATCTCGCTAGCGACTCAGCACTGAGACACATAGGAGACACATCGTTACACAGGTCGCTACAGGTCGCCGATTGTTGCTGTGTCGTTGGGAAGATCTGACTGTTTGGCATCTCACCAGCGACCGCAAAGCGACGCAGCAACGATCCCTGCCAGGTTGCATCGTTGTCGGGATCGCTGCTGCGTCGCTGAGTGTGATGGTACCCTAACAGTCATCTCATATTTATGTGTGGCATTAAACCTTTTACTACAATTATGATTGGCTGATCAATTTTTTTACGTCACTCTTACAAAAGATCCGACCATCAACATAGGATCATATTTAAATGCTGTGGACATCTTTGACATGATATAATGTTTGTTTGTTTTTTACACATTAAAGGGGTTGTCTATTACCTGCACATCTCCCTTTTAAATTAAGTAGTTCCCATTGTAAAAAATAATGTATACTCGTATCCTGGGGCTCACGTAACATTGTTGTGTCACATGAGCCCTGCAGCCAATCAGTGGTCGCTATCGGGCAGCTTATTGGCTGCAGAGCTCATGTGACAGAACAATGCTATGCGAACCCCGTCAGGTACCAATTTTGTTGGAACAGCATTGATGCGGGAGGTGAGTATATGTTATTTTTTATTTACAACAGGGACTAAATATAAAAAGAGATTGTCCAGATAGTGGACAACGCTTTCGATTGGAACCTGTAGCTAATAAAATTGCAGTTTCAGTTTGTAGTCTTCATTCCTTCCAACATTTTCAGACCCCCCGATATGCAATGTGCTGGATGTGAGGACTGTTGTGTCCCAGAGTTCTGCTGATGTCACTTTCTATCATCAGAGCTCCTGAATGGCATTTATTTTTTCTCCACATACTTTCTCCACCCCAGAACTATATACAACTCCCTCCCTCCTACTATCTCTAACACTGAAAGAAGGGAGGAGAAGAACAGAGTCATCAAGAGCAAGAGCTCTGATTGATTTTTTTGCTGATCATTCAGCTAGATTAAATACTTTATTCTCTAGAGAAGCAAAATGTTGTGGAATTTTTTATGAAGATTATAAAGAAACTTACTTTTGCATTTATGAATTATCAATAATAAAAAAATGTTTGAATATGAAGAAATCCTTTTTTTTTTTATGTTTAACACAACAGAGTGAGCATGCTCAGATGTATTCTACAGATCATCCCATACATGTACACCATAGTCTTAGCCCATAATGGCCAAAAAGAATCATCATGGTGATTGCTCCTACTCATGAATTGCACAGCAATTGTAAGTTATGTATTTATTGGCGAAGGAGTACAGTTGTGCTTACCATCGACAGGGCATAATGGCTGTTCTCTGCGATTGAAGGATATGCATGAGATTTGTGGAATGGTCTTGGATTTGGTTTATTTACTAAGAACCCCCATGTATGATGCAGTTCTGAAGGCATCCATGGATCTTTCTCCTCCAACTAGTTTGCAAAGGTAACACATTTTTCCAAACTGATGTTCATGCCGCAAATAGTTATTGTCACAGAATACTGTAGATTTGACCTTGCACTAGTCCTATTAAATGCACTTGGTTCATGTGAGAAATGAGAAAATCTAAACGTTAGAAAATGAAACCAAACCTTGCAGTGACCTATTTGTGCCAAAATGTGCATTATTATCTGGCTTTCCTGGCAATCAATGTTTGATAAGTCAACCATGCCCCAACAAGAAATAATCACACTCACTTTTCTCAAAACAGGCAAATCTCAAGAAATGTTGAGTAAACTGATTTACGAACATGGGCTAAAAAATTGGTTCAAATATATAGATAAATGTACAGTATATACTTTATATGGGTCTTTCATATTTTGTCATCCATGTGTTGTCCGTATCTTACCGTTTAACTCCAACTTGACGTTAGCGTGACGTACTGTCACGTCCAATGTCTGCTCCCTCTCTTTAATGCAGGCTCATGAACTGAGTCTGCAACTTTGCCGGCTGATAATGGATGTGTTATTCAGCCATAATCTGCCTGTAGCAGCCGCAAGTGGAGAGGAGTTGACTGCTAAATTGTTGAATGCGGCTATTAATCTGTAACAGCGGCATTTACGGTGCATGTCATTGGTGGCCCACTGTTTTATCTGCCCATGAGCATCCCACAACATGACTGTCTAATGAAGTCACCTGTATGGTACTCCTATAAAAGCCAACCCGAGGTATTGCAGTATACTGTACAAACGATCAGAAGATTACAGGTTCAAGTCCCCTAAGGGGACTATACGATACAGTAAAAAAATGTTTTAAAAAATATATATACATTTAAAAGTTTGAATTATCACCCCTTTTCTCCCATAAAAAATAAAGAAATCAAAAATACACATGTGGCATCGCCACATCCGTAAAAGCCAGATTTAACAATATAAAATTAATTAACCTGATGGGTAAACATGGTAATGAGACACACGCAACATTTTTTTGCACCACTTAAAACAAAACTGCAGTGTTAGTAGCACCGTCATTGTACTGACTTGGAGTATCCTATTGCTAGGACATTTGTGCTGTATAATGAATTGCGTAAAAACAAAACCCAAAAAACAACAGCAGAATTGCGCTTTTTTTTGCAATTTTGATTTATTTTTTTTCCGCTGATTTCCTGTACATCACAAAATAGATTGTATCCTTCAAAAGTACAGCTTGTCCTGCACAACGCAAGCCCTACTCATATGGAAAAAATAATAAAAAAAAAAGTTATGGATCTTGGAAGAAGGGGTGGAAAAATGAAAGCGGTAAAATGGAAAATCGCCCTGTGGGGAAGGGGTTAATGGGTAGCAGGGGATAAGAATTTTTTTTTTCAACAGAGGCAGCAAGGATTGTAAAAACTGATATATGGACCAGCAATGTAAAAAAAATAATTGCCCCAATTTTCAGATATAAGAAAACAAACTGCCGTGTAAAAACCGACTTCACTCCCGTTTTTCATAATTTCCTTCCTTTCTAATTGTGAATTCATTACCTTCTTTGTCTGGATAGGAGCAAGTTTCTCCCAGTAAAGGAAGATCAGATGCTCTTGGGCACAGGCGTTATATCTGCCAGCACCTTCATTATTCACCCGGACTCCTGGAATCCGGTAACTAGCCAACTACCTTTATTCCTTTCAACTCCAATCTTCATCTTTTAAGCAGCAGATATTTAAAAAAAAAATTGGCAAGAAAAGTGTTTAGGCTAAGTGCACACGTCAGGAATATTTGCGTTTTTTTCGCGTTTTTTCTCGCATCCTATTCATTTAAATGGATTCCGCAATTTTTGTGCACATGCAGCGTTTTTTCCGCAAAAAAAACACTTCACGGAACAAAAAGCAACATGTTCACTAATTTTGCGTAATCGCGGCGATTCCGCCGCCATAGGAATGCATTGAACCTTTCCACATGTGGCTATGCCCACCATGCGCAATGTAAGCGGTTCATGTGCTGATGGTACCCAGGCTCTGGAGGAGAGAAGACTCTCCTCCAAGCCCTGGGTACCATATCCCTGGTAAAACAATAATTAAAATAAAAAATAATGATATTCTCACCTTCCGGCGCCCCCCGCAGCCTTCCCGCCTCTCAGCGACGCTCCCGGCCAATCCCGTTCCCAGTAATGCATTGCGAGAATCACCCCAGATGACGTAGCATCACGCGAGACCGCTACGTCATCTAGGGTCATTGTCGCAATGCATCCTTGGGAACGGGATTGGCCGGGAGCGTCGCTGAGAGGCGGGAAGGCTGCCGGAAGGTGAGAATAGCACGATTTATTATTTTTTTTATTATTTTTAACATTAGATCTTTTTACTATTGATGCGGCATAGGCGGCATCAATAGTAAAAAGTTGGTCACACTTGTCAAACACTATGTTTGACTCGTGTGACCAACCTGTCAATCAGTTTTCCAAGAGATGCTACAGATCGCTAGGAAAACGCTAGCATTCTGCAAGCTAATTACGCTTGCAAAACGCTAGTTTCTGGTGGGAATACGCATACCAAAAAAATGCGTATTTCCCGCGGCAGAGAAGTGCGGGATTCCGCAACGTGTGAACTTAGCCTTAATGTGTAAAACTGGACAGTGATATGAATATAATCTAATCTAAAAAGGTTTCCGAGTGAAGCATCATGGTATGTGCACACATTGCGAATTCTGTTGCAGTTCTGCAGCAATTTTGCCTTGCGGATCTGCAGCAGAACTGCAAGTGATGTACAGTACCATTCTGGTCAATGGAAATCAAAAAACGGAGTGCACATGCTGCGGATTTTTCCGCGCAGATTTGGTGCGGATTTAAAACTGCAGCATGTCATTTCTTTTGTGCAGATCCGCAGCGTTTTGAGCCCTGCTCCATTATAGGAATCCGCAGGTCTCAAAAGGCAGGGGAAATCTGCACAAAAACTGCAGTAAATCTGCAGATAAAAGGGACAAAAAAAAAGGATAAAAACTGCTTGGATTTTGACCTGCAATTTCTGCCAAGAGATGCAGATTCTGTGCAGAAAATTCTGCAGACCAATCTGCAACGTGTGCACATACCCTCATCAAGATATTATTGTTGCTAGAAAGAGAAGAGATTATTGTCTGATGTCTACTTTCCTCTTAGGGTCCATCTATATATGGGCAGAAAAATTCACTTTGTGTTACAATACCACCTCTATGGTTAATATGAAATCTCATGTATGCGCAGCAACAATTTGCCAGCCCTGGGGTTTGTCAATTGCAGTATTTCAATTTAGGGGAAGATTTTTACTGCAGTGCAAACAGTGATTTCTGCAGCAAACCTTGGATTTTGCCATTGCAGATGTATCCTAGGTTGTGCAGCTTGTAGGGACCAGTAGTGTTTTTTTCAGGGAAACTGTTCAGCTCTGTAATAGAGCTCGCTGAAGCCATTGAAGTCACCCGCCATGCTGTAAATATCTTACATGAGCTGTTTATATACGGAGTGCATTAATACTTACCAAATATCATGAGTGAGCGTTCCTAGGAACACTAATTCCCCAATAAATGGCAAGTAGTAGACAGGCTGGCAATAATTAGGGAAAGAATATTCATGGGAATGCTGGTTCCCTATTATTGGCCCAAATTGTTCGTCGGGTGAAATGATTTTTAAGCTTGCTTAAAAATCATCATTCTGCACTGAGCTGGATGAGGGGAGGCCTCCCACTATTACACAATGGAAAAAATTGCTATGAGAACATAGTATATAAGGATAGAGGGTGCCCTCAAAAATTCTTTAAACTCATTGTCTTCCTCACTTTCGAGCTACATAGCCTGATGTGATCCGGGAATCAAAATACACATGATGGCAATTTTCAAATAAACTAGATTAGAACAAATGTAAATTAGCTTTGAATAAATATATGCCTAGACATCTGTTATATTCGTGTAATTCTGCAGTTTCAGATGTGTTCAGTTCCTTATAGTTATAATCCTAAACACAAGTCAATATCCGACTACCTCAAAAAGCACAAGCTAAAGGTTTTGCAATGGCCCTCACAGTCCTCTGATATGAACATCATTGAACATCTGTGGCTAGACTTCAAAATAGCTGTGCATGCAAGATGATCCAGGAATCTCACAGAACTGGAAGAAATTTCCAAGGAAGAATGGATGAAAATCTCACAAACTAGAAATGAAAGACTCTTGGCTGGCTGCAAAAAGTGTTTATAGGTTGTGATATTTTTAAAAGGGGATGCCGCTAGCTACTAACCCTGCAGGATGCCCAAACTTTTGCATTGACCCATTTTCCTTTTTTGTATTTGCTAAAATGTAAAAGGTGAATATATATATATATATATATATATATATATATATACATATATATATGTAATTTTTTTGCCTTAAATACAAAGGAAATGTGTCATCTTTCATTTTCCAACTTGCTTAACTGTTCACAATAAAAGAAATTTTGACCTGTGGTGCCCAAACTATTTCATGCCACTGGAGTTGTATTGAAGCATATGCATAGTTATTTACACACATGGACAAAATTGTTGGTACCCTTCTGTTAAAGTAAGAAAAACCCACGATGATCACTGAAATATCTTGACACTGATCAAATAAGATTTGGAGTACTGTAAAGTCTTTTTCTCAAAGAGGCTGACACTAGCCAGAAAAAAATTAACTCCTCCCCACCAGGCTACACCCACCAACTGGAACCGAGTTAGTCAGGGTGCTTTCACATTGCGTTTAAACACACGCTCAGTGGCAGCGTCGAGGCATATGTCCGAACCTCTCACAAACCGGGATTCGGACGTTTGAGCTGATGGTGCCATAGACAGTTATGGTGATGGCAGAGCGAACGTGCATTTTGACGTGCATCATTTTCGGAAGTGTACGCCTACTGGAGGTGGACACTCAGACTTGGTAGACTACTTCTGAGTGTCCGCCTCCTGTAGAGGTAAACTCCGGAAAAATGATGCAGGTCAGAGCGCACATTCACTCTTCTGTCACCATTACAGTCTATGTACACTGGTGCACCCAGAACATTCCTGCCCCGGCTGGCATCAGACGAGGCATAGGTGTGAACCTGTAGAACCTGAAAAAGGTATGAAGCGAAGAACAGTGGCAGCCTTGCAGAGCTACAATGCAAAGGCCTGAAGCAGACCACTCAGGAAGTCCCCACTGCACGTGTAAAGTGAACAGTGATCCCGGGTGGGGGTAGTCTTCTACCAAACTGGAAGCATTCCAAGTGAGAACAAATCCACTGGGCAATGGTAGCCTTGCAAGCGGAGAGACCTCTACGAGAACCTTCAGGAATCACAAAAGGAGAATTTGAACGTCTAAAAGATGCTGTTCCGGATACGTAGAGGCGTTAAGCTCTGACGAGATCCAGTTTGTGTAGAGACCACTCCAGGGGATAAGCGGGATACGGACAGAAGGAAGGACAAGGACTGACAATGTCCTCATTCAAGATGAAAAAAGGAAACCACATTAGGAAGAAAGGATGGAACCGGAAGTAGGACCACATTGTCTTTGTGGAACACAAGTAAAGGCGAAGGACAGGAAAGAGCTGCAAGTTCGGAGACATGTCTGATGGAGGTAATCGCTACAAGGAACAAACCTTCCAGGAGAGAAGGGAGAGATATATACCTAATTAGTTCAAAGGATGCACCCTGAAGTACGAACAAGGCCAAATTGAGATCCCTCAAATCTAAGGGAAGCCAATAGGGAGGGATGGAGTGAGCAGGAAAGTCTTCATTTGGGGGCAAGAGGTCAAGTTCTTCTGGAAGAGGATAGAAAGGATGGAGACCTGACCCTTTAAAGTGCTGAGAGACAGGACAGAATCCAGGCCTGAATGCAGGAAAGCCAGGAGGGAGTCAAGAGAAAAGAACAGTGGCGCGACCTGATTGGCCTCCCGCCATCAAAAAAAGGCTTTACAAGTGCCATGGTATATGCAGAAGGAAGACCATTTTCTCACTTTGATCATAGTTTGACTAACTTGATCAGAGAACCCTGCGGCATTCAAGACTGCGGCTTCAACAACCTTGCCGATAAACTAAGAGCCTGTAAATTCTGGTGGAAGAGGGGACACTGAGAAAGAAGGTCTGGATGATTTGAGAGCCTCCAGAGGACATCTGCGAGAAGATTAATTATCTTTGCATACCAGGCTCTTTTGATCAGTCTGGAGCTGTGAGAATGACTGGAACGCCCACTGACTTGATATTCTTGAGAAGCTTGGGAATTGGATTGGGGGAACAAATAAAAGAGGCTGAACTGACCCCATGATATTGCCAAAGTGTCAGAATCGATCGTTATGGGATTGCTAGACCTGGAAATAAACTGGGAACCTTGTTGTTCATTCTGGATGCTAATGAAATTAACATCAGGGGTGCCCTACTGGAGACAAATTAGGGAGAAGACAGTTGGGTTTAGACACCACTCGCTTGCAGAGATACCCTCGTGACTGAGAAAACTGGCAGCCCAGTTGTCCACCCTAGGAACGTGTATGGCTGAGAGAGCTAGGAAGCTCTGTTTGGCCTAAACGAGGATGCGGGACACTTCAGACATGATTGGCCGTGTTCCGCCCTGGTTGTTGCTGTATGTCACTGCTGTGGCATTGTCACATTGGGTGCGAATTGGGCCCATCAGGAGGTCTTGCCAATGAAGTAGGGCTAGGTAAATGGCTCTGATCTCCAGAGAGTTGATGGGAAGAGAGGATTCTCGGATCTTCCAGCGGCCCTGGGTTGTGAGGTCCTGGGATACAGCTCCCCAACCCAGGAGACTGACATCCGTTATCGCGATCTTCCACCATATAGGCAGAAAGGGTTTCCTGTTACGGACAAGGGGGGAAGGAACATCCCCAATTTAAGGATCGTCTTACCCATGGGGAAGAAAATACTTATCCAGGCATGTAATCAACCTGTCCCAATGTGAGAGGTTTAGCTGAAGAGGACAGGTATGAAAGTGAGCAAATGGAACTGCTTCCATTGCCGCCACCATCTTGCCCAAACACGCTCATGCAGAACTGAAGAGAGCCTTGGATGGTTCTCTGAGAAGGGCTGAGACCTTTTCCTTGAGAAGAAAATAAACTTTGTTGAAATCCCTACCTAGGAATACTAGGCGCTGGGCTGGGATCAAAGACAACTTTGATCTGTTGATGATTTATTTGAGACAGGATAAGGTGTTGAGAGTAAGGCCGGGATCACACATGCGACGAAATTGTCAGACGCTCGCATGTGAAATCCCAGCTCTGGCGCTGGCACTCAGGAGTGGAGCGAGCGGCTGCATATAACTACATGCAGCCGCGCACTCCACTCCGAGTGCCGGCTCCAGAGCTGGGATTTCACATGCGAGCGTCAGACGTTTTCGTCGCATGTGTGATCCCGGCCTAAGGTGAAGAATCTTCACAACAGTCTTGTTAAGATGCTGTCTTGATAAGAATGTCATCTAGATAAGGAATGGATATAATCCCTCTGGTAAAGCGTATAGCCATGACTGCTTCAGTAACCTGTATAAAGACTGTGGGAGCAGTAGCTAGGCCAAAACTGGTAATGGAAGTCCTGAACTGTGAACTGGAGGAATTTCTGGTGACATGAAAAGATAGGAATGTGAAGGTAAGCATCCTTGATGACTACACAGCAAAGAAACTTCCTGGGTTCCATAGAAGCTATCACCGAGCGGAGATATTCCATCTAGAAGTGATAGAGGCAGACACTCCTGTTTAGTTGTTTTAGGTCCAGAATAGGACTTCTTTGGAACTACAAATCGGTTTGAATAGAAACCTGAAAAATGTTCCATCACAGGAACAGGGAAGACGATACCTGCTTGGCGCAGGAAGGCGATGGTCTTAAAATCCAGAAGTTAGGGAGTTTTTCTTTAGTGGTCATGACATGATAAAAAGCTGTTGAGGGAGAGAATAAAATTCTGTTTTGTAGCTGAAGGAAATTACCTCTCTGACCACGGTATAGTCAACCACAGAAAGCCAAATGTCCCAGAAAAGGAGACGGCCACCCACCTTGGGAGAGACTCCAGGAGGGGGCAGCCCGTCATGTCGAGGAGAACCTATTGGATCTGGTTCTGGATTGTTGACTGTGGGGACACCAGGAATGCGCCTTTTTGAAAGAGAACGTTTTCCTTTCTGTCCAGGGGCCTTTTCCTGACATATGAGACCTCCAAAATAGGAGAACCAACGAAAGGTACGAAAATATGGACGGCGGATATCTGGGCTTTTGCCTTTCCCACTGCAGCATCAGAGATTATCTGATCCAGCTTAGGCCCGAAAAGGTGCAGGCCTTGAAAGGGAAGTTGTAAGCCAAACGGAAAAAAAAAAAGTTCACCCAGGCTCTAGGCGGTAGAAGGTCAAGATCCACAGGACCGGATGAAAATCCAATGAAAGAAGGGTCAATCCAGCTTCAAGGAACTTAGCAAAAAGTTATTGGAGAGCGTAAAAAAGCGCAAACATGCCATTTACGGAGACAGCATAGTGTGGCGAATATATCACAAAACTTATTGTGGTTTGAAAATGCCCGCAGAGGACGGTTTGCCTTTTTGAAGGATATAGACTACTCAGTGGGCCGAGGATCCTTATCCTTGATGTTTGGAGTCTGATTCACTGTCAGGACGAGACTGTCCTTCGTGTCCTGAAAGTTGGAGATCTGGTCAGAGTCCAGATCAGAATCCGCTTCAAAGTGGAGGCCAGATTCCCAAAACATCTGAGGTTCGGGAGAGGACAACTGGGAAACGGATGACATTGTGAATTTAAAAGAGACTGAGACTTGGAGGATTAGCTTGTACGCATCCTCTTCTTGGCTCTCCTATGTGACCTGCTACAGTGGAGTGGATTTGAGAGGGACTCAGACTTGACCCTAGGGACAATCAGTACACTGCAGGCAGCTGATTGCATGGCCAGGAGCTCTATGACTGAGACCAAGCATTGTCAGACTTTGGTTAATTCGGCGACCAATTGAGATAATGCTGTAACCCACTCAAAGATAGAGAGAGTGCGCTAGTCTCATGGGCAGTGGGGGGCTTCTGTGGTGAACACATCTCGTAATGATTGGGAGAGCAGGCCGGAGATAGATGGCAAGGACCAGTCCACCTGTTCCTCTGTGAGGAAGCCCAAACACTCTTGATGTGTTAGGGGAGATAGCGCACTGCCTGGTAGACACGATAGGGTACGATGTGGATCAGACCACACTGTTCACTTGATCACTAGGTGGGATGACAGGGTGATCAATTACACCGTTGCATAGTTACAAGCTGCATTTGAAAGAAAACGGGAAATGATTAATAAAACACAACAAAAAAGGTAGAATGGGTCTGAATACAGATCCGTATTTGCCTCCTTTTGGACACTAAGCAAAAACTGATTAACTCTGTTCCAGTTGGGGGTGTACTCTGCTGGGGAGGAGTTCATTTTTTTCTGTCTAGTGTCAGCCTACACCCATAGTTTCCTATGTCCCCCAATGAAGTGATCAAAAGAAGTCATTTTCAATTTAAATTTACCGAATATCAATTATTGAAAATCAGACATTGCTTTTAAATTGTGGGTTATCATAAAAATGTGAAAAAAAAATTGCCTGGACAAAAATGATCGTACCCTTAGAAAAGAGTGAAAATAATTTGACCATAGAAAAACTAAAGCATGTCCTCTAATTAGAATCACTAGTGTCTACAAACTTGTACAGTCTGCCTATTTACAAGGAAGAAAAGTAGTCACTGTGCTGTTTGGTATCATGGTTTTGGCCGTGCGTGTTTCTGTAATTTTGAGTTCCCATTGTAGCACTGTACAGGTTTGTCTCGTTGCATGGATAGTAGCCAAAAATCACTGTAGATAAATCGTAAGGAGAATTACTGAAAATAAAATTACCTTCACTAAAATACTGGATATTTACCTATATTGCTAATTTCTCTTTCGTTATTGGCTTTGTTCTTTTTCAGTTTTCTAAAAAGTTCCTTTCTATAAATTTCTTTAGGTTTTGGAGCATTTGAGCAACATCACAGGCATTTCCGTGAACTCCATGTTTGATATATGCTCTGCAATATTGAAGCATTGTGTAGGAGACACTGCCCTGTTTAGCCACGAGGATTCCCAATAACCTCTCAGCATATCGTATCCTATTAATGTGTTTAATGCTTTTTCTTTATGTTCGTGAGATTGTTCAAGTCTCTACCTCATTGGTCATAACTTGCTGATCAATGTGGATCCAACCACTGGGACCGCCACTGATTCTGAAATGTGCCGTTACAATGCAGCTGTGGTTGCGCGTACGCACCCTTGCACTCGTCATTGGCTAGGGATTGTTGGAGGTACAGCATCCTCCTTCTTGCACATCACATAGATATTACAGAGTCCTGTTCTTCAGATAGTTGAAGGTACCAGAGGTCAATCCTTCCGTGATCAGCAAGTTATCACTTATCTTGTGGAGAGGTAATAAAAGGGCTATACTCATTGCGTTTATATCAAACTATCCTTAGAATTAATAAAACCACATTCTTGGACCTTATGACTACAGTCTGATTATTCAGTGTTGTTTGTAATTTAGGACATGAAAGTGGAAGATATCATTTAAAACAAAGTGTCATCAAACTGACCTATTTTTAAATCAGGTTTTCTTTTTTTATTTTATTCGTATCACAATCTGTATTAAAATAATCAATTTTCACATGGGCCACTCGGGCAATGGTATGCTCATACTGCCTGTTCTTTCAAGAAAGCCACATGTACATTAGCACCAATACACTGACCCCAGACCCCATCTCTTGTACTTAAAGGGGTATTCCTGTCTCTAAGCTTATTCCAATATGTAGTAGGTGTAATAATAATATTACTGATAGAAATTTAGTATAGTTCTTCTGATTTGCTATTTGGAGGTATGTGCAGGGCATTCCAGTAGCTTTGGTATCCATTGTCACAACCACTGTAACAGTTAGCGGTTAGTGGTCATAACCATAGATACCTAAGCTACTGCAGTGCCCAGCAGATAGGATAAGCAACATAGTGAATCAGAAGAACTATACCACATTTCTAATTAGATGTATTTACTTTTATTATTAGACCTATTACATATTGGGATAGGATTGTGGAGATGGGAATACCCCTTTAAATATCTAATAACTGTGTGCAAGGGTCATTGTGAAGGGAGGGGGTGCAAGGTCATGTGTGACATCCCCTACTGTAAATAGTGGATCCTATGTCATCAGCTGTGTATATGGGTGTTAAAAAAACATGAGAAAATGAAGGAAAAAGGGATCCAGCTTCATAAAATCTTCATCTTTATTGATTCATAAAAACATGAATAATGGCATGCTCCTGGACAAGCTCAGGACAAGGCTACGCGTTTCGATCACAGGGATCTTTATCACAGCTGACATATTCAGACAAAGGCACATATTTAAGACAAAGGAAGACCAATCACGATCAGAAAAAATGTCATGTGATTTTTGACAAGTCCTTTAACAATTTTCACATAACGAATAAAGAAAAAAAAAAAAAAAAAAACAATATTTGCACAAATAAAATCAATGCAAAGAAATAAAATTAATAATGGAACATCAATTTGTTTCTTTTGTTGAGACCAAATGGATGTCTGGTATGTAGATTAAAGATCCAGAAAGCTTCACGTGTGAGGAGTCGCTGACGTGCATCTCCACCTCGGGCAGACAGGTTAACACTTTCAATACCTGTGACTTGGAAGGAAGAAACATTGCGAGCATGCTGAAAAATAAAATGTTTAGCAGCAGCAGAAATATTGCGATTCGAAGAAACATTCTTTACATCCTGCAAATGTTCAGCGATCCTGATTTTTAGTTTCCTAGTAGTGCAGCCTATATAAGATAAATTGCAAGTAGTGCACATAATTTTATATACCACATAGCATGAATTACAATTGATATATTTGTTAATGGTATAAATCGCAGTGCTGTCATTATTTTCAAAGGTTTTCGTTACACAAACATATTTGCAAAGTGCACATCTATTGTGGCCACATTTATAAAAACCTTTATGTTCTAACCACGATGTTTTATGAGAAGAGAAATTATTACTGAACATGCTTGGAGAAACTTTGTTACCAATAGATGGCGCTTTCCTTGAAACAACATTAATACCTGATGAAAGAATGTCAGCAAGAGAGGGATCTTCATATAAAATAGGCAGCGATCTCAAAATTATTTTTTTGATGTCCCCAAATTGAGGACTATATTGAGCACAAAAATATGGTTTCACTGCAAGATCATTTTTTTGTTGTCGCCCTCCACTAATGAGATCCTCTCTGTTTTTATAACTTACAATTGTTCGTGCTCTTTTTAATGACCATTTAGGATAATTTCTGTTTTTTAATTTTGTATCCACACAATTAAATTCCGTTTCCAAAGCTGTAGGATCGCTGCAGTTTCTCAAAATTCTGGTATATTCACCCAAAGGAATCGATTTAATAGTATGTTTGGGGTGACTGCTTGCTGCATGCAAGATAGAATTACCAGCACAAGGTTTGCTGAACGTTTTAGTAATAATAACAGAGTCATGTACCCCATATAAATCAAGATCCAAAAAAGAAATTTTGTTATGATGAAATTTATGAGTAAAATGTATGTTGAATGAATTAGAATTGATATAATCAATAAATCCGGATATGGCAGGTACATCACCACTCCAAATAATGAGTAAATCATCAATATATCTACCATACCAAGCAATCGAGTCAATAAATGGATTAGTAGCTGAAAAAATAAAAAAATATTCCCAATATGACATAACAAGATTAGCTAGGGATGGCGCGAATTTCGCACCCATCGCCACGCCAGATTTTTGTAAAAAAAATTTATTGTCAAATGAGAAAAAATTGTGGGTTAATAAAAATTGAATAACTTGTAAAATATAATTAATGAGATCCTGGGAATAATTACTGAATTTCGTTAAGACAAACTGCAGCGCTGTCATGGCAACATTGTAAGGTATACAGGTATATAAAGAAGTCACATCACAACATAACCAAGTATTTTCTTTAGACCAGATTTTCTTGGAAAACATTCTCAGCACTTCTTTAGAATCTTTAGGCTAAGTTCACACGTTGCGGAATTGCCGCGGAAATTTCCGCGGCAATCCCGCACTTCTCCCGCAGGAAATACGCACGTTTTTTTATGCTGATTCCCGCCAGAATAATAGCGTTTTGCAAGCGTAATTAGCTTGCAGAATGCTAGCGTTTTCCTAGCGATCTGTAGCATCGCTTGGAAAACTGATTGACAGGTTGGTCACACGAGTCAAACATAGTGTTTGACAAGTGTGACCAACTTTTTACTATTGATGCCGCCTATGTCGCATCAATAGTAAAAAGATCTAATGTAAAAATAATAAAAAAAATAATAAATAATGATATTCTCACCTTCCGGCGGCCCCCGCAGCTTTCCCGCCTCTCAGCGACGCTCCCGGCAACTTCCGGTCCCAGGAGTGCTTTGCAACAAATCACACCGATGACGTAGCATCTCGCGAGACCGCTATGCCATCTGGGTGATTCTCGCAAAGCACTCTTGGGACCGGAAGTTGCCGGGAGCGTCGCTGAAGGCGGGAAGGCTGCGGGGGCCGCGGGAAGGCTGCGGGGGCCGCCGGAAGGTGAGAATATCATTATTTTTTATTTTAATTATTGTTTTACCAGGGATATGGTACCCAGGGCCTGGAGGAGAGTCTCCTCTGCTCCAGACCCTGGGTACCATCCGCACATGAACCGCTTACATTGCGCATAGTGGGCATAGCCACATGCGGAAAGTAAGCGGTTCAATGCATTCCTATGGCGGCGGAATCACCGCGGTTACGCTAAATTAATGAACATGTTGCTATTTTTTCCGCAAAGCGTTTTTTTCGCGGAAAAAAACGCAACATGTGGCCAAAACATGCGGAATCAATTAACATGTATAGGATGCTTAATGCTTGCGTTTTTATCGCGTTTTTACCGCGGAAAACCGCGGAAAAACCGCGAAAAAAACGCAATTATTCCTGATCGTGTGCACTTAGCCTTAATATAACCAGGAGTGATTTGTACTAGTGGTTGAAGTAGTGAGTCAACCCATTCACCCAGATGTTCATTTAAAGATCCAATCCCTGAGACAATAGGTCTCATGGGGGGATTTTCATATCCTTGTGAATTTTTGGGAGACCATGCATGATAGGGATAATAGGATGAGACACTGTGAGATAATCAATTTGTTTTTTGGTTAAAATGCCAAGGCTGAAACCCTCATTGATAATTTGGATAATCTCACTTTTAAATTTATCATGGGATTTGTATGGAGTTTTTCATATACATCACTGTCAGACAAGAGAGACATAATTTGAGAATGATAATCCTCTTTATTCAGGATAACTACCATGCCACCCTTGTCCGACATTTTAATTATTATATCTGACATACTTTTGATCTCATCTAATGCAGTTTTCTGGGCTTTTGTTAAATTGGAATGATTTCTGCTGCTGCCCATTTTAACCCTATCATGAAGGATTTTTAAATCCCTCTCTATCACCTCCTGGTATTTAGTCATGCAATCAGGCCTGGATTGAATGGGATAAAAAGAGGTATTTTTTGTTTTAAACACAGGTGCATGAATGGTATCAGATTCATTATCATAGGAATGAGTAGACAAACTAAACAAAGTGTTGAGAGATACCTGTTCTCTGAAAGACAAGACAGTAAATTCATTATTATATGTCAGCGACTCCTGCAAAGGGGTCTCATCAGAATGATTTAAAAAATGCTTTTTGATGGTAAGGTCTCGCATAAACTTATTGACGTCCAAAATAGTAGAAAAAAGATTGAAATTCTGATCGGGCACAAAATTCAGACCTAAGGACAAAACATCTAATTGCGTTTTGGTAAAGTCTCGTGCAGATAAATTCAAGACATTATCATGGTTTATTATTTGCGATAATTCTTCCTGCGGCGTGTAATCATGACATGATCTTTGTCGGTGTTTTCTGCCACCCCGCCTTTTACGTTTTTTGAATGACGAAAAAACTTTGTGGTGTGAACACTGTCATTAGAGGAAACACTCAGATTATTGTCAGATGAGTCCAACTCAGAGGATGTAAAACAGACATGTGGTTTAGATACCGGTTCATTGAGAGCATGGTTGCGTTTTAAAATAGATTTAGGAGTTCTATGACCCCGCTCCCAATGGCCCCAGTCATAGACTTTCTTGGTTGAATAGTCTCTTAGATCACGAGAAAATTTTCTTTTTTTCCGGTCCATGATATCCTTTTCTAGGCTAAAGAAAATACTTGGTTATGTTGTGATGTGACTTCTTTATATACCTGTATACCTTACAATGTTGCCATGACAGCGCTGCAGTTTGTCTTAACGAAATTCAGTAATTATTCCCAGGATCTCATTAATTATATTTTACAAGTTATTCAATTTTTATTAACCCACAATTTTTTCTCATTTGACAATAAAATTTTTTTACAAAAATCTGGCGTGGCGATGGGTGCGAAATTCGCGCCATCCCTAGCTAATCTTGTTATGTCATATTGGGAATATTTTTTTATTTTTTCAGCTACTAATCCATTTATTGACTCGATTGCTTGGTATGGTAGATATATGTTTTACATCCTCTGAGTTGGATTCATTTGACAATAATCTGAGTGTTTCCTCTAATGACAGTGTTCACACCACAAAGTTTTTTCGTCATTCAAAAAACGTAAAAGGCGGGGTGGCAGAAAACACCGACAAAGATCATGTCATGATTACACGCCGCAGGAAGAATTATCGCAAATAATAAACCATGATAATGTCTTGAATTTATCTGCACGAGACTTTACCAAAACGCAATTAGATGTTTTGTCCTTAGGTCTGAATTTTGTGCCCGATCAGAATTTCAATCTTTTTTCTACTATTTTGGACGTCAATAAGTTTATGCGAGACCTTACCATCAAAAAGCATTTTTTAAATCATTCTGATGAGACCCCTTTGCAGGAGTCGCTGACATATAATAATGAATTTACTGACTTGTCTTTCAGAGAACAGGTATCTCTCAACACTTTGTTTAGTTTGTCTACTCATTCCTATGATAATGAATCTGATACCATTCATGCACCTGTGTTTAAAACAAAAAATCCCTCTTTTTATCCCATTCAATCCAGGCCTGATTGCATGACTAAATACCAGGAGGTGATAGAGAGGGATTTAAAAATCCTTCATGATAGGGTTAAAATGGGCAGCAGCAGAAATCATTCCAATTTAACAAAAGCCCAGAAAACTGCATTAGATGAGATCAAAAGTATGTCAGATATAATAATTAAAATGTCGGACAAGGGTGGCATGGTAGTTATCCTGAATAAAGAGGATTATCATTCTCAAATTATGTCTCTCTTGTCTGACAGTGATGTATATGAAAAACTCCATACAAATCCCACTGATAAATTTAAAAGTGAGATTATCCAAATTATCAATGAGGGTTTCAGCCTTGGCATTTTAACCAAAAAAACAAATTGATTATCTCACAGTGTCTCATCCTATTATCCCTATCATGCATGGTCTCCCAAAAATTCACAAGGATATGAAAATCCCCCCCATGAGACCTATTGTCTCAGGGATTGGATCTTTAAATGAACATCTGGGTGAATGGGTTGACTCACTACTTCAACCACTAGTACAAATCACTCCTGGTTATATTAAAGATTCTAAAGAAGTGCTGAGAATGTTTTCCAAGAAAATCTGGTCTAAAGAAAATACTTGGTTATGTTGTGATGTGACTTCTTTATATACCTGTATACCTTACAATGTTGCCATGACAGCGCTGCAGTTTGTCTTAACGAAATTCAGTAATTATTCCCAGGATCTCATTAATTATATTTTACAAGTTATTCAATTTTTATTAACCCACAATTTTTTCTCATTTGACAATAAATTTTTTTTACAAAAATCTGGCGTGGCGATGGGTGCGAAATTCGCGCCATCCCTAGCTAATCTTGTTATGTCATATTGGGAATATTTTTTTATTTTTTCAGCTACTAATCCATTTATTGACTCGATTGCTTGGTATGGTAGATATATTGATGATTTACTCATTATTTGGAGTGGTGATGTACCTGCCATATCCGGATTTATTGATTATATCAATTCTAATTCATTCAACATACATTTTACTCATAAATTTCATCATAACAAAATTTCTTTTTTGGATCTTGATTTATATGGGGTACATGACTCTGTTATTATTACTAAAACGTTCAGCAAACCTTGTGCTGGTAATTCTATCTTGCATGCAGCAAGCAGTCACCCCAAACATACTATTAAATCGATTCCTTTGGGTGAATATACCAGAATTTTGAGAAACTGCAGCGATCCTACAGCTTTGGAAACGGAATTTAATTGTGTGGATACAAAATTAAAAAACAGAAATTATCCTAAATGGTCATTAAAAAGAGCACGAACAATTGTAAGTTATAAAAACAGAGAGGATCTCATTAGTGGAGGGCGACAACAAAAAAATGATCTTGCAGTGAAACCATATTTTTGTGCTCAATATAGTCCTCAATTTGGGGACATCAAAAAAATAATTTTGAGATCGCTGCCTATTTTATATGAAGATCCCTCTCTTGCTGACATTCTTTCATCAGGTATTAATGTTGTTTCAAGGAAAGCGCCATCTATTGGTAACAAAGTTTCTCCAAGTATGTTCAGTAATAATTTCTCTTCTCATAAAACATCGTGGTTAGAACATAAAGGTTTTTATAAATGTGGCCACAATAGATGTGCACTTTGCAAATATGTTTGTGTAACGAAAACCTTTGAAAATAATGACAGCACTGCGATTTATACCATTAACAAATATATCAATTGTAATTCATGCTATGTGGTATATAAAATTATGTGCACTACTTGCAATTTATCTTATATAGGCTGCACTACTAGGAAACTAAAAATCAGGATCGCTGAACATTTGCAGGATGTAAAGAATGTTTCTTCGAATCGCAATATTTCTGCTGCTGCTAAACATTTTATTTTTCAGCATGCTCGCAATGTTTCTTCCTTCCAAGTCACAGGTATTGAAAGTGTTAACCTGTCTGCCCGAGGTGGAGATGCACGTCAGTGACTCCTCACACTTGAAGCTTTCTGGATCTTTAATCTACATACCAGACATCCATTTGGTCTCAACAAAAGAAACGAATTGATGTTCCATTATTAATTTTCTTTGCATTGATTTTATTTGTGCAAATATTGTTTTTTTTTTTTTTCTTTATTCGTTATGTGAAAATTGTTAAAGGACTTGTCAAAAATCACATGACATTTTTTCTGATCGTGATTGGTCTTCCTTTGTCTTAAATATGTGCCTTTGTCTGAATATGTCAGCTGTGATAAAGATCCCTGTGATCGAAACGCGTAGCCTTGTCCTGAGCTTGTCCAGGAGCATGCCATTATTCATGTTTTTATGAATCAATAAAGATGAAGATTTTATTGAAGCTGGATCCCTTTTTCCTTCATTTTCTCATGTATCTTCACGTTTGATCAAGCGGAGGATCCGTGCTTCTACAAACCGGTGAGCTGGTTAGCGTTCTTATAGTTAAAAAAAAACACCAGACTGGAGTGCTTCTTTATTAAATATGTGTATATGTGCATGTAATGCAGTGCAAGTGTCTTAATATACTCCCCTACCATCACCTTCTCCAGAATCCAGCGCCGTTCACAGTGACATCACTCTAATTATAACGATCTAGCTCACTTTGTACTCTGTGAGCAGGAAATTTATTTGATAATATAACACTATGGAACCTGTTTTATTCTGACTCTTCATACTCTTACATTGTAAAAGTGACTTCCGGGTGCTTCTTTAAAGGGAACCTGACACCATAAAAATGCAGTCCAAACTGCACCATGTTATACTGCAGGAGGAGCTGATAAATAGATATCTATCTATCTACACACACACACAGGTTGTCCCATTTGGGCTACAGTCTTTCCTTGCATCTTTCAATGCTCCATAGAGAAAAGGATGACAAGCTACTCGGCACATGACTGCAAATACAGACACATATCATATAAAATCTCAAGGGATGACTACTTGAATTTGCCATCAGAGCTGAATCCTAACAGTGTGTATATTACACCCTAGGCATGTGTCAGGATTCCATCACAGTTGCTGCCTAGCCTGGCAAACCCCTTTTTAAAAAGTGGCACTGCCTGTATCTGTTACTTTGTGTCTCCTCAAACATTATTTGGTTTAAGAAAAAAAGTGGCACAGCACTGTCCATCAGAATATAAGATGCAAGCCTTCATGAATTCAGCCCAGGTAAAGGCAACAGCAACTGTGCAGATTAGTGGTAGGCAACACACCACAGATGTAATCAGTCTATAGCCCCGTTGTATTAAATTTAGCTGTAGCATTCAACCGAACCACAGCTGAACCATTTAGCCTTCTTCCTTATCTCCTACTACCCCAACTAGATGATGCTGCCACCCGCAGGCCACACAAACTATGTCTCCTCTATAACATATTAAAGAAGTTGTCCACTACTTCATCACTGATGACCTATCCTTATGAAAGGTCATCAATGTTTGATTGGACCGGGTCCGACACCCCTGCAGATCAGGTGTTCTTGGTGACGGATGCAACTCCTCAATTGCAGAGCAGCTCAGTCCTCTGAGTGTCTGTAGCAGGGTACTGCACATGTACCTCCTATCCAAATCAATAGGAGGCAAATGTGCAATACACTGCCACGGCCACTATCAAGGGACTGAACAGCTCCACAATACAGCAGTTCTTGGCGGCAGCCAACACCGAGAACGCTGATCGGCGGGAGTACCACGTGTTGGACCCCGACCGATCAAACATTGATGAGCTATCCTAAGGCTAGGTCATCAATGATAAAGTAGTGCACAACCTCTGTAACAGCTTGCCAGGGCAATGAAGCCATGGACGGCTTCTGGAGACGGTGTGTGCCCTGTGTCCATACACAAATAGAAAATAAATCACTAATAGACTTAAGGGGGAGGATTACAAAATAGTCTTTATTTCAGTGTTTTATTTTATCAGTGCACAGATGCTGGAAATATACAATACAAATATTTTTATATTTTTTTTTTAATTATATTTTTCAAACAACTAATGTAATACTATGTTATAAGTCCATTACTTGGATGAAGTGACTCCTATTGCTTGGGGCGCAAATATACAGGGACACGGTGTGGCTCTTTTCTGTCCCCTCCAGTTTGGCAGAGGAGTAAACAAATAATCTTAGACCTGTCTCTTGACTACGGAGACAAAAGTATTTTGTAACGAAAAGTAGCAATATATACCCTTTCATTTCTATACATTTTCTAAATGTCTTGGAAAAAGGTATTTTTATAGCCTTTTTTGACAATCCAAATACAATTTCCAGGCCTCTACCAATCCAGAGGTGCAAGAATACTTCTCTGACCACCCAGTCACTGCTCTGACACCAGAGGGAAATAAATACTGCTGTGCATCTCCCAGTGCCAAAAGAGCCAGCCTCAGGCAGTGAAAGGGTTATACATAGCGGCATTGCAAGAGCAGTCTTCCTTCGGGGTCATGATGATAGACATCAGTGAAATGTAAACTGTACTTCAGCGCCCTGATCTCACTTATTATAAAACTGAGAAGAGACCCAAGCCAGCCCCCACTTCAGATTGGTCAGCATGAATTTTAGGGCCTTGGTCCACTGTTCCTCAGAGTTGAATTGTGTCTTGATGGAGTATGAACCACCATTGCCTCCAGTGTCTTCAATTTTACCCTTCTCAAATCCATCCTGGAAAAATATATAGAAGTATACAAGACACTGAATTAATAATCCAATTATTGGTAAAGATAAAAATTTGATAAGCCAATCACATATCCCTTCTTATGGGTAAATGGAAACATGTTGGTTATAAAGGGTTATTAGGAATATGCATGGATAATTTATTTTTAAGAAAGGCCATATATGTGTGATCATTGAGGGTCCTCCCATTCGGAATCTTCACCAAACAGCAGAATGAAGGCGCTGTGGATGGAGCTGCAGCGCCACGTTCAGTCGTGTTCAGAGGTGAGCTGTAGAATTGAGCGAATTTTTCAAAATCCGGTTCCGATTATGATCGGCGGCAAATATTGTATTTGCAATATTTGCTGAACGTCATTGGAGTCAACGGGAGTAGAAATGACCAAATATAGTCGGAATCGATCTTCAAACATAAATTCGGCACGAATAGGGTACCAATATGGCACGAATATGGTGATCGATTCCGAACATATTCGCTCAACTCTAGTGAGCTGTTGTGTCAGACCGACCCTGATCATACCCATACCCATTCTTAGGATGGGACATCGATGTATACTTCTTGACAGCCCATTTTATAGCGCCCCCCCCCTCCCAATCATGTCAATGCACAATAAAGTGCTGCGGGAACCATCTCTGTAGCAGATAACACCATAATCTCAACTTAAAACTGTCAAATAAGAACAAAAAGTGACAACTGGATACTTTATTATAGGGTACATGCTATCACCATTATCTGCAACTTCATATTGCCCTCTTTATTGGTAGTGTGTGTCCATAATCACAGCACTTCCAAGGATAGTCCTGGTACATCAGAAAGGCAGCGTTTTGCCAGTCTATGTACTATATTATTCAGATGTGTGTCATGTCACTGACCTGTAAGGGAGGCAGAATCCAGTGTCCCCTCTTTCCACTTCTTCCTTAAATTGCTGTACACAATCCAGGAATGCCACCATTGCATGGTCAAACTTATTATCCCAGAAGAACCTCAAGCCTCCAGAACAGTAGAGAGGAAGCTCCTAAAAACAAAGAAGGTCACACCTCCAGTATCAAAACCAACCGGAAAGACAAGTTAACTTTTTTTTTGTCTAGAGGTCTTTAACATTAAGAATGTTAGGGTCCCATCACACTCTTCAATGTCCCAGTGACCCCACCAACCAGGTATTGGCTGGGGCTGAAATTCAGTCCTGGCATTTGAACTCCCACAGGCCCATGTTGTCCCAATCCCCATGAACCAGATGGGATATATTACTAATATTACACCGGATGGAGGAAAGGAAGATTTTCTACAAGACCAATCTTTCTAATGATACCCGTGGCCTGCTGGGGTAAGTGACAGAGTCAGCGCTTTGTGCTCCATCACAACTCTTAACAGTATGGGGGTCTTGAGAACACCGATTTTGTTAACAACATAGCAGACAAGGTGGACCACGACCAGACAGGCCCTTCTGGCATTTGCCAGAATTGCCTGATGGCCAGACCGGCCCTGCCACAAACGATCCAACGTGGATGGGATTGCTGGGGCATCTTTAGCTGATCACTGGTGAGCTGTCACATGGGCAGACTCACCAGCGATCAGGACCAGCGAGCACGCTGGTATCCAGTGTACACATTGGGTAACTAAGCGCTGCGCGACGCTTAGTTACCTGATGTGTACCCTGGATACCAGCTCCCAGCTTCTGCTGTACAGCGCTGGGAGCCGGTATCCAGTGTACACATCGGGTAACTAAGCGCTGCGCGGCGCTTAGTTACCCGATGTGTACACTGGATCCCAGCTTCTGCCGTACAGCGCTGGGATCTCGCTGATCGTTGGTCTCCCGCTGTCACACGCAGTGATGCGCGCTGGCCAGCGGGACACCAGCGATGAAAACACGGTCCAGGCCATTCAACGACGATCAGCGATACCCAGCAGGGGTGCCGGTCGTCGCTGCGTGTCACACTAAGTGAGATCGCTGGCTAGGTTGCTGTAGCATCACAAAATCGGTGATGCTTCAGCGATCTCGCTTAGTGTGACGGAGGCTTTAAAGAGGAAAAAAAAAGCCCATTTATTATGTAAGGAAAGTCATGCCTGAGGGTTGAGCAAAAAGATTTTCTGGACAACTGTCTTGTGGCCATGACAGCAGACTGAGGCTGCCACACTAGATTCCTGCCTTCCTTTTATCTGCCAGCATCCCCAACATTCCTTCCGATTAGTTACCGTGCCATGTGTGTGCTGCAACATTGGTGTTTTGGCCAGCCCAATAATCAGAAGAGGCGCAGGGGATGTCGCTAGGTTGTAGGAGGTTCGCAGGTCTCTGGTCAGAGAGCCACGGGCTACTGTCATGATCACTGAACCTGGGTCCTGTGAACCTTTATGCTCAAATCCATCATGAACCCTTCATTGATAATGCATTCTGTACCAATTAAAAAAAAAGTGCCAGCCTAAATGCTGAGAGGCAAATGTGTGACACTAGTGGATACGCAGTATATGCTTTGTGAAGATTTTTATTTCTCTACATTTACATGTCATTTTAGGATTACCTTGGACTTGTCTGTGAGCGACTCCAAATAAGAATGGTTACCAAATGGCACCAAACGATATCTAAATGGAACCAAGTAAAAAAAGTCACGGCATAACAAAACATTGCCAAAAAACAGAATGACATCTACATTAAATCCAGAGCAATTTTTACAAAACAGCGTTACTGGTATCATTTAAATGTGTTATCCCGTTACTATACCCCCATCCACATGTCCTATTAAGTCCTCATTCTAGAGCAGGGTTCCCCAACTCCAGTCCTCAAGGCCCACCAACAGGTCATGTCTTCAGTATTTCCTTTGTATTGCACAGGTGATGCAATTTTCATCTGAGCAATACTAAGGAATCCTGAAAACATGACCTGTTGGTGGGCCTTGAGGACTGGAGTTGGGGAACCCTGTTCTAGAGCACTGCTGCATTGAGTTCCTCCCGCTCTGGAGGAGGGTGCTTTTACTAAACCTCTACTTCTGGCAAGCGATATTGTGTACTGCACTCACCTCTGGAACTCAAGCCCCATCTTGTTAGCCAAGGCATGGAGAAGTAAAACGGTTTGACCCCAAGCTGCGTTTATCTCGTTCCACTCCACAGGAACACTTGGTAGCCGACCAAGCCGGAAATTGTTGATGGTTCCAAACTGTCCGCTATGCCTATTATAAGAAGGATTTGTGAGAGGAGACTAGGGGCACTTTTGGAAGAGCAGACCATGGCCATTAAAAGACCGCCTATTGACCACATGCTAGCCTTTCAGTGTTTAATAACATTCTGTGTGCACATAACGATTGGTAATATGATCGTTCTGTGCGCATAATGCATATTTTTTCTGCTGTTTTCACAAAACAATGAGCTGCCAAAAACAATAATTTTTAAGCAAGCTTAAAATTTATTCCACCAGTCAAAAGGAAAAAGACCAAATAATTGGGAACCAGCATTCCTACTAACATTCATTCCCTCATTAAAGGCCAAATCTAAAATGGGCCTTAGAGGGGTACTCTGGGGAGATCTAAATAGATTTCAATCCAGTGTGTGAAACAATTCGGGGTCATATCAGTCTTCCTATTATTATATGCCACTTCACGTGATTTACTACTACTCACTGTCACAACACTAATGCTGCTCCTGAGTGTTCCCCCTCTATTCTGGTCACAGATCAGGAGGCAAAGCTTGCGTCTTGCTCCTTATGCAAGCCAGCCCCTGCCCTGACCAAGATTTATCACAAAGCAAAAGCGTGTGCACAACCAAATGGTAAGAGGGTGCCAAGATAGGTTACCACAACGTAATTATATAATTAAAGAATCTGGCACTCAACTTGATTAGATGTGTGATTTATTGCATGTATTTCTGCAAAATATAGCAATCAAACAGCAAACGTTTCGATCCACAGGCGGACCTTCGTCAGTTGCTGTACGGTGGCCATCCAGGGACATGACAATAAAGACGTTATAATCAGGCAGTGACGTGGAGATTTGATCTATAAGTGCAGTACCTCTATGAAGAGGTAAAGTATTGCTCAGGGAGTGAGATAGTGGAAATCCTATTGACTTCTGGATTTCCACTATCTCACTCCCTGAGCAATACTTTACCTCTTTATTGTCATGTCCCTGGACGGCCACCGTACAGTATGGAACGCAAGCCTCCTCTCACATGGAACGCATCGACACACCCCCTTTTAGGTCACTTCCGGTTCCTGTAGAGACTGCACGGCGTCATAGTAAGTCGGGCACTTCCTGCCGCACGGCACCTCCTTCTACACGAGCATTATGCTCATAAGACGACTATCGCCCTTACTGCCACAGACTAGCGGTGGACACCGCGTCGGCAGTATCACATGTAGGTAAGATCTCTGGTCCCGTTTTGACTGCTTGTATGCCCATATGCACATATCCGTCCAGGACATTATACCTTATGTGTTCACATCTATTTCAGGCTGTAACCCTCTATAATCTGGACTGGATACCTCATGCTAGTCATTGGTATGCTACCATATACTCTATATATCACCTCAACTATATAATATTAAGTGCTACTGTATCATCACACTATGTCACTTATTTCAGGCTGTTTTCCTGTCTAAACAATTTGGCTCTGCGTTCATTCAGCTAATACAAACGGTATGTCTATATGGGTCACTGCTCTATTCATGTCCTTGTATCAGCTTTGGAATTTTGACTGTGTGGAATATGCTTCTTCCTCAATATTGATAACATATAATGCCATATTTTGACCAAGTACTCTTCATGTACCCTCATGTATAAACTTTATTTGTAGTTTTGTACCTAATTTCGGTTTTATTTTTTATTTTCTATATATAGCAACTGACGAAGGTCCGCCTGTGGACCGAAACGTTTGCTGTTTGCTATATTTTGCAGAAATACATGCAATAAATCACACATCTAATCAAGTTGAGTGCCAGATTCTTTAATTACAAGATTTATCACAGTCTATATGCTGTTTTGATGTCCCTTCCACCTCCCCCTCACTATAATGCCATGGCTCGCTCCCTGTCTCTGCAGCTTTCACACCGCACTCCTTAGCAGGTTACATACAAGCTATATAAGGTGGCAAAGGAAGAGCCATGCCTTCACACATTATGCATATCCACGGCTCATTCTATGCCCTTTCACAGCTCTTATGTGACACATAAGCATGGCATTATAGCCAGTAGGGGGAAGAGGTGAAAGCAAACCCGCAGAAAGACAGTTATGAGCATTGGTCAGTTGGCCGACTTGCAGAAGGAGCAAGACGCAAGCCATTCCCCTGATCTGTGACTGAAGAGAGCAGGATTGGTCAGGGGGCTAGCTTGAATAAGAAGCAAGATGCAAGCTATGGCTCCTGATCTGTGACTGAAGAGAGGGGCTGGCTTGCCTAAGAAGCAAGTCGTAAGCCATGCCCCCGATCTGTGACTGAAGAGTGGGGGCTGGCTTAGATAAGAAGCAAGATGCAAGCTATGGCTCTTGATCTGTGACTGAAGAGAGGGGGCTGGCTTGCCTAAGAAGCAAGTCGTAAGCTATGCCCCTTGTAGTGAAAATATGTACTTGTAACAAGTATGACCAGCAGTAAATTAACATCTGTTCTAAGCTGCATCTCTTCACAAAGGTCATGACATATGTTATCCTGAGAAAAGACAGCTTTCCTGGTCTTGGGGTCTCTGGCTCCAGGGTGCCTTCCTGACACACAGAATTGGAAACATTTCACACCTTCCGACTCCTTTGAAGGGAGACTCCAAATTGCAGCTTGACAATTTCTATTTACTATGAGAAAGCAAGGTCACACAAATAGTGTTTAGAGAAAAAATAATGTATTCATTGGTAAACTAGCCATGGTCCAGTAACTAGAATATAAACATGAGAGGCCGGTCCGTCCAGAAATCTGATCTCCAGGCTAAATTTATAAATTAGGCTTTTACACATAGAAGATTATTCACAGACTGATGGACAGCCAAGCTGATGTGAGCCATTTCCTATTCATCCCCCACCCTCAGGGAGCAGAATACCAGACTGCAAAGTTTAGATATCTCTGTAAGTTTTCTCCCTTTTATTTTTATAACTGGTTTGCACATTTGTATGTCACTTTTTATTTCCATTTTTCTTATACCCTTTTATTGTAAGCAGTGTATCTTTTCTATTAAAAGCATAAAACTTTAATAAGTTTGAACCTTGTATGTTCTAAAAGAATCCATGGCCTTAGAGTGTGTGATCCTGGTGATTGGCATATAGTAGTAGTACTTGTACTTCCAGGACTCATCGCCCGTGTGTTCGGTGAGTGGTGGCAGCGTGTGTGAAGCAGGGTGTGTGGTCTGTGTCGGGGTGTGATTTATGCTCCCATTGCAGAATAAGATAGAGGGTGAATGCTGGACAAAGTGAGAGGAGATAGATTTACCCTTGCAGGTGCAACCCCAAGTCACGTGCTGAGAAGCGAGTACGCGACACCCCCTGATCTGTGACTGAAGAGAGGGACTCGCTTGCCTAAGAAGCAAGACGTAAGCTATGCCCCCTGAACGGTAACTGAAGAAAGGGGGCTCGCTTGCCTAAGAAGCAAGACGTAAGCTATGCCCCTGAACTGTGACTGAAGACAGGGGGCTGGCTTGCCTAAGAAGCAAGACGTAAGCTATGCCCCCTGAACTGTGACTGAAGACAGGGGGCTGGCTTGCCTAACAAGAAAGACGTAAGCTATGCCCCTGATCTGTGACTGAAGAGAGGGGCTGGCTTGCCTAACAAGCAAGACGTAAGCTATGCCCCTGAACTGTGACTGAAGAGAGAAGGCTGGCTTGCCTAAGAAGCAAGACGTAAGCTATGCCCCCTGATCTGTGACTGAAGAGAGAAGGCTGGCTTGCCTAAGAAGCAAGCAACACCCGTGATCTGAAACAGAGCACTCAGGAGAAGAAGCAGTTTTGTGATGTGAGGTCACAGTGATAAGTAGTAAAATCACATGAGGCATCATAAGAACAGGATGAGGGACATGTGACTTTATAGTTTTAGACAGTATGTGTATTGAAATACATTTATTTCCCTGCAGTTACCCTTTAAAAGTGCCACAAGTAATATTAAAAAATTCAAAATATAAGAAGTATATTGTGTTTTGAGTCACTCTGAAAAGAAGTTTTCTGGTTTATATATTCAGTTAGCATTACCAATACGTACAAGCATACCGCAGGGGTTTTTTTGTATATAGACTTACCATATGTGAAAGGTGGCATTAAAGACATTAGTCTTCTTGAGTTTGTCTAGCTGACTCTGAGCATATCTCAACTGATTGTCCGCACTCTTCAGCTCATCATCCAGGTCTAACTGCTGACGCTTGAACTCACAGTACTCTTTTTGATACCTTTGTAGTGAAGAAACAGAGCAATTAAAAGGGGCATTCTCATTTTATTCATGTTTAATATATCCTGAGTAGTAATGAGCGAACATGCTTGGATAACGTCTTATCAGAGCACGCTCGGGTGTTATCCAAGCTTCTGGGAGTGCTTGTATATTATGTTCAAGTCCCTGCGGCTGCAGGATTTGTGGCTGTTGGGCAGCCTGAACACATGACGTGATTGCCTGTTTATTAGACAGCCTGAACACGTGGGGATTCCCTAACAGCTGCAAATCATGCAGCCGCAGGAACTCGAACATAATATACAAGCATGCCCAGAAGCTTGGATACACCCGAGTGTGCTCGGATAAGATGTTATCCGAGCACGTTCGCTCGTCACTAATCCTAAAGGATATGCTAAAGTCATCTGATCGATGCAAGTCCCACCTCTATCTTCAGGACTAGGAACTAGCTATTAGGGTAGGACTGGCCACATACTTACATAATGATGGAATTACTTAAAGGAACCTGTTACAAGAAAAAAAAACACGCTACTAACCTGCAGATAAAGGGTAAATCTGCAGGTTAATAAAATTATTAAACTGCCTGGCACAGGCATTTAGCTGAACGCTGCCGGGAGAAAATGAACTTTATTCCCTCCTGCAGCTTTCGGCTTCCAGTAATAGGGGCGGCACCGGTCCAACTGTAGCTACACCCCCAGCCCTGACTGACAGCCGGCCCTAATGCTGAGCTGTCAGTCAGAGCTGGAGGCGCAGTTACAGTTGCCGCTCTCGATACAGAGCGATGACCGAATCAGCACCCCCTATACCTGGAAGCCGAACACTGCCAGGGGGAATAAAGTTCATTTTCTCCCCGCAGCGTGTAATAGAGATTTTTTCTGGTGAAAGGTTCCCGTTAAAAGAAGCATATAATGCAGTGGTTTTATTAATTTGGACTGCCTCCATGAGCTCTTCACAGATACTCACTGTGCCTCCTCCTTCTCCAGCATATCAGCTTCTTTTCTCACTTGTTCAATGTCGTTAGCCACTTGATCTCGGTTTCTCTCAACCTCCTCTAACTCCTGAATCAGTCTTTCTTCATCCTCTGCCAGCTCCATCAGCTTGGCTTCCAGTTTTTCTTTGTCATCGTCATTCATTTTCTCAAGGATTTCAAGGCAACGTCTATAAAAAAGGGACATGATCAATGAAAATTATGGTCAGGTGCCAAGATAAAAATCCTAAAGGGAATCTTTCACCAGGTTTTAGTTACCACATCTGAGAGCAGCATGATGTTGCAGCATAGACCCCAAATCCAGCGTTGTGTCACTCACTGGGCTGCGTGCTGCAGTTTAGATAAAAATCACTGTTTACTCTGCTGCAGATCTACCAGGTCTCTGAATGCTGAGTTCTCACCACCCCCGCCCACACTGCTGATTAGCAGCTTTCAGCCTATCAGTGGTGGGGGCGGGGTTATGCAGAGCTCATGAATATGAAGGACTACATTTTAGAAGTAAAAGTTCCTCCATTCTTGAGAGCAGAGATGATTTCTAATGAGAGGTAAATTGTAAAGTTGCTTGTTTTTTGACAAGCACTTTGCAATTTTACCCATTGATGAACTTGAGATATCCCCTTTAAAACTGAGATGCGAGTCACAGTGAGGCCTTCTCCACAAATCACATGCGATGCTGCATCAAGGTCTCAAGCAAAAATATAGATAACCAGCTGAAGAGCCCGGCGTTGCCATAGTCCCGTGCCCATATACCCATCATACACTTCCTCCATCCCATAGTCCAGTGCCCATATACCCACACATCCTCCATCCCATAGTCCAGTGCTCATATACCCATCACACATCCTCCATCCCATAGTCCAGTGCTCATATACCCATCACACATCCTCCATCCCATAGTCCAGTGCTCATATACCCATCACGCATATCCTCCATCCCATAGTCCAGTGCCCATATACCCATCACACATATCCTCCATCCCATAGTCCCGTGCCCATATACCCATCACACATCATCCATCCCATGGTCCCGTGCCCATATACCCATCACACATATCATCCATCCCATAGTTCCGTGCCCATATACCCATCATACACATCCTCCATCCCATAGTCCAGTGCCCATATACCCATCATACACATCCTTCATCCCATAGTCTAGTGCCCATATACCATCATACACATCCTTCATCCCATAGTCTAGTGCCCATATACCCATCACACACATCCTCCATCCCATAGTCCTGTGCCCATATACCCATCATACATATCCTTTCCATAGTCGTGCCATATACCCATCATATATATCCTCATCCCATAGTCAGTGCCCATATACCCATCAATATATCCTCATCCATAGTCCAGTCCCTATATACCCATCATCAATCTCCATCCATAGTCCTGTGCCATATACCCATCATACTATCTCATCCATAGTCCGTGCCTATATACCCATCATCACATCCTCATCCATAGTCCAGTGCACATATACCATCACACATCCTCCATCCATAGTCCTGTGCCCATAACCCATCATACACATCTCCATCCATAGTCCGTGCCCATATACCCATCACACATCTCCATCCCATAGTCCAGTGCCCATATCCATCATAATATCCTCCATCCATAGTCCAGTGCCATATACCCATCATACATATCCTCCATCCATAGTCCGTGCCCATATACCCATCATACTATCCTCCATCCATAGTCCGTGCCCATATACCCATCATAATATCCTCCATCCATAGTCCGTGCCCATATACCCATCATACATATCCTCCATCCCATAGTCCTGTGCTCATATACCCATCATACATATCCTCCATCCCATAGTCCTGTGCTCATATACCCATCATACTATCCTCCATCCCATAGTCCGTGCCATATACCCATCATATATCATCCATCCCATAGTCCTGTGCTCATATACCCATCATACATATCCTCCATCCCATAGTCCTGTGCCCATATACCCATCAACACATCCTCCATCCCATAGTCCGTGCCCATATCCCCATCATACATATCCTCCATCCCATAGTCCCGTGCCCATATACCCATCATATATATCCTCATCCATAGTCCTAGTGCCCATATACCCATCATACATATCCTCCATCCCATAGTCCTGTGCTCATATACCCATCATACATATCCTCCATCCCATAGTCCTGTGCTCATATACCCATCATACAATCCTTCATCCCATAGTCCAGTGCACATATACCCATCACACATCCTCCATCCATAGTCCTGTGCCATATACCCATCACACATCATCCATCCCATGTCTGTGCCCATATACCCATCACACATCATCCATCCCATAGTTACGTGCCCATATGCCCATCATATATATCCTCATCACATAGTCCAGTACCCATATACCCATCATACATATCCTCCATCCCATAGTCCTGTGCCCATATACCCATCATACATATCCTCCATCTCATAGTCCCGTGCCCATATACCCATCATATATATCCTGCATCCCATAGTCCAGTACCCATATACCCATCATATATATCCTCATCCATAGTCCAGTACCATATACCCATCATACATATCCTCCATCCATAGTCTGTGCTCATATATCCATCATACATATCCTCCATCCCATAGTCCTGTGCTCATATACCCATCATACATATCCTCCATCCCATAGTCCTGTGCTCATATACCCATCACACATATCATCCATCCCATAGTCCTGTGCTCATATACCCATCATACATATCCTCCATCCCATAGTCCCGTGCCCATATACCCATCACACACATCCTCATCCCATAGTCCCGTGCCCATATAACCCATCATACATATCCTCCATCCCATAGTCCCGTGCCCATATACCCATCATATATATCCTGCATCACATAGTCCAGTACCATATACCCATCATACATATCCTCCATCCCATAGTCCTGTGCTCATATACCCATCATACATATCCTCCATCCCATAGTCCTGTGCTCATATACCATCATACACATCCTTCATCCCATAGTCCAGTGCACATATACCCATCACACATCCTCCATCCCATAGTCCTGTGCCCATATACCCATCACACATCATCCATCCCATGGTCTCGTGCCCATATACCCATCACACATATCATCCATCCCATAGTTACGTGCCCATATGCCCATCATATATATCCTGCATCACATAGTCCAGTACCCATATACCCATCATACATATCCTCCATCCCATAGTCCTGTGCCCATATACCCATCATACATATCCTCCATCTCATAGTCCCGTGCCCATATACCATCATATATATCCTGCATCCCATAGTCCAGTACCCATATACCCATCATACATATCCTCCATCCCATAGTCCTGTGCTCATATACCCATCATACATATCCTCCATCCCATAGTCCTGTGCTCATATACCCATCATACATATCCTCCATCCCATAGTCCTGTGCTCATATACCCATCACACATATCATCCATCCCATAGTCCTGTGCTCATATACCCATCATACATATCCTCCATCCCATAGTCCCGTGCCCATATACCCATCACACACATCCTCTATCCCATAGTCCCGTGCCCATATACCCATCATACATATCCTCCATCCCATAGTCCCGTGCCCATATACCCATCATATATATCCTGCATCACATAGTCCAGTACCCATATACCCATCATACATATCCTCCATCCCATAGTCCTGTGCTCATATACCCATCATACATATCCTCTATCCCAGGGCCGGCGTCAGCACCCGGCACACCCGGGCAAGTGCCGGGGCCCTGGTGAGACGGGGGGCCCACTCAGCATGAGCAGACATACTGCCGGTTCAAGTGGTGCAAACAAAGCAATGAGGAGAATGACAGCCGGCGGCAGTAGTACCGCTAACAGGAGAAGCAGGGGGGCCCGCTCCACTGCACGCAGGTGATATGAGGGTCAAACGGGCCCCCTTCCTCCCCTGTTAGCATACATTATGCTGCTCTCCGGCCGGCTGTCTCTGCAGTGCTGCGGTGAGGTGACAGGCAGCAGACGCAGGAACAGGAAGAGAGGAGTGACGGAGGGGGGAGGGCCTCTCAGTGAGTCTCTGCTGCTGTGCACGTGGGGGCTGGGTCCTGGGAGACTGGGTCCTGGGCTGACCATACCAGTAAGCTTCTCTTTATGATTAGTTGCCATCCTGAAGTTTGGAAAGTTTTTGCTTTCCCAGGTTTAATCCCCTAAACTCCTCCCTGACAATTTGCCCCTCTGCTTTTACATCTGCCATGTCTTCTAACCACAGTGAAGCCTCAGGTGTCTGCAGCTCCTGCTCCCTCAGACACCTGAGTACAGTCAGTGTATATGCAGCTGTGGGGTCTCCTCAAATCTGTATGATTCATATCTCCATAATGTCAGATATGCCAAGCACCCCTGATTCATCCGGGCCGATGTGTTCTCATATGTCAACTCATCTCCAAGGGGATAGTGTCAGTAGTAAATATGCAAGATTGGGGTTGTAGTAGCATCCAGAGACACTATGAACTTTCATGGTCTGACTGGGCACCCTGAGCTTTGTAGTACGTAACAGCTAACTACAGCCCCTGTACTGGTAAAATTCATCCCTGTTTAATTTCTATTCTGTCCCTAATTGATTGGATGGCGTAGTGTTAACCCAACATACGAAAGCCAGGATATGAAGAGGCTGAACAAGAAATGACATCACAATTCTTTTTTTTTTTTTTTTTTTGGTAAATAATAGATCTTTATTTAGCCTACAAAAATGCATACAAAACCGCACAAAAAAAACGCTTGAAACTCTGCATAAAAAACGCACAGATTTTTACCTTCATTTTCGTGTCTGTGCACACGTTGCGGATTCTGCTGCGGATCCGCAGCAGATTCTCCTGCGTTGTACAGTGCCATTATAGTCTATGTAAAATAAAAACTGCTGTGCGCATGCTGAAAAATCACCAGCATAAACGCTGGGGGTTCATTTCCGGAGCATGTCAATTCTTTGTGCGGATCTGCACCGTTTCTGCACCCATTGACTTGCGTTGAGTCGGGCGCTATCACTCATGTAAGAAGTGAAACCTGACATTGTACTGTACCTATATTTCTCAGCTGTATGTATCTGTGCATCATGAATCGTGGTATGTGTTAAACGGGGGGCCCACTGAGACTCTTTCGCCCGGGGCCCTCAAAAACCTGGAGCCGGCCCTGCTCCATCCCATAGTCCTGTGCTCATATACCCATCATACATATCCTCCATCCCATAGTCCTGTGCTCATATACCCATCATACATATCCTCCATCCCATAGTCCTGTGCTCATATACCCATCATACATATCCTCCATCCCATAGTGCTGTGCTCATATACCCATCATACATATCCTCCAACCCATAGTCCTGTGCTCATATACCCATCACACATCCTCCATCCCATAGTCCAGTGCCCATATACCCATCATATTTATCCTCTATCCTATAGTCTCGTGCCCAGAAACCCATCACACATCCTCCATCCAATAGTCCCGTGCCCATATACCCATCATACATATCCTCCATCTCATAGTCTCGTGCCCATATACCCATCATATATATCCTGCATCACATAGTCCAGTACCCATATACCCATCATACATATCCTCCATCCCATAGTCCCATGCCCATATACCCATCATACATATCCTCCATCTCATAGTCCCGTGCCCATATACCCATCATACATATCCTCCATCCCATGGTCCTGTGCTCATATACCCATCATGCATATCCTCCATCCCATGGTCCTGTGCTCATATACCCATCATACATATCCTCCATCCATAGTCCCGTGCCCATATACACATCACACATATCCTCCATCCCATAGTCCAGTGCCCATATACCAATCATACATATCCTCCATCCCATAATCCCGTGCCCATATACTCCTCATACATCCTCTATCCCATAGTCCAGTGCCCATATACCCATCACACATCCTCCATCCCATAGTCCAGTGCCCATATACCCATCACACATCCTCCATCCCATAGTCCCGTGCCCATATACCCATCATACATATCCTCCATCCCATAGTCAAGGGCCCATATACCCATCATACATATCCTCCATCCCATAGTCCCGTGCCCATATACCCATCATACATCCCCTATCCCATAATCCAGTTCCCATATACCCATCATACATATCCTCCATCCCATAGTCCTGTGCCCATATACCCATCACACATCCTCCATCCCATAGTCCCGAGGTGAGTGGTGCAGATCAGGGAGTTCCTGGAGATGTGCTGTTATGTAACCTGGCAGTGTGTGTCTGTGCGGCCGCTGATGATGCGATTTTCTACACCAGTAACAATAGAGCCTGGCAGTAATAGAGGAGGGGGTGATTAATTTCTGTCATGTGCTCTCTGTTCCTTTCTGGGGGGCAGACAATGCCTGGGAGCTTATGTTCCCGGGGACGCTAGATTTCTCCTAACCGGTCAGTGTCTGCTGAGGTGTTGTGGAGTGGGAAAACTATTGCTCATAGCAACCAATCACAGCTCAGCTTCTTTTAAACAGCTTCTTTTAAAGGGAATCTGTCACCCCAAAAATGCCATATCAAGTAAAGATATGGCTGAATAGAGCGTCCCATAACTAAGCTAACGGTGGGTATCATATCATGATACCCCGTTTTCATAGCAAAATACGTTTTTAAAGTTGGTGATTGAACGTGTCAATCACTGCAGTCAGGTCAGGAGGGCAGCGGTTTTCATGTCCTCCCCCGCCCCCGCTTCTCGTCATCTGTTGCGTATCGCCGTCTGTGAATACCACAGACGGCATTAGGTTCCCGCAATTGCGCAATTCAAAATTCTGCCCAGCGCATGCGCAGTATGCTTTGCCCAGCAGTGGGCAAAGCATAAAATGACTACAGCGCATGCGCTAGTCTTTCCTTGCCCCGGAAGTCGTCCAAGGCAAGCAGTAATTTCCGGGGCAAGGAAAGACTAGCGCATGCGCTGTAGTCATTTTATGCTTTGCCCACTGCTGGGCAAAGCATACTGCGCATGCGCCGGGCAGAATTTTGAATTGCGCAATTGCGGGAACCTAACGCCGTCTGTGGTATTCACAGACGGCGATACGCAACAGATGACGAGGAGCAGGGCGGGGGAGGACATGAAAACCGCCGCCCTCCTGACCTGACTGCAGTGATTGACACGTTCAATCACCAACTTTAAAAAGGTATTTTGCTATGAAAACGGGGGTATCATGATATATGATACCCACCGTTAGCTTAGTTATGGGATGCACTATTCAGCCATATCTTTACTTGATATGGCTATTTTGGGGTGACAGATTCCCTTTAAAGATGCTTAGAGTGGGTGGGGCTATGTGGAGTGGGCGTGGCTGATACACACACATACACATTTTTATATAGATCAGATTTTTCCACTGTTAACAGGGTTATGCAGGAATACTCGTGTTTGGTCTGATTTGCTAGGTTATGTCCATACAGCCCCCTTAAGAATGACTCTCTCAGATGCGAGTGATCTCACTGCAAAGCCCATTAGTTTTAGATACGACAGGCATATTTGCTATGAAACACACTGATCCATGCCACATACTTGTAATTCTGGCACTCATTCTCTGTGATGTTCAGCTGGGTATCAAGCTGATCCAGGAGGGTGTCGGTACCTCCTCACAAAGAGGGTGGTCCACATCTGTCTGACCTGACATGATGTCAAAGAGATCGCCCGTCACCTGGAACACACAAGAGAACACTGCAGATTTCAGCAGAATGTATACAATCCTCGTCACGATTTATAATTAAAGAGGTGCTCTAGTTTCAGTGCTGGGGTCCTGGGTTCAAATCCCACCAAGGATAACATCTGCAAGGAGTTTGTATGTTCTCCCCGTGTTTGGGTGGGTTTCCTCCGGAGTCTCCAGATTCCTCCCACACTCCAAACATATTGATTGGGAATCTAGATTGTGAGCCCCATCGGGGACAGTGCTAATAATGTCTGTAAAGAGCTGTGGAATTAATGGCGCTATATAAATGAGTAAAATAAATAAATAAAATTTAATCATTGATCCGTTGTATAAATTTCTAATTTCCTTTTTCTGTGAACTTCACACCATTTTCCAGATATTCCTGCTGTGAGAACCCACGCGGTTACCTTCAGAGGCAGCAATCATGTACATACTGGAGTTTGTTGTAGCAGATTTATTTCGCTCATAGACTGGATATAATTGTTTGCAGCTTCTCAGTTAAAGTGTAACTAATATTTCATGCATGCCATAGTAAGCACGGGTTCACAATGTTTTTGCTCCATGTTGGTTCCCATTGAATATAAACTAGTCCAAAGTCTGCAACTCTAGGCTTCATTTGGCCTTCTTTTCCGAGGGTCTCTTTCTTTTGTAACCAGACAATAGTAGTCAAATGACATGTACGAAGTGTTCCTGAGGCTGCGAACCCCACTAATAAAGGGACAGAAGATCTGAGCTGACGGCAGCGCTCTCCTCAACATGACTAGTTTTATAGAACTACAGGTACACACGCTGTGTAGGACACGACCACTGATCTCCACAGAACAGGTAATAAATGTATGATCGCTGGCAAATCAGGTCTTAGAGAGCATGTGCAGATATTAACTATTTATATGCAATGGAGACCGCTAAATAGAGCAGAGTTTGCACATGCTCACAATGCTTCATTCACAAAGTGGACTTATCCATCCTGTAGGCAGGTGATAAATCTACACAAGACTTTTTAGTGCCAGCAAGAAGTTAAATGGAGGAGCTCTACCTTGAGTCTTCTACTTAGGTTCTCCATGGTGCCACCATCAGATGCTTCTCCTATCAGGGTAAAGCTGTTTGCACTCTCTGTGGACATCATCCTAAATGTAAAAGTTACATCTAGCATTAACACTAAAAGCAATAATAAAAGGGGTTTTCCTCTTTAAGGAAAGTGACCACCAACTGCTCCTATATACCTAAAATAATGAACACATCATGCGCTCACCCTCCGCGGGGCCAGTGCCAGCTCCACAACATTACTTGGGTCTCAGTATTTTGGTTGCAGCCCATCAATGAGCTTAGCGGCTTGTGCAGTCAACCTTAGCTCAGCCTGTTGAGCTCAGCAATTGGCTGGAGCAGTAAAGTCGACAGCGTGCATCACCTTTGCAGCCAATCAATGAGCTCATGCTCAATAATCTACTATATAATCGTCTAATTCTGTCTGTAGCGTAAATCACGCGTCGCTGATTGGTCGCGCCTCGGCATGTCCCGCCCACCTCTCTGCTCAGCTGCCTACGGATTGGATGTGGGTGTTGCTGTGGGATTAGTGCGGGCACACCCCTTGGATACCCGACAGCGGCCTTAGCAACGTCACAGGGACTGTCACAGAACCTGTGGTAGAGAGCAAATGGAGGGGAAAATGAGCAAATGGAGGGGAAAATGAGCAAATGGAGGGGAAAACAATTATTGCTGCGTGATGGCACGATGTGTGTGGGCGGCGGTGGGTGCTGACGCCGGCACTGCGTAGTTCACTCATTCTTAAATCTTCATAAATAAACTACATACATACTCTAGAATATCCGATGCGTTACAATCGGGCCACCATCTAGTGCTCAATAATTGGCTGCAGCAGTAATGAGCGTTGTCGACATGACATCAATGCTGCAGTCAGAACAGAGACCCAAGCAGTGGCAGGAAGTTGGCGCTAGAGCCTGCGAGCGCCTGCTCTTCTTATGTAGGTACACAGGATCGTTTGGGGTCCACTTTCTTCAATGTGGAAAACCCTTTAACAATAGATTCAGCCATACAAGCTGACTGCATTTGGCAACCCCACTTACTCATTACAGCAATGGTGGATACACCATCCTATCTACTGTGGCAACTAGCAAACAGCAGGGAGACAGTCAGTGTGGGCAATGTCAATTATAACGCACACAGTGCAAACAGTGTCCCAGAGATCAAGGCTCCAGCAGGTCTACTTTGATTTAAAAAAAAAAAAAAAGTATCCTAATTCAAGCGAGGCCTTTCTAAGGAACATTCGGCAAATGTTATACATCTCCTTTGTGATAGGATCTTTTGAAAAAAAACACAAACATTTTTTAAATTTGTAGTAGGAAACGGCTCCCTTGAAAAAGGAGATTTTTGTGTACTCACCGTAAAATCCTTTTCTCCGAGACGCTCATTGGGGGACACAAGACCATGGGTGTTATGCTGCTGCCACTAGGAGGACACTAAGCAATACACAGAGAAAGTTAACTCCTCCTCCTGCAGTATACACCCTCTGTTGGCTCAATCCTGAACCAGTTCGGTGCCAAAGCAGTAGGAGCTCATAACAGAGTGCAATATGTCAACAAATCAAAGAAACAACGAGGCTACAGGCTAAACAAGGGTGGGAGCTGTGTCCCCCAATGAGTGTCTCGGAGAAAAGGATTTTACGGTGAGTACACAAAAATCTCCTTTTCTCCATCGCCTCATTGGGGGACACAAGACCATGGGACGTCCTAAAGCAGTCCCTGGGTGGGAAGCCATAACAGTAGATGAAGCCTCGTGAACCACATGCATAAAACGCTTAAACAGTCAACAGACAACTTACAGATGCGCAACAGCTGATTGCAGAATTTGTCTGCCAAGTGCCGCATCTGAAGAAACTTGAGCATGGATGTGGTAATGCTTGACAAAAGTATGAAGACTGGACCAAGTCGCAGCCTTGCACACTTGTTGTGCTGAAGCCTGGTGCCGAATGGCCCAGGAGGCCCCCACAGACCGAGTGGAGTGTGCCTTAATCCCAGCCGGGGTAGGCTGCCCTTTGACACGGTACGCCTCTTGGATCGCCAAACGGATCCATCTGGCTAACGTGGCCTTGGAAGCAGGCAAACCCTGTCTGCGTCCTTCCGGAAGCACAAACAGTGCGTCCGATTTACGGAAAGATGCAGTTCTCGAAATATACCTTCGGAGAGCCCTCACCAAGTCCAAGGTGTGAAGGGCCCTTTCAGTACGGTGAGTCGGCGCCGGACAGAACGAGGGCAGGACTATTTCTTCATTGATATGAAAAGCCGAAACGACTTTGGGAAAGAAAGAAGGAGAAGTTCTGAGTACTACCTTGTCCTGGTGAAAAATAAGAAAAGGAGATTTACAAGACAAGGCTGCCAATTCCGATACCCGCCTGATAGAGGTAATTGCAACAAGGAAGACAACCTTCCAGGAAAGAAGAGACAAAGGCACTTCCGGCAAAGGCTCGAAGGGGAATTCTTGTAACGCGCTGAGGACCAGATTAAGATCCCAAGGCTCCAAAGGCTTCTTGTAGGGTGGAACGAGATGTGACACTCCTTGGATAAAAGTCCTGACCTGGGACTTAGATGCAATACGTCGTTGAAAAAGTACGGATAAAGCGGAAATCTGCCCCTTGAGGGAGGAGAGTGCTAACCCCGAGTCCAATCCTGCCTGGAGGAATTCCAGAATGGAAGGGATAGAAAAGACCAAAGGGGAACGACCTTTATCCTTACACCAGGAAAAGAATGTTTTCCAGACACGATGGTAAATGCGGACGGAAGCCGGCTTCCTGGCATTGATCATTGTAGAGACAACTTTCTGAGAAAACCAAGCCTGACCTAAGATCCAGGCTTCAATGGCCATACCGTCAAATTCAGCGCTTTCGAATTGTGATGGTAAATTGGACCCTGCGAGAGAAGGTCCGGACGATCCGGTAATCTCCAGGGAACGTCTGCGACCAGACGCACTAGTTCGGCATACCACGGACGGCGAGGCCAGTCCGGGGCGACAAGAATGAGAGGAACGCCTTCCGCCTTGATCTTCCGAATCACTCTGGGGATTAACGGAAGAGGTAGAAAGATGTAAGGAAGGCGAAATTGACTCCAAGGGAGGACAAGCGCATCCGAGCCGATGGCTAGTGGATCGCGAGATCGACTTATGAAAGTCTGAACTTTGGCATTCAGTCTGGATGCCATGAGATCCACATCCGGCATTCCCAACGCTGGCAAATGATGTGAAACATTTCCGGGTGCAGGGACCATTCTCCTGAGTCTAAACCTTGGCGACTGAGAAAGTCGGCCTCCCAATTGTCCACTCCTGGGATGTGAACCGCGGAGATGGGCGAGCGGTTTGACTCGGCCCACCGCAGAATGTGCGATACCTCGATCATCGCTGTTCTGCTCCGAGTGCCTCCCTGACGGTTGATGTACGCCACGGCCGTGGCGTTGTCTGACTGGATCCGGATGGGACGACCGGCCAGAAGATGATGGAAATGCAAGAGGGCTAGTTTGATTGCTCTGATCTCCAGGATGTTGATCGGGAGACGTGTCTCTGGAAGAGACCAGCGGCCCTGAGCCGTGTGGTGAAGGAACACCGCTCCC